>CAJRST010039999.1:14519034-14659620 GCA_907169785.1 Menidia menidia | reverse complement strand
AGATAGATAGATAGATAGATAGATAGATAGATAGATAGATAGATAGAAGCACAGTTTGATACAGATTTTCCTTTTCTGTGAGATGTTAAATCTAGTATTGGCCAAGCAGGTCTGACACGGCATGCAAAGCTTTATTTATTTTATTTTTTTATTCACATCATATCAAAATTCCCAAAACTCTATCTTTTCTTTTCTGATCTTGATCCAGGGTAAAAACCTCAATCTTATCTGTACTGAAACTTGACCAAGAGGCTGATCATGCCTTTGTGATGACATACACCAAGTGGAAAAGTACAGACCCCCCCCTTTGCTTCCATGAATATTCTCTCCATCGCCGCAGCTATCACTCTTCTTTCATGCGGGCAACCTCAGTGACATCACCCTTTGAATAAGTCTTCTCAGTTTAATTTAATGACTTTAACAAATTGAAAGGCTTCTAACAAGGGAAATCTCTAACTAAAGTTTGTGGTAAGAATACATCAGGTTTTTATTATGAACCAGGGAGGCAACAATACCATCTGTCAGAACCTGAGCATGAGCCACCTGTGTGTGCACACACATATATACATATGTAGGCAGGTTGAGGTTAAAATTATCTGTAACGGAGGTGGGCAACAGTTTTCAGCCTGACACAGAAGATGTAAATATGAGCAATGGGGGCAGAGAGGCAGAAAGCGTTTCCAGGGTAAACAACATAAGGAAGGTGTTACGGTAGCATGATCTGACTGGTGAGGCAGAGGTGGGACACCTGGTTCAAATCTAATCAGACAAACACATTTCTGTCCTTTGCAAATGTTGATATTCTTGGTGTAAAACATTTATCTTAAATAGTTTAATTAACTATCACAGATTTTTGTAAAATTATTGCTTTTAGACTGTTTCCGGAGGAAAGCTTTCTGTTTTTAAAAGAGCATGGGGTACTGTTTTACCAATTCCAAAAAGATTTCTTTGTCTGGATCTTAGCTGCATTTACATGGACCCTTTTATTCCTCTACTAATCAGAATAATAGCCCAATTTGAAGAAAAAGGCCTCACGCAACCACCTCAAACAGAACAGACTAGTCTAATCCTCCCAATCAGATGAAATTGGAATCTCTAAATAGAATAGCCACAATCTAATTGATAAATATTTGTTTATATAAGGAGGGATCTGACTAAAAACTAATTCTTTCCAGGGGAGATTGGCTCATTCTGTTCTGGTGAGGGAAGATTCTTCAAGTATATGCACCCAAAAACAAATTTTTACGTATTAGTTTTAAGGTTCATTTTCTAAATAGTGACTTAAACAATCTACAACATTTTCCCACAGATGCCTAAGATCCACTTATTTTGAGTTCTGAGGGATCTGGATATTGTCATGAATGCATTTCTGAGCATTTGAACCTAGAGTGAATTACATTTTTTTTCTTGGTGGTCTGGGTCTTTTTAATTTCTAGTTTGAAGATTATGGGTCAATTAAGGAAACGAGTTGTCCTGATATGTTTTGCCTTGCCTAGACAGTTCTACCCTTTTTATTTTAGCTCAATTTTGTGGCTGAAATGTCTTCCTTAGAAGACCCGTAGTTCTAAAGATGATTCCAAGGAAGGCCCCCCGAAAAAAGACTGGTGTCTTGAAAAAGGCTCTGACAATTTCATCTTGTAACCACAATATCTCAGCGTCTTTCTGTTCAAACAAACAGACTATTTGGACCTAATTTCAAGTACTGCTGCAGTAGTCTTCACTTTAAACAAAAAAGAACACGTCATTTTAATTCCCAAAATTCTGTCTATTTTAAGGCTTCTGTTATTGATTTTTAGACCCCATGAGCACTTAAATGTAGCAAGAGATCCTCAGTGTCCCACGAGTCTGTCTAATCCCTAGAGATTTTCAGGATTTAACTTTCCTCTATTTAATCTCTTTCAAAGCAGTTTTGTTTAGTTCCCAAGTGTTTTTTTACATATTCAGTTCTATTGGTTGCGTTCTTTTATTATTACTCACTCTCAATATCATGATCAGAATTTTAACATTCGGCACTGTAGTGAGTCAAGAGGCAGAATCTTAGCCTGGCATAGGGATTAATGTGAAATTAAGACTTTCTATGTAATCAAGCATACAGTTTACTAATTAGAGACCATTAAAGATACCAGTGAGTAGATACTGTGTAAAATTGTTAAATCTTCTAAACAAGGCTTGTTAATTGTTAAGACTTAAGGGATTTCCAAACCACTAAGCTTGTGAAATAGAAAGTCTGCACAACAGCAATTCTTCTTTTTTTTTTTTCTCGATAACTTACTTAAAGTTGTTATGAAGCTAAAAATACGAATTGCAAATTTTCTGCCTCTCCCATTTCCAGATGAGCTCAAAAGCCAACGGACACAATCAACACGTCAGCGAACGGTAGTGGTAGTCACAGTGTGGGCCCACTGAACGCATGAACTGCTCACTTTTAGAGCCACTCACCCTGCAATGTGAGGAAATGTCATTTTAAAGCTAGCCAAACCTCTTGAACTCCACCCATGCCGCCTTCCGTGAACACCACCCAGCCTGCACAGAATTTATCTCTGATTTCAAGCTGCAACACATTAAAACTCTTCCTCAGATGACTTCATCATGAAACCAGAGCTGTTTTAAAAGCATCATTAACTATGACGACCCCGGGCTATGTCTGTCATATGGAGTCCTGCTGAGTGACTTGCTCTGCTGTTTGCCTTTCTATGAAAAAAAATGATAATAAAAAGAAAACATACAGCAGCGCTCCACACATTAAAGCATGTGATTGAATGTTTCACTCTCTAAACGTTACATCATTCCACTGCCAGGGTCACTCCTTTTCAGAAATGTGGAGAATTAGGTAGGGCTGCTGACTTTAATCTCAGTTTCAATTACGTTGCCCAAGTTTTGTGTAAGCGGCTCTCGAGAGCCCTCAGACCAGGTGCTGAGGTCAAACCAGAGGCCAGCAGACTGAAGAGTGACAGTTCCCTTTTTGGGAAAGGCTTTCACCAGTTGAAGCACATTCTCCCCTCTGCTCACTACAAATGTTTCCCCCCCTGTCTACCCTCCTAGCAGAGCCCCGTCTCACCCTGACAAGAGCACGCCACTCCTGCCATTCCACTCAGTCAGCTCAACATTTGCTCTTCTGAACCAAGCCACCATGAAGGAGTGGCAGGGGTCATCTTCCGACTGGTTGCTTCCCCCCCCCCCACCCACCTTTCCCAACTATGACCATTCCACACTTGTCATGCCAGCAGTTGGGGGGTTTAAGAAGCACAGCACCAGAGCTCATCTGTTCCATCCAGCTGGAACCTGTGTGACAACTGCCTCTCTCTGTTTGGGAAAGAGGAGGAGAAATGAGTGAACACTCTTACTCCTGGACAGACAACCCTAGCGTGAGGATCCAAAGCTGATCCTCTCATCCCATTCTAGAGCTCTTTTTTTTATTTGTCTTGTGGTTCCTCCACTGGGACAGAGCCCAACACCTTAGGGCTGAACCTGTTCTGCACTTCAGAGTGGAGGTAAGGGAGAGGCAGTTTGGGTGTGTGTGTGTGTGTGTGTGTGTGTGTGTGTGTGATTCAGCTTAGGATATTACCTCATGGCGGATAAGCTGTGATTGAAGAGGTCTGACAGAGGTCTCTGCCTTTCACTCCATTACTCTCAGCCTCTTATCAGGGCAGGTTTTCTGTTCGGGTTCAGAGAGGAAGCTTTGACAGCCAGGCTTTACAGCCCCCTCTCTGCTCCCCGCTCTGTCGCTCCTGACAGGGAGAGAGAAAGAAAGTCAGAAAGAGAAGGTGGTGACTTCATCCCTTCTCCTAACAAACCCTCCTCTTTCCCCCTCCTTTTCGGAGCTTTTTTTTTTTTTTTCAAGAGTTTTGCGCAGCACAGTCCGGCAGCATGCCAGCAGTTTTCATCTTGCTGCGGTCCCTGGTTATCAGGCTCCTCAGTAGCAGACTGGCAGGCTCACTGGCACAGTTCCTCAGGAGAAGCCTCTCGACGGGTGCTGCCCACCTTGGCACAGCATTGCGCCACATCTGGGACCGCGTTCGATCCCAGGAGTCAAAGGAAGCCATCCTGGGCTGTGTGCTGTGCATTCTCAACATGCACAAGAAGGTGGAGAACTGAGCTTTTCCTTCACTTTCTGTTCCACCCTCCACTTGCCTGCTGAACACCGACCGGACAGCTGTTTAGTGAGGAGGGGACTTGAAGGGATGTAACAAACTTTTTTTTTTTTGTGCTTATTTGGACTTTAATCATTTTGTTTTCTTACATTGGACATTGGTCATGTCAGAAAGCATTGTGAGGAAGGTGCAGCCCTTCACCATTGGGACAAGGCTGTCAGTTCCCCCTGTGCCAAAATGCCAGGAGTTTACACAGGGTTATCTGCCCAGCGATACTTTGGATAACTGCGTCTTACAGCACAACTTGAACTCGCTCTACCTCAGTCGATCCCAAGTCTACGCACATGGCCCCTGTCTCGCTGCACCGATTGTGGAGCAGGCAGCCCCCGTGAAACACAATCAAGAGCACATGGCAGCAGAGGACCACTTGAACCAGAATGTTGCCTCTCCCTCTGCCGTCTCCAGATCTATTAAGAAGATCACAATCTCTGGGAGTAAAGATAGATCAGAGAGCAAGATGTTGGAGGTATCAGCAAAGCTCTGCGGCACAGGCTCCTCATCCGAAAACAACAATAACAACAACAACATCACCACAGGCACATCAGATCCACATCTGCCCAGGATTGTGGGAGTAAGCTGTGAGGATAAGCCAAAGTCTCAATTTAAGGTAACAGCACTTCACTCATTAAAACAATAACAAAATAATACCTACCTTTTTGTGATTTGTTCAACTTTGCTGTTGGATTGAAGAACTCACTTTTTTAACATGAATTGACTGTACGGTACATATATTAAAACATTGGCCAACTAAAGTAGGTAATCCTTTCTTTAACTTTTCTGTTAAAAGAAAACCAGAAAAACAAGAAATATATATCTAAATATGACAGAAAAAGCATTTAGTTTAAATGATTAATATATAAATAAATATGCAGACAAATTGAACTGACAAGTCCTACTTTAAGGCTTTTTGCTTGTTACAGATTCATATTATTTGTAAAAGTTTATAGAAAATTAGAGATTATTGACAACATCAAAGGTAACAGTCAACAGCTTGGAAAAAATATTTTAGCTCCTACCTGGTGTTTACTTCTTACTTACTTCTTAGGTTTTACTCAGTACGGACACCAGTGATGAATTGCTGCCCTCACAGAGACTAACCAGGGCCAAACTACTCGGGAAAAAATCAATACAGGTAAAAAGAAAATGGCTGATGTGGTACTATTACATGTATTACTTATATGTACTATTCTGCTTTACTTCTACGTATTTTTACTCTCTTTTGCTTTCATAAGATTTATACCCAAAGTTAAAACCAAAATACAACCATAACCAAATAATTTTCTCTGTCTTACGTGGTTCCTGGTATGCAGTTCTATGGCTTCAGTTTTTTCTTTTTGACACTTTATAGTTCATAAAAGAGTGATAACTAGAGAAAAAAGTGTAAGCTAGCACGTTCTTTCTAAATGATTAAATCTTTGGATTGGGCTGTTCCTTGCTAAAGTCTAAAGTGCGTGTTGTGGATGAAGTACTCGGTTACAGCAGACCTCGAAGAGGCAGGGCTCACTGGAAAACATGAAGTCAGGGAAGATGTTAACAAAAGAAAATGCTTACTGAGGTCCTTATGAAGGCTGGTTATAATAACACTGACACAGCACTGGCTTCAATTCCATTCAAAACAGTCACCCATCACGTCATCTTCTATTCTTTAATAATCGTATGTTGTTATCAAAAAATAAAGTTTGAATTACAGTGATGCCTTCACCTGTGGAGGCAGCCAGAGCTAATGTGTTCTGCCAAGGTCCTTTAAAGCTGATATATTTACATATAAAGCCAAAAAATGTCAGACAGACCAGGATCTGTTCCCTCCTGCTTCCTTCTCGTACCCAGATGTTTCCTGAAGGGAGACGGACTGCAAAGCATGTCCATTAGTCAAGTTGTGCCAGTCTTGCTCATGTCAACTCACATGGTGCTGACAGTAAGTTTTTGTTATGAGTGACCTTGGGGCACTCTGCCAGCCACATGTTTGTCTTTAGATGGTAAACAAAAGGGTATAATTAACATGAATCACATGTGAGGTGATTATAGTCTGGAGAGCTGTGTGTCTCGCTGATATAGTGCAGGAGTCTCAGTAAGAGGCAATCATCATTTGAGTTCTCTATTTAGGTTTGTCTGATGGGGTCAGTGATGGAGCCAAACTGCAGTCTGGTTTTAAGCGCCGTGTCCATGCTGTCCCCTCACGCAGATTTCAGTGCCCGAACTGCAGAGGGAAGACCCTGAGAGCAAAGAAAGTCATCTGCACGCACAGGCTGAAGTGTTGGCAGCTGCGGCACCTCAGAGCGACTGCTTCACTCAGCGCACCTCCCTCTTCAACAGGGAAATAATGCAGGTAAAAAAATGTGGGAGGCATTCGCAATATTCAGAATGTGCATATTTGCAGGCAAAGGTATTTTCAGGTATTTCAAACTTTATCAAGTGAGCTGTTTATCCGCATCAAACCCTGTCCGCGGGCAAATAGGAAAAAAGTCGAAAGAATGGTCAAGATGCTGTTTTGAGGCCATCGGAAAGGACGCTGCCTGTCGCGTGACCCTCCAATGAGAGCAAAATATGTACTGGTTCTTATTTTGTCTCAAGAACTGTGTGAGCTGTGTTCAGCTGAGGGAGGAGAGGGAGGGGAAGCCGCCACAAGCAATTATTTAGGGATGAGATCATTGTTTGGCTCCATGTCTTCACGCCTATGGCTCAGAGAGACTCAGCCAAGCAGCACAACTGGTTGTGTTATCTCATTGCTGCGTCCACCCCGGCTCACATGGACATTTTTCTGCAAGTTTGGCAGAGGGACATTTTGTCCAGCAGTTGGGTTTGTCATCAGAGCTCGGTTGAGCAACCATCCAAGTGATAGGCCATTTGCTTCCAAACACAAGAATTTAATTTGAGATGTGTCAGCTGAAGCAAACGTGACGTATGGATGTGTTGAAAGCAGGCCTGTAGCACGTTGTTAACATTAACAAGCTCAGGAGCCCTTCTGCTCTTTAAATGGTGCCCTCTTGTATCCAACCTTTTTTGAGAATGGGCTTTAAATAGCTGGAGGGTTTGGTGTCCAGGGAGCAGCTTGTTTTACAGTGATTTGGTTGACTGCGATTATTGATGAAAATATGTAATTACAGTTTTACATTGCGATGAAAGTGGAAGTGATTTTTCCAGACAGAGGCTTTTAAAGGCCCCTAATGGTTAAGGCTAAGAGAGCAAAGCAGGTCACCACATGGAGAAACAGGGCTTTGTGTAGATCCATCCGTCTCCACGGCTGCTCTGCAAAATATCTTGCCTTTCACCGGTTTGTTTCCATGATAGAGAATGTAGAGGAACTTCAACTCCCTCTGTAGTGTCAGAGCCAAGTTGCATTACTAAGGATACAAAAAAGGGGAAAAAAGCATGTTGACCAGCATTTTTTAAAGTTTTCTTTAGAGCAATCTTCCCCTGGTTAGAATTTAAAATGCCAAGAATTTTTTTGTAAAACAAGAGAATAAACAATCATCTGAAGAGAGAATGTGTTTTGCTTGCAGATTAGATTGATTTGTAAAAGTAGATTAAAAAAAAGTCATTTGAAAAAATATACTGCTTTAATTTCCATTTTTTAAAAGTCTTCTACGATGATAATTTTGAGCCGCATGCTTCAGCTGTCTGTTTCTTGAGGCCTTCAAAAGGCCCTACTGTAGGTTTTCATAAACAGACCATTGTTGTAGAGAGTTGACAGGAAGAAACAAGGGAATCATAGACTTCCTGCATGAGATCATTATAATGCCATGGGAGCCAGTGTGAGCAGATATGGGCAGGCCTGTTTTGTCAAGCTCTTTTCCTTCTGTTCAAACCAGAAATACCTCTGCTACCCGGGGGCCTCATAAAGTTAATGACCTCCTTCTCTGGGGAGAAATGACATCACATGTTAATCGAGAGCGAGAAGTTGTTTGGTGGACATGTCACATGCAGTCTTGACGTTTTGTTGATTCAAATTAGGGTTATTGTCGGCCGTTCCTCGAAAAAAAAAATCCTTGAGTAAAATTGCTTTGATGTCATAAGTTCTTAATTGTGTGATTAGTTATTTGACAATTTTGCGCTGAAAAAACAAAAACCAAGCAGACTTTTCCTGATTTTATCATGTGAATGACTCATGGAGGATCAGTTTGACAGGTTAGGGAATGAACCTGATTCATAAATCCCTTCAAATTTCACAACCTGGGCAGCTCATTAATTCCCACGATGTGTTCTTTTCACAAAATAAACACGCACTTTCAAAGTCTTTGTGATTTTGGTCACCCGGCTTGGCCCTCATGCTCTATATAAGACTCTGCCAGAAAAGGCAGCTCTGCAAGACAAAGCCTTATGCAATGAGGTCCAGGGCTTTGCCAAGAGAAACCTCTGCTCCACTGTAGACCAAAGTGCTGTTCTTGATGTGCCTGAAGCTCTGTAACACTCTAAAGCAGGGTAACATAGGATGAGCTTCGAGGATGAAAACTCACATTTTTTGCTCAGAGTAAAATCTACAAAATTCTGCAGGAAAGAAATGACTCATTTGACATATTGAGATTCAGTTCACACCTCTTTGATATATCAAGCCTAAGAGGACCTTGTGAATACATGCTTCCTACCTTAGTCTTGTAATAATAGTCTTTTATGATAGTAATATCTTAAATAGTTTTGTCTGTGTCTGTTTATGGGATAGGCCGAGGCATGGATCAAAGGAAAGCTGCAGGACCTGAAGGATGGATGCAATATTCAGTACTGCCCCCTGCAGGACTGGGAGGAAGCATCCCAAAGACTTCAGAGGGACCTCAAGGACTTTGAAAATACACTGATCCAACTCAACCAGGTAACAAGTTTATTTAACAGAAGGCTGTATGGTCGTAATGTAAATATCACAGAGTTACCAGAACAAGCACATCAAAGTACTCCCAAAATGAAAATGTTTATTTTAACATTTTAATACATAATGTCCATTTGGATGCAACCATTTATCACTGTCACTGCTGCTATATGGGTCTGTCACATTGGATAATGCGTAGCATAACGGTGTTCAGGGCACCTCCAGGCAAGAGAAAAGCAGGCCTTCAGTGTTCCAGACGGCTCTGTCAGGCCAGGAGAAATGTTTGGAAATTGCATAGTGGTCATAATTAATCTCCCTTGACGCAAAGAGGGCCAAAGAAAGAACTGGGAAATGTTTCAAGGGTGTACCCAATACATGAGTGGAAGTTTGAAGTGTTACATGTGTCCCTCCACTGTTCTGCGTTGGTCCTCCTGTTTCATCTGTGCCACAGCTCACATAAACAATGTCTTATTATTTCAAAAGATGGGTGAGCAGTTGATCTGCAGGCTGAACCCCACATCTGATCTGGTGAAGAAGCAGCTCAGCCAGCTCAGGGACCAGTGGCAGACCCTAAAACAGATGGCTGCAAATCAGACACGAGCCTTAGGAGGCGCTAAGAGCTTGCACGAATTCAACAAAAAGGTGGACAAACTGGAAGCATGGATTAAACAAAAGGTAAAAAGCATTCCTGCGTTCAGGTTGACTGGAATAAGTAAAAGTACAAGTACTTTTTTATAAGAAATGCAGTGATATCATTTCATTGCAGCAATGGTTCACAACCCATGTTAAGCTTTGTGGAAAAGGAAACTCACACCCAATTTTTTTCTATTGTAGTAGTATTTATATATCTCATGTCAGTGGAGGAATTCATCCCTGAACTGCATTCCATTTTCAGATCCAATGAATGTGCACTAGCTCTTTGTCTTAAATCTTTTCATTTCTCTTTTCATTTATTCAATTTCATCTAAAAAGAAAAAAGGACATACAAAATAGTAAATATATTAGTATTCACTCCAACTGTGAAAATGATTCCCAAAACATTAAGTCCAGAGGCAAATCTGGGTTGCCAGACAGTCTAATCAACAGATTTTGACAATTGGCACAAAAACAGCATTTGTGAATACAGGAAATTATCTTGAACATTTCTTGCTGCGTGTACTCACTCGACTAAAACATCTGCCTGTCTTTTTTTTTTAAATCATCAAGTGTATTTTAGGCCTGTGTTTATTTCTCTGTTCCCGTCCGTGTCTGACACAAAGGAAAAAGCGACTGATAATGTACCTGGCGTAATGTAATGGAAGACTTTGAGAGAAAAAAAAAACATCTATCCTTGAAATAGATGGATTCTCCATGTAGTTCCGCCTCATCCTTTTACTTCAAAGTTCCTGTCGTCATGCTGAAAGTTATTTCTGTTGAGTATCCTCCTCAGTAGCCGTGGTGATGTGGTTTTTATCCTTCTGCCTCTGAAAAGAAATAGTGGTTGGGTTCTTTACAAATGGGGGCTATAAACACTGCCTTTTATGTGTACCAGCAGGAAGAGGAGCAGTCTGTGGTGGATGTCCTGGGGGAAAATGTGGACAAGATGCAGTTGACCAGGAGAATTTTAGATCTGAAACAGGTGAGTCTTGTAAAAGGTTAATCATTAATAAGTAACATAACACTGAAAAAAACCTGACTGGCTTAACAACATTCTCCAAGAGCAACAAAAAAAATAGTACTCTCTCATGTATTAATGGCACCTTTTACAATTCGGAAGAAGAGAGCAAATTGTCCCTGAGGACATACAGTATAGACAGCTGAGGTCACGATGAAATTATGTCCTTCTGTCTCCCTCCAGGATGAGCAGCAGAATAGAAACCTGCATGAGGAGATCAACAACTTAGCCTTAAAACTGGAGAAACATGGGAAGACAGATGGCAAAAACATCTCCAGTAGGAGAAAGCACATCAATAAAATGTACGCTTTGCTCCTTAACTTTTTTTACTGCCTGAAACACCTTCATTCTGAGGACTGAATGGTAACACTCTTTCTTTAGGTGGCTTAAGGTTCAGCCCCATCTGAAAAACTACCATGAAAATCTTCATCTGGCACTTGAAGTGGCCTCGTTCTACCAGCAGGCTGACAATACGATGTTTGCCATTACCAACATGGTAAATTGCCTGAAACCTCAGTAAAAATTTTTTAGAACAAGTCATGAAATACATTCAAAGCTCATCATTTCTATCAGAGGAGGAGCGTATCTGCATCCAAAGAGCTGGAGAGCTGCGGCGACAGAGAAATACGAGACATCGCGGGTCAAATCATGGTGAGAATAGTCCTTTAAACTCCAGCAGAACTGGCACATCCTGAAATGTGCTGCAGGAGCCTTCTCTGCCTAACCTACGGGCCTGTGTGTGGTAGATGCTAGATGTAAGTGTGTCCCAGCTGTCCAATCTCCATCCGGCTCTGGCTGCCAGCATCACACAGAAGCAGGGTGAGGTAAAGGACTGCTGGACCCTTCTACAGAGGGATTTCAGGTACGTCAGTCGGATAACACTGACCCAGAATACATGCCCCGTTACACTCAGTAATTGGTCCTTCACAGTTTCCACTGCAGTGAAGAGGCATTTCATATGTTTACTACATGAAAAAATATACACTGGCAAAGAAGTTAGAATATTTGGTTCATTACAGATTGAACCAAAGTGCTGGTTTTGAGCACTGTTCACCACCCACTTCTCTGGGCTTCTTTGGAATTTGGACCACTGTAATAGGTGAATAATGTCTGGAGACATATCAAGTTGGCATCGTGGTTTGCCCTCTTCTCACTATTAAAATTCTGACATCATCTGACATAGACTGCTGAATTGGAGAAAGAGCATATTTACAAGAATATTTACAAAGTTTTATGGAATTTGTAAAACAATTTATGGCTACTTTAATAGCAAGCATTAAGCATGCAGACTTTTTAATCATTAGACTTTTTAGACCATCAGAACCAATGTCAACCTAATGTGTGCCACCACAGGTAATGACTGTGTTAAAATTAGAACCCAACTTCAAAAACAAATGTCAATTCCGATTCTTAATTGGCATCGTTTTCATATAAACTGGAATTTGTGACAGACCTACAGCACACACAGTAAAATTATGTATTCCTAGAAATTATATTCTGGGGACTATAAATATTCATAGCCAATTTGATATCAGGCCAGTTGGTCAAAGTTATGGACTGGTCTGTGGATAATATTACATTTCCTCACTCTGTCTGGTTAAAAAAAGAAAGAACGAAAAAAAGGACTGGAATCACTCATAGTGATATAGTAATAAATAAGGGTGAGGAGTAACTAAAGTCTACAGTTCTGACGTCCATCTCCAGCATTTCTAGCCCCCCAAAAATTTCTCAGGCTGAGAGCCTCTGTGGCAGTGGCCTATATTTAGATCCAAGTATTAAACGGCACAGTATCTCTGCTATCTGCTACATTCTGCAACTATTTTGAATCAAGTAATATAAACACTGGCATAAAAGCCTCAGAACCATAACTGTTGCTCATCATTGGTCTTGGAGGCCCTGCTGTCAGCACCACAGTAACCTCTTGCTCTGCTCACCCTCCAGGAGTGACAGGACAACACTCTCCCTCCCTAGCTCCACTTTCACCAGGGAAGATGCTGACCTCCTGACACCCGCCCAAGAAGCCCAGTGCAACATGGGAACTGAGACACATGTGATCATGGGAAAGGAGGTGAAGGAGGAGCAGAATCGTCTGAAAGGCTCTGTGGTAAGTGGCATTGGTATTTCACTGTGGCTTTGGAGGAAGAGAGAGCAACTCCATCGGAGTTGGCAAGAGATGAGATCAGTCTGTTCCAGTCCTACGAAATCTGTGGCTGCAGAAAGTGACGCACTTTGTCCTTTGGTTTGGAAAATGCCTGATTTACAACTTAAGAGGGTGTTTTCCAAAATACACTACGAAAAATGAGCTGTGGAGACAACACGCCGCTTGTTTTCCGGCCTAGCAGCTTATTAGTTGTGCTCAAAAGCATCATCTAATGCCCCAGTTTTGAGGAATCCCTTTATAACTTGGTTAGGATGTTCCAGCTTGACTCTGAAGCTCAGAGAACAGCTCTCTGTTTCCTGCTGATCCTCTCCATAACTAATAAGATCCCCAGTCTCCAAACGTTATAAATATTACCCTGTAAGAGCCACGGGAAGAACTTTAGGAGGTGTTATTTGTCCTGGCACAAGAGCCACAGAAGTTTTCATTAAAAATGTCAAGTCGTGACTATTCAGCATGGTCATAAGTGGGCCAGAATAAACAGGTATTTCCCTCAGACCCAGAATTTCACTTTAAGGTAGAAAAATATATTGGACTAAAACCACAATTAAAAAAACCATTGTTATATTCATACTGTATTAATAGAAGGTCTGTAGTTCAACTGAGGGTCACTGAACAATCACCAGAGCAAATAAACTGTTTGGACATGCCATTCCTCATCTTTCGTGCTGAACTGAAACTTCATTGAACACAGTGGCGCTCCTACAGTAACACCATGAGTGCCTGCAAACCTATAAGGAAATAGTTGTGGCATCTTTTGGGAAACTGATTATCCAGAAAGAATGTGATGTGTTCGAAACTAGTAATTATGTGTATATTTAGTTTCTCAAGTTTTTACATCAAATGTCTTTATAAATCTTAAGTTAACACACAGTTGCTTTTGGTGTTCAGGTCAAATTTAGCCAACAATGCAATTTTCTTTCCCCCCCTGGTTGCTTCAAAAATTCCCACTAGGAATTTAGAAGCATTTAGGGTAATGAAAAACTGCCTGGTTTCTCTTTTGGTCTGCTTTAGTCACTGGTTTATTTTGTTTCCCTGCTTTTGTCACTGGGCTCCTACTGGTCCTATGCCCTCACTACCTGTAATAAAAACCCATCAGACTAGTAGACACTAAGACACCGCCTTGAGAGTATAGTCTTTATTGCACTGGGAGCTGGGAGTTGCCTAGATGTACTGTCTGTGGGAGACTCACTTGTTACTATTTATGGAGGGGTTAATAAGACACTCCAAAGAAAGCCCTAGAGGCCTAAGTCCAAAGTCAAAGCCAAAGCGCAGGCACTAGTTCAGCAATGAAAGTCATTTGTCACGTATTTTTTCTGCTCCCAATAGCGCTGAGTAGATTTGATCAGCTTATATGGTCCCGAATTTGGCTGTGCAGGGCTATAAAGTGCTCAGACTCTGAGACATGTGTATATGCATGTATCAATGTATCTTCAGGGGCAAGCACACACACGTCCAGTATTTTCTGTTTGTAGCCTAAGCGTACTTATTCAATACGATTTGGTTGATAAAACCGAAATGTTTTGGTGCACGTGTGCACATTAGTGCGGGTATCACACAGTAATCTATACATCACAGCCAGCCTGTTCGCAGTAGTACGGCCTCTTGTTTCTAGAGGTAAACATGGCTATCGTCTGTTACTCTGGCTAATTGCAGCCAGATGCTTCGGCTGGAGACCAGATGGGCTTGGTGCTAAGTGATAGTTCTTGGCTGACATCACTTCAGAGCACACTGCAGAAAGATGCACACAGGGAAGGAGATCAGTAGAGAACAAATAGAAAAAAGCAGTACCCAAATTGGTAAATACAGACTAAAATTAGCCGTTGGGTTTGACATTATTAGTGGTCTAAATTAGGGTTGATACTTCATATTTTTGGATATGTTTATACATTCAACATGATGAAGCAAATCATCATGAGTTGTTTAGAATAGAGGCCACTTCATAGAGTGAAGCACAGAGGCAAATGTCTGGGAAAAGGACATCAGCTACAGATGTAAGATTAATTCTGAAAGTTGGTTTGGATATGAAAGATCTCATAATAATTATCTACCATACTATAAAACACTAGTGTATTTATAAGTATATTATTAGAAACCCTTATACTTTACAGTGTCTCTTGTGCTCTATGAATTTTTTTTTTCTTGAAGCTAGGTCAGCATGGTTGAATTAAAATGACTTTGATTAAACAGTTGTCTGTTTTGTGCAGTGTATATATTTTCCCCTATATATATATTCCTATCTTACTGAAGAGGAGGGGCAGGAAGATATGACATGTAAAACTGATTATTTATCATTGAAACACTTTCATTAAAGTTTAGAATAATTATTGTTTGGCATAGGGAGAAAACCTTACCAGTACAACTTGATTAAGCACAAACATAACAATGTAAATTATTTTAAAAAATGCAGCAAATATAAAGAACTAAATTAAAGAAGAACATAATGAGATTAGAATTGGAACTAAAGGATAAATTGAAGTATCAAACATCTTTTCTTTTTGCAACCTTGTTTCTGATACATGACAGTGTTCTAAGTGACCCCTCAGAACAGAATGTGCAGATTTAAAACGCCTGCTGTGATGATGGTCTTCATTTTTATCTGTAATATTGAAGTAGAGCAGACATCGTTGCAGCCTCTTCTTATCTGATCTATGAGGACAATGTTCAGCTTAAGAGTGAATGTGAATCTGTTGCCAGGGATAGACCTCTTGCAGCACAGTGCCGGGAAGTCTCGTGTCTAAGTCGCCTATTTGTCAGTGATGTTGGAAATATACACAGGCCTTGCTTCTTTGGAAGTACAAACACAATATTGTATTTGCACTGCAAATACCATTTTTTAACAGAAGTAAGTAGATGTCCGGTAATGAAATGTTTACTTAAATAAAAGCATGCAAGGAGAATGAGAGAATTGTGAATGAATTATAATTCACCACCACCCACGTCCCTCCAAGGATCCTTAAGCTGTCTCAGGTTTGCAGCTTTATGTTTCTTTCTATGTTTAAACCACCAGCCAACACTGTAGTCCAGAAACATGGAGCTCTCATTGGAAAACCCTACCGAGAGTCCTCTGGCCAACCTTTTAAGCACTCAAAGGGTTGTAAAACTAGCTTAGTAGCTGTTGACTTCTTGAATTTATTTCTGCACAAAGACGAGGTCTATAGCTGTGGTATTGACCTTGCTAAAAACTCCACAGCATAGTTCTAACAGTTGGATTGGAAGGTCATGGAAATCACTGTCTAATGCTGAAAAAACACAGCTGTTTTAATGAGAGCTGGGCAGAGGGGATTTAAAATGGGTTGTATTTCATCTACAATGGTCCTCTTTCATCATCAGAGTAGTATAACACATGTTAGGAGACTTCACGTGTTCATTCATAAAGTTACTTTTATCCACTCCAACTTTAGCTGCCATCTTGAGTATTTTCATCATGAACTTTGGTGCTGTTAAACAGAGAAGGCCTATTTCCTCAGCTTGTTCTGGGTTGTTTGACTGAAAGTAGCCAACCTTTGTTAGTATGCGTCATTTAATGGGGAAACTTTACTCCGGGCAGCTGTTCATATTGTCCAGCCTGCAGTCATGTGGTTGCACTCACACTAGCAGTGAGCACCAGAAACACCTCCCAGTCAAAGAGGATAATATCCTTCTTTCTCAACATTTGAATGATGTTTTTCCACTTTTTCTATGGACCCCTTTTCGTCTTATTTTCCACAGAGCATTGTCGACTGTGGGAGTGGCAGGCGGACTCAGAGCAGCCGCAGCCAGGAGCAGCAATCAGTGAAGCCCACCTCCTCGTCAGCGGGAGACGGCTCATTCTCAGCAGTCGGTGCCACTGTCAGACAACAACTGAAGGGGGAAAGGTGTCAATGGAGCTCTCTGTCTGTGACTCACATAATGACAAGTCTTTATGTAAATCGTAATTGGACTCATATGTCTGTGTCGTCTTTGCAGCAGGAATCCGACAGCAGAGCTGAGGCTCGCCACCACCACCACCACACGAGGCCACCCACAGCTTCATGTACAGCTTCAGAAGTTCACTGTGTCTGCTGACAAGGTGCCTGACCTCCTGGCTTAGACTGAACAACATATCTTGACATGAAAATCATTCATCTTTAGTCAAATTGTATCTTTAAGCTATGTTAAGAATGTTTTTTATGATAAACCCTGTTCATATTCAAATTAATTTTCCTTCCTCCAGTAATGCTCCACCAAATGTTTAATCTTCTTGCATAGTCTCAAATATATACGTTAGCCAGCAGTGTACTGCCTTCCCCTTATTCCTAGAAGCTGTATCCCACTAAGTTTATAGATCAGGCTGTCAAACATCCCCTGGGTCCTGGTCAATGTGTTTCCTGTGGCTTAGGCAGCGAAATGGCATCGGTAGGGTGGCCTTTACATTGTTCATTCTTTTAACCTTTTTTACCCTTTCTCTTCTTTTCGTCTAAGACTTTGTCCTGGCTCAAAGAGAATGTGTCCATAGCAACGCAGGTGTGTTCAATAGCCAGCTTTGAGGGTCTGGAGTCCGCCAGGAGATGTCAACACACTCTTGAACAAGATATCCTTAACAACAGAGCCAGGATCGAGGTGGTCAAGAGGGTAAACTGAGACACATCGTCACATTCACAGATTCTCGTAAAACATATGCACTGGACAAATGAAAAAAAATTCCCCTGAACACAGAATCTTGGCAGGTCTTTTTATATCAAGCAAATAATGAGCTGACGTGTCATGTAAGAGAGCTGTACTTACCCAAAACGTCAGATTAGGTTTATCACATAGCTTCCTTTCCAGTTGTTTCTCATCACATGCACTCATGGGTTTCAAACACCTTCCTCAGGAGGGCCACGGGCTGGTGCGTGCACAGCACCCAGGCAGTGCAAAGATTGAGGAGTTTCTCAGCCAGCTGGAAGTCCTGTGGGAAGAACTGAGGAGGAGGCACCAAAGGAATGCCGTGTTTCTGCAGGCCTCAGAGGAGCTGGGATTTCGGGTAGGATTCATAAAATTTCTCTGAAGAGATTCTCCTCTTAAGTCATGCTGTTCTAGGAGGAATTTTATGGTCATGACAGGTATTCTGGATCAATTCTACCACGGTTAGAGCTTTTATACAGTGCCAGAACTTGGGTTGTATGCTTACCATTATAGTTAGACTCACTAACTTTGATCTTTACTGCCTTATTTGGCAGAGTCTTTAAGGCATTTTCACAACAATATATAATCTAGTTATTATAAAGTGTGCTTCCTTATAATTTGATTATTAGTTGGAAAGAGGTTGTAATTCCAGTTTGATGACTTTAAGATGTTGGTCAAAGCACTGCCTTTTTCCATTAAGTGTAACTGTTTAGAATAAAATCAGGGAAACCTCCATTCTATGGAAAAATAGTGTGCAAAACAACAACCTCTCCACCCCTGTTCTGCACAGATTGTGAAAGTGCTTCAAGCTCTTGGCAGCCTAGAGGCCTGGTTGGAGTCTGTGGAGCTTGCCATGAAGGAGTCTGCGTTAGCTGGTGATCCTGAAACAATGAGCATGGCTGAGAGGGAGAGCTGTCTGTTGGAGAAAGAGGTGGCAGCACGCAGCCTGGAGCTCAGCGCCCTGAGGCAGGAGGTGGACCGCCTCCACGGCCACAGTCACCCACATACGCGAGGTCTGCCAGCACGCATGGAGGAGCTGGAAAGCAAGTAGGTTTTCAAAAGGAGAAGTAAAGGTCAGGGTTGGCCCCCTGATGTTTGCCATCATGGAAGATTTACGTTATGGATGTGAACAATCAAACGCAGTCGACTTTTGCCAGTCACTGTTGTCAGAAAATAAAGTATGTCACTGTTTCCGAGAGGTCCCAGGTTTGGGCTTGCCACGTTTGAAATCCAACATGGAAGAGTTTATTCATAAAATTGCCAGTTCATATTTAAGGCAAACAATTTCACCCCATAAACCACAAATATATAAATATCCCAAAAAACCCATAAGTTAGCATTTTATCCAAGTTGGCAAAAAATATTCTCCGTGTGCTCATTAACTGCACAGCTCAAGTTTATTCAGTCTTGTGCCATGCAGCACTTACAGAGGTCTACCCCACAGTTCTGACATTGACCTCACCCACAGCTTGTCAGCATGCTTCAGAGTCACCCGTTCCTTGTTTGGAAGATCACGCCTCTCTCTTTGGTCAGCCCATAACGTTCAGGTCGTTTCCAAAGGACTTTTAGTAAAACCTTATTATGTTGGCTGCTTTACTGGACATACCTATGTCTATAAACAGAAGTTCAGACTCTGTAAAGAACACAAAGTTCACCAAAGAAAATAAAGGCACGGAAATGTCTCCGTTTAAGTGTTTCCAGGGTGGGGGTGTATGATGGGCCAGAGATTCCCTCTTGTGCAGTCTCAGGGACCATTGGTTCAGGTAGTGGTGCTCAAAAAGCAGCTGTATGGCACTTGGTATGATGTCATTATTTAACACTACAAAGAGGCAACTTAAGGCTCATTTATTCCAGAGAAAATACGAGTTCAAACTGATTCTTTTATATGTAAACTCTGCACAGATGAAGTACATTTGTGCCTTGAAGTGCAGGATATGTTTATGTGACAGATGATATACATTATGATTACATGACAGCACTGTTGCACGGTAACAGCGGCTGTGATGTGGTTCTCCTGAGGGATGCAGAGTTGTATGTGCGTGTGAGAGACAGTTTCGGTGGAGCATCAAGTTATAACAATGGTGTTGATGGCTGTGTTTCACAGGTACCACCGTGTCCTGAGTGCCCTGAACCAGCAGAGCTCTGAGCTGCAGGACACACGCATGCTGACTGAGTTCTTGGAGCGTGTGGAGCTGGAAGAGAGCCAGGACCTCGGTGACCAGTTCAGCCTCGGTCAGGTGAGAGAAACATCCAGCAGGAGGTGACGTGACAGTGTGTGATGATGTGATGGAGAAATGTTCTCCTCTAGAGATGGAAGGTTTAGTTTTGAGGCTTTGATGAATTTGTCTGCCTTGTTTTGTGCAGCTGAGACAACACTCTGATTTTGAGCACTTAGAAATTGATTCAAATCCGATATTTTTAAAAAAGAACAATACCTGACCACACTTTTGCCAATAAATGGCTTCACAAGCCATGATGAAAAGTTCTAGTCAAGTGGCATTCTACATGGGACATCAGAACCGTGTAAGAACAGGGGAATCTTTACTTAAGCTGACCACCCACCTAACAGTTTGACTAATATCTCTGAGAGCATTTTTTTATTAAACAGTGTTCAACAGACAATATAGCCCTCAAGGAAGCTGTTGGCTTTATAAGTTTGCATAACTTGACCAAAAATACCTTTTCTTCCCTGTCCTTCCGTCTATATCCCAGCCTCTCCACAGTGAAATGTCCCCTGCTCCTTTGCTCCCACTCCCAAGCAGTGGTAGTGGTGTGCCCCTCATAGAAACTATGGGGGATCCTGTGGAGGAACTTCGAGAGGCTGTAGAGATGCTGAATGACACTGTGAGGGAAAGAGGGCGATCGCAAAGCCATGATCAGGCCATCCAGGAACTGCTAAACAAGGTAAGCAAAGAAAAGCAAAGTTGTACTCATTTATCTCTTTAAAAGTGCTTCCTGTTGATTCGATCATGGGATGGCTGCACTGTTTGGTATGACGGCTATGGACGATGCTAAGCCGTATTTAAAATCATGGAGCCAAAACTGCATTTTGTGTGGTCGTGTTTCCAGGAATCCTCCCACACCTGATGGTTTTTGTCTGGATTCAATTTATTCTCTGTGCACATATCAAGATATCACATAAAATACACAGACGGTTGAAAGGGATTCCATGACACAATTTTAAACACTACTTTGCAATCTGGCTGTAACTGGAAAAACAGTATCATACACAGTAAAGCATGACTCCATGAAAAAATCAACTCATGATGATTTGTGCTTCTGTGCCAGCATGCCAGCCTGGCAGTGCGTGTGGAGGAGTGCTTATGTTGCAGCAAGGAGCTGAATCTGGACATCCTGGAGAAGGAGACAGACATGGCCATGCAGTGTGAGCCAGACCGATGTGGCGTAGAGGCTCTGCAGGAGAAGCAGGATCACCTGGAGGTGAGGGGAAGATACCCCCTCCTGTTGTGATTTTGGTGTAAACATTAAAAAATGACTGGTAATCACAACAAGATCCCATACTCTTGACTCTATGTGATACTTTTTTTTTATCTTTGAAATGATAACGGGAAACAACCCCCCCCCCGCCTCATAACTGCCTTACACTCTGCTCAAACACTCTGTTCCACTGTCTGTTTCCTGTTGTGCCAATTTTTCTCTCCCAAAAAAAAAAGGTCAGCCCACCCCGCTTTGTGCTGCATTTAATTTATCATAAAAACCACACAGTGATCGCACACACATACACACATAGAGCGTGCAAAAACTTTATTATCCACACAGGATATTTATTTGTGCTTGTGTGAGTCACTGTTCTGTTAACTCTCAGTGTGTGTTTGCATGTGTGGGTTTATGGGTAAATCTGGTTGGGTATGTATGAGCGTCCAGAGGTCACAGGATTGGAGATGTGAAGTCGGGGATGGTAAAGTTCTCTATGAGTCATTTTTGGGCCGTGTTGTGTTTATCACATGCTCACAAAACGCACACACATGCACGCAGCTGTCTGGACTTGATACGATTGAAGAGCAGTAATGACCTAATCTCCCAAACTGAAATAACTGTGCCGTCAGCACACAGGCATCCACAACACAGTGTTCTTGAGGCTTACTGTAGCTGAGAAACATTATGAAGTATGGCTCCCAGAGAGCGCTGAACGCTATTAATTACTGCCTCGTCAAAAGGAGCGAAAAAAGTGGTCAAGATTGCGAGCTTGCTATAGCGTGGCAGGCCATATGCAGACCATATGGGCTTCTCACTGAATAATATGCATAAAGCTATGGAGATGAGGTCATAAGCAGACACACAATTGATACAGGCTGTATTTATGATACCAGAATTGATGGAGAAGAATAATTTTTAAGACACCTTTTCCTGTGGATCTCCACAGATTGATTATGAAATCATCAGGGAGGAGGTAGAGGACATGGAGAACCTGGCTTCTCGGTTGAAGGAGGTGTGCCCAGAGAGACTGCACGTGCTCGGGGCAAAGATCCAGGCCACGCTGCAGGCCTGGAACGAGCTCGGAAAGAGTGTCACAGAGAACAAATCCCGTCTGCAAGAGTTTGTTCAGCTCCAGGACTTCTTCAGGAGCTACCTTGCCATGATGTAAGCATGATGTGAGGATATGGGGGACCCCTTTATGGATCGTGAGCTCTGTTGTTAATCCACTTTGTGAGAACACCTGCCCTTTACAATGCCTTTCAAAGAAAAGAACAGGATGTGCTCATTGTCAAGCACGGGTCCCAGGGGAGATGTGGAATTTGGGATGTGCTATGAAGGCTTGAGCAAGTTTCCTGGGTGTGACAGGGCAATGAATGTCTTTGCTATCACGAGGAGTCTGGCAATTCTCATGTTTTTATAAGTGCATGGTTCTTCTCACAGCCTTGTACTTTGTGTTCTCCCACCACCTCCGTTCCCCACCTGCCTCTCTGAACAGCTCGTGGACAGAAGACACCAGGTCGTGCATTTTCTCAGACACTGCCTTGCATCTTGGGAGAGATGGGCAGAGGCCACTGGCAGCAGAGCTGGACTTTCAAATCGAAAAAAAGTTTGAAGAGTTCGACAAACTGGCCATGGCTGGGAAGAATCTTTTAGACAAAGAGCACCACCTCATGCAGATGGTGAGCAGGGATACATACTTTGGATTCACCCTGATCCTAGTACAAATAGATGACTAACTGATTTCATCCACTTTTCTACAACTCATTCATATCTTGTAGGTAAGAGAACGCATGGAGGAACTGAGGAGTATGCTTGGATGGATCTCAGTGCACTGGAGGGCTCAGAAACAACAGTGGCTTTACAAAAAGAACAGGCAGGAGTCTTCGCAAGACAACATTTACTCCGAAGCAGTAATGTGTCCCCTGTTTACAGAGGTAAAAAACACATTTACTCCCTAAACAATCAATCTCTTAAGGTTATAATCAGCGGATTTCCAACCCAAAGGTCACTTTACCTCCCGAAGATTTATTTTATCAGACATGATAACCAATGCGTGTTTTACCTGTTTTTGTCTTCAACATCCCACATAGAGCCTGGCTCCAGAGTTCCAATCCCCGCAGTCCCATGCCCACATTGCCAACGTTTGGAAAGACACAACAAGTCCAGCCGATAGCCATCTCTCACTCCAGCTGCCTGAGCACACCGAGCAGCATGACAGGAAGCAGCTGGAGGATGGCTACGAGACAATGAACAGCATCGGACCTCAGGGCGACCCTCCAAAGGCAAATATCAAGGTGCTAAAGGAGAACAGAAGCCCACCAGTAAGGAATGCGGTCAACCTCATCCTCAGTTTTGGTAACACCAGTGACAGCCAGGTGCAGGTCTTTGACCGACCTGTTAGGCCAGACGAGACAGAGGAGACCTCAGAGCCTGTCCACAGGGTGAGAAGCACATTTAACACGAAACCAATCGTTTCCCAGCACATTACGATTGACGACATGTATTTCCTTTTAAAACCATTGAAACAAATAATATTTGCCCTTGTTCCTAAAGGTCAGAGCTGCAGCATTCCCTCTTTGTAACAACACTGCATGGGAGCTCCCTCCTTGACCGCCTTGCTGCTCATACCTCCCTTCGTTGCCTTTATGTCTTCCGTTTTCCTCATTCTCTCCCTTAGTTCGCTGTGCCTCAATCTTCTGCCTGTAAAAACTTTTGGAGGCGCTGCCAGGGGCTTTTGGAAAATACTTTCGGTAGTTTAAAGCGAAAGAAAAAGATTTATCGTCAAAGTGCAAACGAGGTAAATGGCTTAGTTTGAGCTGTGATTGCATGCAGCGTCTCATAGAGTGACGGGACTGCATGCAGTGTGCAGCTGTCGTCCGGGGGCTGCATGCTCTACTAACCTGCTGCAAGGTACAGCCAGTCCACCGTATGCCAATGCTGTTGCTTTCTCTGGAAATACAGGAAGTCATGCCAAAGTGGAGTCCTTTTGTACTGACACCTTCTCCAGAGCTAGTGAGGCTGGAAAATGCGAGAAAAGTGGACCAGGGTTTCTGTAAAACATGATTTTTTTTCTTAAAAGTCATAGACGTAGATCTCAATCAAAATTAATTCTCATTTCAATGAAGCACATATTATCTGGATACTTACACAATTGTGAACTTAAAAAAAAATATTAAAATGATGGGATTTTACTCTCTGGATCTAGTTGGACTGTATTCCTAAAGTCATTGTTAAGCATATCTTCACAATAGCACACATTCCAATCCTTTTGAGCAAGAGAATGTGTTTAAGCTCCAGAAATTAAATCCAAAGGCTTATGTATGTGAATGTGAGTTTATCTTTTCAGTGATCTGTCTGTCATCATTTTGCGTATTCAGCTTTTCTCGTGGTTCCATTCCCACGAGTAAAATCAGCAAGAATCAGCGTGTCTTTTTTATTTTCACTCAGCTTTTATCTGATATTTAAACTTCTCTTTTGGACAGGACTTGTTAAATGAGGCAGGGCTCAAACCTGAAAAGCACTGATGAAAGAAACAGAATGAGGTTAATGAGTAAGAACAGCACCGCAGTCCCCCCCCTGCTGTGACTGTTGACAGAAACTCTCTCTCCTCCTGACATTTCATCACAAGCCTGTTGTAAACCTGCTCATGTTTGATTCTTCGCAGCTCGGCCACGATTGTGTGAAATAAATGACCTCATCCTCACTTCCTATGAAAATTGTACTCCAAAATGGCTCCCAGCAGGAGCGTGTCCCAAATGCTGGTCGAGCTGCATTCATGAGGCCGAGAACTGGGGCTGAACCTTTTCAAAAGGCCCCCAGACTGCACAATGTGATTTATAGTCTGGGGCTTATACAGAAACAAGAGATTAGTCACAGAGTTGAAAGGTCAAGACATTACAGCTGCGTATGACGGCATGTGAAGCTACATATGATTTTGATTAAGCTCTGAAAGTCTGTAGTTGCAGTAATGCTCGTGTTCTTTTGTCTTTTCAGCAGATTTATCTTTTCTGGTGTTTTTATTCACATTTTCAGCTTTTTTGCGAAGTTTAAACATTTACCAATCCATTGTTTTCTTGAGCGTGTGGGATGACCGTCATAGTCAGTTTTGCTTTTGTGCCATAATCCAACTTTAACACATCTATAACACGAAAAGGCTCTTGTTCTCACCGAAAGCTGCAAGGTCTCAGCCAGCAGCATGCATGCGTCCCTCTGGGGTTAAGCATTTACACTCCTCTTCTTACAGCTAAAGAGGAGCTAGTTCATACGCACATGCCTAACATCATTTTCTCTCTTTTTATAGGTGAGTACCTACTTGCATGTCAAGGATAACAACCTGGCTGTGGCCCCTGTGTATGAGAGCATCACCCTTCCCCGCCAAAAGACCCACTCTGCAGCCCCAGGCTCCCCCACTTTGCTGCCGTCCTCCACCTCTCAGTCTTCCTCCAAGCCTGGATCACAGACGGCCAACATAAACTTCCATTCCTTGACGGGCAGCAGCACTAGCACCATCTTCAGCAGCCTCAAGAGAATGAGCATGAAGAGAAAGAGAAGGAAAGATGCTCGCCGACACACGATCCAGAAAATCATGGGAGGGAATGAGTCAGCCGATGGGATGCATCATTATGACTGCCAGACAGTCACGTACGACACGCGCACATGGCCACTGAAGGAAGGTCGAAGAAAGAAGAGTTCACCAAAGAGCAGAGATAACACAGAAGTTATGGCCTACATGAAGAATCCCCTGCTAAAAGATATAGAAAACGAGTGCTCGGGAGAATACAGCATTACCCCTTATGCTGTGTCAGCAGGGCCGACGGCTTCCCCCACAGACGGTCAGATGAGAAGCCACTGCCGATTCCTCTCTTTGGGCTCAGTGCTGAGCTTTGACCTGCCTAAGGACATGACCCTCATCCCCAGCATTCAGGACATCATTACCATAGCTCCTCCAGAGTCCAAGAAAGGAGAAAGGAAAGATCCCGACCCTCAGTCTCAGAGACAAACAGTCCTAAGCTCTTTCAGACAGGCTCGAGCCGCAATTGCCATCTCCCAAAGTTCTGCTGAGATCAGCGGCTCTGAAATAACACGCTCAGGACCGGCAGCAAAGGACCTGCCCCTGTCAGGTGTGGAGGAGGGTCTCCAGACTTTACCTTTTTCATCCCAAGGAGGAAAAGAGGATCTGAGTGTGCCGTTAGACAATATATCTGAGATCCGAATGATTCAGTGTGAAAATGCAGAGCAGGAGCTACACAAAATGTCATCAGATGTTGAACCAGTTGTAACTGAAAAAGTCAAAGCCGGCCAGCATTCACAGCTGCCTGTTTATGTGAATCAACCCCCGGATTGTACATCTATCACTCATAAACATGAGTGTGTTAGTGTCCATACGCTCATTAAAGATCTAAATGGACATCAGTACCATAAATGTACAAAATCTCAGGGCGTGTGCAGTGAGAGTCATGTATCTCATTCCAGCCAAGCTTCTCACATGAAAGTCAATCTGAAGTCAACAATGAGTGTCAGTGTCCGGCAGGACTCTGCCGACTCTGGTATCTCCACCTCAAGCAGTTTCAAGCTTTGCTCGGACGCTCCGTGTTCAGAGAGCGTGCCTCCTAAAGGAGTGGTGGGGAGGCTCGTATCTCTTGAAGTGGGAGGGATTGACTGCCCTCCAACCAGAGAGAACAATGTCACACCCACAAGTCCATCACCAGACTCAGCAGAGACAGAGCCTGTTCACCTGGACCACCAGCAGTTTGAGGAGGAAGAGGAAGAACTGGAGGACATTTGGAACCAAACTACAAATTATAGGCAGAGCATCTGCTCCGACATCATGTATCAGCCAAACCAGAGGGACTCTGAGGCCTTGAACCAGGAAGAAGAACCAGGATTCTGCTCACCTACAGATAAGAACCCAGCTGTGCTCTACAGAAACCAGGTCACAGCATCAGCACCCAACCTCCTCGTAGCTGAGTTCAAACTACCATCTCACATTCAGAGCTTGCTGGGTTATGATAAGGGACAGAGTCCCAAAGATCACCTTCCTCCTCTGGCTGTAGGAGACAGAAGATCCTGGGCAGCGTTTCCCAACAAGGAACCACACAGCAAGACTTCAGTGACAGTGAACGAGACCGCGTCTGATCGAGTGAAGCTCCCAGACGTAGGCGACAATAAGAGATACATTTATCAATATAGAGAGGAGGAGGAGGACGAGGAAGAGGCAAAGGTGGGGGAGGAGGTGGAAGAACACACAGGTTGCATGAAGGTGAGGTCCTATCAGTACTATCAGGTACTCTCAGACCCATGAGATTGTGGTACAATTTAATGAAAAAATCTATTTATTCACCTCTGCAGGCATGTTTTCATACAGATGTTCCAGTCAGGAATCATCATGTAAATTCCTTGCAATGAACCCATGCCACATGTTCTCTTCCCCAACAGGACGAGTCCATGAGTCTGTTGTCGCTTCATATGGGTCTAGATGGGACCTGTAAGCAAAGTCTGCAGGACAAAGAGGAGAAACAGGAGCTGGGGGCCACAGGGGGGCGCTGTTTCATCCTGGTGAGGCTTAACGGGAGACTGTGGCTCTTGCCTGATTTGAAATACTGCTGGCGTGCCTTATGGGTGTTTTTGAATGCTCTTTATTCAAACCCATTTAGAGCGGAAAGCCTGAGTTGCAGTCTATGGAGGGGACCCTTGAGAGGAAGCACAAGCTTCAGCTGGGGGGGAAGAAGGTAAGAAGAGATTAAACCACCACAGTCAGCAAATGTAAAGCCCACAGTCAGCAGCATACACACCCTTATCTTATTTTCACAGGCAGCCTCCAGAGGTTGGAACTCCTACTACGCTATCCTATATAGGCACACCTTATGCTTCTTCCAGGACAGAAAGGACACACTGCGAGTAAGCACACAGAAGCAAGAGATACGATTTGGAAGCAAGCAGTATGTGGTAACTCATTATCAATCTGTGCCTCAGAGTTCTGCATGTGGACTCCCACTGAACCTCGCCGGAGCTGAGTGTTCCCCTGCCCCAGAGTACACCAAAAAACCCAACTGCTTCCGATTACGGTAACAGTGTGGTAGCTAATGAATTACAGTAAAACTGTTTGACAAGCTGTACAGTCGTGAAGGAAGGCTGTTGTTTTCCAACCGGTGATTTGCAGTGCTAATAGATGCATTTTATGGCCTGCAGGCTCCGCGATGGATCTGAATACCTGTTTAATACCACTTCGTGCTTTATGATGAAGAAATGGATGAAGAAAATACAAGAAAGCACAGGTAAGATACAAATATGTCTAAGTTAATGTCACTACTGACTTATTGTACCACTGATTTTAATCATTTCTTGTTTTTTGTACAAAAGGTCAGAATGAGCCTAAGTCGTCAACATTTCACTTCCCTGTTGATAAAGACCTCTCCACTTCATTGTAAGACGATGGTCAAGGAGCTTGAATTCAGTAAAATGCTGATCATGCATCATTCCAACCGTTTTTCTATTCTTTTATCCCTCCAGAAAGTCCTCCGTGTGCTTTAAGTGTCACAGCCAATCCAAATGTCGCTGCTCCTCTCGTGATGTCACCCACACATATTCCAAGCATAGAAAACCGGGCGCCGCTCAAAACAAGGAAATTGTTGTTCTCACTAGAGAGCACAGTCACATTCCGCAGAGTTACCTAAAACGTTTGGATGAGCAGCTGTCCATCTCATCCCCAGATGCAGGTTGTTGCGGTAAGGCTTTGGGAAGTGTTCACCAAAATCACCTGGTCCACATTAATACCATTTCATTACCACACTCCCAGTGGGAGTAGCCCAGAGGGACTGTGAAATAGCCCCCATGGGAGCCTGGGTTACAGGGTCTTTTAATAAACCTGTTTGGTTTAAAGCATTTCATTTAGGTCTGTGGTGTTTCAGCCTGTTTTAATCAACCCACTGACCAACAAAAGAGGCACTTTCTTATACAGAGGGTACCACTAGGGGGAGCCAAGGCATTGTCTGAGGCATACAAAAAAAACACAGCATCACATGACCAAATGAAGACATCTGCCATGCAGTGTTTCAGTTTGCTGTAGCTCAGCATCTCTGCTTTTTTTATCTGATCCTCTCCAGATGATGATGGAGGCAGTTTAACGCAGACTGTGACTCACAGATTCGGAGAAAACTCCCCTCACCTCCCTCTATCCAGCGGTGAGGAATGGCTGAGCAACAAGCACCGCTCCCACTCCTTTACATCTGGTTAGCATGCATCAGTCAAACCAAATTCCGTCATTTGCAATGTAATTCATGGAGTGTTTACAGCATTCATTTTTCTACTCTTGCGTGTCCATCCAGCTACTTACCAGAAGATCAAACCCATGGCGCACTCCCCTGGAGGCAAATGTCTGGAGCAAGGCTCCAATTACTCTGTGACTCTGGTGGTTGGTGACAAGTCAACAGACGGCCCATCAAATAGCAGAAGTTGTGAGCCTCCACTGTTGGCCTTCTCTGGATGGCAGCAGGACACATATGAGGACTCTCCCCTGCGGGGCAGCGCTAGCCTGCCGCGGCCTCGCAACAAGTCTGTCTTCAAGAAGTTCTTTGGGAAAAAGGACCTCTGAGTTTGTACATATGGGTTTTACTTTAAGAGGGCTTTGGGAATAGTGCAGTGCACATATCAAGCAAAGCCCACCCTAAAAGAAAAGGGGCAAAAACCACCACTACTACTGACCATATTTATGAGAAAAACATGGCCACAGCTTTATTTTTAATGTGTTCGATTTGACTTTTTTACTTTTCACATGTAAGCAAAGGTAACAATACTGTATTAGTGTGCACTGTTTAGTGGTGGATTTGAGTCTACTTTAATTCCTTTCTGTTTTTTTGCTTTTCCCATTTGCGACTGGTGCATTATAAGGTCAGCTTCTCACCTGCCTGCTCTCCCAATATCCTCTTGGGTCTGTTGTATTGTTCCAGTTCCTTAACCACGAACGAGCAGTTTGATACTGCTTGAACTAATTTCATATAAGTGCTTTTTACACGCTAGCTGTAGCAAGAACTAAAACTATAAATAAACCACACACGAATAACAAAACAATAATTTGCCTGGGCGCTGATTAAAGATTTATTTTCCAAAACAGTTGTGATGGAAATGTCTCTCATTCAAGCTTTATTGTCTTCTTTAGATGCTTTGAGAAGGAAAGATAGAAGATGAGCACAGAAAGTAAATGCAAAGTTCGGCTAAGAACATTAACATGACATTAGTCTTCTTTTTGCTTGTTCAAACCCGACACCAACCACAGACATGATGTGAACATGCATAGTTATCATCGCATTTCGGCTGAGGAACCAGGAACCCTCTTCAGACATGGTTGCGTAATGAGTTCTAGCGTAAAGTGTTTGCAAAATGCCGCTGTTTAGCATTTCAAAATATTCATCGAATCCCCACAACATGTCTGAGACGGATTAGTCACACAGGAGAGGGATCAGGCACATTTAGGGGAACAGGAGAGCTGACAAAAGCCCACGTAAACAAATCATTCGCACTCTGAAAACTACTGGTGAACACAAACTGTTAGCTATTTCCATGTTGATGTAATTTGCAGTTATCGTTTAAGCCTTCAGAGCAGGTGAGCTGAAACCATCCCGGGGTTTAAAGAGCGCTGAAACCGGCTTGTGTTTTAAAGCAAATGAGACCGTCGTTGGAGCTTCAAACCCTGCATCCAAAATTGCCACTCTGTATGCAAAGTGGGTGTTGGTTCAGATGAAAGAGATTACGACAGTTGAACTGTCATTGTAAGAGCAATGATGCCTAATTGCCAGAAACAGGTGTTTGTTCGACAGCAGCTGAACGCACAATGCAGTGGTCCAACGAAACAAAAGCCCCACATCATGCTTCTGTTTACTCCTGGATTAGAAACGTGCCTCTGGTAACCATCAGTCACATTCTTGGGTAGGGGACCATTATCACAGATGGTTAAAAAAAAAAAAGAAAAGTTGTTTTGAACTTTTATTTGTTTTTTTTACTGCCAAAACAGTACATGCATGCACATAACAGCTACCATGATGAACAGAAAAGCTCAAATCATTTTGTGTTTGTGGTGCAAATTTGTCAAAAGCAACCAACAAGGGCATTAATCACGACCAACTGGGGATCTGTGAATCATTACTGAGAAACAGTAGAGCCGAATGCTGCATGACTCAGCCTCTAACTGTTCTACACAGAGCGCTGCACATTAGTTTGCTTTGTGGGGAAAATCCTCATATATATATAGGTCACCATTTTGTGCCACCGAAGTCATCTTGTGTTTTGCGTGCTCTTTGTGAGACAACTCGGTGGTTCAAAATGTCATGCGGAGTGTGACTGCCACATCTTGCAGCTATTTTCTGGTTAGGCGTTGACTACAAGCATGTGGGTGTTGACTTTGATAATGAAGACATCTGTGTGTTTTTCCTATCCGTCATGTTTGGAATGACAGCCCCATCCTGATGGATGCAGCACCAGCCCATCCATTGATCACCATGCCCCAGATCTTTGCGTCCTCTGTACCCTCTGACCTCTGCACAATCTGCTGACAGCTTCTAGTGCTCCCCTCGCAGCTGTGCAGGGTGAGGAGGAGGAGGAGGAAGAGCGGCCTTTCCCCTACAGACACTGATACTGACTATGCTAGCACGTCTCCGCACTCTGGAGGCTTTCTCCCTTGAAAGGGGTTATGTAGTGCAAGGAAATGGATATTCCTACTGCAAAAAAAAAAAAAAAAATACCCACACGTATCCACAATTTGTTGCGTTTTGTCTGTCTAAGCACTGACGTCTGGCTACATGACGCACCCTACCGAAGGTGAGGTAAAGTCCACGCTCTGTTTGGGGGCTAAGTGACTCACAGGGTTGCCAGTCAAAGAGATTCAAAGTTCACAAGAAACCGTCATCATAGTGTAAGTGGAGAGAGATGTCCTCAGGCCCTGACCCGTCTCCCGCTGTTGATGGAAAATGGTGCTTATGCCTATGGAGAGGTGATTTTTCCCTTTGCATATGAAGGATTTACAATGGGGGAGTAAATTAGTGCTTTCCCCAAAACACAGCTGACCCATCTAATACAAAAGAAAATAATTAATGGCAGAAGTTTGCAGAAAAAGGACCCGTTGCATGTCAAGGGATCTCTCTTGTTGAGATATATCTTGCTCAATTCTTTCCCTTAAGGTTTGACTTTGAGCCTTCTACCTGCAACAGTACAATTCAGTCATTTGCCACGCTTTGAAACCTAATGCTGTCTGCCCGGGGTGGCCCCGGGGAGCCCAGGAAAATGATGTAATGGGAAGAGTGGTTTTGGAACGATCAGTCGTGGGCAGCAAGGTGGAATAGTGGTTAGAAACACAAATCCAGTGGCCTCCTTTTCTGCAGCCTTCAGGTCCCACTGGACATTAACTGTCCAGCTGTCAGCATCGGCACAACTCGAGCTACGCTCATTAGCTCAGTGAGGTGTGGACTGGCAAAAGAACATTTCTCACCACGACGGGATGGTTGGACTCAGACGCTGGGCTTGGATTTATTAAACTCTAGTGAAGCGTCTAAAGCCTGAGAAAAGGCGGCTCAGTCTTCTCCGTCTGCTTAATGTAACGCTGTAAGTGGAGGTGTATGTAACAAACTGAGCCTGCTATATCTTACCATCAGCGTTTCTGGCAGGTGCTGTACGAATACTTGGTTTGTTAATGAGCCAAATATATTTCAGCAGCAAGGTCATTTGAAGCTCAGTTTCAGCTTTCCAGGGAATACATTTGAGCTTGCAGTGAACGGCTGCCATAGCCTACGCAGGGGGGCATGCAAAGCCTAGTGGAAAAGAATGTGAGAACTCACAAACCCAATCCATTGAGATTTGACCTTGATTTTAGGTAAATTTACTAAGTACTAACCATGCACGGGCTTTTGCATTGAGAATTCTGACATCACAGATGCTAAGAAGCTTACTTGACTCCACATCTTGCAGTAAATCCTACTGTCATCTGAGAAAACAGGATGAATTCTGAAGCGTGGCTTTTAGGAGGGCCAAAGCAGGCTGTTGTATAAAAAGATTTTTATCTGGTCGAGGGCTTCCAAGGCAATATATCTCAACACCCCCCACCTCCCTGCAGCTGTCAACGTGCCTCTTGGGCACATACCACAAAGTCGAAAAAAAATAAAAACAGGGGAGAAATTTCCTTATCTAAGCACCATCTCCACACCTAACCTCACCCCTCCCTCAAACCAGCGAAATCCCTTTTGTCCTGGATATTTGGTAAGCTCCTTGCACTTCTGTGTCCTCTTTGTAGGGGCCTACGCAGACATCTGGCCTACGGGTCCAGTGCAAACACATCTCTCGGATATGGAAATTGATTAACTTCATATTCACTCAAACTATTCTGCATGACCTTTCATGCAACACTACTCCTGCTTAGGACACATCAATACAGCCCGGTCCCCTGACAACAGCCCGTCTCTCCAGCTGCTCTACAGCGGCTGTGTGTGAGGAAACGCATGGTTTCTAAAAAAACATATCAGGCCTGATAATCTCAGGTCTGGAAAGCATGTTTTTTTTTTAACATAGGGTTGGACGGTCCTCAAATTTTGATCCCTTCATACCGTCTCAGCATTTTACCCCGGTTTACGGTACTACCGCGACGAATTCAAACCGATGATTTACGGCTCAGACAGCTGAGCGGTTGTCTGTGCGTCCTTGGGTTTGCCGTGTTTCCGTCTCTCGCCGTTACCTTCTTATTACATCGTTTACATACTGCCCTGTCAGTATTTACTGGCTCTCCCTTCCCGTTTGCTCGGAACCCGAAATATTGCCAAACTGCAGAAGTCGTGTTGTGTCACTCGGTGCGCGACTGTCACGCTGTCGCGTGATGACGTCACGTTCATCAACTTTATCCTAACTCACTTCTGTGACGGTAAAACGGAAAATTCAACCGCATAAAAGTACTGAGCTCACCTGACTTTCCGTCTGTGTTCCTCCACATCGCTGGAAAGTTTCGCTGTCCGAGAGAAAGCTGCTGTGAATGATAAGCACAGAACATGACAATGCGGACGGTATTGACGCTAATCACATCCTAACGCATCAGATGCGTCAGTCTACTCTCTGCGCACCCCTCCAGCTTGGATTGGCAAAGTTCAGTTCCTGTTATATAACCCATCTGCCGCCCTGCTGCTCACCTTCTTCTTATTATTTTTGTTTTATTTATTTACTTATTTATTTATTTTTAGCTCTTACTGTTTTTTTATTTATTATTATCTTTGAGTTTGTCTTGTGTTGTGGTGATGATTGTGTTTTATGATCTGCTCAAATGACCTGTACAGCGCTTTGATTTTAGCTTTGGCTGACTGAAAGCGCTTTATAAATAAAGTTGAGTTGAGTTGAGTTGAGTTCCAACCCACGGAGCCAGCTCCCTCAGCGAGGCCCACCTGGCCTAACCCATCCCGACCCACCTTCAACCTTTCCCACTGCCCACTGAGTCTGCGCCTACAACAACCACCCGGTGGAACATGGTCGTGCTTGCTCAGAAACTGGGATGGCGGTGTCCGTGGGTCCAGCGGTGGGTGCGTCAGCGGAACAGATGCTGGCGCAGCAGCAGGCCTGACGCGGACCGCAGCTGGCAGCTCTTTCTGCAGCCAAGCCTGACAGGTCACATCAGTTTCACAAGCAGCGCGGAAAGAAAAAAAACAAGCCCCAAAAGCCCCTCAATGTTTTTCACTTTGAAATGACCTGAAGATGCTGCTGCAAAAAAAAAAAAACTGGACTTAGCCAGAGGGGAAGTAATTAAAAACCGCAACACGACTGGCAGTCTGAGAGGGATCTGGTGCGCATGCATGGCGTCCACTGCGCGTCAGGTCAGAGCTTATATGACAACTAAACAGTTTTAGGATGAATCGGGCCAGCTCTGAAATGCACAAAAGCATCAATTAAAAGCTATTTTGAAACTTGGTGACGTTATCGTGACATTTCAAATCAGTGGTTTTCTTAAGTTGATTTATGTTTTTTTATGAATTCATTCCTTTTCTGGATATTTCAACCATTTGTTAGAATTGTATTTTAAAAAAAACGTTCAGGCTTATAACCCAACCCATGTATTTACATCAATCTAAGTGTCTTTTAGACTAGAACGACCAGTGATTCATTACGTCCACCTGCTGGGGTCAGATCTACAAACTGGTTCCCAGCATGTGCCAACCATTTCCCCAGCTGAAACTGGGAGGGCTTTTCTCGCTGCTCGCTGGTTATTGTGCTCTCGGGTGTTACAGCTGAGCCCAGTGGAGTTCACAGTATCTTTTCTACTGGCTGAGAATCCCTGCTGTGGTTGATATGCACACGACATGACAATATGGAAAGTATTGATGCTAATCACATCATAACGCATCAGCTGCAGCCCTGTCTGTGGCCCACCTGCAACCCTGCTGGAGGGGGGGGGGGGCTGAGGCTGCCTTCCAGTCCGGAGAGCCAGCCCCCTCACAGGGGACTGCTTGGCTACATAACAACCAGCTTTCAAAAAGAAGCTGTTTATTGACAACACACCCTTGATGGCTTTAAAGCCTTGGGTCATTTCAGCTATCAAAATCCTTTATAAAAGCATTAGGAGAAATCAGAGAAATCCTTCATCCAATGACTATTAACCCTTTAGTGTCATCTGATATTCTAACATGCATTTAGATTCCAATTGGTCACATGACGAAAACTAAACCCACTTTAAATAAAAATTGAGAAGAAAAATGCTGTCTTAAGCACAAAGAAAAGTTTTTATTTATGGTATTGTTCATGCAATGGATGAATAAACCATGAAAGAAATGCACAATGTTGCACCATTAAATATTGAACGATTCTCCATGGGTGAAGCCTCAGGTTGACTAGACAAACGCACGGACGGTTGCCAATGCAAATAATTCTATTAATAGAGAATGAAATAAGCAGAACACTGCTTAGCCTACACCTTTATCCAAAAAGGCTCCACTTAAACTGAAAAACCAAAATGATACAAGCCATCAAATGAGGAATGGCGACTGGACTCTATGAGGAACTTAAGACTCTGTCGTCTTTGACTTGGACATCAGGGCTTCTTTAAACATGAGCTGGAGAATTTCCCATCTGTGTTCCATCTGACAATCAATTATTCAGCATGCAATCCATTTTGAGGACATATGAGAAAGAAAAGAGAGAAACTGTGTACATAAATACATGCATGTGACACTCCTAACTCTTCCGGCATTCCGCCATGGCCCTCAGCGTACCGCACTATAGGTCACAACCCCTGTTGTTAACCCAACACAAATCCATTAAATAGTCTGTTTGTGTGATGTGTAGATGTGCTGACGCGTACAAAACCCGCTGTCAGCAAAAGCACCCACAGACTTCGGAGATTCTCCCAGCAACGGCCCAGTTTTCCCGTTAGGTCGTAGGTCTTAGGCATTCTTGTAGCGCTGGTAAAATGTCTTGTAGAATAGTGTTTCTGTTCTCCTTGGACACCTATGTGAGGAAAAAAAAAATGAGCGGGGGAAAAAAGAATAAAAATCAATACGGCGCTCAGGTGCTGTAGGAAATTTGCAGGGATAAAAAATTGGAGACAATCACCCAGCAAAAAACTAAGCCACTGAAAACCCAGTATCCACCTGAATGTCATAAAACTACAGGCTGTGGACACTTACATCCCTGACCTACTGTCTACAGGGGAAATCCTACTTATATTTTCAGCAAAAACTATTCATACAGTCTCAAAAGCCTCTTTGACACAGTATCTAGCCCTGCGCACCCCCTGAATGTTTTGCATGACAATGTCCCTAACCGAGTCTACGCTGTACATTATTTTGACATTTGAGACGCCCCTTTGTTGTTGAATCAGTCATGCATGATTTACTGTTAATCCTACCATAGCTAAGGGATAAAGCGGGGTATGCCCTTCTGCTCCCCCCTAACACCAAGTGGATACAGTGTAGACAGTGTCCTAAAGCTATTGTGGGACTTAACAGTTCCCAAACTGACCTAAATCTTGCCTTTTTTTCCCCCCCCGAGAGACGGCGGTATTATTTATACTCACAGTGAAAACCTTGACGTCTCTCCGGCTCCGCACCTCCTCGACCAGGCCCAGCGGTTTTCCTTTGGGGATGGGGATGGTTCCCATAATAGCAAAACAAGAGCCATCCAACGTCTGCCTCACCGCCCTAATGAATGACTGGCTGAAGAGCTCCATTTTCCCGATCTCGTCGATGACAAACACCTTCCTGGAGCTCCCATCTGCCGAACCCACCTGGAAGCATGAGATGTGCAAATGATAGATTGCTGCATGAATAAACATAAGTCATAATTTAGGATTTAACGGCACCGTCTGGGGCTCGGATTAATCGTTACTTGATAGCCAATCAATAGTTAATCCTCTGATGAATGACTTTTTCTATAGGATTTTAGGAAACAAAGACAAATGTTTGTTAAGAGTTAAGCTGAGCTGAGATCTGTGTTTACCAATGGGTAACCAGGCAGCAGAAGACCGAATACGCTCAATCCTAAGAGATGGAGACGATCCAGGATTAAAATTCATTCATCATCACTCAGTTTGTGATGAACAGTGATATCAGAAGTCAATAAGACAAGGAGGTTTAAACAAAAACTAAGAAAAGGCAACACACTTTTGGAACATTTAGGTTAAATGATTAAACATGAAAAACTGACCGTTCTCTGTATCTGACAGTTGCCTGATCAAACATCATATTTCAGTTAGATTAAAACACTTCTTGAGTGTTTTGAGTATTCCCGAGTGTTTGTTTGGTGGAAAATAGGATGTGACAGGGAATCCGTTTTGCAGGTAGACGAGTGGTAAAAGGTCATTGTGTTCCTGTCTCAGGGCCTTAAATCTCCCGGCCTATGACGATCATTGGATGTTAATGCTCAGCGGGACATCTGCAGTGATTGCACACATTGAGGATGAGATGAAAGTGAAGTATGTGCCTGCGAGGAGCAGACACCTTCCTTTAAAGCGCATGTGTAGGCGTCACTCCAGGCTCACTTTACATGTGGGATTAATCACGGTCAGTGACAGCCAGACGGCACCACCAACACTAAAAATGTCACTGTGGAATTTATGTGCTTGCAAGCTTACAATTATTCCATCAATTCTGGGAAATTCAAAGGTTTGATGATTTGTTAGTGGGGAGGATAAGGAGCTTTTTTTCCCCTTTTTTTTTAAACTGTGATCTATTGATGAGGGTGGCTTCCAAAGGCATGTGCAATCTTACGTTTCTAAAGAGGGGGAGAGCCAGATTTTCAAACGAAGGCAAGTCGACCACATACTGCCCCACAGTGTACTCCCGTCCGCCGTGAGACGCGGCGCCTCCATCTCTGCAAGCAGAAAGGAATTGTGCGGCGTAAAAACAAAAACAATAAAAGAGAGCATGTAGCTTGATTTAGATGGGATGACAAGGCCTTGACCTGATTCTGGACAGGTGGCCCCTCTCTCCTGTCAGGGTGACTACATCAAAGCCCACCCTCCTGCCTCCCTGCCTGACCTCCTCTGTGTAAAAGCCCTCCACTCCAACTCCTGAGGACACTAGAGCTTCACAGGCTTTCTGGACCAGAGTGGTTTTCCCCACACCTGAAAGCAAAACAATAGACACTGTCAGGAAATCCATCTACATAGACAAAAGAAGTAAACAGCAGTTTAGGGCTGTCTCTATTCCTGTGTTGTCTATGACTTGGAAACTAAAGCAACTTACAGTAAATACGTAACGAGACACTTGATACTTTGAAAGTAAGGGTGCCTCCCTAAGCAGCATTTATATACTGTTATTAAAACTCCTATACGAGTTGTACCTTGCTTTGCAACATAAACAACACTGAAGTTTAACACCTCTTCTTTAGGAATTGAAATGAGAGTAGCTGGCGAACTAGTGGATATTTATTGTTACTGTGACTACTGAAACACCTGGCACATCTGGCGGTCGCGGTTACCTGGAGGTCCTGTCAGGAAGACGTGTTTGTACGTTGCAGTTGACATCATTCAGCGACCCGAAGCAGCTCTCTTCCGCACACGTGCAGCTGACGCATGCGCACTGCGTAGGACATTTAAAACGTAGTTTTACAACAAATCCGTTCGTATATTTGTGAATGAAACCCTCTCATATGTTTAAGGGGAAAATAAGAAAAAAAATATATTAACAATAGTTGTAAAATTAGTTGTAGCGTTAAATCTCACATAAGGCGTCCTATTGTGTCTGACAAATCATAGATGTAGATAAACCAGTACTGGTTTATTTACTTATACGATATATACGCTACCGTCTGAAAAGAAACTAATTACCCAAGCACGTGAATAAATGTTAGAGTTAAAAGAACACAAAAAATATAGTGGAACATGAGGTAAAATCAAAGTCAAATACAAAAAAATAAACTTGCATGTTAAATTGTCTGCAAACAGAGCTAATGATAGATTTTCTGGTTAAACAGGTTTGGTGCATTTATGTTGTAGCCTGTACAGCCTAAAATAACAAATGGAGAAAGTGGAGGCAGTATTAAAAAAAATTATATAATAGCTTGTCTTTATTAAAAAATAATTGCCAAATGTTGATGGGCATACAAATTTGTGTCATTTTAAATTTACCAGATTTGGGTAATATCTTTTTTTTCTTTACATCGTGTAGCCAGGAAGTTTGTTGGCCACAAGCTCAGAGATATGTTTGTACTCCTTTCTAAAATCCAAAGATCCAAGTTCATCCTCTAGTTCCTCTGCCTCCTGAGCTTCAGAGGAGGACATGGATTCTGCGGATAATCTGTGGACAGAGTTTCTGTCCTCAGTGGACACACTCCTTTGACTCCTGAGCGTAAAGCTCTCGTCACAGGAGCTTTGCTCCGCTTTGTGACTTTCAGTCGTCCGCTTCCTGGAGAAGGCCGTGTGTACGGAAGCGCTCCCGTCTTTGTGGTCGTCGTCAGAGGAGAGGCTGATGGCTGAGCTGTGGACGCGGGGCCGGATGATGTGCGTACCCATCAGAGACCTGTGTGGAGAGCTGGGGGCTCTCACGGGCACGGGGAGGGGCGCTGGTCTCTTCTGCACACCTTCACATCTTGAGTTTAAGTTACTGGAGAGTTTAGGGAGAACGGGAGCATCAGACGTTTCGGCCTTCGGGGGCTCGGGGCTGCAGGTGGGTTCAGGCGAGCGGGAGTTGTCGGATTCCAGACTGTCAAAGTCATCAGCGTAGTCCGCTTCTGTTTTTCCTTCTGTGCTGGAATTTGAAAACCAGGAACGGGGGCTGCCGCCTGTGCTGCTTTGCGAAGATTCAATATTGCGGCTGTCCCTGTCAGATCCAGGCTCGGATAGATCTGATTGGCTCTGGAATTGTCCCCGGGGAACGCCGTCACTGTGAACAGCGGGGATGCGAATGCATCCCAGCTCTCTCTGAGAGAGTCCCGTCAGAACTCTGCCTGAGACACTGTCTGGGGTTTTTGGAGCTTCTTGTGGCTGCGACTCCACTGGGACGCTCTGCATCACAGTCTGGATATTTTCATTGAGGCCGGGGTTCTGATTGGATGCCTGTGTTCTTCTGCTGCCATTGGGAGTTTTCCGCCTTGGCTTGGTCTTCCCTTTGGCTTTCCCTGACTGAGCTTGATCACGCATTAACTCCACGCACTCGCGCCGTTTCACCCTGAGAGGAGCGATTTGCTTCAGCCGTAGGTTGAAGGTTTTGGTGGTTCCGTACACAAGCGTCTTCCTCTGGCATTTACTGGGCCTCTTATCCCCGTTCAAAGCATGTTCTTGGTTGTCTTTCAATTGTGCGGGGTTATATATGGGCGTAGAGCAGCTTCTGGGGGGGTGGAGGGACTTGGTATCAGCTCCGGTTGGCCGTCTGCTCTTGTGAACGGTGTTGATTTCTGGGGGCCGTGTCGTGTTTCCGCGTCCAGCTGCCGGCTCGGCCCCGCCGACCCACGCCTGACCGGGACGGGCGGCCGAGCACTGGCCGTGGCTTTGGCCACTCAACTGGGACAGCTCACTGATGAGAGCGTTTAACAGAGGCAGCTGCCTCAGAGCGTCCCTGAGGACGCGTGGGGTCGCCCCACTTGTCTCCGGGGCTTCTGTGTGTGTCACTTTCTGATGCACTCCAGGAGAACCGGAACCCTCAGCTCTCTTTACACTCTCCTCCCCCTCTGAGCACGAGTCTTCAAATGCAAACAGGTCCACGTTTGGATTGAGGGATGGGTGGGCCCTCTCCACGTGTGAGTTTCTCTCCTGTGCAGTGTTACAGAAGTAGAGATGAGGGGGGCGGAACACAGCTGAATCCTCCTCCAAATGGCTTTGACTTTCAGCTGGGACGCGCACAGCGTCGTCATCACCGTTGCCATCTAAGATTTTAGGCCCCGCGCGTCCACTGGTTCGGATGTCAGAGTCCGACTCGTCCACTTTGGGAGGACGGCCCGGAGGCAGGGACTCAGCGGATCTGTTTTTCCCCTTGACACGCTCTTGCTGTTGTCCTTCCGGCGCGCTCGTGCTTTGGGATGCTGTGATGTGTGGCAGCAAACTCGCTCCCAGACACGCCAGCTTGTAACTCAGAGACACGGCTCCGATTCTCTCCCCCGCCAGGTCGGAGACGCCGACAAGCCCCCGTTCTCTGTGGGAGGAAGCGTGGTGGAACCCACGCCGGCTCACATCCTGCCTGATCCGGTCCATCGCTCTGGACAGAGACACAAGAGACGAGCCGACCAATCTGGGGGTGTCCTCCGCCACATCCAGGACCATGACGTACAGGGGGCTGGTGCACAGGTGCGCGTGCAGGGCGTCCATGTTCATTTTGAAGAAGCAGCATTTGCCTCTGCTGAAGATGTGGTCCCCCACCACCTTTTCCTCCTCCTCCTCTTCCTCCTCTCTCTGCTCGCCGCTCCTCTGAGGCTGATAAATCAGCAGCGTTGGGAAGTCCAGTAATCGCACTCCCAGAGCCAGCTCATCTGAAACTTTGCAGCGTCTCTCCAGCCGGATGTATTCCACCAAAAGCTCAAAGGAAAACAGAGTTTCCGGATTATGGCCAGACATCATTAAAGCGGCTAACAACGCGACGACTAATCCTTAGGCTCGATCTAACAGCTTCCCACAGAGAATCCATGGAAACAAAAACAAGGGTCGCACGCCTTTTGCGTCACACGGCACTCCCGGGATGTCTGGGAAATGTTGTTTCAGTTATTTTCAAAACAGTTGCACCGAGTTGGCGTTATTAGCCTTTTGGACATTTTTGTTTATTTCTCGATTGTGTCTCAATAAAAATATATAATTCGCACTCATCAAAGCAAAACTATTTTTAGGAGCTGTTTTCGGCTTATTTTGAGGCAAAAGAAAAAAAACAAGGTTAGATAAATGTCGTAAAATGATAAATAACCCTAGCAAAACTTGGATAACAAATAAGGATGGCATATCAGTTAGATGGTTAAAAATAGCAGTTTTTATTTAATTTAATTTTTTGCATATCACCAGATGGTGCCACTGTAGGGCTTATGCTAAAAGAGTTCTGCAACCAAAGGCATTAAAGCCGCTTTGCTTTGTTTACATCAGTCTCGTTATTCACCATTAGTCTGGAGAAAAGCTTATCTTTCGTCCATGTCCACATGTAAAGAGATGACACAATGAAATGTCAGAAGAGTGCTCACATTGAGTTTTTCCAAGCGTGGGGTGGGCGGAGTCTTCCTGCGTGTTGTCATCACTGAGATAGGTGCTGGATGGATATCGCTATGGTCCGCGTTACTTCACTTTGGAGGCTGAGACTGAGAGGGGGAGATGTAGGAGCGAATCCCGCACAGCCTGTGCCCGCTTTTACATCCTAAGGATAAATAACGCCGCGATCTGCCCGCACAGGACAGCACTCACCCTTTGAGGTAAGTCCCGAATGTTTTTGTTTTTTTCTCCAGCTCCTAAGCCTAAAAAAACTTAAGGAACATTTAAAAAAAAAAAAAAAAGTGGGGACAGGCAGTGGAAAGTGAGGAATGATTCGCTGTGTGCCAGTACAGCGGAACGCGCACATCGCTGGGAACAGTGGACACAAAGGATAAAGTTGCCCCCCCCCACCCACCCCTACCCCCCCAGGCACCGACGCCAATGCAATTTCAGTGAGAGACGTAAAGTAACAGGAGGGTGTAATGTTTCAGCTGTTGTCTATCTATAGCTCCTGTTCATGCCCGTGCGTGAAGAGCGCACGAGCTATGTGCGCAACTCCTGTTTGGAAGCCCCAATACAAAGGGCCAAAGCCCCCCGGAGCACAGCTCTGTATTAATGCTCATTTCAGGGTATTTCAGCTTTACCTTTCAGTGATGGGTGCAGAGGCGGTGTGTGTGTGTGTGTGCGCGCGCTGGGGTCCTAGTCGGGTTGGACCCTTTTTGAATGAATTCTTTTCGTGGAGTGTTTCCCTGGAAACGGTGGGGGGCGCTACAGTCATCATCGTCACACCAGTCGTGGGCCATAAAGCCTCAAAGTCTCCTGAAAGTGAAGCCAGCAGCTCTGTTCTCACAGGCCATGTTTCATTTGGCCGTGAGGCCCAAATCGGGCGGTGTTTTTAATTATGTAAGCAAATCTATGTTGTGGTAGGTGTTTACGTGGATTTCCCCCCTCCCTTAATTATAAGAGTAGTGTATATGTGCTCAGACAAAGAACACGTTCACAGTTGTTTGGATCCTCACTAAATGATATGGGGCAGTTTGCTGGTACACACAGCCCATACAGCCATGCCCCGCTGCTGACCGCTCCTGGGGCCCACAGACTGTACTGTGTATTCCTCCGGGAGATCGAGTCCTACAGTGTTTGTCCTGCAGCACCATATCCTTTGCTGTCTTCCTGTAGGAAGTTTAGCCTCCACACCAACAAATTCCTAATAAAGGGAAATAAATAGGCTGCAGACACAACCAGGCGTAGCTGGGCGTTCGTGTAAAATTCCACGGCTTCATTTTCACTCCCGTTTTGGATTTATTTCCTTTTGGTTTCACGGCTCTCGTCCGAGCAGGTCAAGCATATGGAGTTCTGTGCTCCTGGAGTGTTAGGATCAATAAGACACCTTTATTTTTTCCCCAATGTTGCATGTCTAGGAAAGATTAGTTGTCTGTGTGGCTGCACTTAAGAAGCAGTGGGGCTGAAGCACGTCCATGGTCTGCTATAATATTCAACATTTTTAACATTTTTTTCCTTTGAAACTCAAAATGCTTGGCTAAATTCCAATTACCGCTGGTTTGCACATCAGGGATTTTTCAGCTGACTATTAACCTGCATAGGTATAAAGAGATATTTGGTGATGTGTGAATAATTTACTATTCCAATGCCAGTCTCATCAAGCTGTTTTCTTTCTGCCTCATGCACATCTGTATATCTTTTAATGAGAGCATTTTACGTTCTTCTCATTTGGATTCATGCTTTTACCCACTGAGCTTTGAGTAAAGCACAAGGCCTATATGAGCTTTAATTTAACAGGTTGTTTAATGTTTTTATGGAATTCTTTGCAATGCAGAGGGCAATCCAGATTGAGTGAAAACTGGATGAAAGATGGAATAAAGACACAAATGTCCCCAATGTGGATGAAAATCATTCTTCCTAGGTACCTCATGGCGCCCACAGCCAGCAGCTCGCTCCTAAAGGGAGACTTGCTCGGCAACCACGATAAGACTTTCACTCTGAGGCTGAATAGAGATCAGCCGTATTGTGCCTTTAACGGGGTGCAGAGAGGACAATGAAGAAGAAATATGTGCTCATGTATTTCTAGCAGCGTCTTCTGCATGACTAACCAGACAATGGGTAATTGAGCTGGATGGATATGTCTTTCAAAATAGAGTTTTGTGCATAAAGTGTGCTCAGCTGAACAATAAGGCACCTGTCAGGTCTGCAAGGGAATCAGCTTCCTGTAACATGCCCACAGGCCATATCCAGTTGTTATCATTGCAGAGCTGTTTAGGATGTCTTCTGGTCTGTGGGCACAGACACTGTCTACTAGAGTTACAGCTCCTGTCTTTTTTGGCGACAAAGATATTGGCCGTAAACCTATTATTGCTGTCATATATTTTTGCTTTCTTACAACTAGGAGAGGATCTGATTTTTATTTTACGTTGCGCCTCTCACACCAGGCCGACCGTAAAAAAAGAAGCTGCCCATGTGATCCTATCCCTTTTGTGTTTCTCTTCTCACGGTGCTTTTCTTCTGCCGTGCTGACTCATGATGGTTTTGAGGAAAACTAGTGGGAGAAAAACTGCTCAAGGTTTTGAATTCAAACCACAGTTAAAAAAAAAAAAAGAAGAATGATTTTTTATGTTGTTGTTGTTATTGTTGAGACAATGAATCTCTCCGTGTCAAACTATAAAGCCATGCCAAACCATGTGGCACGCCCATTTCTAACGGATCCCACATCCCATGCATGTGACAGGGATCAGGAGAACCAGATCTGTGCCAGCTGACCAGCTGAGTGTCTGACTAGCCGAGATCCACAATAGGCCTCCCCGACCAAATCCTGTTGCTTCAAAACCAACTCTCCGGCAGACAGCGGATCACATGCTGCCTGCTCCTGTTTTGAGAGGCAGGGTTTCTCCTTGTTCTTTTGTCAGCTTTTGTTTTCATGGCAGTCTGGAGTTCTGAAAGGGTTTAAGCCCAGTCATCGATGTTAGGGAAAGCACAGATGAAGTCATTAGGATAATGTTTTTCATGGAATTACCCCTTACTTAGAGTGTTTGTAATGCATGTGGATGCATTGCTGAGGAATGTTCATAGCCCACAGAGTGCAGGCAAACACTTGAAATAAGCCTCCCTTTTAATTCAAAAAGTCAAATGAGTTGCAATGGGGAATCGCGTAAGAGCCCTGGAAATATTTGCTCACTCAGTGCTGACAATACGTCTCACTACTGAGAGATGAAGAGCAACTATATTATCCCTCTGCGTTATCCCTGTAGAATGTTGGAGAAAAAAACAGCCATGGGAAGTCCTGCTCAGAATGCGTCAGTTGTCTTTAAGTCATATGTAATTCTTTATCCGTGCTGCATAAATAAGCAGCGTGCAGCGGTATTGAGATGCCATGTGTGGCAGCGTGCTCAGGCGCTCGCACGTGTCACCATTTATCTCCGGGCGCAAGAACACCCATTGACCCTTTTGTGGACCCATATTTTCACCCTTTATTTCACAGGTTTAACTGAGATGTCACAGTGCGTGTCGGGGGGATACATGTGGCTATAAACTATTACGTGCCACTTAGCTGATTTATTGATTGTTTCTATTTAGTAGATCGATGTTTCCTTGAATTTTTTTTCTTATGTTTTCAAGTAGTTGAAATGGATTATGTATGGATGATGTATTTAATTCAGTAGTGTGGGGTGTTATTGTTGTAGAAGTAGATAATCTGTGTGTCAGCATCTTGTTAAACATCTTGTATCTTTATTTTTTCAATGGTATTTGAGGAAAACTGTTTGATTGGAAAAGGTGATAAGATGACAGATTCTGCATAATTACCTGGAAGAACATTGCCAACCTCTGATGACACAGAGCAGGGCCGTTGAGGAGGTCGGATATATGGAGCTGAAGGTTTGAGTCTACTGAGGAATGCATTTGCTGTCTTTTCCTGCCTGGGCTAATTCAGTCGGTTTGTCCGCATTGTGATGAAATGCCAAAGAAAAGCACATCCCAGCTTCACTTTCAACCAACCAGCACATGAGCAGCTGCATGTGTAGCGTCATCCCTGAGGACTAGACCCTGTTAGCTTTTCAGAGAACTGCATATGAATCAGCCTGTGTTGGTTTTGGAAAACCAAAATCCTTCACTCTGCATGGGGTGAGATTGACCTAGATGTATACCCACATGTCAACATAATCAAGACCTCAACCGAACAGACTCTGGGCAGCTAATGATATTAGCCAGAAAAAGGGCGCCCCTATTATCCTTTTGAAGCTATTTTGAAGCCCTTTAATTTCAGTGAACAGTGACAGTGAAATTTATGATGCCCCTGGCGTCACTGATGTGTTCCTGGTCATAAAAACAAGACGGCCAGCTTAAACCAGCATGAGACCTTTTGTTGACCAGTTGACCTGAGACCATTTCCCGGGTTAATCTCCCTGCAACCAACACGACATATGGAGCTCCATGTGATCTGTTCTGTATGTCAGAGGTTTAGAGATGTAAAGGAAACAGTCAAATCAGATGCATAGACAAATGCAGTCGTGTAATATTCAGAAAATCTTTTACACACCAGATGCTTGTAGCATTAGAACCATGTAAGTATTAAAAGAGATCTTTTGCCACTAACCATTCCTTTCCCTTCCAACTGCACAGCAGTGCAATAACCACTTGTCAAAAGAGGGAGAAGAGCACCATAACTCTTTTTATCTCCATGCCAATAATTGGACAATGTGTCCACCAAAACATGATCATGCATTATATATTCACGGGAGTGGAGCAAAACACGTCATGCCAAGATGAATTATATCTACACCCACCGTTCCCTTAGGAACTCATTAGTGTCCACATCAGGAATGCTGTGGAAAAAGGCCACCAAATGCTGCTGACCCTCCCCACATGTTTTGTCTACTCGCTCGTCACTGGACCACAATGGAGAAAATGGGTGCTGGTCAGTCATTAACCCCGTAGCCGCAGAGCCCAAGGACCAGCAGTGACCTATGAGATTAACTCTGTCTGCGTTCCCCACAGCAGGCTCGCACACTGGTGTGTAACTGACTTCTGGGGTCGCGGCGAGCCTCAAACGGGAGATAAGACGGCGTTTGTTTTAGTGCTGCTGTGCATACCTCCATCCTACTACGGCAAGAAAAAAGAAAGAAAAAGAAAAAAAACAACAGAAAGGGCCTTTTTGAATAGATGACCATGACTGAGTGTGGATAAGGCAGCCGGAGTTCAGGCATCATGCCATTATGCGTCAAACATTGGTCGATAAGGGCTGATAAGAATAATACAATGATGAAACAATTATTTGCATATCGGGAATGTGCAGATTGATGGAGACGTTTCACAACTCACTTGCTTCTGGATGTTTTTTTCAATAAATTTCATGGACCTTTTGCTCCAGACATACCCCAGACGTATTGTCCCTGTTTCAGGGATGTTGGCCTTGTGGTAACAATAAAGCCTTTTGCAAAATATTCACTTCAAACACAGAGGAAGGCAAGAGGGCACAAAACACAAGCATCTGCACCCTTGACTGAGGGTAAGCCGTGGAGTAAATGTCCACCGGTTGAGTTACTCCAGAGCGGAAAACTACACTGACTTGTTTCTCATAGAGGATAATTGTAATTAACAACTCAAATGGAGCAGAGCCGTGACAGATGCTCATCTTTAATGTGTTTGCATGTTTGTGTGAGTGTGAGCCACTGAGGCGTTGCTGCTCAGGCCTGTATCCTTCACCTAACCTCGCCGGCACAGTGCTCCTGCCCTGCTGCCGAGCTGGAGGTTGTGTCAAAATTCACCTGAAAATTCACATTCATGCACTATCTGTGGGTTGCCTTGTTGTTATTATATTAGTCTTTGGAAAAGTTGATAAAAGTGAATTAACCTTGTGGATACCATACAGCGGACTTAAGCTGTAACAAACAAGGCACGGTAACGCTGTCTCTCTGAACTTTTTACTTTGTAGTTTTTTTTGTCTTTTGCCTGTTCTTACGCTTTGTTCTTAGAGTGGAATTTGGAGGATTTCTTTTTTGTTTGTGTCCACCTTTGTCACAGGAAGGAACTTTCTCCTGAACAAGCCGTTATCAGTTGTGAGAAAGTGTCTGTTTTTTTTGTCCCTTTCACGTTGCCAGCTCACTGACATGAGACAAATGAGAGAGTCTAGTCATGGTCTGTAGTCTGTCATTGTGTTTTTTAAGCAGTCCTGTGACACATTGGGAGGGGGACAATTGTTGTTCTAGTTTGTGTTCCCACCAGCCCATAGATAAGTTGATGATGAATTGATTTGTCCTGGGAATCTCCAGATTATACCAAAGTTGGGTAGGCAGAAAGTTTTTTTTAAAATGCAAATCGGACTGTGGTGTTATGCAATGCACTACTCTGGTTGAGTTGTGTCATGATGGTATTCTTTATGAAAAGCTTTCACAGTGATTTAAATCTTGGATAGAGGTAGATTATTTGCCTTTTTTGTGATTATCTGCTTCTGCTTTAAGATTATTTTGCTCCACAGCTGCGACAAATAACAGAAAAAACAAAAGCAGAAGGCTCCTGTATCATGCAGCAGCTTTGTCTGCAGTATATCACATCTTTTGTTGCAGTTTTTCATTTATATTACATTATATTATATTATTATTAGTTTGCAAAAGATGGATTAACTAAATTCCATATAAAGACAGTTAAGAAAGTTAAAACATTTGTAATTCCATCCTGTTGTAGCAGCTTGTTGGGATTTATACTCAAAGTTAAATAAAAGTTATAGGACGTAATTCAACACTATGTGCACACGGTCGCTCAATGCAGTCAACCACCCTGCTGCTGGCAGTGGGAAAGGAGGACATTACCTTGAGTAATTGAGTTTATCTACTTACCAAAAAACTGTTTTGAGGAGAAAAAATAGAGCAGGAAAAAAAATCAAATTTGCTGCTTTGAAACCCTGTTAACTTCTTCCTCAGAGCAAGAGCCCTTTGATCTTGTAGAGATTTATGGAAAAAAGGTTTTCAGTTATATTTAGTATCCTGAAAATATACAACTTTATCCATGTTGTTTTGCTCAGGAACTATCTTTGAATTGCACAATTATTTTGTGGCATTATAGCCACTCATGAGGCAAAAAGAATGCCTGTGCACAGTTTGGCCTATAGCCCACTGTTGTAGAAAAGATATGTTGATCTCTGAATATTTCAGACAAGCCTTACATGTTGGAGTTAGTGTGTTTGAGAAACCCTTTTACACAACATAGAAGGGAATGCAGGGTAAAGGAGCAGATCTGTGCATGGCTGGCAGCCGGCCTGGTCTTTCTCTATACTGGAGGCTGCAGCAGTGATATGATGTGTTTAAGGAGCATCAGCCCAGTCAAGCAGAACTAATGCAAAGCTAGAGTAGTATATTTCACTTTCACGTTTTCCGTCCTCTTTCCTTGCAGCATCGTTTCAATTAGCCAGTCTTTTATGCAGTTTGTAAAGGAGTATAATGATCAGGAGTGACAGTGACCTGATTCTTTTCCCCATTTCTCCTGCTCTTGTAATCACACTGTCTGCCGATGTGGAGGAGATCAGCTGCTCCCGTCCTCCCCTTCTGCAGAGTGTATAGAAAGCTGCTGTGGATGTTTGGAGGTTAGCCACTGGGGAGGGGGTGGTGGGGGATGTGGGTTCCAGGGCTGGAGGAGCAGTGCTTAATGCCAGCCTGTATGTGAGCTTATTGCCTTAAAAGACGAAGGACCAAAGAAAAGGAGATGACATAACACAATCAAGGCAACACATTTCCAGACCCTGCCTTCAGATCCCAACAAGAGATCTTTGTGTATGTAATTCTTACAATGCCCAGCAACTACTCTGTGTGTTCATCCAGTGCTTACTGTCCCCGGGCCATATTTACTGGAAGCCTTTGAAATATAAACAGTGCTGTGGGGCCACATACAGTTCAGCACTGAGCTGCATGGGGGCTGTCCAGAACACTGTGAACACACAAGTGTAGGATACACAGCCAGGTGCTGTGTATCTGACCACAGGAGCAGCTGGATAATTACACCGCTGTCGTCCAGCTCACGATAATTCAGTGTTTAGGAGAAGCACAGAGGGTCAAAGGTCAAAGTAAACTGTCAACACGTTGATGAGTATATTACATCGTGATGTATTTCTTCCTCTCGCATTTTCACTGCTGGCTTCATCTAAAGAATCTCTTAACATCCCAGCTTTCACCAGATTAGCATGCTTTACGCTTCGGGAGGATAATTTGCTCAATTATCAGGACAATAAATCATCGTACAATTTACAGCCCCATTGCTCCGTCCCATGTTGTTTATGTCAACTCGAAACATTCTCATAGTTTTTTTTAAATGGGAAAGTGTTTATCGTTTCTTTTTTTCATGTCCTGACTGTGATAGGAAATTTTCCATGTGATTTCTCCAAATGTTGCAATTTCTGTGTATTGGAAATATGCGTCCAAAACCCGTCGGAGGCTAAAAGCCTCCCCTGCACCTTTGCTCCACTCGGTCTGTTATTAGGTCCCACTCAAAGGCCCGGGCCCTCAGGTGCTGACATTTGACATTTTCTAAGGGTGCTTAATTGTTTCCTGTTATTTAGTTTAATTTTCCCAAAAAGGCCATCTGAGTCTGGGGGTTCCTGGACAGACATCTTCCATTCTCCTTAAAGCTCAAACAGACCCAGTTCCCCAGATGCTTCCCACTGCTCTGCTGTTTGCCTTCAGGACTGGCTGCCAAACTATCGACTGGTCCTTGCTGTATTTTTGCCATTGCTCTGTCTTATCAATAAACTGCTAATCATCTGTTTATAATATATTCTGACACTTTTCTTATCATAACAACAGGAGGAAAATACCAAACCAAACCCCCTTTGGAGTCCCATTGAGGATTGTGCTTTTTCTTTACTTATTGAAATATTGAAATTATCCATGCAGATCCTTTAGGATGGTAATGATGGTAATGATAGAAAATTCCCATATTTCAGTGTTAGACACAAACATAAACTCCAACAACGAGTCGAAAGACTATTTTTAAGCGTTATTAACTTGGCAAGTCAATTACGTTGTTCTTTATAACAGCCTGCGGAAGATGTGCATCCTATTAAACCTTTGTTGGAAATGATGCAGGCAATCAAACAAAAATCTCAGCGTGTCTTCCCTCCTCTCTGCTGGGCTGATACAGATTACTCCTTCGCCTGCTCCTGGTGTGTTTCTCCGAATCCTGCCATCTTTGTGGCATTCCTCAGAGCAAGCTGCATTGTGGAGATAAGGAAATCTGAGCTTATTGGGGTTGCTGTTGTAAAACCTGGCCAACACCATAGTAAAGGGCAGACACCTTCTTTTACCTGTTTTTTTTCATGGTGTGCCCGTTTTCTGCACTTTCTGCTCCGCTGAATGCAAAGTACATTAACGAGTTCTAGTGCTTTGTGAAGCATTCTGAAGCACATAAATATTGATGTCGAAGGACTTTCTCCGGTTGGAGAAAAAGCTGCTGTGTCTCGAATTAGAGGCATACTCCGTTTGAGTGTCGGGATGTTTGCATTTCTTTTTCCAACTCCCCCATTGCTTCGCCCACTCCTCCTTCCCCTTCAAGAGCGCCTCATCAGATCGTTTGGCTCGATCGGTTCTAAAGGTCAAAGGGCCCTCTACTCGGGGCGGATCACTGCACTTGGCTCTTGGTGGGAGAAATGAATTCATCTTCATCTTTGCCCATCTCCCTGGACACTTTTCTTCATTCAGCATTCAGGAAGGGGGGATGGTAAGCTTGTGGGACAACGAGGAAGGGATCAGAATGGGGACATTCAGAGACAATGATAAGCAGAAGGACATATATTCTTCACATATTTTCTCCTCAGCGTTTCTGGTTAACTGTTTTCTATCTTGTGCATGTGTTGGAGTGTGCTGCTTTTGTTTCTGCCAGCCGGTCCTTCTCTGAATCACACAGATCAAGGATGTGCTGATGAGTGACAGTAGAGAGGGAGGCGCGTGTTAAAGCACAGTCCTCCCCCTGATGCTTTGGTATGTTATTATCATTATTAAGCTGTCCAGGGAGACAAAAGCACTAACCCTGGATTGTGCCATTGCGTGCATTCGTGTGTGTTTATGCAGGGGTGTACGGGTGTGGGTGGTACTCAGTAGGAGGTTAGTCTTTGACACCCTTTTAGCTGCCACACCTCCTTTAACACACCCACCGCATGCCATGCCAGCTGCAGCTGTTGGGCCGCAGTGGTAGAGATGTAGAAAATTCCCCACTCTGCAATTAGAGCTGCACGTTGCTGAATAGCAAACATTGGGATGTCCTAAAAAAAATTGCGCTTGTTCGCTTTATTTTTTCTTCCCGAGAAGAGCGAGTAAATGGAAAGCGGTGAGTGGGAATGGTGAATAGAGTGTCTCCGTCTTGAGTTGACAGATTTGGTTTTGTGCAGGCTGCTCCTTGTGATGTGCCGTTACCCCGGCTAAAGAAACCAAAGAGTGGAAAAAGGCCTCATTGATTGGGTGGGTTTCTCATGCCTGACTGGGAATGTTCGCCTTCCATCGAGTCAAGTGGTACATTGTGATCTCGGCCAAAGAAATGCAAATATGTAGAACAGATGTAGTACTCCCCCCCACACACACACACAGTTTGTGGGCAGGAGTAATCCCTCACTCTGGTTGAGATTGTACTAGGCGCAATCGGGGTACAAGACTGAAGTGTTAACAAGGGAAAAGCCATGTCACCCTGGCACATTTGATAGCAGCCTGCCTTTCAGGGCCTTTGCTTAATAAGGCTATATGCTCAGGATAGATAAATGGAGGCTTTTGTGGTCTTTGCCAGAAGGAGAATCACACAATGAAGGACACACACGGAGCGGGGTCTTTTCCAGGGAAAACAGCTAAAAGCAGCATGTGTGCTTCTCCTTTCTCTCCTTTGCTCACAGCCTCCTATAATCCTGTCTCCCAATCTTACTCACTCACTCAGCAAATCTTTTCCTCCTCCGTGAGAACCGAACCGTACTCCCTTAATGTTTCCATAAACGGGCTGAGGGAATGGAAACAACTCAGACCATTTGCTATTGCCTCCCTCTATCCACTCTCCCCACAAAGATGTCCCTTTTAAAGGACTGCGGACAGTCCTCAAACACACTCCCCTTAATGAAACTCAGTGTTTTTACACCATTCTCAGCACTGCTCGAGTGCATCCTGCAAACCTGGAGACATGCAGCCTTAATATAATGGTGCCACTGCTGCTACTTTGTCAGGCACTACCAGGTCCCTCTGCTAACAGGACTCCTGTGAACATGATGCAGGTCAAATTGCTCTGAGATTCAGAATAACTGCCCATCTAATAAATTGTTCATGATACTCCCAAGGCTCTGGAGGACTTACTATTATTCTCCTGATCTAAAAATAATTTCTTCTTATTTAGTTTTTTTCTTTACTTTTTAGATCTAAAGAGTAAAAATGTTTTTCTGAACTTTTTAGATTCTTTTAGGTATTTTTCTTACCTTTCATGGTTGTCGTTACTTCTCAATGTCCCTGTCTCCACTTTATTTGTCTTCTCACCTCCTTTTTTACCATGCGTATTGGTAGTGTGTTATCTTAACTGTCACATTGTGGCTGTCTGGGACTCTACGTGTGCATTTGCATGTCGTCGGCCGTTACATCTGTAGGCCCTCCTGCCAGCACTGGGGACTCTCCGGTGTGGATGGCTGCCCTGGGAACAGATGTTTTTGATGCCACTTGTAAGGGGAAAAAGCTTTGAAAGTGACTCCATAAAACAGATGCCAGCTGCAGTGCAAACCAGGGCCGCCTAGTTGTCAGGAATTCTATCAGAGCAGTTCCTCTCTGAGCTCTGGTAACCTTGCCTGTAGAGAATAAGACAAGTTTTCACTTAATCAGACCGCTCCCTTCAGAGAACTTAATTAATTACAGAAAGAAGTTGTTCTAGTGGAACATATGCTCCAGATGGCCACAGAATCCACGTTAAAAGTTATTTGTTGTTGTTATTTTTACATTTGAAATATACATTTTCATCTCATACTCGTATAATTGTAAATACCCCAAGCATCCCAACAATTCAGGCATGTAATGATTTAATTGGTTTTAAACAGCATGCTTTGTTATGATGTTTTCCACCTCTCTAGATAGCTGTGCTTACATCTGGCATTCCCTGATCATCCAACAGCACTGACATCATTGCCCATTCTGGTGTTAAAGGTATGGCTTCCAGTGTCAGCTTTCCTTTGTAAAACATCAGCCGTGCAGCACCCCTGAACTGGCATCCAGCACCCTCGCTAATGCCAGAACTCCAATGAAAAGCAGTGCCCCAGCCAGTGGTCATTTGTCTTTTATTTACAGCTTTTGCAATTGTCAAAGCTCATATTGTTTTCCCCTACTGATAAAACACACCATCTCCGCCGCATGCAACATAGAGCTACCGGTTTCTGGCATCTTTGCAAGGGATATGACTGTAGTCAGAGGGTTGTGGTAGGAATGCTGGCACTGTGCCCTAAAGAGTTTCTTACACACTTTAATCACATGTTTATAGGTAATGACAGAGTATGAGCCAAAATGAAAAGGACAAACGGATGAGATAGCTTTAACCTGCCGATGGTAGCGTGTGCTTAATGCGTGCTAAAATGTGTCAGTCAAATCAGCAGTGTGACTACAGTAGAATAAACCAGGTTTCCCTTAACTACAAAGATGTCATTACTTAAAATGATAAGTCGATTTTTTTTAAATATCAACTTCTGACGGGACTGACTCCTGGAAAAGATCCCATATTTACCTGTCACCTTTTGCTGTGGCTGTGAATACTCAATAGGTCAGGCCAGAGTAATTTCAGCCTTCTTGCTTTCTGTGAATAACTGAGAGAACCAAAAGGCAAAATTATTTAGTGATTTGGAAGAAGAAAGAAAATCACTGCATTTTATATTTTCTGTCAACCACCATAAAGCAGAACTACTTTTCCAAGTTTGATCTTGCAGGTATGAGCTATTGTGATTTTTGTGTTCATATGTCTGATGCTTTCCTTTATCCATGAGGGCTTTGGGTTTTTTCTCTTATTGTCTGTGCACCCAAGTAATTAGCAGAACAACAATGTGTCTCTGTGAAAATTCACTGGATCACCACTCATCTCTCTGCACCTCTTTCCTCTGCTTCCTTCAACTTTCCATCTTTGTTTAGAAGGGAGGTCAGCTGTCACTCAAGACTGTGATATGTATAATAAGTTGCCTAGCAACCACTGAGAGGGACGCGCACAAAGACACTGTTCACTTTCCACCCTCCTCGCCTCATGTGCCCACTTCCCCCTCTATCCCTCTTCCCTTGTTGAGATGGAGTAGCACTGGGTGGTTAGGAGGCAGCGCAGTTCCTCCTGCTCTCTGCTGAATTCGAACACCAGATTCAGAAGAAACTCAGAGGAGAGGATGGGATGTGGGGAGGGGGGTGACATTCAGAGATGCTGTGGTTGCCTGTTGCTGCTGCCTCTCCTTCTTTCCTCTCTGCAGGAGGAACAGAGCACTTGCCTTAACACTGTCATGCCAAAGCATGCAGTTATCAGCGGGACTAAAAATACTTGACAGCAAATGTATGGCATACCTTTCTATAGGCCCACCCTTCTTAAAAATGTCAAAAGCGCAATCTAAGTGGATACCGGTGCCCTACATTTTCTTTGGTTTATCAAATGTCCTCTTTTCAATAATCCACATTGTAATTTTCAATGGGTGTGAAAAGCTCAAGGCTCCATAAGTGGACACAGTTCATCCTGTAATGTCTCAATTGGAGATGGTCAAAAAGCAGCAAGGTTGAATGAATGGCTTTACATTTGTATATTCCCTGCAAAAGTGGTGGCAGTTCACTCTGTCTCAATTTTGATCTACTTTAGTGCTACCAGTTTTGTGTTTATTTGAACAAAACATGCTTCTGTCCAAGTGAAAGGGTTTTACAAATGTCTTGTAGCAGATGTACTCGTAAAATAATTTATAAATCTCTCCAATCACATTTATTTTGATGTAAAAATCGTGCACAGTTATCTTAGCATGAAGGGATAGTCTGACCCTCATGGCTGATGTAGCAACTTAAGGCATACAAACAGTCGTACTTTCACACAACCCCGATTTTCACAGTTCAAACATACAGTGTGTTGCAAGCATTTACTGTATATTAGCGGAAAGTTCCCATTTTCTATCTCTTGTTTGTTTGTTTTATTTTCTTAAATTGGCTCTTTAATCTCTATTAAATATGAGCTAAGTTGCTAAAGTATAAACAAAAGAAAATGTACTGCATCTCATCAGAAAGAATTCACTCTGCAGTACCTGAAACATGAGCTGTGGATGGTGTTGTTTCAGCATTTGTAAATGTAGGTCGTTTGCATGTGTGTCCGTTTGCGTAATGACTGCCCTCGGTATGTAAATTACCCATCTGACCGGGTTATCCATGTGCAAAAGAGCACTGCTTGTGGGAGATGTGTGTTTCTCCGCAGGCCCTGCTGCACACATGTGTAGGCTGATGAATAGTTTGTCTGTGTGCTGGGATGCAGTGACAAGAACTCTTAAGTGTTACCTCCTGGGGCTTCCCACTCTTCAAATAAAACTCTTTTCTTCCCCTCAACTCAAATCAAAGCTGAGAACCTGCCTGCAGTGGCTGGATCAAAGCCTGCTGTGGCACAAAGACCTGTGCTCGTTGCCATATATTCAACTTGATTAAAGTCTCTCATTTCCTGCTATTAACACGTTCCTGCCTCTGATCTGAAACAGACACTGCAAAGTAGTCATCAGGAAGTGGCTAGAATGACACTGTTTTTATGTTTTTCCAATTAAGATGCCTGAAACTCAATTTGGCGAGGTTTACAAGAAAGGAAATATTTTTTCAAATCATTAGTTTCTGCACAAAGCTGCTTTTTATTTAGCTTTTGTCTGTCCAAGAACGTTGACTTCCTCAGAAATAATTGACTCCACATGGATAAAACCATACACATTTTAAAAGTTGAACATCAAGCAAATTCTTCTGGTGAAGGCAACTTGCTCACAGGAGGCCCCAGAATTTGCCCAGGCATATTTCCTCAGCTCCTCCAGAGATTTTCACCTGTAAACACGTTCACACGCTGGCAGATGGCAATTCCCATCAACAAACAGCAGCTGATCAAACTGGTGACTGGCATTTCGCGTTAAAAGCTGTCAGCTTTCGTCTTCTCGGGGATTAACTTGCAGCTTTTATCAGCGGTTTCAAGACAAGACGTCATTCATGCAGGAGTCTGCATCATCAACTGGGTAGTTGGAGATAGACTCGAAGACTCACATCTATTTGCAGATGCTGGGGGAAGATGTGGCCTGCAAATTTGACAGGGCATTTTTTTTTCTGTCTTGCACTTTGGATTATTACCTCCGTCTCTTTTCGCTTCATCTCCAGCTCAAAGGTAAATTATACAGTGCATGACATTTGCCGAATGGATAAAGGGATTATCAGGTCTGAGAATCGGGTGATTCCCCTCTGTGGTTGGACCTTTCTATCGCTCATATCTCGCCGTGTTTTAAGGTGGACATGCTTGCTGGCTCTGTTTGTCACACAGACCTTTGTATCAGCCTGTAGCTCTCTGGACAGGGGCTGGATAAGTGGATTCCTATCTCCCGCTGCTCCAAATGTCAGGCATCGAAGAAACTTGGAAGGTCACAGGCTTGACCTGGGGATCTTTTCCTGGGAACAATAGATTTTCTCCCCCTCCTTTTTTTTTCTTGTCCTTCCTGTCAGTCCGAGGAGCCTTGAATGTCACGGTCTACCCCCTTCCCCCCCAAGCATCAACACTCAGCATTCCCCCCTGCCCCTCCAGCACAGCCACCTACTTTCCTTTACATATGCTAATGTTAAAGTCTCATTCAGCTGTTGGTGGCTTTGTCACTGGGGGAGGGTCCTAAACATTGAGGGGCAGCTGTATGCATTTCACTAAATTGACTCAATAGTTTCCAGACCTTCCTCCTCACTTATCCTATATACCTTATATACTGAGTACCCGATGAGTCGGTGCATAAAGGAGCGGAGGGAGATTTGTGGGGCAGCTTCAAACTTCAGAGGCTTTCTGGAGGGGAATATTATGGATTCCTCTTTCTTGTCTGTGTTTTCGGGAGGCCTGTGCTCAACAAGTGGCTGATGGATTTAATGCATTGGAATAGCAACTCTGCAATGGGCTCAGTGCCTCAGCGGCTCCCAGGACTTTGGGTCTTTTGCAATCAGCTTTTATGACTTTGATGAAAAAGGGCTTCCTAAATCAGGTAAGCAGCGGCTGATGTTGTTTTTGGCATATTGCCGTTGCTTTTGCTGGCACATAGGTACGTGCAAAAGGCGCATGTGAAAAATGGAGGTATTGATTTAGTCGGCATGTTTTTAGAGGTCTTTGCTGGGCTGTGTGCATCACGCAAAGGATTTATGAGGATGCGTCTGGAGGCATCCAGGTCTGTGTTTACTCCTGCTCTCCCTACAGTGAACATCTCTTTACACCTTCTGATTCACTTAACCCTTTTCTGTGTCAGCTGCGTCTTCTTGCGGCTGCTGCCTAGAGGTCAGAATTATTTAGCAAGTGCTAAATTTCGGTCAGCAACAACATGAGCATCACAAATAAATTTGCAGCATGAGGTGAGCGAGAGAGGGTCCAGGGGGCCGACACAGGCTGAGGTCGGTCTGTCGATCAAAACGCAGAGATGCGGTTCCCCACGTGTGTGTGGAACACCGCATCGCCACACAGCGTACCTACTTCACTCTTTTGCTGCTCTGTTTCTGGGTGATAATGTGCCGACACGGACTCTGACTGACCCCAGCAGAGGAGCCGAGGCACCGATCTTCCTCGGAGCTTTTCGAACTCGACTCTCCTCACCACTCTTTTAACAGCTTTCATTTTGCAAGACGAGCGTGCTCTTCTCACCATTTCCCCCCCCCCCCCTCTGTCGGAGTGAGAGAGCGCTCTGCCGCCAAGCTGCCGTGCGTATGGAAGTGGCCGGGAAAGCGGTGGGCCGCTGGGGAGTGGCAGAGGGAGGGATGTGTACTGATGGAAATAGGTGGCGCTTTAGTGTGGAGGCCTGCTGGGCCACATCAACCCTGCGCGTCCCTCTCGGTGCCACCAGCAGTGCGGGCCGGTGTGGCCGGGCCCCGTTTCGGGGGGAGGACAGATGGTCCCTTTTGGAGAAGGGCCACAGCACAGCGCTCTCTGTTCGCGGGGCTCCACTGGAGCAGCCAAGAACAAACACGGTCTCCTTCTGTTGGGAACATTCAGGATCTTTTCTGTCTGTGAGATCTGAAGAGGAGCGAGGGAGGGACATCTAAAACTATGCATGTGCTTCTCGGGTGTGATAATAGTTCCATTTGTTGCAGACTGTTAACTGACCCTCGTAAAAGCACAAAGCCTACCGCATTCTATCAACATGTTGGTCTTTTAGTCCTGTTAGTCAGCATGTATAATGCAGTTCCAATAAAGAGAGACTGTTATTTACTGATACATTTCAGCCTCACATAAATGTTCTTAGATCATTGATTTGTGCCCTTACTTTTATCACGCCTCTTGTTTTTTTGTCCCCATGTGAATAAAGGGGAAGAATCAGCTGTCCTGTCTATTTTAATTCTCAGATCACCCTGAAACAAGTAAAGGACAATGGCAGTGTGTTGCCTGGCAGGCGCTGGGCAGATAGCCAGCTGGCAGGGCAACGGGGAAGGAGACTCCCATTTTCAGTTGAGCCAGTCGAGGTCTACTCATGCTCTCCACTGCGATACTCACAGCCAGGACGACCACTGCTGTGCTGCTTTATATAAGCACCGTTCCAACCGAAGACTCTTTTCTTCACTGAAATTCAGACACATCTCTGTCCATGGGCGTACTTGACACTGCCATCCCTACCGTGACTGCGATTAAGCTCCCACTTGATGGATTCCTGGCAGTAATTATGTTAATCTAGACAAGTAAAGGTCATCCTTTCAGAGCTGTGATGCTAATTTTATTCTGTTGACGGCTGTCATCCTAATACATTACCCGGCGCAGGAATTCAGAAACACTACAGTCGATCCACAAAGTGCATCTTGTGTTTGTACTCTAAATATTGTTACTGCTCACTTGATGAATGAGGTGTCAGCTTTGGTGCATGCAAGCATCCCATTTTCAGAGAGTCTGCTGTTGATGTTAATGAGGATAGAGATCTAAAAGCAGCGTCTGGAGATTGCTTTGGGAGAGAGAAAACTCTGCGTGAACTCTAAACATGCATAGGTCGTGAGTGTGATTTGGTATTTCATATGGGTTCAGTTACTTTGAAAGACAGATGTGACGTTTCCAGAAAGGTAGACGTGAGATATGTGCAGTCATGTTCCAAGGATCAATAGCTGAATTTCTTCATCACCTAATAGTTAATTTTTCCTCACTGCACAATCCAGAGGTTTTAAACCGCTTTCATCTGTTTCTTTAAATTGTTTTTCTTTTCTTTAACAGCATATGGTAGATATTATGGCATCTACATGTGTAAAAGAGTTTACTGTTTTGCAGTATTCCTTTGAGTAAATAGTTCTCCCTAAACCAGGTGGAATGTAGTCAGATAACGGATGAAATTTGTGCTTTACACATATTCCAGATGAAGCCACTGCCAGTGCAACTCAGACTGAGGGCTGCAAGATCATGTTCATGTGAGCTCCTTCCATGATAAGATTGTAGCTACAAATGACCACTTCTCTGAACGGCAAAAGTCAACAGCAAGGCAAACAGCAATCTTTTGTTTAGTTTCACGCATGAGGGCATGGCTGGTGACAGATGAGGTGTGGTGAGATGATGGTTGGAGGGCCCTGGCCTCAGGGAAGTGCTGCAGCTACACCGGCAGATATAAGGCGGTGCAACTCAGAGGATGTCTTCATGCCCTCTTATACTCCAGCTGCCGTCTGCCTTAAATCTATGGAAAGCCGTTCAGAATTTTTAAATAGCTGTTGAAGAATAGATCAGACGCAGGACAAATGTTTTTTTTTTTTCTTCTCGAAATGCAAACGGAGGATAAAAATAAATCTTTCCACCTCAGGAACCAACTGGGCATTTCCCATAGTGCATTGTAAAGTCCGGGTGCCCAGGGAATCATGTGGCTGTGAGGGTATTTGTTTACTCTGGGCTGGATGACCTTCTTTTTTTATCTCCTCTACAGATTGTTTCTCTGTTGTTGGGTCAGCTCTAGTCTGTGTGCAATGGGATGTAAACAAAAAGCCCCTAATCTCTGCTTCCCCATGTGCATGCACAGACTATGCGCAGACTCTCTTATCTGTTTTCAGAAATATAACTGGCTGCTGCTCTTAATCTCATGGCTACGTTGAGCTCACTGCACATGTTTGTGCAGAACTGGGCGATTGTGGTAGCTTTTGGTGAATTAGATTGAATCAAAACAGACATAAGTGATGGCACAATGCGTTTCCTCTCTTCTTTTACAACTGAATTTTAGCTTAAAGAGAAAGTGCACATATGCAGACCGCCAAGTCAGAAACAAGACAGTAGATGAATGGCTTTAAAAAACAAACGGTGGGAAGTATTTTAAAACAGAAATTTTGGATTTCTCAAAGGCAACACGGCAGGTTGTCAACTACCAAGTAAACACAATTTTAGGCTTTGATTCCCACAGAGTGCATGTGAAAAGACATTGGGGTGTGTGCAAAGTCTTATTCTCTACATGGTGTAAATTGTGTTTTCGATTTTTACATGTTAGAGTTAAACATTCCATGAATTTTTTCTATGACCTTATAATCAAAATTCTTTTATAATGTTAGGTTGACTGTTGTTATGGCTACACATTTACTGCCATATAACAGTGTATAGTTGATTTTGTTTGAAGCTGCTTTTCATTGAACATGGATTACTCATTTCTGGCACATAAAAAAATAACTTGCACATGTTCTGCTGCCAGTAAAGTATTTCTTTCCCCAGAGTCTCTCCATTTGGAGATGCAATCCATTGTTTTGCTGGTGCAAAACAGTTGCAACCACTTGTAGTTGGTGTAAAACAGTAAAAAGGAGCAGTTATAAATCCTCTCTCTCTGTATCTTTTAGTGCAGTTGGACTTGGAGCTTTCATTCATTATGGATTTCTTAGTCAGGCTTTTTGGCCTTTGGCCTGTTCCTCTTGCAAGTTTTCCTCTCATGCATGGATAGGCAGATCTCCTGAACACACAGAGTTTTATTGGACACACCAAATTTAATTTCAAATTGAGTTTCCCAGAGCTGGAAATGACGGATGGATAATCAGAAGAAGAAAATATATAATGCGTTTTGGGAAATGTGGGTGATTTGTTTCTCTGTGGTAAGTGGCGTCCCTATATCCTCTCTAATGGATGATGTCAACTGCTCACTAGAAGTATTATTTTCTAAGTCTATCGCTTCTACAACCCTGCTTAACCTAAATGAATATTCAGAGTATGATATTTTAAACCCTCAACCTTGTGAATAATTTCAGGGGATAATGAGGCTGAATATATTTTGCAGTTTCCATTTATCAGGTATGATAAGCCTGCTGGCCGGAACTCATTTTATTGGTTTCCATACCACCTACAGAGGGTGTGACCCTGCTTTGACACTGGCCATTAAAATCTCAGCACTGTTCCCTGCAGGCAATATCGGCACATGAGGGTATTCCTTTGGTGGTCTGAGAACAATCAGAGAGGGTGGAGTTGGATGATTGGGTTCTTACCGGCTCGCATACTTATCGCTGTGTGCAGGAAGAAGAGGGTTTGGTCATTAATGACAAGGCTTTAGCATCCGTGCTAATTTTAGTGTCAGCTGGTGGGAGATTCTTCCCTGTTGTGAGTCTCAATTGTGGGAGCTGTGGATGAAAGAGGCAGAAGTTGAATGGCAAATCTGGTTTCCTTTGGTCTAAACTTTTCTAGCCTCGGTCAGTGTGAGCAGTGGTGTTGTCACACACTCACAAACACTTCTTTATACAGATGCTTTTTCTGGCTATGGAGGCACTTGGGGAAGATGACATGCCTGGTTTCCCAGGCCCCAGTAATGAACTCTGAAGGATAACATTGCCCAATTAATTGCTTCTGGGGTTTAATTGAGCAAAACTCTTTTAGCAAGATTTGGCAAAACTCCCAAGTAGCATTTTTCTTCCTGCCCCACACTCTTCTCTCCTCCTCTTAACCTCACATTCTCCTTCCCAGTAACCCAGTTAAGGTGAAGAATCGCTCCACTGAAGCAGAAACACAAGTGTTTTCATCAAACTGGAGATGCCTGTGTCTGCTTGTAGACATGACCCTAACCTCCTCCCATTGCCAGTGTGATGAATTTAATATCTACCCTGCCCAAAACCACCTCACACACCTTTCTCTGTTCCCTCCCACCAGGCTAGGAGAGATGCTGTGGATGGAGGATTGAAATAAGCATTGCATTGTTAAAGATAAAGTCCCAGGAGGACTGACACCATGTGCTTTGCAGATTTTACTTGAGAGTGGAGTGACGTCGAATGTGAGTCATTGTTTTCATTGTTAGTTTATTGAAGAATCAAACGGCAGGCAGTGATGTGAAACAAGTGTGCCTTCAGGTTTGATTTCCTTCTGCTTGGATATTTTTCTGTCCTCTCCTTTAATGACGAACACAGTGTGACACATCCAAATGTCTGACTGGATGCAATATCTAATCTTTAAACGGCAGATTGGCAGTATTAAGGGCCTAAAAGAAATGGATTAATGAATGCACTGGGAAATATTTGTCCATTTTTCCTTGCCATGGAATTCTGCCAGACTCGGTATGTGACGATGTCCATGAACTGGAAATTATTCGTAATCAGCTTGGCCTCTAAACTACATTGGACTACGATTTGGCTGCAAGAGGGCAGAATGACGGCATCATAGTTTGGCCTCAGATCCCAAGGTCGAGGCATTTTGAGGCTGAAGCCAGCAATGCCTTCCTTACTGCAGAGAACAGAGGCGAAAATATGAGTCAATTACACAAGGCCTCATTGAAGTAAATTGGCTGTAATCACATGCCTGCGTCCACCCCAGGGCATAGAGTGGCCTAGCAGCTTTGTCATGGCTAAACTTAACTTGTTTGACTTTGAAATGGTGGGCAGTTGGCTGGACACTGAGAAATTGACATTTTTAGTGGAATTAGAAAGCCGTGGTTTAGAGGCAATTTTTTCTCCATGCTCCAGAAACATGTTGTCGCTTCACCTTTGACTCTGTACTAAAATTTCCAGAGCGTGTGATACTGTAATGCTGTGTAATCATGCAAAGTGATTGCACTGACAGGAACATAGAGCTACATTATACCTGTGATGCCTGCACATATGCAAATTTTGATATTTTTGCACAAACAAGCGTGACTTTTTGGTGACTCCCTGCATTTGTAACATCCAATTAACTAAACCTACGCAAGCTCGGCTTCTCCTGGTTATGCAGCAAAAGATGTTTTAAGGGAGCTTCAGGTTTCAGACTTGTCATTTTCTGACATGAATCACAGCTACCTGGCACAGCCCTCCATTATAACAAACCAGGCTTGCAAAGGACTCAACATACTTCATAAGAATATTTTAAAAGGTCAAGGGGTCTGCTTTATGAGCGGTCATGCTGTCATCTTGTCGACTTTAAGTGGTCTTAAAATTGACTAAATAAGAACACACCAGTGTTATTTGCTCTATATTTTGCAGAGCATCTTTGCATTATTACTCAGTTTTCATACATATAATATTCATTGTAAGTTTCAGCTTGGTTGCACAATTTCTCCAAAACTTCAGCGACAATGTGCATGAGATTTGTAAGTTACTTTGCAAGTAAGTCTTTTACTAATGTCTGAATTGGTTAACATCATACCGTATGTATTGCTAGGAGAGATCCGCTTTATCTAAAAGGAGGATATTAATCTCATGATGCTGAACAGAATCTGCTCACTTCTCTGACAGCGTATTAATATCTGTGGTGCCTTTAATCAGGCCACAAAGTCAGAGGATTATTTTAAGACCTGGCAGAACCACTGGGCCACTCCTCTCTGGATGAACCAAGATGAAAGACAGACTACCCAGCATCAGAGACAGAAAATGAGTTCATTACTGTAATTAGGCCTGTATGTCTCTTGCCTTCTCCATCTTTCCCCTCTGTACACCAGGCCTTGTGTCTTAAACACCCATAATGGCAGAGCATTGCTCCAGTTAGCAAAGGGCTGTTAGCAAAGCAGACCGCCCACCTTCCATCTGTTGCCTCCTATGTGCAGACGGCCCACAAAAGAAAGGACAGAAAACAGCCTCCTCCTTCAGGTCAGGCCGGAGCAGAAATTCTGCTGACCAAGTAACTCGAGGCACTCCCCGCTGGTGGAGGGAGCCGGGGGTTGGATATGCAGCGAGACATGGTACAACTGTGTCCATTTATCACTGTCAAACGTGAACGTGGCTAATAGAGGAAAGGAGAGGGAAACATAGACCTCCATGTTCGCTGGCCGATCGTGTCCTGTCTTTGACATGATGTAAAGGCCAGCTAACCTTGATTTGACCCCATGTAGCAACACAAACACAGACAGGCTGGGCTTTAGGTACGTAAACAGTCCCGTCTCCTGCTTTCCCCCCTTTCTTTTTACAAAATGTTCTCCAGTGAGATATAAGCCATTGACAAAATTCAACCTTCATGTTGTATATTTTTGGATGGACAGAATAATAATAATTGTCTCTGACGATGCACTTGATTGCTTTTATTGCAGATTGTATTACAGTGAACTGAACTGAGTTATTCCAAATGGCAATGTTAGAAATCAGGCTTTGATTCTTAAGGTACGTCTCTGTTGATGACCTTTACTACATCTATCTTTTCCAGAGGCTTGTTTTCAGCCAGCGTTGTGAGGTCATTCTCACTGTTTAGTTCCCATGCCGTGAGATTACTGTATGTGTTTCTTTGTTTCTCCTCTTCTCAGCCATCTGTAAAAGCCTCTGTTGGAGTGTCACCATTGGCAAAGCTGCTTCTGTAGGTGGCACATTTTTGTTGCCACTTGCTCTATTTGTGAGTGTGAAAAGACGGTCAAAAGTTGACATTATGGATTTGGTCGGCGGGCCACTGTTGTCTCTTCCATTCTGAAAATAAATCTTCTTTTCTGAATTGATCTTGACAGATCAGAGAAATGTAGTTCCAGAGATTTGGAAGTATTTGTATCAAACTATTCTTGCTCTTTATCAGCTAGTCTGACACTTAACTTTTTTAAAAGATAAAAGCATCTTTTCTAATGTTCATTTCACTGCAGCCACTACCATATTCATTTAGTCATTACTTGGAATGTGGTAGTGGCTACATTTCTCCCATGTCGGTATCTTTCTCTAAATTGTGCAGTCACCCAACACAACACATCTTTAATTCCCGTCTTAAATACAAGAATGTAACATGCATTGTTATTGTTTCATGTTCATAGACACACTGCAGCATAATGGATAAGGAAGCACTGTGCATGGTTTGGCACTGCATGTAAGTCGTTTTAACCGTTCTATTTCTACACATTTGGGTCATGCATGCAATAACCTGCATGCCAACCAAACAAGCAGAATACTTTATTGTCAAAATGCTTCCTTCCACCTCACCCTAAGTGTTTGGTTGCAGCTAATATTGATGTGGCCCACATTTTCTTCCCAAAATAGTTTCTCCTTCTCTTTAATAGTAAATGACACAGAGAAATGTAAACAGTTGTCAGGGAGCTGAAACTATTTTGTCTAAACCCATAGAGAAAGAAGCTAAAGTGGCATTAAGTTTTTTTGTTGTTGTTTTTTTTAGTTTTACTGAAGCCAATTCTAGTTACTGAGTGAAATGCTCCTGGTGATGAGGAGGGATGGCTGGGTAACTCATGTCGTTTTCACATGAATGCAGCACCAGGAGAATCGAGGCACACCATCAACCCATAAGAACAAGGAAAAAGCATTTAGGTCAATGATGGAGACTCCCCAGTCTCCCCGTCTACTTCAGTGTGGTGTGATCTTCCATGCACACGTCAGTGTTTGTGGAGAGGAGTCCAATGCCACACATTACTCACACAATCCCACTGGACCTACAGTACAACGCACCTAATAGCATGAAATGAGATCGATGCGAGGAACTTGTTTTTCCAGAAGTTGCTTGTTGCCCTTTTGGAGTTTTGCTGGCAGTTTTAGTATAACTACAGTCTATTCTACCGTCTTTACAACATGGTCTTCCACTAAGCAAAAAGGCTGACTTACCTTGTGTCTTATTTAACAAGAGTTTTCACATGTCCGACATGTAGTGGCATAACTTATGGATAACAGGGGGGTACCATGTGGGCTTGCTGCGCGTTGTAGCCGACATCCGAAATGCCCCAGAGGGAGCAATGCTGCTTTTCAGGAACAATCAAACCAATGTTTGGTTAATGAGTAAAACTGCTTAAGTTGGACCTATGTTCAATTATTTGCTTAACTCTCCATCACGTTTGCTCGTGCAATGGGAAAAACAGGAATGTGGACTATACTACAGCTTCACCTGTTGACAGTAAATGTCTCTCTCTTTAAACGTCCAAGCTAATTATCCTTTTTTCATCTTTTTTGGCAATATTTTTAAGCACAAACAACAAATATATATACAAAACAATCGGGCTATATGGATGTTGCACTGCTGCAAGTGGTTGGATCAGATATTCGTACATGTGAACATTTAACTGAACATCTGTCTCTTGTTACTGTAATTTGCTTCGCTACCATCTGTTTGGTATCGGCTGGAAGAACCAACAACAGTATACATCTGTCTTTTTATAAATCTGTAATGGCACCTTCTCCTCCCAAACACATTAATTAGTAGCATTTGGTGATACACCCTTCATAGATCTAATCCCACTCTACCTCATCATGAAGCTTTACAGCAAGATAATAGGGAAAAAGCAATTCAGACCAGCAGTGTTAATTATTTTTGCAGCTGAACTAAATGGGCATAACAACGGAGCTGCTAAATGCAAACAGCTTTTCTTATGTTTAAAATGGAATCATCTTGCTGTGTTCTAAAATACTTTTTCCCTTTTTCTTTCCTCTTTCCTTGTTTTTGTGTCACAGATCAACCTCTTCCAGCTGTCATTCTGTATCGGCGGCAGGCTGTGAGAAGAGCCTCCTCTCTGCTGTGCCTCAGTGCTTCTCAGACACTTGTCCTTGACATCCAAATACCGTGTGTTCATTGTCATGCCACCCGCCCTCAATGAGTTATGACGACGGCTGCTTCTTTGACTCAGGAAAGAGGCTCCTCCTCCGCTGACCAGGGAGCAGATCAAGTGATGTGATGAAGACGTTCCCTGAAAGTTTGCTCTTCAAGGAATCTGCCAGCAGGATATGAGTATTTTGAGCCCTTTGACAGATAAAAAATCAAACCTTGTGGGAATTGTGGGAGGCCCAGAAGAATACTCTCGAGCCATGCAGTCAGAGGAGCTATTCAGCAGAAAACTCAAGGCCTTAAATGGAAGCATGGGCCCACCGGCCTCCAGCATGCAGGTGAAGCCTGATGGTGCTGGCAAAACAAATGGTACTCCAGCCATGCCTAAAATGGGTGTCAGGGCCAGGGTGACAGAATGGCCACCGCGGAAAGATGGATGGGACGGACGACCTTCACCAAACTATCAGAGTGTGATACCAGTGTTTCAGAACGGACAGCAGGAACACGTCGTGGAAATACTGGAACAAGGTGAGGCTGTCTGTGTGGAGGTGGACTACACTGACAAATACAGTCTGAACGACTTTCTCAGCGCCTCCCCACTAAAGGGTCTCCACCCGATCCGCCAGCGCAGCAACAGTGATGTCACCATAAGCGACATTGACTCTGAGGACATCATGGACCAGAGCGCTGTCAACCCAAACACCGGGGCTTCGCTGCACCGTGAATATGGCAGCACATCTTCTATCGATCGGCAGGGTCTCAGTGGGGACGGCTTTTTCACCATGCTTAGGGGCTACAGGGTGGATAACCTGGACCATCGCAGCATACCACCGATGGGTTTCCCGGAGCTGCTGCGCTGCGATGCGTCCCTCTCTCCGAGTTTGCAGACTGCAGCCCAAATTGCCAGGGGGGAGATAGTCCACATTCCAGGCTACGATTACATAGACAGTTCTCTTCTCTACAGCCGGGAACGGGAAAAGTCCTTCATGAGGCGTCTCAAATCTGAGTCAACAGAAACGTCTCTATTCAGGAAGCTGCGGACCATAAAGAGCGAAAGCGATGCGCTGCGACTCTCCATAGAGGACGACCGTCGGCCGCTGAGCTTCCAAAAATGTTTTGCCCACTACGATGTCCAGAGCGTGCTTTTTAACATCAGTGAAGCCGTCGCAAGCAGAGCTAACCTGAGCCAGAGGAAGAATACCACCACTGGGGCCTCGGCTGCCTCAGCCGGAGTAGTGGCTGGTGTCAGTGGAGTGTCAGGAGGTGGGGCTGGACTTGGGGCTGGACTTGGGGCTGGACTTGGGGCTGGACTTGGGGCTGGGGCAGATGGCGGGGCAGCAGGTTGCAGTAGTGGAAACCTCCCCATGTTTGAGTCTCCTCTTGGCAGCAGGGAAGACTTAAACCCCAAAGAGAACCTGGATGCTGATGAGGGGGACGGAAAGAGTAGCGGCCTAGTGCTGAGCTGCCCGCATTTTCGCAATGAGATCGGTGGTGAAGGCGAGAGGAAGATCTCCCTCTCCAGAGTCAACAGTGCCAACTACAGTGGTGTTTCAGAGAGCTGCTCCTTTGAGTCATCTCTCAGCTCACATTGTACCAACGCAGGTGTCTCTGTACTGGAGGTGCCTAGAGAAAACCAGCCGATCCACAGGGAGAAGGTCAAACGCTACATCATCGAGCACATTGACCTCGGTGCATACTACTATCATAAGTACTTCTATGGGAGAGGTAAGGAACTCCTATTATATATACTTTTGATTATTTTTGGAGCTTACAGATTTTCAACTGTGATGGTGCAAAGGGATTTGAGTGACTGTGTTGAGGATTATTAAGCTGCCTCAGCCAACTCCATTTCCTTGAAACATAACTCTTCCAAAGTTCTCAAATGGAACAGCCACAGCTCATAAGGTCAAATATCTTGTCGGCTCAGTTATTTTCTTAGGACCGTATGAAATGAGGTTCAGAACAATAGCAGGCTTGTGTTGGGTGCAAGGGTGTGCGTTACACTGTCTTAACAGAGGAGTGGCCGCATCCTCTGTGGGATATTACCCTGACCCCTGCAGAGAGAATACGATTAGTCATGTGAGAAGAGAGAGGTGTTCGAGAGGGTGTGTCGCAGCTGTTCCCCGTGGGGACCAAAAGGGTGTGAGGACTTCTCATATGAAGCTCTAGGGGTCAACAGAACTACGCCAAGGTCCCAGCTTTCCTCATTAAAACACCTACATGACTGAAGTTGGAAATACCAAGCTGACCCCGACCCATCGCCATCTTCCACATATCTGTTTTTCCCACTGTCTGTTATGCTGCTCTCAGCAGATTGAATTTCCCCCACTTAAGCTCTCCCTCTAGAAAACAGCTGCTTCACCTTTCGCACTTAGATGTCTGAGCGTCTTCGAAAAAAGTTCTCTGTACGTTGCGCGGCTTACTCGGATAATCATTTGCATGCAGCCTCTTGCATTGCTCATCCTAAAACAGCCACAGCTGTTACATCTCTTCGTTTACTGTCGTATAGACCACTCTATAATCCCCTGCCTAGCTGTCAGCTTCAGCAGTCCTGCTATAGCCTATGCGGTTGATGTCTTGTTTTTTCTCGGCATGCGGCTGTCGCCCCTTGCCCCTTTTTTTTTTAGGTGTTTTATTGAATGGACAAGCCTGTCATCACCTGCACTTGACCACAAACATGCACTCTCACAAACAAGGCCACGTGTCACCACTTTACGGCAGGCTTTTACCAACCTGGGCTAGGCATTGATCTCATTGACTGAAAACAGCTCCTCCTCCCTTAGCAACCGGAGTGTCTCTCCCCAGGCTGTCCTAATGGACGCAACATTTTTGCCAGGGGATTGAGCTTTGCTATATGCAGGTCAGGATCACATATTATCTGTGGATAGACACCAAAACGGTGTGAAGTAGAACTTGTGCCTAGTGGAGATATGTGATTTGAAACAAAGAGAATAAAAGAGCATTGGATGTCGATAGGCTGGGCATGTTAAGATTTTAAAGATCTAAATGTAGAGACTTTAAATGCATTCTACTGCCTTTGGTGTTCAGAGGACAGGAAATAGGTTTTGACATGAGCATCAAAGTGAGCCATTTTACAACCTTTTTCAAATAGTCGGCTCCATGTAATGTGTGAGTGCCAGTGACAAGATGTAGAAGTGTGTTGACAAAAAGATTTCCTCTGCAGATAACACTGTCTCTTTCACTGTGCTGTTCCTGTTTGGATGCCTTGTGGCCCCTTACACTACACTGCACCCCTACCACCATTTGACCTTATGCATCATGGAGTATCCCCCCCCCAGTCCACTGTTTCTGACAAGCCACGCATTCGTATGTAAACCCAGCTCTAGCTCCATGCAATTAATCTGTCATCCATGTCGGTAGGTGACAGGTTGATGCCACAATGACAAGAATCAACTTCTTTCCAGTAAAAGCACATCATGGAATAAAAGCCAAATCTGATCTCCTGCAAAAAACAAATCTGGATTTCAGTGCTGTAGCTTACTGCCGAGACTTGGGTTTTGCTGTCTGAAGCGTCCAGCTCTTTTTCCGCGGCTTTTGGCTGGATTAGAGATTGTTTGCTCAAGACACTGCAAAGCGTGTGCAAAGCTATGCTCCTGTTCATGTTATGAATGGACACACAGGCACACACACTCCTATTGAATCTAACACACTTTATATAAACGTGAAATAGGTTTGGTTTCTTGTTAGTATTACAATATGAAGTCAGAGGCTGATTGAAAGTTCCATTATATCACACTAAGAGATTAAAAGATAGCTGACTTATGTCAGCGGAGAAGAAACATTTTCCCTTGTCTGGTAGCACCGAGTTGTTGACCATTTAGAGGATTGACAATGTCACCTTTAAGACTCTTGACATCTAAGCTATTCTAGCCTGCTGTAGATCAGTGGGGTCACAAATACATATTATGCTTCAAGGATTGTACTTTTTACTGGCTAAACTAGATGGAATATCAGACTGACCTGCTTTATAACCTGTTGTTGAAATATTGGATGTTCTGTCCATAATCCTTTGACCCCGCCTGATGCTTTAGTTACATACCATCTCTGTTTTGTTTTTAAAACAGTTTTTTTACAATTTGCTTGATGCTTAATCCTGTTTAGGGTTGCAGGGGATGGGAGTTTAAGCCTACCTCAGCTTGTTTAAAGATGGGCGGGGAGGAGAGGTGCACCTAATGGCAGTCCATTACAGACAGAGAAGACAGACAGCCATAAGAATTTTGAATCCCAGATAAATCCTTACATGCATCTCTTTTTGCTCGTGGTGGATAACCAGAGCACCACAAGCAGAGAATGAATGCCCCAATTCACTTACAGGTTAAAACGCACAACCCACTTTTTCTTCTGGTGCTGGTGTGGGATGTCTTATCACTCCAGCAGCCTCTCTGATCTGATAATAGCCCCAACCACAATCCCCTAAAATGTTAGGTTACTACTCAACATGAGGACAGAAACATTCTTAATCAAACATGCTTAAACAAAAACAACACTGCATACCATGTAACTACTACATCCTCAAGCTTCAATTTAGTTTGGGAACTTAAAGAGAAACTTATTTTCGGAGTTTGAATGATCTCTTTTGGGATCTGTGTTGTGAAACTTTTTGCACCACTTCAGAAACAAGTGGCCCTTTGAATTTGTGCATAGTTAAAGATATAAGTCCATTTTTGATGGTGATATGAGATGAAATTGCTGATTCGTCCAGCGACGTTATCTGCACAGTTTTTTAGGAAGTATGGTAGGATATTTGGGGTATTTAGGTCAGAATCAGCCCAAAAAATTTTAAGCCTGTATTTGTATTCTATTTCTGTTTTAAATCCCAGTCCTGTGTCCATAAGCCAGAGCCCCTGGGTCTTAATCCGAGTGAATCACTTTTGACATCTATTTCATAGCCACACGGCTCTCTGTAATCAGCGTCGCAGCCCAACCGCTGTCAATGCCCAACACATTTTCTGTGATCAAGTCAAAATTCAGATTCAGAGAAATAAACGATGACAGTGATTTGCTGATATTTTAACAGATATATGCTATTAAGTTATGAACGTATGTGTCTGTTGAAGAATAACGTCCACAAGAGTAACCTATGTTTTAATCAGTTTTTCCACTTATGTGACTTCTGCTGTCACGTGAATGTGATCCTTAATGCACTTCTAAGTTGAGACTCTCTTGCACTTCCAGAGCATCAGAACTATTTTGGGGTTGATGAAAACCTGGGACCCGTGGCAGTAAGCATCCGCAGGGAGAGGCTGGACGATGGAAAAGAAAAAGAAGGAATGCAGTACAACCACCGGGTCACCTTCAGAACCAGCCAGGTAACTGGGGTCCTTTTAACAGAGCCTCTTCAAAGTTGGTATGCCCATGAACAAGCAGCAGACATCATCACGGGTGTTTGATCGCTATGCAAATGTGTGTCTGGGTGAGCCGGAGCATGCCAGCATTCTGCCGCACTGTCTCTGTTTGCTCCGCGCGATTGGATGAAGATAAGCAACGGGTGTTGGTGTGTTTTTCTGTGTTAGAACACTGTTGCGAGGGACCTCTGTTGGAAAAAGAAGCAACATAGTGGGATTGTGCAAACTAGATAACAGTACAGCTGTTACACCTGTGATTCCAGCTCGAACTGGTGCAGCAATAACTTATATTACAAGGACAATCTGCTTTCGGCATTAAAAAAGGATCTTACTTTTCACTCTAAAACAATCTTTAAATCAGTTTGAACACCAATATTTCTTCAAAATGACACATTAAGGTCGTTTAGCTTTGGGCTGAGCTGCAAGCAGTACATGCAGATCTGCCCTGACCACTGTAATGTGTCCAGCTATTCTGGCCTGTCATAACTACTAGACTTTGTGTGAGCGTCCCCGCTTCTTCATTCTCTCACACGAGCATGCGAATATGCACTCACAATATAATTAATCCAAAAACTGAGGAGCGCAGTCTGGGCGTCCCTGGTGTACTGAAAGCTTTCCTTGATTGATGCTGGTTGGTCTCATTCACTGAATAATTCAGGTGCAACAGATGTGTCAGGCTGGGAAATGTCACTGATATCCAGTGCTGTTCTTAGTTTAAAGCGCCACTCCCATGATAAAACAATGTATCTGGGTCATGGTAGCCCTGCAAGTTGCATGCAGACAGTGTATTAGCTTGTTTTAGCTGGAGCGTCTGTTTGCGTTTGCTTCTCTCAGTTTAGCCTCAGTGCCCTCTCCGCCTCTCAGCCCACTCCCTCTCCCTTCCTCACTAAGTCTGTTAAGTAATCTGCTTTTCAGAGAGTCTCTCCGTCAGACAGCCATTGACTGCTGACACTCATGTCCACAGGCTGTGAGGATGGAAATGGGATTTATGGGTGTGAAAGTGTCTTTGATGTTCCAAACAACAACACGGATTTAGAGTACCAAAGCTGTAGGTTTTATAGGCACATTAATGGCCTTAAAAGTGAAAAAGCACCGAGTATATACTGCTCAGTTAGCTTGTGTTAATTATTCAGGCTTTGACATCCTAATGCAGTCCAGAGGCGAAGTAATGGAGCAATTGCAGTGAACAATAAAGTGGCATGCGAGCGAGCACAACGGGACCAAACCCCAACACACTTTGCAGGCAGGGCTGCGTATGACTCACTGCTGGCTGAGCCAATGTTGACTATCTGTCTTTCTTGACAGCTTACCACCCTCCGTGGAGCCATCCTTGAAGATGCCATTCCTTCCACGGCAAGACACGGAACGGCCCGCGGGCTTCCGCTTAAGGAAGTGCTTGAGTATGTCATCCCTGAGCTGAATATTCAGTGTCTGAGGCTGGCCCTCAACTCTCCCAAAGTCCCAGAACAGCTCCTCAAACTGGATGAGCAAGGGGTGAGTACGCTGATGTCTTCTTGTGCTCAAGGTCCTGAGACCTACAGCAGACTACCCCTGATGATGACTTTAATAAGCTCAGACAGATCTGTGGATAAGAGTTTGGATGTGTCGAATGAAAAGGGACTTCAGCTCAACTCTGAAGAACTCCAGGAAATGAATGCTTTCACACAGAAAACAGTGCATCCCAAAACCAGCTCACGACACGTCAACTGATTTGTTTCCCTTTTTCTTCTGTTCAACAACACCAGGTGTCTCCAAACCTGGTCCTCGTGGGCCGTTGCTACAGGGGCTGAAACATAGAGATTCTAAAAATGTCTTGACTGTTCTTTAATAGAAGGGGAGAAATGATTGCTTATTCGCTCTACTGATTTTTTAAATCTGATTATCAGTGTTAGATGTAATGTTCTTAATTAAAATTATGATTATCTAAACGTATATCAAGTCTTGGAAAAAAAAATGATTGTTAGTTAGCAGGAACCTTTAGTCTAAGCACAGGCTTCCTTAAGTGGGTATAAGAGAATATCGCACTTGATAAAATCAATCCCACTCTCACTGTAGCCAGTAAAAAGTCATTTCTGACAAACCCTGGATAAAGTGACATGCTCTTTACAGCTTACTTCATGTGAGCGCAGGTGTTTTAGTATTCTTCTTAGGTGGAGGAGAGTGTCATCTTGCGTTATCTCTGTCAGAATGGAATTGCTATTAGTGACCGAGGCTCTCTTCATTCTCAGGTGTCACAGAGATTTGCCGCGTGATCTCCAGGTTTTTCAAGTCTGATCCAATAAAACTGCAAGATGGCAAGGAGAGTGGAGGGATTAGGCAGTGGTGAATTGCTTGTTTTACGATCAGATAATCGGATGCTTATTAGTTTAATTATATTCGTTAGCATGAGCATATCCTTCTAGCTGACAAGGGAAAGGCTCTTATAATGGAAAATGTCATCCATGCCCCCCTCGGTATAAGATTTGATTAGACACTTAAACAAGAGCGGTTGAGTGTTCTCTTAAAACAAAGTTATATACAATCAAGTTGGCCTGTTTCATATGTCCAGTATTGGAGCAAATAACAAAAGAAACCTTAAGAGATTTTCTTTCAACCACATTAAAGAGCTGATAGTTGGACGTCTGCATTCCTTTGTCAGTGAAAAACAATGTATGCCGATACTTACTACCGTAAGACTGAAACTGACACGTACAGTGGGAGGAAGAAGAAAGCAATATGATGCTTTTAAAAAGTACTTTTAAAGGAGGAAAGGCCAGGCTAAGTGGGACTTAAAGCTCTTCCAGCTCTCCCTCCTCACAAACCTCAAACCAAATGTACAGTGGAGCCAGATTTATATTAGGACGTCAGTGTTTTTAACACTCCTGTTTTAATCATTAATGTAATGCTTTCTGTGCAAAGGTTTGATATATAAAACACCCCCTTAGTCTTTTAATTTAACCAAGCTGGACCCGCTCATGTGTTTATATGGGGAAGCTTGCATTACATAGCAACAGCTGCCGTGACGTGATCACGCCTTGCCCGTTTTTGTTTATTCCAGTTCGTAATGTTCACTGTGTAGAGAACCTAATACTTTCTGTGTGTGCACATGATTCAATATATGTTAGCTTTTATTTTTGGGCTTGAGTGTAGCTGTGTGCTAAAGGCCGTGTTGTGCTGCGAACAAATAGCAGGCAGAGTGAGTGAGAGTATCCTGGACTGAGACAGCATTTATAATATCATGATCAAATAGAAAATCCCTTATAGCAGGGTTGTGGTCTTTACAGTAATGGCCCTCGAAGCAGCATAAGAGAATGGAACATTATGTGGGTGCCCTTTAGATCATACTGATCACAATGACAGCATTGAATGTGTGCAGATGGGCTGCAAAAACAGGAGATTGATCGGATTCTGAGATATGATTTTCAAATTTGGAAATAGCTTTTCTTTCCCTTCGAAACTTGCTGGTATTAGATGCACATTTGACATTCAATGGTCTCCTTACTTTTTGATGAAAACAGTTAATCGGGTTCAGATTTAGAACATAAGCTACCACTTTTGTAAACTTTGGAAAAAGGATAAAGATTGGCCTGCAGGAGAATGTGTAACGGAAAACAATGCAATAATAATGAGCGTTAAAAATCGTTAGAGCCACAGAAGGGTTCATTTAATTTTGACATTAAATGTGAACAGTTTGCCTTTCCTAGCCTAGAAAACGGATCTCACTGCGATGCTTTTATTTAAAAAGGTAAAACTATAAGTGGAATATTTTTAAAGGTAAAAAGCACTGCTTTTTTTAGGCCTGATTAAAACTTCTTTTTAAAAAAAGCCTGTTCAGGCCATAAAGCACTGCAGATGCCCACAGCGACACAATTCAAGTCTAGGATAATAAAGTATAATAAAGCTTAAATTTGATTTGTTCTGCAAGTTGAAGAGAGCAATCTACCACCCACTGAGGCTGTTATACAGGAGAAGAAAAATAGCCTCTTATATGTTTAAAGGAAAATTCAGTGACCAGAGTCACTGGTCACTCTTTTTGATATTGTGGCTGCAGAACTAGAGTGCTTAGGGCCATAAACTTTAGTCCATACACCATTTATCTTTTTTTTTTTTTTTGCAGAGGTTGGTTTATACCAATCACAGGCTGAGCACAGCTTAAGAGACATCACTCAAATCACCCCACCATGCCAAACCTAATCTTAATGTTTTATCACAAACCAGATCTCAATATAATGAAGTTGGTGTTGACTGGAATGTAGATTTGATGTTGAATCAAAAGTTTGTCCGATCAGCGTAGCTCTCTCTTCATCAGAGAGCACTACCAAACCGCAGACTGATCTCACGTTGGTGATGTGTGTTGGTTTAGGATATTGCAACAATCCTCAACAATCCTTCAAATCCTCCTTAGAGCTCTCCGAAGGGAATCTTGCCCTAAGTTCGGAAGTTTCTTTCCATATGAGACATCTTGTCTTTGTCATCTTATAGATTTGGAGATAATGTAGTAGGGTCGTTGGAAAAAGTAAGGAAACTATCTGTTTGCATTGTAAGAAGTAGCAGGAAAAATAAGGAGCATGTTCTGGGAGACCAGATCAGCAAGTGAAGACATGGATGTCCCTGTATTGATCACTTTACCTCAGAAGTGCTACTTATCTGTAGATGTTGTTTCCTGATGGGTTTGCACTTTTCAAGCAGAGACAAATTTACACAGACAATAAAAGGGCAATGGAATTGTCCTGGCCATTGGCCAGTCTGTTTATGAGAGCAGGAGGTCAAGTGTGTCCACATAATTCCAGATTTTAAAAAAAGAGTACCACATCATTGCACATCATTGCCGGTTCCATTGGTCTTGATGGTATAATATGTCTGCATCACCACAGGAGCTTCAGTGTGGAGCAGACTGCCTGATACAAGAGTCACCATGACAACAGTGTCAGGAGCACACAGAGAACTGATAACCTGTGGCAGGGGAAAGGACATTTCCAATTTGTCCCGGTTTATTGCCCATTCGTTGGTTTTAACATTCAGGGAAACCTTTTTGTCTTGTTGTTGGACACATTACCCCCCGTGATCCAGCTGTAAATATAACAACAGGTTCCAGTATAGATCTGTTCCTTCGTCTGTTTCTTTTTTTATTATTATTTCTCTCATATGGTATCAGAAAGCCGCAAGATACAAAGATTCATGTTAGTGAGGATGGATGTCTCCATATCCGTGCAAAAAGAATCACTCCAGATGTTTCCTGTGTCTTTAGAGGACCAGGTTATTGTTAAACCTTGGGGTGAAAATCTGGCAGTCTTTGTCTGGCTGTCCTTAGCCAATGAATATTCCTTTTTGTTGAATAAAGATGTCTTCGATGTACATCTCGTCTACGATGACTAAATAAACACTTTTTATTAGTGGTGTACAGCTGCTTGTCTGTTTCCTATTGGAATTACTTGGCAGACAAAAGTAATGTTTGAGAATGAGGTATTTAAGAAATAATTACAATTCTATTGCTGGCAGCTTTAAACCATTTTTCCGCCATTATCCAACACATATTTTGGCTGTACATCTCTCAGTCACTCCCTCTTAGCTCAGGAGCTGCTCTTAAGTAGCAGTTAATAGCTTGGTTTGGTTTATGTTCTGCTCAGGGCTCATGAGAGTTCATACCACTGCTTCACAAAAGGGGATTTCAGCTCTGACAGGGGTTATGAAGGCCTTCACATTAACTGTGACATGATGGAAAGTAGGTGCTAGCATGGTTTGAGTGCATAATGTACAGCATGTATGAGTGTGGCGTGGAATATATCTCAGCAACAGGAAATGATACATACTCACGGAGTGCCTGTGTATTTTCCTTGTTCCAGCTAAGCTTCCAGCACAAGGTGGGGGTGCTTTACTGCAAGGCGGGCCAAAGCACAGAGGAAGAGATGTACAATAACGAGAGTGCCGGACCAGCCCTGGATGAGTTTTTGGATCTGCTTGGTCAGAGGGTGCGTCTCAAAGGCTTCACCAAGTACAGAGCTCAACTGGATAACAAGAGTAAGCTCAAGCAATCATCTCATGCGCACCAACCTGAACATTACTGGCCCACACATCTTTAATCTTGCTGACTAGAGACTCTTTTTTATCCCTTTTGTAGGGGGCTCTGATTTTTTTTGTCTAGTCTGTGTTTTCTTAATCTGGATTTCTCTTTGATCTATCCATCAGATTATTTGCACATGAGTGTCTTTTGTAATGAAGCATAAGTCATTGACTGTCCTGTTCTGTTACAGCCGACTCCACGGGCACGTATTCTCTTTACACGACCTACAAGGATTACGAGTTGATGTTTCATGTTTCCACTATGCTCCCGCACACACCCAACAACCGACAACAGGTAAACTGCGCATTGACGGCAGGCCACTATGTCTACAGTTTTTTTTTCTGTTCTTTTTTTTCAAATGTTCGACTGCTTTCTAATGGGTATAAAAATCCCAGAGCAGCTTCCTTTTTGGATATCTCCAATTTCGACTGCTATTGGTCTTCCTCAAAGGCTCACTTTGCCACGGTAATGACCCATCACTTAGAAGCATGAGCATTACCATGGTAACGGTTCCCCTAAGTAGAATTTTAATCAATGCATCCCCAGGGGCTGGACCCGGCGTGATATTAGATGGGCCTGTGCGTCATGTCTGTCCATGTGAACAAGTAGACTTAAGTGGATGTGGGGGTTCGATGGGTGAACAATGGGCCAATAAAGCTGAAATTACAGCGTGTTTTTCTCTGCAGTACACGTGTGGCAGTGTTTTTGACCCCAATGATAAAAACCTGCAGTAAAAGCATTAACTCCCAATACAATAAAGCTGATGAGAATTGATGAGGTGAGACAGGGCATGATCCATAGCTACCCTCAACTGTCCAGTCTATGGAGAGCACCTCAAACCTGTGATTGGCAGCTTTTGTATGCAGGGGGTCCCTTTCTCTATTATACTTGGACTGTATTTCATGAAGTGGGATAGATTAATCCCTGGTGGTAATCTTCCAGCAGGCTCCACTCATCCCTTCATCCTTTTCAATTTACCTCTGGTCCTTTTAATCCTGCTTGTTTTTTACTCTTTCTGACCTTCAGAAGCTACCTAGCTCCAGACAGAATAATGATGTGAAGTATTGGCACAGTCAAACAATACACGCAGTATAAATTGGGTTGAGGAGAATATGTGTCTTTGGCTAAAAGAAATCCCCCAGGGATCAGTGATTATTGTCTTCCACCCTAAAAGCTTGTGATCTTCATCACTTGGCAGTCTACATATATGGAGCAATGACCCTTACAGCTAAACCAAAACTATACTATCAAATAAAAATAAGTCATTTCCATTTGCAATTAATTTTCTAAAAATGTCCTTGTGCAAGTACTAATGCAAAGCTTAATATAGCTGTGTTGTTCAGTAGCGTTGTATCACTGCTGGGCCAGTCTGCTATTCTTTTTTCACTCATCTGCTTTGCTACATTATCTTGAAAAACCCATATGCTCTCATTCCAATCTTATTCTCAAATAAAAGATTTGTCTCTCAGTCTTTCCATATAGAACTGTCTTCCTGCATTCACCCTGTCCGTGATGCGTTTTCTCCTGTTTGATTCTGTTCCCCCCTCTCTTTTTTTTTCTAGTTATTGAGAAAAAGGCATATTGGCAACGACATCGTCACCATAGTATTCCAGGAGCCTGGGGCCCTTCCTTTCACTCCAAAAAACATCCGCTCTCATTTCCAACATGTGTTTGTCATCGTCAAAGTCCACAACCCCTGTACTGATAACGTCTGCTACAGGTAAATGGTACAAGCTTTCACCCTGACCGCAAAGCTCGCTTAAACTGTTGTACTTATTCTGTCAAAGAAAAGAAGCATAGAAAAGCGAGCAAACACTGCACTTAGTCAAAATCATGCATAGGGAACAAGCTAACGTTCTCATGAAAACTAGGAATGCTTTCGTCATTTGATGTGCTCTGACTAAATATCCTCATGCCAAACGGCTCCACGTGAACTTCTAAGTCCCGTTTTGAACGAGTGGTAATAATAGCTTGCTGGATTCATTCTGTGGTTTCTGTCATGACTTCTGAGATTTATGCGGGAATCACAAAGCCTCTTTTGATCTGTTCACTGATGATACGGTTATTATCTTCAGAGACACCTTGAAATTATGACTTACAGCTTTATCCTCGGGTGTTTAAATCAAGACAACTTTTGCTAATAACATAGGTTTTTTTTTAATAGAGCAAGATTAGCCTGAGCTCCCCCCGTCTCATCAGAAATAATTTTCTTGAGAACCCTATCATTTTAACACTCAAATGGCTGCTTATCATGCACACGGTTCAATACCTATCCACTTATTCTGACTTTTTAACTCACTGCTACATAAGTGTATTGATCCCTCTGAATTTTTTTCCACAGTGTGGCTGTATCCAGATCAAAAGACGTGCCTCCATTTGGCCCCCCTATTCCCAAGTCCGTAACTTTCCCGAAGTCTGCAGTTTTCAGGGACTTCCTGCTCGCCAAGGTCATCAATGGCGAGAACGCCGCCCACAAGTCTGAGAAGTTTCGGGCCATGGCGACTCGCACGCGGCAGGAATACTTGAAGGACCTCGCTGAGAACTTTGTGAGCACGGCGACTGTGGACTCTGCTGTGAAATTCAGTTTCATTAACCTCGGAGCTAAGAAGAAGGAGAAAGTTAAACCAAGGAAGGACGCACACCTGCTGAGTGTGGGAGCCATCACCTGGAGCGTGTGTGCCAGGGACTTTGGCCAGTCGATGGATGTGGACTGCTTGCTAGGCATATCCAATGAGTTCATTGTGCTCATCGAAGAGGAGTCCAAAAACGTGGTGTTCAACTGTTCGTGTCGCGACGTCATCGGATGGACTTCGGGGATTATGAGCATTAAGATCTTCTATGAGCGCGGGGAGTGTATCATGCTGTCTGCGCACGACAGCTGTGGAGAAGATATACGGGAGATGGTGCAAAGACTAGAGGTAAGACCCTTAAAGGCTTTATTGCAATAATCTCTGTCATTTTAGAGGTCTTAATGAGTGCTGGATGAGACTACTGAGGTATCTGACCCTTCTAGCGTATTCTAATCCTTCATCTACACTATAAGTCTTAAATCTAAGCTTGCAGACATTTCAGAGAACAGTCAGATTGAGATTACACAGCTTTTAAAATATGGCATCTCTCTCAAAGAAGGAGTAAATTGTTCTGCATTCACTCTGTCCGTGTGCTAATTGTGGCTTACTTCCTTGGTTTGACGTCCAACTGGGCCTTCCACCACTGTTTTGCCATATCGTTGTGGTTTGGCAGATGTGCAACCCAAGTACTAATACTGAAATGGAAGAAAACCAAACCTGATCTTAAAGATTAACATGAAGATTCGCACTGAGAACCTTTGGGATCCAAAATAAAACAACAAAACACTTTAAAGACACTTTGTTCACAGTAGGTTAAATGAATTAATACAACATACACCTTTAAATCTAAACCCGGCTGTGCGTCTTCGTAAATGACTTCTTAGGTGTTCTTTTTATTCTGCATTGCCATGGCGACATAATGGTTGAGTTGATGGTTGGCCCCTCATTTTCCAGTCACTTGTCGGAGCTGTGAATCACACATAACTAATCAAAAGTCTATTCCTGAGCATAAATGTTAAAAACCCAACAAGATACAATATTTAGGACTTGCTGTAAATCAGAGTAAGTAAAGCAATAGGTCATCAGAGCGACGTCTTTCTCAGGGCTTCTTGGCAGATGATGCGATACGGCTGCCTTTACTTTCTGCGGTTTTGCTTTGGAAAAACTGTGGTCTCTCTGTGGTGAGACTATGCATATTCCAAATATTGCTCTTGCCATTGTAGCCCACCGCAAACCTTGTTTAATTTTCATCGTTAGGTCAGCAAAACCGTTGGTCGTTAAACCCACATCAGTCCTGTAAAGTCTCACATTCTGCAGCTCACTCGGAGCTTCCGCTGCTTCTTTTATAGCCATTTTCCTCAACAGCTCCCTGAACAGTTGAACACGCTCGTCCTACTTCTGAGAGGATTGAAGAATTCCTTTTGATCGCTTTTTTTATAGCGGTGTCCCGTGAAGTCAGCCATCTCCGAGTCAGAGGTTGATGAGGATAAATCATTATGAGATACGACAACATTTTCATCAAAAAAGGAAACTAAAGCCGCAACCGTTTCCTGTAGCAGGCAGTTAATGGAATGGAATGAAAGATTAGTGGTGCTCTTTTTTTCCATATCATTACGTTGAGGAATTAAGATATTTGAATGCAGGTGCAGTAGAAGCTGGTTTAAACAGGACGCCAACCCTATTTTTTAAAGGGCTTGACAGACTAATAATAGAGGACACTTGGCCTCAGTTTCTACTTTTTTGGAGAAATGGCAAGATGTTTGTGATTTCCAGGCTAGATGTTTCAGGTTAGATGCATAAAAACTGGCCTCCTAGCCTCCCTCCAATCAAGATTAGGCTTCTTACATGTATCATTATAGCTCTCTTTTTTTCTATTCTTTTCTATGACCCGCTTTACTGAATCTCTTATCAGATGGGCTAGTGTTATCTTTAATTAACAATAAAACAAATTACCATTATTATTAGTCCCTGACTGTATGCTTCTACACACGTATCCTTCATGGTGCTTTTCTGGACGCTGAATTACGAGCATCAAAATGTCAGAATGTGTGACATGTGGATAACAAACATAGAAGTGAGCTCAATACTTTACTAGAAACCTGAACGAGTTTCACTAAAAGGCTCTTTAAGGAATCTCATGAGGAAGAGATTCATTATCACCTTAAGCAGTGAAGTCACAAGAACAGAGGAACGTATTTATTAGAACGGGTTTGTTAAAAAATGCATATCTACTAACCACGTAAAATAGAGAAAAATCCATAAGAACATGAAGAATTATTTTCCATGATTAATCTTGACAGAGCAGAGATGCCATTCAGTGTGTTTCTGCTGCTCCACTCATCATAAGAAAGAACAGCAGGGTATATTAGCATTTGCGATCAGCCAGAGGACTTCACTTCCTCATTTGCTATGCTAATCTCCCTTCACACTTACTTTCGACTTATCCCCGCATCTGGGAGGCACAGCTTTCAGTAAAAACCCTGAAAAAAAGTTTTCGAAAAAATAATGATAAGAAATAAAAATAGAAAGCAGAGCAACAGCAGCAGTTGGCACATTGGTTTATGAGCTGACCAGGCAGACTTTGTCCCAAAGGTGTCTGTAAATGTCCCAGAGGTTGACTCGAATCATGTTTCACTGGGTGGATTTACAGGCTGCCCGACTTGTGATGTAATGTGAACCAGAGTGAACAGATTGCCAACTGTAACATACAGAGGAGCCCAGTGTGAAAGCACAGCTAAAAGCTTTGTGGAGACATCTTGTCCTCCAGGGTGTTGCTTAGCTGGGTGGCCACATGTTTGGCTTTTATTAGCCAAGGCCTGAGTCAATGTGAGCTAAATTATCATTCTAATTTGTTTTCTTTTTTGTTGATCACAAAGCTGTAAACGAAGGGTAAGGAAAACTGAAAACTAGATTTAGTTTTTTGTCTTAGCTTTCATCTGATATAAATGAATTATACTTAAGCAGCTGAAAAGATATTTTTTTTTGACAGAGTAGTTGATTTTTTTTAACCCTTTATTATTTGTTTTTCTTAAATTTCTAGAATTTCTCTTTGCTGGCACATACAAGACAAGCAGCATATTTGTAAGATTAAGAGATGATATAGAACAACAATATAACAGGTATATTTGTTTAGCAAGCACCTGTTAATTTGTAAACCAAGTAATCAATATTAAACAGCTCTATTTTGGGATCCTATGTCTCTACAGACGTTACTTTCTGCTGTCTACTGAGCTGCTCTTACCCTCAAAATCCTGCTTTATCACATTAGTAGTTGCTACTCTAGACATTCATATATTAATGAATATTAGACACAAAAATACAGCCCTCAGGGAGCAACTGGCCTGAGATTGACTCATTCACATGGGCTGGCTTTTAGTTTTTTGAAGATCGCTGGAATCGCTGGTTTAATCGTGTCTTTGAAATTTGCTTCTGCAAATGGTGTCATCGCTATCAAAACTGTGTTTGTCAGACTTCTCCTTGAAGATCACAATCACCATCACTTGATAACAGATTTAAATCTAATCATGTTTTTTTTTTTTCTTCCTCTTGAAGAAGTCTAATGTCACTGAGGATTACAGCCTACTCTTTTGTCTGGCGTTATAGGCATTATGGCCATTGTAGAGTTCAGCCTTTCAAGCACATTACCTCCAAAGTTTCACTCAGAATAGTTTAGTTTGGGTAAATGCATTGTTTTTCTCCCTTAGGTTTTTTTTTTATATAAAATGGGAACCATCTGGATTACGTTTGACCTTTTCTGTGTTAACTTGTTTAAGTTCTGGCCCTGTAATGGTGCATCGTTGTTACCTTCAGGTCTGGTGTCCCACACCAGTTTAGGATTTCTGCCGCAGTAAGAGTCAGCCGGAGTGTTGACGATCCATAGTCTGTGTTAATGTGTCACTGCAGCCAGCTGCCACTCTAAAGCAAATGGAGGCAGTCACCCTTAACTGAACCAAAACTAATCTGATGGTTGATTACAGCTCATTGGATGCAGTGGGACTTTTTTTTTTCCTGCAGTGGTTGTCACGAAACTATTTTGCAGGAAAATGTGTAATCCTGCCATACATTTGCTCAGTAATTGAGCTTACAGACCAAGTCTTTAGGTGTACCCAATACATAATTTCTTTCCTCACTTTTGTTTTGAGTATACTTTTTTATATATTTTTTACTGCTAAAAAAAGCAGGTTGCCTGAACTTAGTGTGACCTGGAATGCATTAAAGCAAAGGCTAATGCTAGGCCACTTCTGAGCAAAGCCAGCAACTTAATATACACTCAAGTGCATGATTGAATGGGAACCAACTGTGAGTTGCATCCAGGCATGAAGCAACTCAGACTGAGTCTGCCAAACCAAAAAAATCCATCTGTGAAGTGTCAAATCTTTGTCTGCATTCTCAAAAAATATACACAAAAAACACGGTGAAGAAAATCAACTTTACATGCGGTATAAAATCAAGGCAATTTATTCAGAGGATAAATTTGTTTATAAAAAAGAAATAGCACCTTCTTGACATGAACTCTGTCTTATGGACTCCGTGGAGATGTTCACATCTCAGCTGCCAATTAGATTCTCATTCATGCAGCATGGACCCCATGTAGCATCCACTGAGATACTGCTGTCATGTCCTCAGAGACAGGTGTGTATGTGTGTGTATGTTTTTTAAGAACCGATTCTGTGGGGCTCTTTGGCTCAGTTAACTGAGAGTTCCTTGAATTTGTTTAACAAACATATGTGGGCACAGTGGATGCCTCATTAGTATTTTTACTTAAGCATGGATGCTTTTTACAGATTGTAACCGTTGAAAAGTTTATGTGCTTAAATCTCTAATGATAAGCATATTTCTTTTTCCCCCCCCTTTTCCCAGATCGCTACTAGAGGCTGCGAGACGTCAGAGATGACTTTACGACGGAACAGCCTGGGCCAGCTGGGTTTCCATGTCAACTTTGAGGGCATTGTGGCTGATGTGGAGCCCTTTGGCTTCGCCTGGAAGGCAGGGCTGAGACAGGGCAGCCGACTGGTGGAGATCTGCAAGGTGGCTGTTGCCACGCTCACTCACGAGCAGATGATTGACCTGCTGCGAACATCCGTCACTGTCAAAGTGGTCATAATCCAGCCGCATGACGACGGCACTCCTCGGAGGTAAATTCCCCCTGGCTTTTTTTACCTTTACTCTACCTCGAAAACCACTTCTGGCTGCAACATTTCAGACAAAGAGAAAAGCAGATCCTCACAGCAGGTGGAAATTACCTTGACATTTGCTCTCATGTTTCAGGTGATTAGCATAAGGCAATGCCTACAGTCCATACAGCCTGTTGAGGGTGTTCTCTGCTGATTTCTCTGGAGAGGACAGTGTCTTTTTGAGAGAGCTTCAGCAGGGCTTTGCAGTCACAGGCATGGACAGTCAGCATTTCTCACTAATGATAATGAGATGAGCTTTCTGATTAATAGCTGAGAAAGCTCACATTTGTAGATTGCTTTTTTCTAACCTTGTCCGACATTCTATTCAGCAATTAGGATGAGAGCGTTTGCCTTTTTAAGGACACACATCCGTCGGAAGAACAAAAAGCTACCATACTAGAAAGAGGGAAGCGGATTGCAAACAATCGTTAGGGATAAAGGAAGATGAGGGCCTTTGTAAAAAAAAAAAAAAGGTTGTTCTGAAAGCACATCCTCTTGTTTTGGCTGTGGGAGACAGACGGCGGGTGTGAAATCGCATCCGCCACTCTTTCACACTCACATTTTCGACATCTTTGTTTTGTTCCTGCTTCAGGCTGATGGATTTCTATACCAGAAAATGCTGGTTCCCCTGAAAACCACAGCCAAAAGCTTAGCAGGATGCAGAGACAATACCTTCATGTAATCCTATTCTCTACTAATGTTGGTTTTCTTAGATTATCATTCAAATGAAAAGAGTCAGTGCTTTTTTTCCCGACATGCAGACTATTTTTTTTATATTTCAACTTGTTAACTGGTAGTGTTTATCAGTGGAGAAGCTTCTTCAAGCTGGTGGTGAATTATTTTAAGATTGATTGCTGCTTTTTTGCTTTTTTAAAACAAATGCAATAATCGTAGCCTTTCTAGGTGTTCTCCATTAAACCAAGCTTAGTCAGTTGTGTGTTTTTTCCCTCCTGTCAAAGAGTTCATATTGACCATGCGTTTAATTGTCAACTTTACTCTCGCCTGGCAACAAAGAAACAACATCTTTGCTCTCCCAGATGGTAGGGTAGCATGCCTCATCTGTGAGTCTAGCAGAACAGCCTCTCTGGCAGAACCACCATCCAAATCCTCTTACCACAATCAGCAACGATACATGGTGATACAGTCGTAATCGCGGTTCCAGAGAGGAGAAAATTGACCAAAAAAAAACAGCGTCCAAAAACTGGTCTGGTGTTGTCAAAAGCCCATCCAGCTCCCAGAAAGCTGTGGTTACAGGATAAAGGATTTGCTGAAGGAAGCTGTCGACAAGCCGTCTGTGCCAGTGAAATTGATTTGACTTACAGCGCTGATATAGTTTATGACATTTTTTTGGAAATGTGCCACACATTGCACCTGAAGCTTAGCGCTGATCAGCATTGGCTGCTGCTCGGCCTGTAATGAGTATCATGATGCACAATGTTGAAGCCGTAGTGACCCATATATCACGTTTGCTGAGGCAGACACATCTGGCAGATTAGGAGGCATGATAAAGACCAAACTGATCAGTGATAAGATTTGCTCTAAGACTTGTCCATCCCAGCGCACCACCATTTTTCATAGTTGTCTCATGAGAACCACAACGCCCCATCATGAGTCCTATGAGCTTTCTGCTAAGACTCCAGCAAATCAGAAGGTGAGAGGTCAGGGGAAGAATCTCAAGTGCCCTCAAGTCACTTTGCTGCAGCGTCTTTGAGTTTCTAAAGTGGTGCAGTCAACAATAAGTGCTCCAGTTTCTTTGCTATTATCTCAAAGGAAAGGAATTCAGCTGGGCCCTGAAGGCCCAGTCAGTCCCCTGAGGCCAGAGAAATGGGGGGGTTTGTCAAGCAACAATGGACATGAGTCTCAGAGCCTCCATACAAAGTATCCTGGCCCCACACAGCTACTGTGACAGGGAGATGTGTTTTCATAAGCTCAGATAGGGGCTTTGCTTCCCCTTCACTGTTTTTGATTCTCACAATGTTGTTCAACCTCACCACCTCCCCAAATTTAGTGATTCCTCCGTTTTCATTGCAGACTGATGCGGTCACTTTGTTTTGTCACAGCTTATGTCTACAAAATGTTTCGCATAGAAAAACGAGCTCTGCCTAGCACTTTTTTTGGACGATATCCTAAAGCTGTTAATGCCCTAAACAGGTTTGCTAGCTCAGCCCTCGGCCAAAGGAGATATGCCTCTAATATTAGACTCACCGTGTACAGTATTTATTTAAACTGGGGGCCAGGATGTGGTTTTAGTTCAGTGCACTACCAGAGGCTTTTCCATCCTCACTCCTAGAAGCTTTAAACCAGTTCAGCATGTTAGCCGCAGATCAAACTAATGAGAAAAAGATGAAGAAGTTTAGCTCTTTGAAACGGGAATGTGATGTACAGAACACGGCATTGATTGTATGTTTTGGTATGTGGTCATCAGAGATGTAAGAATAAACAGAGGGATCAGTGCAGTTTAGACTGAAACAGGTTATTATAAGAAACACAAATGGTAACCAACCCAGACAGGCATGGGCAGGATTTCCCTCTGCTTGAGTCTGTTCTCATTGTTACAGCTTCTTTTTTTTTTTTTAAGAAAAAGAAGGAAATAATTAGCTTCTTCTAGATTTTGATCACAGACTTTTCTGTTTAAAACACTGGCATTCCCGACTTTGTATTTTACTCGGCCTGCACTGGCACACAGCTAATAATAATAATAATGAGTCTTTCCGGTGACATTCAAAAGTCACTTGTGACCCTGCTTTTGAAGTGTCATCCGACATGTCGTTATGGATTTTCCCCTGGACTAAAGAAAAGCCAGATTTCTCACTTCCCATGTCAACACCCTGCTAAACGGAGCCCTCCTAAAGCAGAATCCAGAGAACCTCACACACCTCACATAGCAATTAATCCCCACACATCCCTCACAGAAGCAGTTGTTTCTTCAGATTAATTTGCAAAGACATCGCGGTTATTGAACTTTTCAGTTGACCTTATTTAAGTTGTCAATGGTCTGACTGCCCGGTCAGGGTCCTAACCTCTGTAGCAAAGACTCTAATGGTGGGAATGGATTAGCTTGTCTCCCAGTCACTGGCCTGTCACTGCAGTGACAGCTCTTTGACTCAGGTCCAAGGTCCCGTTGCCACACTGATCCCTCATTACTCATTTAGAGCAATTGGAGGAAGAAGCTATTTGCTCACTTTCAACAGCCTCCTGAATTTTTTGAAAAAGATGAACAGCGATGGTCTGCTTGTTTTTTTATTTTATTTTTTTTTATTTTTGCTTGAATTTGTGGAGATTCTTTTCCCTTTTCTTGAAGCCTCTGTTGGACACTGAGACATATTGTAATCCAGCAGCAGTTCTTGTTGGAATCAAGAGGAAACAGACGGTATTATTTCTCACCAGTCTCTTGCTTCCTTCTCTCCTTATGGCTGGCTGGGTATGTCTAACACCATCTCCTCCACCACTAGCCTCCAGCTTGGCTTTAGCTGTTGACCAAACAACTATTTCCTGCTGTTCCACCATGATTTATACTTTGAGAGTGCGAACCCCCTATATATTACAAACAATCGCATTCCGCTCACATCAGGTCAGCACAAAGTCTGTTCCTGCTCCCAGCCGTGCTCGTAGTGGTACTGATGGGGAGTACAAAGCCCATAAAAGAAACTCATCCTGTCACTAGTCATTCTGATGTAAAAAAGCACAGCAAGAAACAGCAGCTGAGACCTTTGCTGTTGACAAGCTGTTACCCAGGCTTAGCCTTTACAAAGAGTAATGGCATGTGGCAACCAAGCTTGACCACACACACGTAGTTAATCAAGGTAATGAGTGGATTAGCAGCCCTGTTTGAAAACAATTGGCTGGCAGTCTGGGGGATTTAACACATCCTGAACAAAAAGTCATTTAAAGACCCCAGGTCATGCTATGGAAGAAATGGGATAAGGCTTCCATCTACTGAATCATCACTCCTGAAAGCAACCAGCCTCTCCATCCAACCAGACACATGCCTTTTTAGCTTGTAGGCAGCTCTGATCTCCGGATGTTGTAATTATTCCACAGACCAGTACGTAAGACCAGTGATTCATACACCACTCTGGACATCCAACCAATTAACACAGTGCACCAATGAATGTAGAGCATGTATTTGTTTTATCGTGGCAAAGGCCAGATTAGCAAAGACTGACTAAATTCGAGCCAGGGTGGAGGAGGAAACAGAGGATGATCTTCCAGTTGCATCCTGTAACATCTACCGCTCCAGTGGGAGGTCAGTTGTAAACAGACCAGCCACCCATGGCCTAGTTTGATGAAAGAGTTCCTCTGAGAGGGATTGCTCGCCCCCTTCGCCACAGCCTTTGCAATCAACCAGAGCACCCTCTTCAAGGCCAACTGTGTGTACATGTATGACCACAGCAAAGTATACAGAGCTTTCAATCCTCCAGTGGCTCCTAGAAAATGGACTTTGGAGGGGGAGGGCAGTGTAATCACTAGGGTCATGCTTGAGATAGTTTTCGAGAGCTAGCAGAGTGTCCAGGCTGTTTAACCCCGACCCACCACCCAGTAAACCCCCCACCCCCACCCCCCCACGACATACTCAACATGCCTCTGCCCAGTCCCAAAGATTAATGTAGCATGAAATGGCATCAATGGCCCTGTCCTTGTGTAGATCTTCAGTGTTTTTAGCAGTAATGGGATGGAGATTGAGGGACCAAAATCCTCCCGTGTGGAGCGACTCCTGTGGGAGACCAATATCCACTGAAGTGGCAAGCTGAGATTTTCAGCTCTTATTAAAATCCTCTGAATGCTTTTTTGCTTTTCTTAGTATCGCCAAGGTGCCTGTAAGGCCTCAGTGTGCACAATCAAATGTGTTTGCCCATGTTTGACATTTATTGTAAGCTTGCGGGCACGTGTGTTATCGCAGATGCTATCTCAGTGTCACCTCAGGCTAAATGCCGGTGACTACATTTGAGTGTTTTCCTGGAAGGATGTTATCTAAAAATGTGACATTGTAATTAGTTTAATGGGACACATCAAATCATTTGAATTTAAGGTGTTTTGTGGATTTACTAATGATTACATCATGCCATTATGACATGACTTATATATCCCTCAATGAATCATCTAATAAATTCATATTATGATGGATGGGATCTGCGCACCACTGAATTTTTTATAATGGTGATCTTATGATTACTGAATGTTGAATAATGTAACAGATAAATGACGTTAGTTGGATCAATACATTTTTTCTTTGCCCTTTGTAAAATACACTACATATTTTCATCAGGTCAAGAGTTGCGATGCGATTTACTGTCATGATATTGATACCTTAAATGAAAATCACAGGTGAACTCTAACCTTTCCCTCTCCCCCAGGGGCTGCTCTGAGCTCTACCGAATCCCAATGGTGGAGTACAAGGTTGACAGCGAGGGTACCCCCTGTGAGTACAAGACACCCTTCAGGAGAAACACCACCTGGCACCGGGTGCCCTCAGCTGCTGGAGCTCCTCTGTCCAGAGGCTCGCCCACTCAGGGTCCTGACCGTCTGCAGTGTCAGCAGATCCTCCAACAGCACCAGGCCGCCATCCCTCGGAGCACCTCATTCGATAGGAAACTGCCGGATGGATCAAGGTAAGCTCCTTTAATTGTCTCCACTGTCTTCCTCTCTCAGAGTGTGCTTTTGTCTTCTGTCACGTCATCAATAACTCAGTGCCTTCAGAAGCAGTGCATCCCTATGACATCACAGCATCCTGATAGCTTTTACAGATGATGTATAATTTCGGACCATGAGCACTTCCAAGCCTTTTTTTCCCTTTACATGTTATTGTGGTCCAGAATGGCTTTCTTTTCTTTCAGGGAATGAATGGTTTGAACATTTTAGTAAATCCTCAAGGGTTTCTTTTTTCTCACTTGGCTGGATGTTATTAAGAGGCCTTGTTATCCATAACTGTTATCCCGCGTGGAACATCTAAATCTCTTTGTTGACCATGACATATCTGATGGATTTGTTGTTTGTGCAGCCTAAGAAAGGCCTGTTTCACTTACTCTGAGAGCTCCCACATGCGGTGGGTTCACAGCAGCAGCTTCCGGACTTAAATGCCACTCTCAGAATGACCATAAGACGTTTTTAACCCATGAAAAACAATCAAGAAATATCCCTTAAGTGTCTGTTAGGTAGTTTTAGAGTTAATGTCCATCCATATCAGCACAGGAAATATATTTTCAGTACATAATATGGACAAAAATGGGTTTGTCATAAAACAGGTGAGCAATATTAGTTGTGCCTCATTCTAAATGTTTATGTTAGATTGCAGTGGAAGTGACGTGAAATGCACGGAAAACTAATGAATTATCAGAATAACGCGTTTAGGACATTTGTGGCGGTAAAACATATTTCCTAAAGGCTTTTCAGAAACATGTGATCAAACATGACCCTCGAGAGCCAATCTTTTCAGAAGAAATCTTTGAACCCCCGGCGTGCCTCATTTAGAGCCTAGGGAACACTTTGAGGTGCTGTTATTGTGCTATGATATTTGCATACATATAAATGGAGGATTTTAGTCAAATGAATTCAGAGCCTCGCTTTTATCTCCTTGTGGAGGATGCGGCCACACTCAGACTTTGTTCTAGTCCGAGCCTGTGTCTCCTTTGGACATCTCCATTGAGCCATGTAAAGCAGTGATTTGTTCATTCTAATGAAACCCCTACAGTCATGATAACCTTTCCAGTGTGTCACACCACCCCCCCCTGGTGTTCTGACTATACTGGGATAATGGCCGCCTTCTCTGTCTAATCAGGGTCTCGGCAGTGGGAGCACTCTATTTTTCCTCTCCTCTTTTTCTTATTCCCTTTGTATCCATGCAACCCTCCCTCTTCCTGCGCCCTGCTGAGGAGGAGGTGATAGGGACACGGACACGGCTCAGCTCATCTCATCCAATTACTGCAGAAACAAAGAGAATGCTCTTCCCTGGACCACAATATGTAGCACCCTGGAGGGAATGTTAGTACTAGAAGTAGAAGGAGTCAAGAAGGAGACAGGAGAATGTATTCCACACCAGCATATTCTGCACAACCTTAACAAACTTAATTGACCAAGTTATATGTTTAAATAGTTTTGCTAACTTTAAGTATAAGACTTCTCATCTTTTTCTTTCCTTTTTCATATTGGCTCTGAGAATTAGCAGCATTAATGCTATTGGTGTGAGGAGGCTTGGTGACGAGAAAACCATTGTGAGCAGATAAAAGCGTTGACTAATGGTATCACAAGGAATCAAATGTGTGCCTAAAGTGATGGGTAAATGGTTGAAATATGCAGCTCCTGCCACTCTAAATAATAGCATAATGAATGAAACCTTAACAGAGCAGACGCTCACATCAGCCAGGTGGCCTCGCTTAATTACTTGAGTTGCTCTGCCAGAGCTTTTGGAAGTGGGGACCACAGGTCTGTAGGATGTGTATGAATCTCCATAGCTGAGATAAAGCATTATTTCATCCACCCTTAAGAGTCAATCCAAACTCTGTATGATAAGAGATAGCTTTTATTAAGCAAAAACTCTATCCATGCACATTCTTCCAAAGCACAAGGAGTCATTCCCGACTTCAGAAATATTCATGTCACGGTAAAAAATGGGCAGCCATTTCTGTTCCATCACATTAAGAGTGTCTTTGCCCAGCTTTGGAGGATAAATGTTATGATCTATACACCTAATTGTGCTGCAATTTGTTTCTAGCAGCTTGGAGGTCCAAACATGGGAAAACTTTTGACAAAGGAGAAAGAATGTCTCATCTTCTGAATAGATTTTAATGTCCCTTAGGGGATAATTAACTAATTCACCTTTCTTTTGTATGTATCCATATATACTTAGAAGTTTGAAATAACACAATTATTTTTAGAAGATCCATTTCCATGATTTTTTCTTTTTGTTGCTTCGTGCTTGTGGCAAAGACTTGTGCGGGATTCTTATTATCATTATGTTTATCTCAAACCTACCTTGGGAAATAATTTTGATATAAACTCGAAGCAGTTGCATAAGCAAAACTGTAACCAAGAAATAACAAAATAAGGGTAGTGAATATCCAAATAGACTTGTCAGGAAACTTAACGTGGAAGCCATCCTTCCTGTGTTATTACAGTCATATTTTTGTCTGCTAATCTAACCTACATTGGAGTGCTGTTTGAGGACAAGGCCTCTGGACAGCAGATGCAGACCACATCCAGTGTTTGTTTGTCAATCTAGACCGCCTGTTTTTCCTATCCAGGCCAAAGTAAGCAAAGATTGTCAGGGTTGGTTGAGGGCATTGGTAGCACGTTGAGTATTCTGAGCTGTGATGGTGGCCGAATCTGTAGAACATAGAATATCGACTACATTTCATCAATAGGCTGCAATTGTTTAGTTAGAGTGTTTAGCAGTTCTTGGAATACAGAATCTCTCTCTGCCTTTACATGGCAAACACAGGTCCTCGCCATTTGGATTACACAGTGCATCTTATTTTCACTGCTAATCTCTTTTTCAGTTTTTCTTTGGAAAACTAGAAACCCTCTCCCACTCCTAAAATATCTGAGGAAATTACTAATGGTGCCAGGGGGTATTTTCTAATATGACACTAACTTAAAAAGAGAAGTCTAATGTAGCCATCATGAATTATCTTTAAAGCATAATAGGTTTGTACCAAAATTCAAAGAAAGGATCATTAACTTATCTCTAAAGTACCTAACTAACAAAAGTGACAAGTGTTAGATTATTGTGTCTTAGAAAAGTGAAGGCTCAACACTCCGCTGCCTTTTAATTCAAGAATCCTTTTACTGGCTGTTTGTTTAATAAGCCAAGCTACCAGAGATGCAAACTGGATGTCGTCTTAACAATTAAAAAATGACTCATTCAGTTTTCACTACCTCTGATTTGTGTTTATTTTTCTCTTCTGCAGGACCATGCAGGACATGGAGAATCCCCAGCTCACCTCATGTAACAAGGGAGACCAGCACTACCGCAGCTCCCCCAGTAACCAGTCCTCCTCCAGTGATCCAGGACCATGCGGCAGCAGCAACTGGTCCCAACAGCCCGGATATGATGGGTACAGGAGCAAATTAAAGGCTTTTTTTCCCAAAAGCCTCTAATTAGTTACAATGGGTCAGCAATCAATGCAGTTTAATGTTTTGATCAAAGGAAAACAAGAGCTACCTCTAATCAAAATGGACTTTGGTGAATTTGAACTTATGGTTTGAGCCATTATCTTTGCTCTGCTCAGAAGATCTGAAATGAGGAGTGCTTCAGTATCATTGGAAGTAATTATTAAGTAGTTTTCCTTGTCCTTCAATATCCCCTGCTGCAGTTAAAGTGATGCTTAAGAAGCCTACACTGCAATTTTGGAGAAAGCTGCCAGAGAGATTTTCTAAGGGACCACAAGAGACTTAATTCTGCACAGTTCAGGGGTGCTTGGCTTTGTATCCTCCCTCACTGTGAATCTTGCTGTGAATTTACTCCTCATTCGAGTCTAAAATACATCTGGTAATGTGTTTGTATACACAAAATGGATTGCAGGACAGGGCGTCCTGTAGGAAAAATGGTCCAGCTGTGAAGTATCTATCAGAACCCCACATATGTGACAAAACGGTAACAGACTTTGACAAGAGGCGTAGCTCCCCACCGCTGTTTTCCTGTCAGGGCCTTCAAAAGTGCACTGAACTCTTTAGGACCAGCAAGCCCTGTCAGAGCAGCCTCAATCCAGAACAACAGTCTAGCCATTTGATGGACTGGTAGAGTCTTTGTTAAAGATAACGAGACACTGTGGCCTCTGTTCATCTGTCGCAACCCTTATTAGCTCTTTAGATTTAATTAAGACCTGTATTGAAAAATCTGTTCCCTTTTTCTCTTTTGTCAAGAGCAAGAGAGTGCTTGGCATGTTGAGTAGAATGAAAAGAGGTTTCTTGCCTGTGTTGTCTGGCAGCTTCTTTATTCTATTATAAGCTCGAGTGATTTGACCTTAAAGCATCTCGAGCTAATTGCTGAACATCTGTGGTAGATCTATTGGAGCCTTTCTTCGACTGGAACACAGAGCTCACTCTATAGAAAGAAAATAATTTACAGCCTACTTTCCTGTTCTTTCTTGCTCCAGATGTCCCTCCCCCATCCTCCACGAACGGGCAGGGGACATACAGGGAGGCGATGGAGAGATCCGCAGGGAGAGGGAGCCCACTCTGGAGAGGACCAGGTCTGCAGGTGAGTCCGAGTCACTTTCATTCATGCAGGCATGATTCAAGAGCATGTAACGTCTGGAGGATATAATGTATTCAAGAGCAAGTAAGTCGGGGCTTTCATGATTTATGCTGTCTACTCACCTACCTCCTGTACTCTCATGGTTCCTCACAGAGACCAAATGGCACATCCCCTCCACCAAGATCCTGAACCCTCTGAAGCAGAGAGAAGGAGGAAAAGACTCCCCGAGCAAGCTGTCAAGGGTAAACATAGAAGCTTCTGTAGTATCATATCTTATGAGTTTAGAAGTAATCAACTTTCCGTTTTTTTTTTTGGAAAGAGTTTCTATATTTTGAAATCTCTGGTTTGATGCAGCAAATAGGACTGCGTTTGCTCTGCCCGTCTGCTTTATTTCTCATCTGCATTTGGATTTGGAAGCGGGGTTATATTGCCGTTGTTTATGGCCTCTACAGTAATCACGAGCTCAATTTGGCACGCAAATGTGGGATGATCATGTTGTCGCGCTCCCATCATCAGCATGGTGTTCTATCCCATCACCGTTTCTGGTTGCCTCAGATTTCATTGAAAAGATTGAATGTGTGAAGTCATAAAGCCTCTCACATCCTCCTTTTTTCATACTTCACACTCCCTTATTTGCGTTTTTTCTTGACACCCCCTTTTTCTCTTTATTCACACTGAAGGCTCTGCAATACATTCATCTCTCAGTTGCTGCTTTAAGCCGTCATTGCATTAACCCAGGCCCATGGATAAAAAATTAAACCATTCTCTTGGCACTGCATGTCCCTAATGCACAGAGCTTGTCTTGCAAACTGTTTTTGATGTGATGTGATTTTAGTTGCAGCTTAGATTTAGATGTTAAGAATAGCCTGATCAAATAAGCCTGCCAGGACAATCCTATGTAACTCATAGTTTATTTTGTTAGGTTAAGCTTTAACAGGCATCTATTTTCCCAGTCAACAAACTAATGACTTCTGCGTCACATGGCCCGAACACTGACGTCCAGTGGGACTGAATATTTGGCCACCTTATTGTGATTTTTAATTTTTTTTTTTTTGCTCTTTGATCAGAATAGAGGAATATGGTTGATGAAAGCATGAATCCTGCAATTTTGTGAATGACACTCACTTAGGGCCATCTGGCAGATCATGATTACCATCCTTCCTGTTTACTGCCATTTGATAGAATAATGTGTAACAGGTCTTACAAAAACAGCCGTTGCCTGGTCAGGCACAAATGAACATGGGATGCTGCCCAGTGGGTAAACTCCCCCCCCAACATCTGGTAGAACGGACAGGTTAAAACAACCATAAGAATTACTTGCAGTTGCCATTTAACACCCCTTTGATTTAATGTATTTCCTTCTCCTTCACTGGTTTTGTTCTTTCCCTGTCCCTCTCTCTGTTCCAGACGGGTGACAAAAACTCAAGCCACTCAAGTAGCAATACTCTTTCAAGCAACGCCTCCAGCAACAGCGACGATAAGCACTTTGGCTCTGGAGACCTGATGGACCCAGAGATGCTGGGCCTCACTTACATCAAAGGGGCTTCAACTGACAGCGGCATAGACACTAATCCCTGCGTGCCCCCCGGGGCCCGGGTGTTGCTGCAAAATCGGGTGGGGGAGCAGGGCCACCCCTGGGGCTCAGAGCACCATGAGGACGGAGTGCCAGAGGAAGATCATGGGAAACTTTACCTACAGCAGGGCTTCGCTTCAGCCATAATGTCTAGTCATGTAACGGAGGGCAGCATTGGGGACTTAAGCGAAATATCCTCCCATTCAAGGTACAGTCCAAAAAATATGTATTAATTATCCTTTTTTCCTTTTGTCAGCCAACATGTATGTTTTCAGTAATGTTATTAATGACTTCATACAATGGAACCTATTATCAAAAACATCACCTTTGAACATTTGATTATCAATGGAGATAAAGGAGTGCATTTTAGGGACTTGGAAGAGGTCATATCATCGATCACCAAAGCTGGTGGTCTGCATTTTTTGTGTCTATTGTGAATACTTTGTTCTGCTGTGCCTTTATTCTTGTCGGGTCAGTGAACTGATTTGCCTGCTTTGATATTCACACCCTTTTTCATGCTACATGGCTCGCAGCGAAATCCACTGTGCTGGAATACGAGGGTGTGCATTTGCACACCACCACTGCCAAACTGCTCGATCCATAATCTGCTTGGCATACGCACACACACACACACACACACACACACACGCACTAAAGCCAGGTCTGCGCTTGTTTACTGACCTCACCCCGTTGGCTCGCTGCCTGCCAGCCAACCTCCCAGCTCATCCAGCTGTGCTGAGGCCCGTGGGTGTAGCAGCTCTCAGGCCGAGGCAACACGGAGGGCTGCTCACCAAGTCCTTCTCAACAGACTGTGACCCATCTGGGAAAGGGAAAGGATGTCAGAGAGGGCTGGCCCTGCAGCCATTCACAGTCTGTCTTTATGAAATAGAAAAGTTTTTTTATGCCACACAGGGTTTTGTAACACAACCTGTTCTTATCACTGACCTGTTTTGAAGGGCATCAGATCCATCCAATCCAATCCATGGTATCATTCAGAACAAGACAGCATCATCGCCTTGACTACAGGGATTATTCCTACCTTTATGAAATCATTTTTGACACTGTAGAGTGAAGCAGCACGTTTGGCAGGGTGTGGCCCAGATGGTCATGAATATGGAACCGTTGAAGGCAGCACTTTAAGGCAAATTCTAATGTGTCGGGTATTTAGGAGACTGCTTTGCCTTTGCCAAGCATTCTGCAGGTGATTGTATAACAAGACCAAAATATCACATCGTTGTGGACTAATGCATTTCGTCTAAGTTTGAGCAGCTAATAGACTCATCCTAAACAGCCAGGACACATCAAACTCAAAATGTCCACCCTCATATTGATCATTTTAAATTAAAATTCAATTTCATACAAGATCCAGATCCACATTAAGTATATGAACTTTGCAGTAATTTTAAGTAAGCGCACTAATTGCAAAGTTATTGCTGCTTTTTAAAGTAACAGAAATATTATTTTCACAACTAATGAAGCATTCCTTTAACCATTTGGTCACGATTTCAAGGTTCAGTTCTCTCTTATAACAAACTTAAAAGCGTTCGCCAGCATACACAGTGGCATGCTCTTTCTTTACTTGTCACGCTTGGAGAGGCATAAATCAACAGAGGTCACAGCAGCAGATGTCTGAGAACCTGCATGGCACTGGGAGTAAGTGGTAAAAGACATGCCTCTTTGTGGTTTGAATGCGCTGACCCATAAATGCAGTTTGTCATCTGATATTTGACCAAATATTGAAAGGGCAAAGTTCAGATGGGATATGTACATGATAGACTGCCACTGAGTCATCTTTCAAAGTAGGGTAAAGGGGAACAAGCTGGAGCACACTGTTTACAGAGGAAATGATGTCATCCTGTTTGAGCCAACAGCCAAGTTCGCTATTCAAGAACCCTTTTGAGAAAAGCTCGTCCGATAGGATTTTTCCATACATCTGACCTAGTATTGCTTGCAATAGCTGTCATTTTCATTGTACAGTGAGACATGTTCATGTCTTTGTTATAATTTCCACTTCTTGCACATGTTGCTCTTGTATTTTGATTTTATTTCATTGTTTTGCTCATCTTTAAGTTACATTTTGCTTTGTTTTGTTTTTTTGCTGTCTGATCAGTGGCTCACACCACTCGGGCAGTCCCCTGGCCCGTGGTGCCAGGTACTGTATATCTGCTGACTCCTCCAAGGTGTACACCATCCCCCAGACCAGCAGCTCAGGTCCAGAGCCGGGGCCCGGGCCCGGGCCCAGCTCGGAGGCCTGTGGGCAGACACGCACACAGTCCAGTGGCAAACTGTCAGTGGACGTGAAGACGGCTGATGATGATGATGATGATGGTGATGATGATACCCACAGCACTGAGGGACCTCCCAACATTTCAGAGTGTGGGTGAGTGTGTGAGGGAAGAAAACAAAATGGAGCATGAATGAGATTGTGACCAAATCCGTACAACGTCACAAAACGCTCAACAGGATTAGCTCAGTCAGCTCCCAGCTCTTACAATTCATGCCATATTCATTACTAGCTATCATGCAAAGCTAGACGAGTCCCATTTTTAAATCATTTTCATGTCAACTTTGTTCAGATTTAACATAAGCATGCATCTCCAGTGGTCTGACAACAGAAACGAGCAGCAGCTGAGAGTGGCTATATATAAAGGTCTGACATCATAAAAGAGGACATTAGGCATGGTGGCATTATTTATTCCTGGCTCAATGTGTTGTTTGCCCAACATGTTTGAAGCCTGTGAACATGGGAGGACTCTGTATTAAATCAAAGTGTCAAACCCTTACTTCCTCACTTCAATTCCAACTTAATTGCTCCATAACAAATCAACTTCAGCGTTGCTATGAGCCAACAAAACTTTGCTTATTTCAAAATAAATCTTAGGGAGTTCATATGGATATCTGAGATAATGCATCTAATTCCAGCTATGTACTGTTTTGTTTCAATCTGGTCACCTGTGATTATATCAGCCAAGATGCATGTTAATACCAGGTGTGAACATTGCTCTGGCTGTAAAGCTGTATGCTCTCAGACATGCTGTCTAGCCCACCCAGAGTGCGTAAACTGGCCCTGATTGAAGCCGACAGCCACAAAATAAATAAGCTCAATGAAGCCGCTGACATAATACACTTGACACATGTCACATGCCGTTATTGATCGTTCCTCTGAAGTCAGATCCCCGTGGATTGGAAGGCTGAGCCTCTGACAGATCAGCATCTCTAGTGGGAGCCTAGCAACGATCCGAACAGCCACAGACTGCCGTCGCACATAGGACTAGATGCTGGAAATGTCGCCCAGGATGAGGGATCTGTTCAGCCGCTCATCAAAGCTGAGAAAGTGCACACTCCCTGGATGTTATGAGCAGTGATGACTGACCGTGTCAGTCTGCTGATTATGTGGCTCACTGTTGAGAAGTGTGTCTATGCGAGGATGTGATAGTATAAGGACGTTAGCGATCAACGCGGGTTCGTGTTTTGTAAGAGGGAACATGGGATTGGGAGAAACCCCCAGACACAGCTCTCAAGTGATTCTCTTTTAGTGGGAGGATTTGCTGTGTGATTGATCACATGCACTGAAGTCATCTTCTGCAACTTATGAAAAAGCTCTGCAATTCAATTACCTTCCTTATTGTTTGTTTTTTATATTCCTACCATTTTATTTCCTCTCACATAACAATGCCTTGTGATAAATGGCCTAATATTACTCACAGATATTGGTCTAACATAATGAAGTTTTTCCCCCCTCTGAAGTGGTTTCTCATTTGACGTAAAACTGTATGTGATGCAGGATGTGGGACAATTTTTCTAACTCTAAGCTCTTTTCTCTCTTGCTTCTGCTTCTTCCAGAGGAGCAGAGAGTTTGTTAGCCTTCCTCCTCAAAATGCTGTCTGAGCGTTCCAGGTACACTGTCAAAGTCAACCCTGTGGCCCCAATCTGACCCAGCCTGCTCCCTTACGTACTTCCCTAATACCTTTTTTGTTTTTGTCCAAGACCCCTCTCCTGTTTCATGGCAGAATCTTCGTGTGCTTGTCTTATCCCCTAACACGCTGAAGTGGAAGGCAACCAGTTGCTGTGACATTTCTGCTATATTTTCTACACATTACCCTCCTATGCTACCCTTTTACTAAATCTTTGGCTATATTTTTTTACCTGAGTGGTGAATGTGGAAGGATATGAGAAATTTTAAGCAAAAATTATATCTCTTTATAAACGTCTACATTCCTTCAAGAGTAGAGTGCAGATTTTGCCATGGAACCGAGCACGCACAGAAAGTAGTTTATTTTGATCTTCCTCCTGGATGCTGTTGTCATTATTAGCACATTTTCTATATCTGTCTGGGTATCTAAGGCTTGATTGCCACAGAGCCAAAAAGCTAAAACTAGTCCAATTCTCAGCAATGGTGTCTCTTGGTAACCATCAACCAGACTGTCCCATCATCTAGCCATCTAACAAATCTCCCTGTGGCCATCTAACACCCTGCCAACAGCACTCAGTGTGTCACGCTATGGCTGCTCACTTATAGCAGAAGTCTCACGGCTACATGACTCCACCAGCCAGGTCAGTCACATACTCTGTGCCCTGCGCCCCCCACTCCTCCCCAGACACTCAGACTGATTTAAATGTTTCCAAACAAATCCTGCTGACAACTAGTGCCAAGGAAACGCCTCCACCTCTAGTGGATACTTCTTGAATCCCTGCCGAAGCGCTCGCACATCTTCCTCTGTTGTGTTGGCACGCCTTTGGGTTTGTGATAATCCTTGGTCTGTGGTAACCCTTGTTGTATTTTTTAACCCCTCACTGTACTTGTCTGCATTGTGGTGTTTTAATACGCTGCTGTAGGCAAAGGTGACACAGAGAAATTAAGCTGTGCTCCCGGCGTCTTGTCCATCCTGCTGGCCCACGTTTACCTAAAAAGCATGGAGCACGGATGCCTCTGATGTGGGCATGCTAAGCTGGATCCTCCACACGGGCCCTTCGTGTTACTCTGCCAATATTCCCAAAGTAGCTGGGGCTACCTTTGAACCCAAGCTGTGATGGCCCCAAGGCCTCCCATGCAGGATGTGGTTCGTGTGACCCTAGTGATGAGCTGTACTCTTCTGTTCCCTCTGTGTCATCCACAGGCAGCTGTACGCGCAAGAAGCAGCCTGCCAGCTCCAGGCAGCTGAGCGAGACGGAAAATCACTGCAGCGACTTTCAAAAGAAGAATACCGTAAGATGATGCTGCCTGACAGCCCTCCAGGACAAGACAGGAGTCGGAAGGTGAGGTCATTTTGGTTGATTGAGTGATTGGCTGATTGATAACACGCAGGCACAATGGTGCACGTGTTATAAAGTCAAATAAGGAGAAAATATTCAAACTGTAAGACTTTACTCTTCAACATCTACACACAGGAAAAGTGTGAAATTCTAAAAGAAATTGAAATACTTAATTCAGGCATCACATACCTAAACTTAATTTCAGAGCTAGTTTAGGTAAGTATTTCGTATGACTGAAAATGTGCTCGACCAAATGTTCGAGCAGGATGTTAAGGGGTTAAAGTAACATCTGGTACTGTTATTACATGACAAACCCAAGGATATTGTTTCATGCTGACTAATGGGTGTAGGACCTACGGGACCGGAACCAGACCAGATCACTTTTCGAGGGTGTGAAAGCAAAAGCAGGAAATGGTCTGCTCCCTCTCAAACGGCACTGCTGCGGACCTCCGCAACCGATAGGCCTCTCTCACCAGACAAGACTTATTGTGTCCCCAGTGCCCAGTACAGTGTTTGTGTGATTTAATTTTTACTAAGAAACTAGAGTTTACTCAATTGAGATGTCATGGATTAGAGGGCAGTAAGTAGCAAAGAAAGCACCGATGTTTGATGTTCCTGGGTCATGCTGACTCTATTAATTGCATCTCCGGTCCCTCTTACCATCCCCCATCCATTACCTACCAGGAAGGGACCCTAGAGACGTAGAAATGGGTTATTTTTGGATGCTACTCAATTCTGATACAAATGCACTTCGCTCCCTTGGAGAAGCCCGCAATGTCCTCTGGCATAGGCAGGCCTTGTTTCTCACATGAATCAGCTCAGTGGACTGATTTGTTTGTCTTCTCGTTCTTCTCTTGGCTTGCAGTACAATAAGTGCACCACTTTCAAGAGAACCGGCAGCATTTGTGTCTGCCTAAAAATGAGAGCGGTACACACCGCCATTTGATTCTATTTTGTGTTCCCGCAGAGAAGGAAAGCTCAGAAACCCGTACAAAGGTGCCTGCTCCTGATTGTTTTACCCAGAGAGCTGTAATCACAGTCTCTGCTCTGATAATGCAGTGCATGGAAAAACAATCTAAGGGAGAGGTGCATTAGGGAGGGCACAGTGCCCAGCACTCCAGCCTTCCCACATGTGATCCCAAACAGCTCACACTGTTCTCCTGGACCGCACGTTTTCAGTCAGGAGTGGCTGACAAACGAATCAAGTTACACTAATAGCAATGCGGGGAACAATGTTGATTATTTTCCCATTCACATTGTTTAATCTTCTAAGTGATTAAACAGAGGGTATAGTGAAGGTAAATGTCCTGTTTGACTGCCACCCGATGCCAGTCTTTGTACGGGTGAGCAGGTGCACAGGGGCTTTCCTTGCCAGCCACAATGTCTGCTTGTCCGACCCTTTCACAGACGCAGGGCAATGTGTCGCTGACGTAAAGGAAAGGCAGTTCACAGCTAATTCTCCCACAACATTCCTCTTTTGAACCTCCTGTGGGAACAAAAAAAAAACCCCATCTGAATGGGTGGTTGTCTAACACATCCTCCCAAGTGGCACGTCAATGGGGTCCAGCGCCGGTTTGCTGTCTTTGTTCTGAGCCGCGAGGAGGAAAGTCAGGGAAATCAGGAAAAATCTAGGTAGATGTGACAGTGCTGGCACAGCTGATAAGAGTGCTACTGTTGGAAAGGAATTCGAAGACCCAAAACCCCAAATTAGAATGAGGCCGGCCAGCTGAGGTGAATTTAGAGACACAAGAAAAACTGATAATCCTAAAGGCTTTATCAAGATATTTCCTCAGTAGTGCTTATCAGCGGGTTCAGTGAAGCAGTGCCTGGATGTGCCTGCACTAATGCTTTGGATAGAAAGACCAATTTTTCAAAAAGCCCTATAGGAAATGGCAGCTCTTTTTCTTGTCGCTCCAATTTTGTGCTATTTTTGCTTCACGTAATACATCAGTAAGCTGTGTTTTAGGGAGGTTTCATGAGTGGGAACCTCATGGTGTCTAACCTTGTAGTCGAGCTGGAAAACTTGCAATAAGAGACAAATGTGTTAAGTTCAAGGAAGCAGTATAGGCATTTCTGTTTTAAAGACAGGCTTAATGTTTGTTACATTCTCACCGTGGGATTTGTGGGGGACCCGCCTTTGAAATTGAGAGGGCTGGGTGTTGGCCTGTGGGGATACCAGTCTAGTGTTGGTTACAGCTGAGAAGCCAAAGGCAGAAATTTACCCATCCGCGCAGCTGCTCCGCATATCATTTGTGGCCACTTTTGATGTCACTCCTGCTGTATTTATGTAAGCTAAATGGGACAATGATGGATGGGATTGGTCTTTGTGGTTTTGTGTGTTTAAACAGGGGATCATCTGTCAAAACTCTGGTCACAGTCGTGATTCACAAGTATCTCTGCAGGTCCTGTGCAATTCTTCTCTGTGCACAAAGGTTGTTCCTTTGTGACAATGCAAATTTTCAAGCCCTTGAAGCATTTGTAATTTCTCATTGTGATTTACTGTCTCCTGTGAAAGTAGCTCTTCTGTTAAATGAGCCCATTGAGTAGCTGACCTGACAACACATTTTTTTCTACAGCACCACTAATTACATTATTAACTGCTTGTGGATTCAATTTTAATGATTGCGTTGGCTGGATGGCACCTCCTTTTACATCAATCCATCCACACGGTTTTACTGCCAAGGCCACATTTTCCTACATCCATACTTTTTTTTTTATTCCATACATGAATTGCCAGGCACACACATGAGATACTGAAATGAGCAGCCACATACAGATCAATATGGCAGAATGAGGCCAACGATCTAATTGACCTTGATGCAAAAGTCTATGCAGTTTTCTATTATGGCATTTCCAGAGGTTAACCCACTGCGTTTACTCTGTCGTACCCATACTTGAATGGACAGCTTGCCGAGGGGATCTTTGCTCCATTAACAATGCATCATGTGACTTAATCAGGATTGCTGTTCATGGCGTTTCCTGATTTGGTAATGTGGATTGTTTGGTTGCTATGTAAAGTGTCTGCATGCATACATTTTGAAAGGTCTCGAAATGAGGAAGGACATAGAATTTAGGAAATTACTAAAATGTTAACCAGTCAAGACTTGTTTGCATGTGGTGAGGTATTAGATACGGGCAAAGGCATATTGATATGTCATATTGATAATCCCGTTTAGGAGGGCATGCCCTTGGTGTTTGTTATCATTATCTCTCAGGTTTGTCTGTCACCCCTTGTTTTTTTTCTCCTGCTGTCTGAAGCTTCTAACATTGAGCCCCATGGAGCCCCTGTTGTCCACCAGCTCTGTCCCCTGTTTTTTCTGCTGTCAGATGTTCTCCAGCTGAGCTCAATCATTTGCATTTTCTTGAGATGTTCTCCTTCTTAAACACTTATGGGAGGGGGGGGGGCAGTGTCTACAGGGAACGTTTCTTGGTAACTGGCGATCGTTCTCTACGACCATTTGGTGACCTAACACTTCCCCTCCACCTCAGGTGTCGGCGGTGGACAGCTTGTCGCCGAGGCGCTCCCTATACCGGACGCTGTCGGACGAGAGCGTGTGTAGCAACCGTAAAGCCTCATCTTATGCCAGCTCGCACAGCTCCGTGCTGGACCAAGCCATGCCCAACGACATCCTGTTCAGCACCACTCCACCTTACCACAGCACGCTGCCCCCCCGCATGGTCCACAACCAGGGAGCATCCAACCTGCGGAGTAAGTACAGGCAGGGGAAAGAGAAAAACACAGCTTCTGCTGTGCAATGGGAGAAACTGCAAGCACTACTTTGAACTGTCTTGTCAAAAAAGGAAGTTACATCATCAGGCACTGGATTATCTTTCCTCTTTTCTGGCGGGAGATAAGAGCCCGGATACAGTTACTTATTTGAAGCTCCACTTGTGACCCAGTGATATCATTAGCACAACTAAACAAACTATACTCGATATAGCAGCCTAATTGGAAACGGGTGAGGCTGCATGCCACTTTCAAGCTGCTCGGTCTGCATTAAGCAGACAGCTGTCACTGTTGGTGAGTATGCCTTTCTCTACCGTTCGTCCAGCTTCCTCAGGATTTACACCCGTAAATGAGAATTGTGATATGCCCTACCTGTGCTTGTGCAGGTCTTGAAGATCGTTGATGTAAACATGCCAGTTTTTTGCACCCGGCTTGTCACATTGACTGTCACACACAATGTTTTGTTCGCTCATCAGTCCCTGCCTGCCTACCCTCTCTGTCCCTCTTGTCTCATTTCCATACCGTACCTCACCTGTCTCCTGCTGCTCTTGTTAGATATAAAATGGGCTTTGGATGGATGTTTTTCTCTCTTGCCTCTTCTGACTGTCAACTTGATGGATTCCTGATTGTTTTGAAGGATAGTTGATACCACAGGCTGTCTCTCTTCCCCCCTTATTGAAACAGCCCAATTTGGCGAACAGTGAATCACCCGAGCTCCAAGAAGCTTGGTAAATTGAAAGGAGAATGTCAGCGTCACCTCAAGCTCTCTGTCTCTTCCCTGCCTCCCCACTCAAGCTTTTCTAAATGCCTCTCTGCAGAATGGGAGCTTGTTTAGTGCGTTCTGTGTCTGTCAGGGCTGAAAAGGAGGAAGGGTGAACAGAGGGAAGGGACAGGCGATATTGATTGAAACATGAAGGCATTCACTTAGACAAGTCATTTATCGCCCCTCAGACCGAGCCTCACAAGTGATTTTCTCAGAAGTTGGTTTAAAGTGACTTGAGCATATCAAGCTGTCACAAATATGCCAAACTTTTCTTTTTGAAAAGTGTGATTGTTTGCAGCCCCCTTGGAAGATTTTTGACAGGCATCCAGATCAGGCTTGCAGTTGTGTTCCTGATCCTTGACCGATATAGGTAGCTGTTTTTCATGTGCACAGGCCGAGGTTCCATCTGTTTGAGCAACAGTGAATAGTTTCAGTGAGCTCCCTGCTTTTCCCCTTCTTTGCCCCTTCATTCCTACCCAACTCCTCTCGTCTGACAACTGATGGCCAACTCAAAGATCAGGCCTGAACTAAACCCAGGCCAGGCTCAGATATTGATCTGAATGCCTGCCTGTCTCTGCAGGTGAGTTTTGGTTCTCTGACGGTTCCTTGGCGGACAGGTCCAAGTTCAGCGACCCGGGCCTCATGCCCCTCCCCGACACTGCCTCGGGCCTGGACTGGTCTCACCTGGTTGATGCAGCACGAGCCTTTGAAGGTAACCAGCTTGGCTAAAGCTGCTGGCACCTCGCGTTACCACAGCCCCCACCAGTGCCCCCCCCCCCCCCCCCCCCCCCCCCCCCCCCCCCCACCTCCCTGCTGCTTAGCGCCTTCCTGTTTGTGTGTTGGTAATTGACAAGTGCTCCCTGGCTTGCGCATGCGTAGGATTGTGTGAGCTTTGTGTTTTGTCCCTGAAATGCTTTGTTCTAATTGCTGGAGGAAGTGACTTTGGGAATCCCTCAGCTTTTTGCACCTCTGCTCCCAGCGCCTTTGTGGTCCCCATCAAGTACTGTTATCTGGAGAAATGGGCCATTCTTTCTCACCACAGAGATGGAGCCAATTTTCACACCATAAAACTCAAGTCAGCACTCAGGCAGAACTCTTACAGCCGTGCCTTTAACTAGCTTTTTTGAGTTGTTTCTTTTGGGTTATTAAAGCTCTTCTCTTAGCCTTTTGTCTCATCTGTTAAGTCTGACTGTAGTACACGGAAGAGTCTCAATTTATCTGTTTTACTCTCACTTTGAGAAGTAATCATAGGTTTTGGTGGAAATGGGGGTTCAGGAGAGATGCATTCACACTGATTTAAAATATAATTTATTATGGTGTAGTCACTGATAATGCTGTCAAAACTTTTTTTTTTTATTAGAGTCTAGGAACCTATCTGAGCTACTTAAGGGGACGACATCGCCATTAGTTCATTTTTTTTTCTCTGACCTAATTTAAGTAACCTTTTCCACCACTGTCATGCCAATGCATTTTCCATCTACCATGGAAGCGCTAACATGCCACTCAATGTTTATTTACTTGAACTCTATTTGAACTCGACCACTGAGGAGAAAACACAGCGAGCGATTATTCATTTGTCAAATCGTGACTTCCTCCTTTGATTCATTTCCTGCTGGAAGGCCTTGAGCCCATCATTTAGCAAGAATGGGATCAGCAGAGATGGGGAGGAATCTGAATGACAGCAGCAAGGCAGTTGTGACTGTAGTCTGTGTAAACTGGGGCCTTGTTGCTGAGCAGAAAGTGGCTCCAGGCTGCCACCATGCCATGTATGTTTAACCAGCTCTGCGTAGAGCTGGGGAAGCAAGAGGCTGATGGAAATGTAAAGCATGCATAATCTTGATCCTAAGAGACTGCTCATTTTTATTTCGTATGGTTATTTCTGTTGGCTTGCAGCACCAACAACAGGCAAAACCCCCCTGTTCTCTCTTGGCTTTAAAGTAAAAGCAAGGAATGAACAAAATAAAAACATTTCAGCAACAAAAAGGCTTTCAGCGCAGTGTCTAATACTTCTTTTAGAAAACCAATGTAACTGTTTTTGTTATTCCCTTAAAAAAAAATAATTTTGGCACATGGTCTCTGAGCTTTCTCCTCCCGGTAATCTTTTTTATATTTCTCACTCTCATCACTTTGTCCACTAAACGTGGACGTTGGGTCATGCAAAAATGGCAAGCTATATTCCTGTTCCCATCTTTGCCTTCTTAGACAGCTTTAATCTGTGCAAGGCAGCCATCAAATATGAGATAGATGTTTATTCATATGTAAATGAAGGCCTGCTCTCCCTTTACCTCTTCGCCCGAACAACCAGCTCCGGGCTCAACTTGCTTTTGTCTTGGAGTGGATTAGCTTTCATTTGGGGGATAAATTAATGGAAGGGCTTGCTTAATCTTTCTATGAATATGCAGATCCTCCTATCTTTGGTCTCAGACCAGGAGCTTGAGAGGGAATGGTTTCTAAAGAAAAGAGCATTACGTCCTAAAACTGAGCTGTCCCCAAAGCGTAACATGCCAAGTTTGGGTTTTCCATGCAGCTTTGACGAAGCTTAAGGGCCTGATATGGTAAAACAAGCATGACTGGTGTCTTACAGCTCCCTGGGATTCAGCCCATTTATGAGCCAACAGCTGTCAGAGGAAACTCAGAGAGCTTAGGGCTCTGGAGCAACACCCATGGGACTAGTTATATTTATAATTGTCTAGAAATGTCCTGTTACCTCCTTGTTCCTTATTGTCTGCTTACAGATCTCCCAGTCTGGGAGCACTGGCCTTGGTGGCTTTGCATCTATACTTAATGCAAAACCATCCATTCATTGATTTTTAGATTAATCACCCATTCTCTTGGAAACCCGTACATGCCACTCTGTTATCAGCTCCATTTCACCTGCACATTGACAAAATGATGTCAAAGGCAGATTTTGACCTTTGTGTCACATGTTCTGTCTCCAGACCAACGTGTGGCGTCTTTCTGCACAATGACGGACATGCAGAGGGCCGAGGCTCTGCAGATCTCAAGAGAGCTGACGAGGCGGGTGGTGGAGGCGGAGGGAGCAGCGCTGGAAGCAGAGTAGGCTTTACTTATAGCATGGCACAAAAGCACCCAAACTCAAAGATTTATTGTCGGTTAAATCAATCTGCTTCTAAAACAGTGAAATGTCCAGTCTCAGTTTAGCAACTGTTCAAGGCTTAGGACCCCTCTTTATGATGAAGAAGTAAGCAAAAATTTTTTAAAAAGATAAGTCCAGTACTTGAAATATTTGGAGTTTTCTTTTTTCAAATTTGATTTAAGCAAAGCCAAAACTCATAGAAAGCTTTGATTGATTTTTTTGATGACATGATTATCTGCCTATATCAGTTATAATTCAGCTATGTTGTCGAAAGATATATTATTAAGCAAATATGGAGCCTTAAACACAGTGCAGTGGTCCTGGTCATCAACCATCGACCGTCAGTCAGACCCCAGAATAACTTTTAAAATGCAAAACCAAATTGATAGTTACAGGCTGTACTGTCCTGCTGACAGTTGCACTTTACATATGTGGGATTATCAAACAAAATAATGTTTCCATTTTGCAGTTGAGTCGTCAGCTGTTTTTAGACCCAGATCTTGAAACATTTAGTTCATCTGTAATTTAAATCGGATAACATGTACAATTTATAGCCAACAGGATAAAGTTTTCTAAACAACCTCCAGCTGGTAGAGGCCAAACAAAGGCTTATGCTGGACTCATTTCCTGCTTACTGACGGTTAAATAAGAAGGTGGAAACTTTATGCTACACATCTACTTTAAAAGGACACTCTTATCTCACTGTGAACACATGTTTACAGTGTACTGACTGCTCTTATCCCCGATTTCAGTCACTTGCCTTCGAACCATCTATGTTCTAAATGTCAGAAATATGATAATATTAATCATTACTACAAAAATTACTATAAAAGTATGTTGTTGTTTACGTTTTGTCTTATTTGGGGGGCCTTACATTTACCGACTTTGTTTTTTTTTTTGTTTAAACCACCAGAAGCTCCCCATCCACACTTACCGGCAAAGTCAACCAACTGGAAGTGATTCTCAGGCAGCTGCAGCACGACCTCAGAAAGGCAAGTGTACATATATCACTAATTTCTCTATTAGGTTTTTGGCACCTCTCCGCTTTCCGTTTTAACGCTTGCAAACAGTGCCTGCCTGTGTCACGCAGCCCGACAATGAGTAATGGGTGCCCGGAGGTCTGCGTAACACAAACTCATCCACTTAATTCGATATCCTGCTCCCTTTCCCTATTTTGTCCCAGCCCGTTGCTTCCCCACCTCCGCTAATATGCTCAAAATGGGCAAGAGAGGAAATGCACTTTTATCGTATCAGAGGAAAAGCTCCTTTGCCATTTAAATGCCTCCCATGTACACCAGGCTGACGAAAGACGGATGTTCTCGTAATAGCAGGGCTTTTATCGGCCTCTTTTGTGTCCATTTTTTTCCCTCATGTCCTCATTTTTGTTTTGCATGTGTTCTTTTGTCTTCAGGAGAAAGAGGATAAGGCAATGTTACAGGAGGAGGTGCAACACCTGAGACAGGACAACATGCGACTGCAGGAGGAAAGCCAGACGGCAGCAGCTCAGCTCAGGAAGTTCACAGAATGGTTCTTTCACACCATTGACAAGAAACCCTGAAAGGAAGAGCTGTAAAAAAACAGAGGAAGAGGTAGAAGGTTCTCACTCCTCCTGGACACCCACTCAACTCCCACTTAAGCCTCCCATACGACCCACAAATGAATAAACTATAAAACCAACTGTAACAAAGAGTAATCAAGACTTTATTAGAAAAAAAACAACTTCTTTTTTTTGGAGACTGCTTTGCAACTCTGAGTGAGACACTTGAAAGCCCGAATGGGACCTTCGTTTTGGGATCCCTCTCTGTCTGATGTGTAGAGCTGTTTCGGGATTTTACTGGTCTCTTCTTATGGTCTCAAACAAATGCGTTTGGGAAACCACCTCTTCTCCAGTGCCCGGAGAAGCACTGAGAAAAGCAACCCCAGGATCCCCAGTACCTTGGATCTCCTTGCAGTAGTGGAATGTAAAGCTTATTTACTGTAGTCAACATTTAATCTACCTACGTAAATCACGTCAGTCTACTGTACTGTATGCTCAGCTGTACTGTATCATACTGCGCACACTGTCACACAGCTGTTTCTGTGCCGGCCTTTACGGACACAGCAAAGTCGAGAGGGGAGGAGGAGGGGGAGGAATGTATGAAGTGGTACTTACTGTCTGCTTGCACCGAGAGGAATCCACATGTGGTGGTCTTGTGGGGAGGGGAAATGAATGTAGCTCATCTGAGATCCGTTTTTTCTCTCTGGATTATTAGTTCCCAAAGTCACTGAAGTTTAAAGGTTTGATGTTTTGACATTTGGTTCCTGTAACATTTTCCACCATTTCCTTTCCTCCGTGTTGTAATGTAGGGTCACATGGCAGTAATTATGATGTTTCGAGGTGCTTTTCCCCCACACACACACACGTTTGTCAGTAGTTTCCATTCACTGTCACAATGTCCTAGCAATAACCAAGTGGTAGTAACATAACTGTGTTTCTTTAAAAAAAAAAATCTACAACTTAGCACAAACGTGAAGAGTTCCTTTTAAGAAACAGTTGTATTTGACATGTATTTATAAAGCTGGAGGAGACTGTGCCTAAAACTGGTTGTAAATGGATTGTTTGTCTGCTTTTAGTTCTCTTTTATAAACACATGCCTTGTCTGTGGCTCACTGATACAAAATCATGTATGTGAATGTGTGTGTGTTGGCGTGTGTGTAGATTAACAAAGCAAAATGAGTTCTTATGCAGTGGTTTCTAGAGCATTAGAGCAAGAGCCAGTGAACCACACTTACAATGCCAAATGTGTTTATTTCTGTACATAACTGCCACAGAAGTGTCTTGTATTTAACACTATTATTTAAGCTTATTTAACCTAAAGTTGTTTATTTTATTAAAGGTATTTGGGTTTTTTTCTGCACTAAGGAGAGATAAAGCTCTGTGTATGTTGTAAAGTGTGTAGCTTGCCAGGGCAAAGAATAAAAACCAACAAAACAAAAACAAAGTACAAACTATATATTTAAATATATAAATGATGATTTTGGTAATTCCAACATTTGGATGCTGCTAGATTAACAGTTTGCTGGTTTGTATGCGTTTAAAGATGTCTCTCCATTAATCGTCTCATCCCTGGTGGGATGTTTGTTGCTTTTTTGTTGAAGTTTTTTTCTTTCTTTCTTTTTTTTAAATAAATGTAGTTGTAAAAATAAGTTCTTTTTGTGCTTCTTAAAAATATTTCCTCAGCCAGTACTTAAATAACTGAAAGAAGTAAAGGGAAATTTAGCAAATGGAACATCTGAGTTGCTTTGGTTCTCGTGATATTTTCCACATCAAGGATTTAGGGGGTAATTTTCCTGAAATATCTTACAAAGTGTCTATTGTGGACATGAATGGAATATGACAACCAGCTAAAAGTTGGATGTTGCTCTTAAAAGCAGTTTTAGAGTAACATTTTAGGATTTGAAGTAATCATTTTATTATGAGTGTGTGTTCCTATTTATGTAAATGTCAGTGTGCAGGTGCTGAGCTGGGATTGGTTTTCCATTCCGGTGCGTACAGCAGGCAGGCTGCCGGAGAAAAACAGAGCGCTGATAAAGACCTGGAAATATGGCAGTGGCTGTTATTTCTTTCTCTTCTCCCAACGAGTCATACCTGTGCCCAAGAGTCAGATCACTATTTTCTGCCGTTCATGGAGAGTGTATTTATGGCTTCCTATTTTTGGTTTTTTAGACAAAGGAGGTAAATGTTTGTCTTTTACGTTTTCCTCTTTTTTTCTGGTTTGGTTATCTTTCTCCCCTCTGTCATAGCATGTGCACAGAATCATATTCTGCATTCAAACAGGCTGAGGCCAAATTGTAAAATTGTTTGAAGTCAGACAAATGGAAAAGCCATTCGAAAGTCATGGACACTCTATTATATTAAATGAAAGCCTGAGCAAAATGTAACTTGTACATCTGGACGGGAACTGTGAATGGTTCATGCACACATTGGTTTTAGAGCAATGCTCCCATCCAAATATTTCAGCAAGACAATGCCAAACCTGGCTTTATATGAGATGTGCAGAATATTGCATTTGTTTTCATTTTTACACTTTACATTTGGAGATTTTTGTTTTTAATATTAAGGATTTTATATTGGGTTGATACACAGCTTTAACTTGATCTTTGATTTCCCCTAAAGAAGGTATTGTATGTGGGAACTAACTTTCTTTGCCTGAGACCTCTTGTCTTTCCAGCACAGAAACAGCCCCCTGAGGGAACACTCCTGCTGGGATGTTTGCAGCCCCAGTGCCTGCTCGCCACACTGAGAGTTAATTTTGGACGGTACATTTTAGTCCTCGCAGGGTAGAAAAAGGAAAACAACCTTTTCCAGCAGGCATTTTTATCGCCTGTTTCGTAAACAGCAGGTGTGCTAAGACTTTCCAATTGAAACATGAAACTGTAATATGTTCAGGACTTGTCTCCCTGAGAGTTGATGGGTTTTAAATAAATGACAGATGTTGCTTCCACTGCAGGGACGGCAAAAGACTTGCTGAATAATTAATCATAAGCCTTTTTGGGTGGAGAGAAAAACAATTAAATTTGTTTGCTACTTCCTGCATAAACCTTCTGCCCAGCTGCTGAAGTGTGGTCCAATCTAGCTTACTCTCCAGAGGATGGTGGGTATGAATTTAGGGTAGGACTGCTGTTGTGACCATTATGCCCATCCCCCTTTCATTCTTTTTTTTCAATGTTTTTCCATTGTTTGAACCAGTTGTTTATGCTTTTTAATTATTTTCAATTTTTTACTAGTGCTGTGATGAGCGTTTAGAAAAAAGATGCCCAGTAACTTCCCAGCAAACATAAAATGCTCGGCCAACACTAGACTGGCCGTCTTATCATTGACGTAACAAGAATGATAAACATAAATAGTAAGTATCTCAACTTCAGGAGAATTCTAATCAGTTTTTCGAATAAAAGTTAGCTTTTTTAAGTTTGTTTTAGTTCTATGCTTTTTACACAATCTCTGGATTTTGCCAAAATACAACATTCCCAGGACATTTTAGAGAAGCTGACTGTGTTGCCCCAGCTAAATTAAATCTACTAAAAAAAAAAAAATTTTAAAGCAAAAGTAGCACCGGTATTGCTCAGACTGTGAAGTCAACATGAAATATTTTAAGCTTAAATAACCTAATTGTAAAGTTGTCGCAAGTTGGTTTTTGGCTTTGGATACAACGACTACATTGGGTTATGGTAAGCACTAATATGACTTAACAGGAAAGTTCTGCAAAGGTTACCACAATAAATTTTAAAAAGGCCGTATTTTTTTCTATGCGTTATGTCTGTGAGGGCCGGCTCTGTGTTTGGCCAGTGGCAGCACACAGTAATATGAGGTGGTTAATCTACATGTATGTGCGTGGTGCCAAGACAGCAGATGGGAGCTCACGCTGGCTCAAAGTGAAAGTGTTGCCTGTTTCAGATGAAGGAGGAGTCCGGGGTGTGTTGTGGACTTTGACAAGCACCTAAAGAAGGGTGCCAAGTCATTTTGGCATGGCGGAGATATGGAGAAAATACTGCTGGGCTGAGGCTGGGGCGAGCAGTTTGAAAACGTAAAAAGAGCTGCAGTGATAGATGCACGGGCCCAATCCAATAATATGTTGACAAGGTAAAATTACATTAGCCACACAAAATATGCTGACAAGCAGTAAAGTTAGACCAAACCCGATACGTTGACAGAATCGTGAAACCAGATGGTAAGAGCCCCCAGTTACAACAAACCATATTGATCTGTAATATTTGACGTGTCAGCGGTTAAATGAATAAATGCTGGCTTTTCTCTTTCATTCTGGAGGGACGGTGTTCTGCCACCGCACAGATTTGTTGCTCATCACTCATAATAGCATGTGACTGGAACGCAGTTGTCCAGCATCCACAATCCCACAGCAGATGCTCCCCTGCCGTGAGCTCCACCCTCATCCTGATCATATTACCCAGAATAGTGTTCAGCGTGTCTTAAGCACAGCTGCCACTGCACCAGGAAGGTTTTGGAGGGGTGAGGTTAGAGGGATTTTATCTATTGTGTGCACAGGCTATCCTGTGGCTAGTAAATGTCTAATATCACATATCAGCCTGGGCTATCAGTTTGCTCACAGATAAATTATTCAATCCTACTTCTAGTTTCTGGCATTGAACTGTGAAAACTATGAGACTTCAGGGAATTATTCCCATGTTTCTTTCAATTCATACAACTGTATGTGTGTAATCCTTGGCTCAACATCTTTAATGCATTTTTTTTCTCTTTTTTGTAGTTGCTTGAACACAGTATTGACCACCTCTCAGGCGTTAAACACAGCAGATGAGGGGAAAAAAAGGAGAAAAACTTGAAAGGTTCGCCTTTGGTCTCACCAAGCAGTTACCAAACCTGGACTGTGGTGTGTGCCCGCGGGGCGTAGCGGCAGGATTAGCTCTCTCACCTGGACTGTTTATCTGTGCAGCCCATCTCAACTCTTTGAAAATCGCTCTGACTCACTGGGGGGCTGCAGCTCACGCACAGCACAAGAGAAAGGAAGAGAGAGGAAATGGGGGAGAAAAAAAACAAGAGAGATCCTCCAAACCAGCGAGGAGTCACCCCTGTCCCTCATCTGCCCCCCCCCCCTCCCCACAGGCTGTCTCTGTGTCATTCAAGTCACAGGTGAGCACCCTCTCTGCGGAGCCGGGTGAGCGGCGACATCTTATAAGCCTTTTTGCCTGCCTGGTCTCAACAGAAATCACAAACGGTCAAATGGGACAAAAAATTGTTTTTCCAGAAAGGTCACTGCAGCTGAATAGCTTCAAACCTCACATCAAGCCCCCAAAAAAAAAAAAACCTGAACAAACCTAATGTGCAGCTGGTGTGAGAATAGACGGAAGGTTTGTGTCTTGTCGGCTTGGGTTTCTGTCGCTGGAAAATGAAACAAAGAGATAAGAAATAGAGAGAGAAACAAATAGATAAGACAGGGCAGTGGAATTCTCTTCTTGTGCCAAGATGTCCTTGTCTGCTGTCCTCTCAGACCTGTGTGTGTTCAGCCATCGATTTGCAATCGGCCGCTTCCAGCATGAGCAGCTGCAGTAGAGAGGAGGGATTCAAGGTGTGGGGCAGGTGGGAGAGTGGGTGGTGGTTGGAGGGAATGTAGATCCAGAAATGTGCTTTAACTCTGCATTTTTGCTCTTTTTTTTTTTTTTTTTGTAATTCAAGGTATTGATTATGCAAACTTTCATTAGTCTAGCCAGGCCCGTATAACTGAGTAGAGGGGTTGTCTCAGAGGATCGTGGGAATATTGATGTCTGGAGGCTGAATCGTAGGTGTAGGCATGGGGGTGTGTAGATCTGAATAACAAACAACCCTGGCGACCCATCATCAGCAGTAAAAACTTAACTGGAGAGGCAATCGATCCTCTGTGTGCAAGGTGTAGGAACAGACACACTGAAGGTCAAATGCAAAATGTGTTTGAGGCTTTATCATGGAGTGCGATGAGCTCCAACATGAGGACTCCAACATGAGCAGTGCCAGAATGCATTTTTTCACCCCTGCAGCTAACACACATTGTAAGATATACCTTACACCTAACTACAGCTAATTCCCAACATTTTGTATTTATTCAGGCAGCAAAAATGTCATCTATTGGAATCAATATGGGTCAAGTCCGAGGAAGGATTCAATCCATACACTTAACTTTCCCCGGCTCCCTCCCCCCCCCCATTCTACTCTCTCGATATGCGGGATCCTACAAAAACAGATGTCATTATTTTTCAAATGTGGAACAGATGTGAGAAGTAAGATAATGTCACGAAAGGTCATTCCCAGAATTACAGAGAAACTGTATTTCTCCCTTTTTCTATACTTTGCAGAATCTGTTAAGACAATTCATGCTGCACACTTGGAAAACGCAGCCAAGCAAACACCTCCTCTGCAGCTCCTTGACCTACATGTTGAAAGTTCTACTCCTTAATATGATTAAAATGATTCCAAAAACCCTCATAGCAAGTTTGGGGTTAACAAGCTCTCTTCATCCTAAGAGCATAACATTTAAGCAAATGAGAATGAATAAATACCTGATTAATTGCAGGTATTTTGCAATTAACTAATATAAACCAAAAATCCTCATTTCACAATTGGCTGACAAGCCAGTCAAACCAAACTCACAACGTATGTAGCGAATAAAGACTTTGGAGTTTGAAATCTGCTGTTGAGATAGTTTAAGTTGGGCCACTGCAGTTGTTTCTCATCAAAAACAGCTAAAGCTATGACTGAAGTTTCCCAGATATGTGCTTATATAACTGCCCTTCAGTAGAGCTGAGTTTACTTTTTTGTTCTAAGCTTTAGATGGTTTGGCTCCTATCTAAATCTTTTTCTTCTAACTCTTAACCCCCACTGAGCCTAATTGCTGCTTAGAATCCTCTGCTTGCAGTTTTGAAAAAAAAAAAAAAACGTTTTTACGAAGGGTTACTGAACCTTTTGGGGCCCCTCAGCTGCTTATCAGACAGACAAATACTTGTGACTTTCCTGCTCTCATTGACTTGATTGAAATGTTTTTTCTTGGCTTTACGCTGCTTTTGTCAGCACTTTCACCTCAAAGTAAGAAGGTTCCTAGTTCAAATCTTAGCTGCAGTCTTTTTTGAAGAGTTCTTATTTTCTCTATGTGCCTGTTTCTAATTTCAAACAGCACTTCCTCTGACAGTCCCAATGTGAGGTGAGCTAATGGCTCTGAAATAATCATTGGAATGATGGTGAGCTCATCTCCTCCATCACAGCGAACAAGAGGAAGCGGCTACATGAAATGGAGGTTTGTTTAATTCTTTTGACTGTTAACTTGTAATCTAACATTTGGGGGGTTTTTTCTTTCCACTTCTTAATTTTTTGTTTGGTTTTTGGAACTTTGTTAAGTTTTGTATGATATTTTGTCTGTTATTTGATAAGTTGTTCGTAGTTACTGGTCTCAGACCTCTCACATTACCCTGCCACCACCTGCCTTCCTTTTCTCATTAAGTCACCTGCACCCACTCATGTAATCGTTCCGTCTGTATTTACACTCATTGGTTTTCTTTGTTACTGGTCAGCTCCTCACCACCCACACGTTACAACCACATGGCATATTTGTTTAGAGCAACAGCTTTTGTGTATTTATGCTTGTTCTTGACTAGCTTACATTGAGGTCCTGGTCATAACAGCTGTTGGAATGGGCCTGACATACTTCTGTATGGATACATATTCTCTGTCTTCTTTCCTTGAGCAAATTCATACATGCATTTTAATCTAATCATTGAGTTATTTAATTTGATCTTTTTCATTTCAAAGGTTATCAAAGTAAAGTCTGAAAAAAATCTTAACAATGGGTATGCTGAAATCAATCAATATAGACAAAGAGACGTTCAGGCTACAAATAAAGGACAGATGAAAAGATGAAAAATCAAATTTATATCAAATTTCTTATCTCAGTGTTCTCTTATCTCACAGTTTTACAGTGAGGCCAATCAACGATCAGACTGTTTTCAACTTTATTCCACATTCCATACAAACAAAAGTTAATTAAAATAAGATTTTCTGCAGTTTAATAAGACATACAGACGGGAATATTTTGATTTGTGATTTTAATTAGTCTGCTAAATAGCAGGACCTCGTGCTCATTGGGAGCTATGCAGCAAAACACTGGGCGTATGTTTTTTTCCTGAATAGTTCATTAACCGGTTCAATAAGAACAAAGTAATGTTCACTTCCTGTGCTGCCAGGGACAGCTCGGTTTATGATGCGGGAATAAAACACCACTAGCACACTAAATTGTAATGATGGATCCGTTTGGTGGATTGCTCAGCTAAAATTTGCCACAAAAATAGCGAGCAGTTGTGGTCCATTTGATATGACTCCCACATGATTCCCATTCACAAGTTTTTAATCAGAACTGACGAGCTGTCCTTACACATGCCATTTAACTGCAGAGCAATTATACACACATATTGTAAAGGCTCTCTGACCTCTGTTATTTTGCATTGATTACTTCTACAGTAAATAATATACAACACAATGATGTTGGAAACATCGGCATGATTGGGCAATCTTTGGCCGAAATTTTATTTGAGGAAAACAAACCGCTCCTGTGAGCAGGTTGCTGACACATCTGGGTTTTGATCATATATTTTACCTAATGACTTCAATAGACATCCAGCACTCTTAATCAAACAGAATCTAATGATTTTTAGTTCGTGTTGCCAACATTACTTCACAGCTAGTCTTGCAATTGTTACAAAACATGAATCTATTATTTACGTTGCAACAGAATCCATGAAGCAGAAAGTTGCTGAATTTGAAATCTTCAGAATGTTGATGTCTGGAGCTACTGGCAGCTGAAAGGTTTGTGAAGTAGCCCAACACACATCGGCTTCTTCAGGCTTCTTCAGATCAACACATGTTCCTGCAGGTACATTATAATATCTGCTGTTTTTTTACTTGTTTTTTTTACTGCAGTTTTCAAGTAGGTCGAACTTGATAGCGAGGATAAGTAGACAGTAGAAATTAAACTAAAAACATATTAATGATTGTGTTTTTTTCTTTTGTAGCAAAGAAATGGTCTGTTTTGTAAAGATTTTACTAGATGTTTTATGATGTTTTAAAGCAGAGGATCAAGAGGTCACTTGGACACAGAGAAGAATGTTTTTTCCCACTCTTCCCAAATGCAGCCCTTATCAACAAAGCCAGGTGCAAGCAGGAATTCCTTCCATCATGTTTATCTGAGGAAAATCTAGCCTGAATATTTCCCGGCAGTATATCATTCACTGGTACATAGAAAACATTTTTTCTCTATTTTAGTTGCACCTGCTTTTCTACCATGTGCAGTTACTGTAATTGGGCCCTTTCTCATGCAGTCTCTAATCATCCACCTCAATCAACACACCATGTGACAAAGTCAATGGGCTGGGGAAAGGAGAAAGAGTGACATTAAATGCATGTGCAGGCCTTGTGGCAGCTCGTATGTCCACGAGCAGCTGAAGGAACTCAAACCACGGCAACATCTGCAAATAGCACGGTCAGGTTTCCGTCACACCACCAGAGAAGAGTTGTTGGATTCAGCGAAGGCCAAGGTGGACTCAAAGCTTACATTATATTAGTTACAGGACTCAAGTCTATCATTATGGATATCCAGACCTTTTTACCCAAAGACCAAATTTTTGGTTATAGTTGAATGCATGCTGAAAATTCTCCTGAATAATCAGAGCATGTGTGACTCAGCCATCCTCCTCTTGGCTGTTATACACAATAGAATAACGGTGATGTCATGGACCTTTTTTAAATTATTTAGTCGATTCAAAAAGGTCCAAAACAAATAATGTCCTCGTTTCCTGCCAATAATGTGTGTCCTACAGTACACCACTTGGAGAGATTAGAAACACTGAGTCAGTCGGTTTTAGATTTTTATTTTTTTTGGTTTGTGTTCTAATTTTCTCTGTTTTGGGGTTCTGGATTTTTGTTGTTTTTTGTGGTTTCTAATTTGAGTTATCCCACTTATCTGGCATTTTTGTTTCTTACATCTGGATTGAGTTTGTGGTGCTTTTTTGGTTGATAATGTCTTGCTTTAATGTTAATTAGTCTCCCATCCCATGTTTCTATGTTCTCTGTTTTTTGCCATTTTCATATATTGTGTCCTCAGAGTTTTTCCAGTCTGCTCATGGGCTCCATTCCCTTCACCTGTGTTAATTGTCTCAGCTTTTCTTTATTCATTAATCACTCATCTCTGATTTTAGGCTCCTTGGTTTCTTTCATTCTTTGTCAGCTCCTTCATCAGTTATTGTAAGTTCTCACTGTGTTTCCCTTGTCGATGTGTCTGTTGCTCCATCCTGTTCTCTGGGCTCCTTGTTTCCCTGGTTTCGTAGTTCCTGTTGTTACCTTGAGGTTGTGTGCTTTTAAGTATTTTAGTTTTTCCAGTTCATCTTTAGCTTTTTCTGAATACATTTTGTTTTCTTCCTTAGTTCACCACAGTTCATGTCTGTCCAACTCCTAAATCTTAAGCTCAGTTGGTTACAAGACTTCTGCTCTGATCTTTTTAAATTTGAAAGCTACACTCGAGAACTGCAATGTGTAATTCTCTTTATTTTTATTACCTCATAAATGTTAATCTTTATTTAACATCAGTTAAACATGCACATACTCTCATGTTTGGAGTTACAGCCTTTAGCCACAATGTACTTCACTCACTAATACACTTAGTCCTTGAATGAATAATTAAACCATTATTTTAGATTATAAAAAATGACTTGCAACTGTCAGAAAGCATTCGGTTATAAAGTACATATATCATAATTTGAGGAAAACATGGAAATAGCACACCCATAATGGTTAAATGACTTGTAAAGCTGTTTGCTGTGGCTCTGCGTTGTAATTTCTCTGCTGGCAAAGTGCTAAAGTTAGCACTCAAATCCCTTTTAAGTGAGTAAGCGCGGGAGTGAAAGAAAGCACTTAACAAAAGGCAAAGTCTCCTCCCATCACTCTTCACTCAAAGTCAATCTGGCACTCTGGCGACTCTAAGCATTATATAGGGATGAGACCAGACTTAAAGTCTGGCTGTTGATGGGAGCAAACCTCCGCCCTGTTCCTCCTCCCTTCACACCAAACACACAGCGCATAGGATCTAATGAACCAACCATCTGGCGCTTCAGCAGACCTGGGAGTCTGCCCTGCAGGGGCTCCACACTAAAATAAGTTCTCCAGTGGCTTTGCCACAAAAATACAAATTTACACTGCTAACGTGCGTCTGGCTTTAAAGTCAGCACAAAAAAAATCAGTATCGTCACAAAGTGAGAAGTCAAATTGTTTGTGCAGGAACTGACACATCAGATGTCTAATCAAGAGCTTGTGTTTGTCCATGCGTCACCGTTGAGTTAACATGTTTATGCCACTATACTATAAATACTTGTTTCTTCCACTGGTGTATAAAAAGGGCAGGTAACAGCAATATGTGCTTTCGCTGTAATAAAGCCCTGAAATGAATTTCTCTGTGTGCACAAAGGCAACGTGATGAGAGATCAAGATACGGGTGGCTGGAAGTTTGCACGTACAATAGCCATAATTCAGCACACAAAGGCAGCGCATTGTGTGGGGGAGACGTGAGCAATAGCAGAAATGAATAGCAACTGAAAGGTGTGAATGGCATCTCTCATTAAAAGCAAACATGCTGAGAGGCAAATAATCTTCAGATCTAGACTACCCGTGCTTATTTTAGTTGGACTTTCACACTGATTCCATGTCAAAGAGAGCTGTCAGCTGCACAATTACTGCACTGGGATTTTGTTTTTTTGTTTTTTTTTGGTCTAATGTCAGGGAGGAAAAAAAGACTTTTTGTCTTTTATCCTGCTGCCACAGTGCAAACAAACTCCTCCAAAGTGAGGTCTGTTGTAACGCCCTGAGCACAACTGATGCTGAGTTGCCACGGCGACAGAGGCGTGAAATGTGCCAAGTAGCCAGTCTGTACAGTATGAGTGGCCATTCTGTCTGATTCCTTTGTCTTTTGTCTGCTCAGAGAGGCATCGGTGCCTTGCCACAATATACAAATCAATTCAGTCTGACAAACATGATCATGTTATAAATTCCAGAAAAAAAAAAACAAGCTTCACAGGCTTTTCAGTGTTTTTTTTAATCAATTAACTATCATATATTGTTTTAACAGAAGTCTCTTTTTATTCAGCTGCTCCTGAGTATTTTTGATTGTGTGTTTGTGTGCGTGTGTGTGTCTGTTTTCCTTCTTAAAGCACCAGAGCAGTTGTGACTTTAATGAACTGCTTATTGTCTTTGTGTAAGTTCCTGCTGCTGATTAAATGCGGTCATGGTTACATGAGTTATCTTGACTTCTCGGTCCTTGCCAGCTGCTTCGCACAGAGCCTGAGCTCTTCCGTGCAGACCTATTAGCAAATTCTTCTGCGGGCTTAACGTCACCTCTGAGCAGAGGGAGTAGATGTGATTCCTAATTTTTGGGCATTTCTCCAAATCCTTCAGTAAGCTATACACCTTGGATAATCCTGGTTTAATTTCATTTGGCTATTTAACATTAGGTCATATCTTGATGTTTATTTAACAGAAGTTTTTTTTTATTGTGGTGCTTTCTTCATTTTAAGTACAAAGATTGAATACAAAGATTGAATAATTTTCTAATTTCGAGAGAAATTCTTGTCTATTGCTCTCGCAATTTGTATCATGGCAAATGTAGGGATTCAAGAGCAGCTCTTTCTTTACTGATCAGAACACTTTTGTTTTCAAAGATACATTTAGAAGATATGGTTGTATGTAGTTTGCTTTGGTCACTGAAAAGTACATGAGAATCAATAATTTTATGTCATAAAAGATGATTAATCTTTTTTATTTTACTATTTAATCCAGTTTTGTTTCAGCTTTAGACAGCTTACCTTATAAAAAGGACCAAATGGATTGTTAATTCATGTTGTCAATAACAACTTGAAATCATCCCTAACTTTGACCTTTGCCCTCAACAGCATGTGAGGTGTCCAAATGGCCTCTACTGATTGACAGTGAGGTAAATAGTTCAAAGAATGCGTTTCAAACCTAACAAAAGGGCATCATCCACTAAACACATCCAAGATGTGCCAAAGTGAGTCGTAATGCATCGCTGTGTTGATGTGTTACCCAGGCAACCAGCAAAATGGGCTCGGCTACAGTGATGTGGCGCTGTAAAAAGAAGGTTTTTTTGGCACAAACATCACACGTGTTCTGAATGGGGCAAACCAGAAAACAAGCTAAGTAGCTGCTGTTAATAGCTGTGCCGCTGAAATGTGAGAGCAGCATTGAACTTCTCTAACTGATTTCACACATGGCTGAGACCAATGAGTCGACATAATCCCTGAGTTGCAGAAACATGATATAATGAGGTTAGAAAAAAGCGGGCAGGAGGCCCATCCATAACTCCCTCAGTATTATTGTTAAGCATGGAGCACCAGGCCAGCTGAATGAGGCCAAAAGAAAGAGACTAACTCATGAAGACAGTTGTAGAGAGCAGTCGATGTTCTGTTGTGATTGAGCATCACAGGCACTTCTCCCCAGCCAAATCATAGAAAGATCCTGAAAGAGGAGGGGAGAGGAGCAAGGAGGGAGTGAACATTATATCTAAGACGGCAGATAGAAGGATGTGTTGGGGCTCTGAGCCACTTTGGAGTGATCGGTGGATGACTCTCTCTCCATCTTACTTTTTCTTTCTCTGTCTGTCTCTCTTTTTGCTCTTCATTCATCAAGGCAAGGCACAAAATCAGCTGACATTTGCTCAAATGCAGTGAACTCTGGTCTTGTCTGCTCTTGAACCAACAAAGAAAGACAAAGCACCAGTGAACCAATCATAGAATAACAGGGGAAGCAATTAAGCCACATTAGCCAGCGCTGATGTTATGTTCCTTGTGAGTCAATTTTCCCAAGTGCTCCTTCTGCTTATCTATAAAGTATGATAGACTCGAGATGCAGGATGTGCTTAGTCATAGTGAGCATGTATTGGTTTCTGCATTCAGCTCTCAGCTCCTATTGTTTATTTAGTGCAGATGTGCACAAAATACATTTTATAGTATATTAACATTTATTAAACAACATAATAAATCAACAGAATCTAGCATGTAAACATCTGTCAAGCATCAACACAGCAGCTGTGCTTATGAAGGTCTAAGATTATTTCAGCAGCAAAAAACGTTTTTAAGCGCAGATGAATGCAAGTGTTGGGATGTCTGTGAAACAGTAGTGGGATCCAAGCCAGCATGTAATTGTACAAGAAATTCTCCTTCCAAAAGAGGTATCTTTCCTGGTATGAATAGCTAAGAGGGACTGACAAGGGAGTAAAATTATGATAACTAATAGCCTTGTAAAACAAATTGAATCTCAAATATAAAAGCAGCCAGAGCAGATTCTGTTTATAGGATATGCTACAATCCGCCCAGACAGTACCGTAAGGAAGTAAAGACTGATAATCTGGAATGGAGTGAGGATTTGCATAATGTCAGGAGAGGACCGGCCCCCAGAGTCTAAATGTTGGTAAAGAGGCTGAGATAAGAGGCAGCGACTTCCGATGGGGCCCACAGGGCTCAAATAGGGGTGGAGATGGGAAGGACGTGGGCTGCGCAAAAGTTGATGAAGAGGGAGAATGACAGTGCAGAGGAGGGATTTAAGAAGGAGAAACTTACTGACTGGCTCAAGAAAACAGCAGACAAGAAGATCATTGGGGCAGAGCAGTTAATTATGAATTAGGTTAATTTTACCAAAGCAAGTTAGAACATCCCCAACCTCAGGGAATAGAGCCATTGCTATTGCCAAACCTATAAAAAAAACGGCACCTTTATTGGACGATGAAACATTTCATTATGGACACTTCTGAGCACGTGATAATCTTCATCCTGATATTGATGGTTTCCCTCAATGTTAGAATATTATAATGTAACTGTAGACAAAGATAACTGCGGCGACTAATCATTCAAAGACAGTCAATTAAACTTTTGAAAGTTCTGCAGGATTTTCAGGAAAATTATGAGAGAGAAACTGAGTCTGAAAAAGTTCTTGTGCTTCTCGACAACTCTGAAAACAGATAAAGTCTTGGGGATTTTCCACGATGATGTCATCAGTCCCGGTAAGCACGTTCCTGAACTTTCTGGAAACGTATGACATTATCTTGCTGACAGTGCATGTGTACAGTCAACCATTTTCAACAAGTTAACTATTTTCTATAAAAGGGATATGACCTATCCAGGCTTTGAAGTCCTGCAAATCTGCAGTTTCCATAAAATAGAAACAAACACTTAAACGTATACTTGCACGACACACAAAGGATAGCTATACCAGGACTGCTAACAATACCAAGCTTGATGATGCTGCAGCTGATAATGTCATATGTGTCACAGTATGAAGGAACAAAAATATTGTATTATTGCATAACTGTTATCTGTTTTTTTCTTTCCCTCTGTCAGATATGAAAACACAAATGGCAGAGAAGCCCCACAGGTACAGCGCATTCACCTTTATGTCACTTCTCATTTATAAGGCAAAGATAGACAAAAAAAAAGCTAAGAAAGAATATTTGGGAGAGTGAAAATGGCCCACGCTTTTTGGAGAATTGTAAAAAGCGCTCAAAGTCGGATGCTCTGTCTTGGATGGTACGATCCTGCATGGTGCACTCACCTTTATGTCACTTCCTATTTAGGTCAGTAAGGTTTTCACGTATCAGTGTAACAGGTCACCAGCCGTGAACAAACGGATCTCCTGATTCATCTAGCTGTGGGTATGTGGATGTGCATGAGTCTGCTGACTGCTGTGGGTTAGAACTCTACAGGCACAACACAAAAGGTGTGGCTCAAAATTTCTGCTGGAGCCCTGTAATTAGTGCTCCCAATCTATGCACGGACATGCTTCATAAAAATAAATTAGAGGGTTTTGTTTTTTTTAACACATAAGTTTCAAAATCCCTCTGAAGCGTGACAGTGACTTCAAACACAGAATTCAGTTGAACTATCTATGTATAGGTCAAGATTTTTTTTACAATTGTTATTGCTTCCAACCTAGTTTTGTTCCATAAGGTTGTTTAGCTGTGTAGAAAATAGCAAGGCCTGACATCACATGACCCAAAGGTCACAGGACATCTCACAAGGACTTTGGACGCTGTTGAACTCTCAACACACCAAATGGTTTGTTCTTTTTGTTTCTTCTATTTTTTTAAACATTGCTGTTTTGCCGGATAGCCGGATGAGATCCACAGTGACAGTGGGTGGGGGCTTGTTGAGGGCAATGACACCAAAAAACACACTTAACTACAGGGTTCCTTTTCGAATGGTCAGTGGGTTGTTGGTTATATAACATACTTCAGGCTAATGCCTTTTTTTTTGGCAGCCTACAATTCTGGGATGCCTTATGTGATTTCTTTTTTTTATCTCAGCTGCTCGCCAAGGCTATACGGCCTCCTGGTACACCAACAGCAGAATGGAGGTAGACTTCATTGTTTCAGCTCATTCGCAGCACGTCTGTGATGACAAGTGGACACAAATCTCCGTTCAATGTGTTACTGCTTAGCTTCATGTGCCTGTGCACATTTTCGGACCGAGGCACCTTACTTTGTCCCTACGGGATGATTACTGGTCAATTATTCCCATCTCACAAGTGCTAATTTGGCCACAAGCACTCATACACTGACATCAGCAGACTTTATAGTGGCAGTCCCAGAATCTTCAGGCACATTGTTCACAGGTAATGCGTTTTTTTTTTTACCTCACCCTCTCTCTCAGGATTCCTTTCTTTCCTTCTCTCAGTGATGAATGGTTATCTAGGGAGTATTCATGAATAGTGACATAGTGACATTGAACACTGCCCCTAGAAAATAAGATTAAAAAACTGCCCGGTGGTATGTTTGTTCCAAAGAACTTTATGTTCAGTGGGCCAATCACTATGCCGTGGGCCCAACCTTCCCTTTGTGTATACTCCTGGACAACTTACCACCCAGATGTGCCTGTCCCCCTGTGCCACCATTGAAAAACAAGATGACCACTACTCCTTTATCTCTGAAAAAAAGGGACAGATGGCCTCTGCAAACAGAGATGTAGAGCAACTCTTTGTTTCTTTTGCTCCAAGGGAGAGGCTACCCTGACATATTGGAAGGAAGTAAGGCCCCCTTAAAACACATAGAAATGTTCTCGTTTCATGCAGTGTGAAAGAAATAGGGGCCCTACCTGAAGAACTGCTGAATATTATTTCAAATCCAGAGGTCCCAGTACACGCTGAAGTACTAAAAGTGCAGGTAGATACTACATTTTAAAAGCATCTCTGCAATACAAATCACGATTAGTTTTATTTAATGTTTTTGTGTCGTCTTGTAATATATATATATACATACATTAACATATATATACATATATATTCAAACACATGTAAATGTATTTGTGGACAAAAACTACAGACAATTTCTTTTTTTTAAATGAAGACCCTTTAAATTACATTTGAATGGCTTATTTCAGAATGACTCATCCATTAAAATGGCTGGCATGTATTACAATTACTCTACATATGATATGATGCTACGCAGTTAATGAATATCCTTTCTATATTAATGTTATCTCAGCAGTACTTTGTACTTCTATATCATTCTCCGTGACTTATCAAGTCCTTCAAATTCAATTCATAATTTATTTTTCATACCAAAAAAAAACGAGAATTAGCTTCCCCATAAAGAATGTTTTCGAGATCTACCCTTAATTGGGTTACAACATTTGTTTTTCATAAATCCAATTTTGGGTGAAGGACAGCAGGCAGAAGGAGAGACTGTTATTTCTCATGCACTCCCACCTACGTGCTTTTTCCACCCACACAGATTTGACAGGTATAATCAGGTCATAAGTCAGTGGGTGCAAGGGCACACTCACACTAAAGTGAATGCAGGTTGTAGACTTCTGTATGCATGTAGGTCACAAAAACTTGAGCAACAGCGTGACATTGGATTAAGGATGCAGACACCTCCATAGGGACCCATCTACACGTTGATGCAGAGAGGGTGTAACTGAGTCTTCCTGTAAGAAAGCTAATCCTTCACAAGGACAGATTTAGCTGCTGCGGCTGATCAAGCTTTCATCTCCGTCCAGTGCTGATGTCACAGAGCCTGCTACCCCTACTAACAGAGTAATGCTAGGAGCAGGCAGCTTCACACCAGGGAATCAGCGCCGTGCTGCGGCTGGTGTTCCAAAAACTAGGTAATTGATTGATTAATGGGTGGAGATTTCACAGGGGTTTCCATTTTTTGCCAAACGTCAAAGAGCATCAGAAACATTTGGTGTAGGTCAGCGTCCTTGCTCAGGGACCCTCAAATACCAGCGGGGTGTGTTGGAGATGAAGAGGGGATCAGAAGCACCTTCAAAGCTCTGATCAGTTATCCCCTGCCCAAACCCCTTAAACCCCTCTCTTGTGCCTGTTGGGCCATCTGCGGACACCCTGCACACCACCCATAATTCCCCTTTAGGCTCTTCCCAAGCACAATTAGGTTAGCTCCTTAGCAGAGCAACATGTGGTATAGCAATAACATAAGGAATAGGCGTTGATGACTTGTGTGTGTTTGTGTGTATAGGGGGTTGTAGTGTTGAGTTAGTAACATGACCCTTTATCCTGTGTGCCAGTTGAAAAGACCACACTGTGATCAAAGTCTGTTTGATGATCCTATGGAGGTTGAATGGCAACTCCAAATAATTTATTTGGGGAAAAAAAATCAATGACTCTTACCACTTGTTAACAGCACCACCAAGAACAAAAGTATGCTCACATTTAGTAACTAACTAAAAGCTTTTTGTCCGGGAAGGCACCCTGGTGTTAAAGATGGCCATTTCCATTTGTTTTTAAAAAGGACCCTTATTGAGCTATCCATGGGAATCGTATGTACATTGATTCTGAACTGATTTTGCCCTAAAATGGCCGTCTCTTCAGCGTGCAATGAAGATTTTATCTGAATGATTTATGGATTTAAAATGGACTACAAAGATGGAGTCTAATTGGGATTAATAAACAAATTAGGAAATTTGGAATGGTCAAACGGTTAAATGTTAGTTAAAATCATGTTATCTCTACAAACTACAAATAGGCTCAGGCTGTGAGTGATCTTGTTTTTCATTCTGGGCTAATAACAATTATATATACGATTCGAAATGGTCAAATGTTGTGCAAAGTGAGGTGTGTGTGTGTGTGAGGGAGAATGACTTTTAAAGAGGTTTTCCACATGGGCTCTCAACATGAACTTCCTTTGAAAGCTACATGCACAGCTTGGTGCCATCAATTGTCAAAGATGGTGAAGTGATTAATTTCTTTGTTAGGTCATGGGCTGATTGGACAAGCCTTTGGGGAGAGTTGGATTGATTGGATGGTTCCTGTTTCTGTAGCGCTACAGCGGTTGTGATGGAAGAATTGGGGAGGATGTGTGTGTGTGTGTGTGTGTCTCTCTCCCTCAACTGCTCTCTCCCCTGAGATCATCTGCAAATTAATACAAATCAGAGCCCTCCTCTATGCCCAGGCCTTGTAACTCACCTTCCCCCAAGGTATGATAAAGGAGAGAGGACGGTGGAGCAGGTGCAGCCAAGTGCAGAGCAATCGAAAAAGAAATCATTGGAATATCAGCGAGTGAGTCCTTTGGTGCTTGAGAGACAATGCGTGTGTGTGCATGTGGGAGAGAGATCAGGGGGAGACAAAAAAAACTTCTTGCAAAGCCCTGGAAAAACCTAATGTTCCAGTTCTGACACCTGTGTTAATAAACATCTTCACTACTTCTTCGGGTAAAGAGCTGGACAGATGTTTGAATTTTTTAATCTTCAGCTGTCTCTTCGGTCAAACATACTTCTCATATTCATACAAATTGTTCTACACCTTGTTAAGCCATCGAAAATACTGAAACAGCTTGTAAACAGTACGCATGCCAAATCCAGTTCCTTCTCCAGTGAGCTAAGCGGATGAATTCCAGCTTATTCACTGTTTGTGCACTGGTTGTTATCTCAGGCGACACAAAGAGGGCAGCCACAGCGGAACAGTGGTGGTGACAGAGGGACCCCTTCTGGTCTGATACCCAGCACAGTCTGCACTAGTGTTTGAGCAGCGCACCCAAAACTCCCAGTGATGCCTTATGCAGTGACAGCTTTCTCTGGTTCTGGAGCAAGACCTTGAAAATGCCTCATTATCTTCAGCAACCTTACAGCGCTTACAAATTGTGTGTTTGGAATATATTGGGTTAATATGTAACTGTAAATGATGTGTGTCTAAAATGATATGAAGTGTGCACAGTGTTTTGTTATTAATAGTGCATGGGCAGCTCAAAGCTTTTATTCTAAAAGGAAAAATGAGGTTATTTAATAGCAGCTGTTTATTAGAGGTATTCTATAGTGATTGTATACGGTGAAGACTATATTTACTGTCTATTACTTCACATTGATTTACTTTCGGTGATCTGATATCTGACACTTCAGCCTCCCCACTGAGAGTATCAAGATTCATAAAGTAATTTAGGTCGTTCTTTGAAATCCATCTTTATTGATTAAAGCCTGTCTTTTGTCTCCCCTGTTGATGATCTTGACTGCTCAACAAAGATTTCATTTTAGTGGGCAGCGCAGCATTGATTGTCCTATTACATGACATTATTTGTATCCGCCCTGTGATCCTCCTCTTTTAATATACAAGAGCTGCACTGCAGTTAACTTCAGCGATCCATTTCTTCATTGTGTCTGTGATTAAAGGGATTTTATGTTTTTTTAAGCGTTTGACATTAGTCCTCAGGGGATGCTTATGATTGACAATATCATTTTATCTTCCTTCTCTCGTGCTGCTCGTCATCAGGGAGAGTACCTCAATAAAATAGGAAGATTTAGCTCACACCCAGCTCAGCTGTTTGAGGGCAGCCTTGGTAACCTTCTCTTCATGCTGCCCACAACGAGAGTTTAGCAGCCCATTGTCAGCTTGTCAAGGCTGATTTAAGTCCAGTCATGCTCTCCGTGATGATGCCAACTGTCACTAGTTGCACAGTCCAAGGGCCACAGCTCAGGGCCTCAGTGTTTTGCTGCTGTGCAGAGAGCATCTACTAATAATAAAACATATGAGCAGAAGGTTAAAATGAGCTTCTAGCGGTAATAACAGCGCTGTGATGTGAGCATCGTTGTCCCAGCTAATAGGCCTGCATGTGGCCTACAGGTTGATGATGGGTCGGCGGTGGATAACCAGCCTCCTGCAGCCATTTCGACCTAATTTGTTGCCAAATGTCATGAAGTTGGGCTAAAGGGAAAATGAATCACCAGCCTTTGGTAAGTCATGTTAAGCTTTTTTATACAAAAAGAAATAACATTCATAGGAAACATAGTTTTCTGCTAGTTTTCACCCTCATGTTAATTATGAACTCACATGGCAGGAAGCATGCACAAGCCATTTGTATGTTATTTATGCTGATATAAAAGGTCAAACCGGATTAATTAGCTCTTACATGGAGAAAAGCTGTTACCGGTGTATGTTCAGATTTAGATTTGTTGTATATTGAATCCAGCACTAAAATATTGTGACCCTACAGAATGCAGGAGAAAATAAATAACTAAGGTGACCAGCCAATACAAAGTGTCTTTAGCCATAATGATTTGAGTAATTGGCTAACGGACTTAAGTATAATTAACTGCAGCACTGAGACCTTTTCCAGTTGTTACTAAAGACGTATGAAGGACTTCTACCACAAACTTAAGAATAGATTTATGAATAGCTGGTGACCCACTTGTCTTGTAGCCCACATTTTTCCCCATTAGTTATCCAGTGCACAGAACTGGTGGACGAATTTTAATGGGCCCCAGGGCTGACAGTCAGCCCATCAGTTGCACATGTGGAGCTCATGCCGACAAGTTGGCCATTTCTACTAAACTGGTCTTTCAATGGGCATCCACTTCTGTCATTCATGGCACTTAAATGTAATCAGTGTATCAGCGACTAGAGCTCATTAGCTCTATAAGGCTTGATTAAACTCATCCTCATGGCGTATAACAGCGTTAACTCACTTAATAAGGTCTCTTGTATATAGGTCATTCCGTGTCTAGCTGTTTTTATGCAGTTTGGTGAAAGTGCTGTCTCACTGGAAAATGCAGAGGACTCAGGGCTACAAGTGGGTCGCCAAGGGACGCTTTCAGCTCCCTCATTCCTCTCCTCTTCTCCTTGTCTGTCATCAGCCACAGCCGAGTGCTTTTTTTATGGCTTGGCCTTTAGTGAAATGGTCCATTGTGCATCAGTCTATGAGCTTACAATCCCAAATGCCCCCCCCCCCCCCCCAACAGTGCATTGACCAGCGGCTTTTTAATTCAACACAATAAATATTTCAAAAGCAGCCTTCCGTTTAGGTTTTATTATTCAGAATGCTTTAAAGGTAAAAAATGGCCACGGTTGCTTTTATCTGAGACCAAATGAAAACTGGCTCCAAATCCTCCCTTGAGGCTATTTCCCCCCTGGAACCTGCATGTCCTCAGGGTGAAACACCACACTCTGGCTCTTTTCCCTCTTCACCACTAATCACCGCTAACTCTAATGCCTTCAGCAATTTCATAGATCAATAGAGTCGCCATTTTTAAACCCAGAGGCAAATCACCAAATGGGAAAAAGAGCAGCAGGTTTCTTTTTGCAAAATTGGAGCACCATATGTCTCTAAAAGGGTTTTTTGATAATAGTTTTCCCGACTACAAGCACACTGAAGACGAGAGGGATTGGCCATAATTTTGGACAGCAGGCATGCTGGTTAAGGCTTGGGCTGTTTTAACCCCCACCTTCACCGTCACTGTCTTACTTCCACAGAACTTCTATCTAGCAATAGTTACATACCTAATGAAGTGAGAGTGCGATCAATAATCTCATCTTACTCTGGCACAAACAGCAGTTCTGCAATAAACAAGGCGTGGGATTTGTGCCAAGAAGTCGTGTCAAGAAAACCCCAAGCAGCTTAGGCAACACTGAGCTGATATGCTGATGTGCTCTGACAGATGTGTCAGAGGGGACCTGCTGTCACTCTGGATGTTTCGGACCGTTCTCTGGGAAGCCAATAAAGTGGACAGAAGAGCAAGGATCCTTGGATGCTTAAAAAAAAGAGAGTGAGAGAAAGAAAACGCAGGAATCCTGTGTCTGAATAAATATCTAAAAACTGGCTCAGTACATGTCAGCGGAAAAATGATCATAAAGAAGAAACATATTGAATTTGTATGCTTGAGTTCCCTCGAGATTTTGCAGAGAATGTGTATTTATTGTTTGAAATTCGCAGTGGCACTTTAAATCTTTGTAGCACAGACAAAACCCTACAGACAATGGCTGGATCTGGAAGAATTAAAGGTCAGAGATGACCACGCCAGTCATATCCAGACCGTGGTCACACCGGGGGGGGGGCTGGCTCAAACAAGACAAGAGTTGTCTCAAGGATCCCCTCCTAGGAGACTATCGTGTATTTGTTGAGTGGAGACAATTAGACCATCTTTAATCCTCCATCTGCTTTTCATTGTAAATTTCCCATCAACAAGAAGATAGTCTGCACCAAAGCCTTTAATATCTGGTAACTGCAGTGGCAAGAAAAACCCTGACTGAGAGTGATGGAGCTAAATTAAGACTGTCAGCCATTTTTCCTATTCATTGCTCTCAACAACTCTTCGTTTTTTCCCCCCTGCACCTGCTTCCTCTCAGGTTCTCTCCCTCAATGCTGTCTCTCTCCATTTCTTCTCCTCTCTTCACTTTCAGGCGGAACTGAGCCACAGGCGCCTTGAAGCTTAATGTCTGCACATATTGCACACGTAACATCTTTCCAGTTCATTTCTCCACTAGTCCTGATGCCGTACACTTCAGTGAGATCAACAGCAGGAAGACATGAAGTTATGTGGCTGAAACAGCTGTGATCTGTTGTCTCATGGCTAACAGAGCAGAAACACACAGATGGGTCTAAATAGAAGATGCAGGCCCGCCTTGATGCTCTACAGCCCACTCGCTCTTCCTGAAGGAAGTCTTAAGGCATCAAGATGCAGCCGATGAAGAACTTGTCACATGCTGTCAGCATTTGACACAGTTTGTATGCTCAATGTTCAAAGCCACTATTTTGAAACTCACACCTTCGTCATACATTAAGTATAAATTAAGTGGTCTGAGTGCACTTGATACTTGTTCATACAAACCTGGCCACGTAACTGTCTGTGCCAAACATGAACATTCATCACATTTGTATAAAATGTCCGGTTTACCCTGAGCAGCATACAGAGCTTTCAAAGATTCATTATACTCGATATTGAGTTGCAGAGTATTTTATTAAACCAGTGTAACATTGTTTTTGCAACACTGCGTGGTGGTGTGGTAGTTTGCCCCCTCGCAGCCAGAGGGCTCCTGTTTTAAATCCCCAGGAACCATTAGTACGTCCCTGTGTATGCCTGTTTTCCCCTGGGAGGGAGAGTGAGTTGATGTCCGTCTCTGCATGACCCAGTGATGGACAGGTGACCCGTCACCCAATGTCAGCTGGGGTAGACTCCAGCTCCCCCAAGACCCTGACAGGGGTAAGCAGTATGGCAGATGGATTATTTTTTACTTCACTGATTTATTGAAGTGCAAGGGATGAAAAATAAATTAAAGTATTCACAAATCAAGCATAAAGTAATAACGGGAAGGTTTCCATCTAAGATATTAAACCAATGTGGACCTTATTGAAACCTGCATTCTAGTAAGTTGTGAATTGTTTTACTATGAACTTTTGTATCTTCAAAAATATTAGTACAATCAAGGAATCCATGTCAATGATTCCCTTTTGATTTATGTAACAAAAAAATTATTTGATCTGAACCACCCTTGAGTTGGTTCAGTCCGGCCCATTCAGCTCAACTGTAATCACTGTGTGAAAATAGGACTAGGGGAAATATAGAGGGTATGTTGCGTGATGCTGCCTGGCCTACCGCCAAAGGTGGAGCTGAGAGTCTAATTGTGCCGTTAATCAAATGCATTAGTTAATTTTGCGAGCTCACCCAACATTAGCTGCCTGGTTGGACCGCTTTTAGTAGTGAAGGTGATACGATTGTGAAGGAACTCAGTCAGAAAGCTCTGTGAAGTGTAACGTGGTTACTGACCGAGCTGCTCACTGACACATAACTGACCTTTTTCATGTTTTGTTTTTCTTTCCATCATTCATTAGTTTTGTCAAGTACAGAAAATGTAAGTTGTCAACAAATTCATGATAATGCTACAAGTATTTTAAAGGTTGCGGATTGCAGATAACTTGAATAAAGACATTGTAGGGTAGAATATCCATCTTATTAAGTTATTGTTATACAATTTTTTGTTGCCTAGTAACTATCATTTTCTGCAACCACACACCGTATATAAAATAAACCAGTGAAAATATCTTGTTAATACTTATTTGTTATGAAAGTAGGAGCTAGAATTGCTATGTGTTCATTACTTTTTCTGTTCCCCTCAGTCAAGATTCATACACGTGTGGTTAAAACTCCTATTATTAGTTGAATTTGTACTTTTTGTCGCTAATGCAGGCAGCCATGGCCACATCCATCTATTATGCACAATCAAAGGACGCTCTATTGTGGATTTTGTGAAGATAACGGATTTATGAACTATTCATGACTTTTCAACAAAGGATGTGTCAGGACAAGCCCAAGATATCTTTATAAATCAGTTTGTCATTAACTTATCATTAGCTCTATAATAGAATAGATTGCTAAGACCGATGCCTGTGTAGGTTTCTCATTTTTGATTTTCTGTTCAGATCTGACTCTTAATAACTGATTAAATTATGCTTTAATTGAAGTTATCAAGGTAACATTTTCTACATTTTTTATATCTGTATCATACCTACACTCAAGTGACCATTTTAGGAGGGACAATGTATTTTTGGAACAAAAAGTAATGTCAAGATAGTTTTAGAGCTTAAATTCAACACAGGAACAAATCCTCTGTTATTATTCTCTGATATTTTTCTCTAATCTCTGATCAAATTCATGTATATTTAATCTCCAGATCTTTTTGTGCCGACAAATGTGGAACCCATTGTTAACCAATTTGTGTAAAAACTGCAGCTGATGGATTAGTCTGCTGATTGTTCCTAAAATAACTGATTGTTTGGTGTGTAAAATTTAATAGCTGAATACTGTCCATTACAATTACCCACAACCTGAAATGAGTCCTTCACACAACTTGATTAATAAGATAATTAAAATGATTATCAGAGAAGTGGTTCATTTTCACATCGGTCAGACAGAGAGCACAACATGTTTCTTAGTTCTCGATGAAAAACAATTGATTTGGATGTACTATGTGCTTGGGGAGCATTTAAATATCCCTGTATCATGGAAGTAGAAAAAGTACAAGGATTCTATATAAAGCTAAGTTAGGTCAGCCACCCTGTCATGTTTGATTTCATCTTTGCATTAACTGTAACTCATTTATGGACCAGGAGATATCATCAACTTTAATCACTGGTTTAATGTCAGAATAACATCAAAATCTAAATGACTATTTCCCATTTGAGCTTTCAGAGAAAAAACTGAACAAAAAAAACTTCTTTTTTTTTTTGAGAAAACGTTTTCAAAATCAGAGTCTTGATTGGATAAAATTGGTGCCGAACAGACTTCAGATGTCAGTGATGACTTTGAACGCTGCACATTTACTTCCTGATGTTAGAACCAGGCTAATCTTGGTTCGGATGGATACCACAGAGCAAAAAAGAAGTCATGGTGGGTGCATGTACTGAAAATAAAGAGACCATCTGCTGAAATTTTCTGCTTGTCTAGAACAGACATGACATTTGCTGGTTCATTTAAGCTGTCAGTCACTTTAATTTGCCTTTTTTTTACCATCAAAATATTTAGTTACTCTTTTCAAAGTAATAGGCAGATTTT
>CAJRST010039999.1:14498079-14514034 GCA_907169785.1 Menidia menidia | reverse complement strand
CCATCATTCACTGCCTTTTTTAAATCTGGATTGAGCATTTTTCCAATTTGGTCCAAAGGAGATCTGCAGTTTCTCTCTGAGAATCCTTTTTGGTAAGAAAGAATACTCATCACGCACATAATGAATATCTAGGTTGATTACTCGCGCAACCATTTGGCCTCCAGATAGAAAAAGTAGAAATAAATTTCCCATGCACTGGTAGCCCGTGCAATCAGCAGAGCCTAGCCCCACTTGATGAAATGCATTCCGAAAAGGCCACCTCTTCACATTTGTAAAAGTCACCTTCCATTATCTTCCACTTGTGAGAGTCGGGTCTTCTTGGAGCTCTGCAATATTATCTTTCACAAGTGTGGCAGGACCAGCGTGACATTTGTAAACAGTCACTTTGCTTTCTTTTCCCTCACTGCAATGTCTTGAAGTCCAATCAGATGCCCGTCTCCTCTGGTCTCCTGATGGCTGGGGCGGGAACCACCAAGACTTTCTAAAATAAGCCTCCCAGAGCGGCGTTCATCTTTCTGGCTGAATGCCATAGTGCCACCACTCTGTTGTTCCACAGATGAGCTACCCCATGAAATTGCGTGCTTCATGCCACTGTGCCAAATGTGACAAGATTTAGTTGGAAAACAGAAGGCTGTTAACAGAGTAGCGTGACTGGTGTGTGTTTGATCCCCAGTAAAGTGAGTTGGTGAGATATAATGAGTAACTGGCACAAAGAACAAGTGTTGTAAAAGACAATTATATGCCATACTGGAAGATTTGCATACCACTGTGATGAAATGATCAAGAGTTTATTTCATTTTTGTTTGATATCTAGTATAATTCTATTCAAACTGAACTTGTTTCTGTGGGCATTTTCTATTTGTAGTAATATTTAATAGATTACTAAACCCATATTTATTTCTGACAAGGCTCCTCTATTTACTATGAAGGAAACTTTTCCAAACCAGAAAAATGTAAATTACTTTACACCCCATGAAATTAGCGACAAATAAGCCATTTCGACATGTTTTAGTCATGCCTCACTTACAAGCGGTTGGATTGCCTTTTTGCAGTTAATTGGGTCATCAGAAGAATCCAAGAATCTAGAAACTGGTTTTCAGCAGACCTAAAATGGTACTGCTTTAAAAGCCTGGGCTTAGGAACACTTTTAGAAACCATTGTCTGCAAACAATCTCAGAATCTTTTTGGGCCAAAGCTCATTGAAAAATGGACTGAGGCAAAGTAGAAATATGTGGTCCGACAAATTAAAATTTGAAATTACTTTTGAAAATCATAGATGTTGTGTCCGACACACAAAGACACCATTCAGCTTGTTCTTAGTGCTCAGTTCAAGAGCCTTGGGCCAAATCATGAATTACAAAATATGACAGAGGATTCTGGACTGTTGAGCTGGAATACTATATCAGACAGGAATGAGAAAACATTCCTCTCCAGGCCTGTGGCTGTTCGATCCAGACCGGTCTTCTTTGTTCCCAAATATACACCGGCTGACTGTTGACCAAAGAAAATGAATGTTACATACTCCTAGACATGTTTTTTTTTACTTGTTGCTGCTATCAAATTCAAGTTGAGCCTCTGGGAATCCACTGGGAGCTTCTTCTGGTCTGGGTGATTGCGTCCATCTCTTGATGGGGTTCTCTGGTGTTGACCCTGCTGTGTATGTCCAGCCATGCATGGGCTGGGCATGCTTCAGTCCCTTTTCTGCACCTATCTTTGAGACCTTTTGAATCCCTCAGCTAACTATCCCACCCTAAAGTGTCATGGCTGGTAGTCCTGCTGTAATTGTGATTATCTATGGTTATTATCGCAATGCTAATTATGAATATAAAGAGCACCAAAATTGCTGTCAATATAATTCGTATTGCTTTTTTTCTGAATAGAATAGCTCAATAGCTAATTCTGAATAAACTATCATTGTTATCATCACCACTATTGTTGATAGTAGACACCACCAAAAGCATTTTGAACTGACAATATGTCTTCATTATCAAAACTGTTGCCATCAATATTGTTTTCATACATGTTTTCTTTCTATTGCATATACAGTCACATTTTTGGCAAAAGAAAGAAAAAGTCAGCAAACAAGAAAGTCAAGATAAATTCAAACTTTTAATTGAATCATTTCACCGTCAAAACTTTCCACACGATATGTTTGCTAGGTCCTGCTTTAATAGAAGTCCTTTAAAAGTAACATCATAGTTTTCATTTCACATTTACATTTGCAAAGGTATTTGCACTATGAATATTCAAACTGTTACCACCAAGGAAATAAAGTCATTATGAATTATGTAAGCGAAATTAGGTTCTAATCTCACAGCTCTTTAGTGAAGGAACTCAAGTCCCCTGGAAACAAGAGGGAGTGATGACACAACTTTGTTAAGGCCCGAACACACTCCACCAAGTGCAGTCATAAAGTATAATTGCCAGAAACTCGTATCTCGTAATCTTGTGTTTTTTTGTGGTCATGTTGTGTGTGGTGATTTTAAAGGGACTGTAGCTGCTAAACTGCATCCACTGGGACAGCTGCTTGGGAAGGAAATGGAGTTCTGCTTCTGTGGAAAACTCTGCTGGCAACAGTTAATGTAGCATGAAGAATCAGAGAGACGCTCTGTGAGCCGTCATTCATTTTCATTGTCGCTGAGTGGGATTGCCAACGGAGATATCAATCAGTCTGCAGATACTCATACTGAAGCTGTCATGTGCCACCCTGCCTGAATGAGCTGTGACAGACAAAGATGAATGAGTCATCCTGAGGTTGGGAATTTTCCTTAACTAGAAAATAATTAGCTGAATGCACTTTAAGCAAATGTTCCTCTTCGCTAGAGCTTTTTTTTTGTTGAAATATGGAGTGGAAGGCTTCTTGTTTGGTAGCTCAGTTATACATGACTCTTGAACAGAACACGCTGCTATCATGCAGGCCGGCCATCTACAGAAGTAGGTCATTGTGTGGCAGTGAAACATCTCGACCAATCACTGGCTTGCAAAAAGAAGAAAAGTTGCTCTCACTGGAGGCCTGTCTTAGATGGAGCAGCATCAGGTGTTTTATGTTGAGTTATAAATAGTACATGGCAACTCCCTAAGCTGCAGATCTGCACCACTCTCTTTGTCATTAGGCCCAATCGGACAGGTAATGTTTTATCCAGAGGTGGTCAGCCTCACCGCTGATGGATAGAAATGGATTAGACTATTTTGAAAAGTAGAGGCATTATAAAGAAGCCTTGTGGACACATACATGGAATTCTATCTTCCGGCTGATGCCGTATGTCAGATCTTGTGTTCTCAACACACCACAAAAGACACAAAACATGTTAAACTTAATTATTTTCTTTTATGTTTGATTCTCTCACTATGCGCTGTAGCATCTATATCAAATGAAGATAATCTCAATATTACATCAGGTGGCATCTCATTATTTGAGTGTGATAAGCCAAAAGTAAGACAGTGGATTTAAAAAGGCATTGTTTCCATAGGAAAAAAATAAGGAAAGTAGCATCCCAAAATATTTGGTCTTAATTGCAGGCACTAAAAACAGACCTTCGATGCCTTTGTATACTAAACCAAGACAACAGAATGAAAAAAAGCACTTCAGTGATAATCCACTGAATACTTTTTGACATATTTTACTCTTTTTCCTTGTTCCTAAAATGCCTTCGGCCACAAAATACCATCATCATGGACTGACGTAGCGTAATCTTGTAGGGTAATGCAGTAGGGTAACGAAATCCCAAAAGGGCAGGGGGGAGATCAAGGTTATGAACGGATAGAACACAGCAAGCTTATATATGATAAACATCACTGGATGGGGGGTGAAAGTGGAGGTTATCTGGACTGAATGGGTTCTGCGATATGGGCTGGTCCTAATCTATGATGCGCGTTGCCGCTTTAATCACTTGATAGACACCTGACGTGCCCCTGCTCTCTCTGCTGACTGAGATTTGAGATTTGGTATCAACGGGCCACACTACCAGGCCGTACATCTTGTATTACAGAGGGAATTTACACAAGCCTGACAAACAAACCCAGCTGCTTTTTAGACTTTTTTCTTCTTGCTTTTTTGTCTTAAAACGTGAGCTCACAATTTCATTGTGTATTCCAAAGACAAATAACTACTATCATATCTTATATTGTAAGCATTCTCATTTAAACTCAGTGAATAATCATTCAATCAATTCCAACAGATATTTATTTAAGTATTCATAGACAAATGACACAATGTTCAAGGTATATTAGCTCTGAAGCTGTGAGATGAATATTGATGTTTCCATCAATGTTTATCTTTGTCCTGCAGCTGTGAGAGGGATTCTTAAGGCTGTGCACGTCGTATTCATTTAGATAATTGATGCAATATGATTTGTCAGAGAGACGTAGGTAGCTGTAACTCTCAATACTGAGCTCATCAGTGTAAGTCATAACAAATGGGGACACAAGAGTTCCTGGGAAAAAGCAAAACATTTCATAACTACTTTATGTTGTTGATGAAAGAGAGCTGCATATTCTAAGGAGCATCAATCCTCAAATGTGTGTCACAGCCTGAATCTTTTATATCTATAGGCTGCCTCCTCTCTTACAGGAATGCTCACGCTGCTATCTGTTTTCTGTGTCACTCTTCATAACTTCCTTGCTTTTTCACCCTGTTTCCCTTTTCAATTTCAAATGACACTGATGTCCTTGGGCTGCTCTTCGTCATCTTGTTACATCAGGGCTCTAAAGAGTGGGAAAATTTAGGGGAACCCGTATAGCTGCTTTTGACACATTTATTAAGATGTTGCAAGTATCTAGTACAAATCCCTATAAATAGTGCGTTGGGTTCTTGTCAGAAATACTAAATTGTGAGAGATTCTTTATCTTGGTAAGGACTTTTAATTGTGAGCATATTTCTTTAAACCCAGTACTCTGCATGAAACAAAAAAAAAAAGAAAATGACCATCTTGCGGATTATAGTTAGGATTATTTCTGTTTGGAAAAATGTATGTAAAAAATAGGTTGATAACAGATTACAGACATAATTTACAAACATTGAGAGAAGTGTTGTCAGTATCAAGACGTCTAAAGCTCAGTACTCAGATTAGCATGACACACACGGTGAACCCTTTGCCCCGCAATGAATGTTGACAACATAAGCCGAGCTAGATGTTGCTGTAATCTTTGACGAAAGACCACATTTTGCTAAAATTAATACCAGGTCACAAGGGTCAGCAGGAGATATATTTCTGGGTTTTGGATAACTACTGACATATTTGTTTCACAGGATAAGTGAAAAATAATTCCACTAAAGTGATGATGTGTTGGTTCTTTATTCAAGAGCAGATGTTTGAGTCCAGCTGTGCGCCAGTACACTTCTGAGCAACGATTTATTTTTACATTTGAAAAATGTATCCTCCAACACAAGTCTGCATGTTTGACTGAAATGGAATTATTGTCATATACATTGATTGAATGTGTTCACAGAGCATAGGCACAAAGAATCCTAAGCTGTATAGCAGAGTGCTGAAATATAAAATGTTACCAAAAATAACTATCAGTGTTTGAGATTTACAGAGCTTCTATTTTTTCATGGAGAAGGAAAACAAGTCTTTAAGTCTTAAATTTGCATCATTTCTTGGTTTGGGAATATAAAGCTAACAATTCAATTAAATTTTAATTTAATTAAAATCAAATGATATACAAAGAGTTTTGGATTTGCCAAATATTGAAAGGATTCTATTTTTGACCATCTAAAATCTTACATTGTATAAACAACATAACAATATATCCTAATATAATTTAAGACTGCAAATGCTGGAGATGACCTGCTTCTATTGTACAGGACTGGTATTCAGATTTTTTTTTTTTTTATTAAAGTATTCTTTTGTTGCTGGAACAGTATACCAGCTAAATATGAAAGCAGCTTTGGTCAGCGCCGAAAGAGTGAACCAAAAGAGTTGTTTATGGTAAATATAAAACCAAATGAACAAACAGAGGAGGGAGCCGTATCAAAATGAAGATATCAGCAGAGTCGGCTCAATACTCTCTGGGTTTGTTACTGTGCATAAAAGCCGTCGCATTACATTTAACAACTTGATTCAGTGGTGCAGCTTGAAACAACATATGTGATGTTTTTAAATCCTGACCTAACAGGATCAACAGCAGGACTGGGCAGCACTCAAAAAAGTTCCCTTCAGCCTTATATTTCATCAGATCCTGTGTTCTTTGTTCTTTTTTTGAGGGGAAACAGACAGACAGATAGTGGCTGAGAAACTCTCCCAGGGACTCAAGCTCTGTGAGTCTCATTAGGCCAAACTGGCAGCTCAATTTGAAAGGAAAGAGGGCCATGTATCCAGCCTCCCATGGCAGAACCCTTCCCATCGCTCACAGGAGCTCTCATTACTCCACTTCCCTGCCCCTCCATCCTCCAGACACTCTTGTAAAGACAGCCAGCTCCATCCATCACATCTATTGATCATATCTCCCTCTGGTGTGGTACCTGTCTGTTTTTTTGAGACTAAGTGGGAGGGATGGCAGAGATGGCATGATTTTTTAGCCTCCCAGTGACAGCATTGTCTCCTTGGGATGCACAAGGTGAACCAGTGGACTGAGCTTCCACCCTCGCTCTAAATGAAAGAACACTCCCTGGAGGAAGTACTAAAAATATGTTTTTCCTGCCTGGACACTGAAGTGATGATCCAGTTGTTACTTCGTTGGTTTTTTTCGTTTTTACTTCACCGGTAACACATGATACTTCAAGATGGTTTAGCAGCACATAAGAATTTAAACAAAACGCTGATGTTCCACAACGCTCCATTAATACTATAAGTCTGTGAAAAGAGATTTGATTGTGTGCCACACAGAATTTCTTTTTTACTTTGATCTTGTTACTCTGGTGGTTTACTGGGCAGAGAAGCAAGCTTAAGCTTTTAAAGCGATTGGCCGGAGCAGTCCAACATGAGCACATGTCAGGCATCTTACTGCAGTCTCACTCACTGTAGAGAGTGTTTGCCTTTTTTTCACAAAATTCCTCCAAAAGCATAATTCTCCTCATGATCACCAGGGAAAAGCTTTGAAGAGTTTTTTTTTTTTATCCGGATAACAGAATTTGATAATCACCCTTATTATTTTTTAAATGACTCACTTCTGGTCACTTTGGTCGTTTGATTTGTCTATTCTTCTAATCAAGTGAAACCCAAAAGAAGAAAAGTTTATCCCAGACAGGGTATTACTCTGGGGAAGAACTAGAATAAATGCTGTCTATTCTATAGTAACAAAAGTTCTTAGATTGGCAGACTGTGGGGATGCTGCACTTTATTCTTTCTTCATGATGACAGGCAATTTTTCCAACAATTGTTGTCATTACGCAACGTCCAGCAGTTTCTGAAGGCTGCAGGGTTACATTCCAAAAAAATCATTTCAAGTATGTATGATTTTTGCACCGCTTTAATAGGGTATGAAGTTTAGTTCTTCTACCTTTGGTTAGGAATGCCAAACTAAAGAAGTCAGTGTTGCACCTCCATTTTAGTTCTCTCAAATTATTAGATTTTGTTAGAAATGCTCTCACTTTTTCATGTGCAATTTATCGAAGGTCAGATCTTTCATGAACATATTAAATGCATGGTCAAAAAAACATATAAATGAAACTCTGATTGCATTTAAGTAAGTATATTTAAATTCCAAACATCAGAAATAGCAGAAATAGTAACAGAATAAGGTAACAGAAATAGGTTTGTTTTGTTTCGCAATCAATCATTTCTTTTTTTAATTGGTTGTTGATTTTTTTTTAACAGATGACAGTAGGAGAATAGGTTTAAATGAGTTCCTGAATCCACGGGTAACAAAGGCCACTTTGCTGTCAGTGGTTTTATTGTCCGGTTTTCATTGGCACAAAGAAACACCTCTCAGGAGAATTAACTTCTCCAACTCAGTGACCAGAACTGACAAGCAGTCACTTGCAAGTAAAAAAGAAAGGAAGAAAGTGTCAGTTTCAGGGGAAGTTGCAGACATCTCTGAGGATTTGAAAGGCATGAACACACAAAAATCTCAATTTGCATTAATAAGCGGTGTTTGTGTCACTGGCTGAAGCACGGCAAGAAAGATATTTCCAACACCATCTATGATTCTACCACGGTTCAGAGAGTTTGTACATGTAGCTGTCAGACAACATCACAATCCACAAGGGATGCCTGGGAACGAGTCAGATCCATGAACCAAATCTGCTAATCGAGACACATTTTTTAAATCGTTCATTCACGTTCAATCACAAATTATTCCTCTTGAAAAACAGCCATATCTGGCTTATTGTTTTTTGCTGCTGAATTCTTTTTTTTTCCATCTGTCTTTCTCTAAAAACACATACACCTCCTGTTGAAAGCAGACAGCCCGGCTCATGTGAGGCTGAAATCTGAGAATGAAATTAAACAAAATCCTGTAATGGTATGTTATGGTAACATAATCAACAGTTTTTTTGCCCAAAAAATTATCCCTGTCCAAACAGAAATAGAAAAGGGCTGATGGAAAAACTGTGAATTTGTTTAGTTGTTTAGTTTTTGTTGTTGTTTAGTTTTTAATATTCAATTCAGCAGGAAGTGCAACAGTGAGCCAAATTACAGGCAGTTCATGACAGATAAAAAATAATTCAATAACTTGTGGAATCAGTAATCATTATTTGGACTGAACACTCATTGTAGTGGAACTCACTCTTCTTTAAAACATTACTTGAGACCAATGAGCTTTGCAGGCATGCGTTTATGCATGGCTGTCTTAAGATCCCACCAAATCATTTCAGTCAGGTTAAGGCTTTAACTGTTTCACAGAAGGCCACAGCACAGCCCTCCACCACCATGCTTGACAGATGATATGAGGGGTTTATATTTGCAGTACTTGTTTTTCTCCAGATACGGGGCTGTACATTATGACCAAACATCTCCACTTCAATCTCCTCTGTCCAAATGACTTAGTTTCAGATGTCTTGTGGTTGAGTTCAGATGCAACGTTTCCCAGCATAAGCCATGTTGCCATTCATCTCAGAGCGAATGGGCTTTCCCTGCAGCCCTGACAAACAAATCACAATTGTTCACCAATTTCCCTTGACAGTTGTATTGTAATGAATTCTAACATTTAACATGCAAACTGAGGTCTATAGAGTGAGATGAACGTCTTGAATTTTTCTTGCAGTTTCTCTGATTTGTGATCGATTTCAACTTGATGGGATGTCCACTCTTGTAAAAATGGTAATTTCTCTTGAATGTATTTCCCAGGTCCCTATTTGACTATTGCTTCTCTCGGGTTATTTTTGATGTCTTAATACATGACCAAGGCTACTGACCCGCAAACCTTCAAGACTTCATCTTTTATAGGGGTGTTCCCACTTGCTGATGATCATATTATCCAGTGCATTTTATCTGCTCTACTTGGCTGCTACTTACTTTCTTAATTCCATCAGAAACTGAGAGGTCAGAATTAGTTTTTCACAACACTTTCTCTGTATTTTAGCAAAATTTCTGTTTCATGAATAATGACATGGTAATATTTAATTCATTTTGTTGTTTATCTTTGGTTGCAAAGAACCTGATTATAAAGTCTGGTTAGATTTGGATGATTTATGACATTTGAAAAAAAATTAAGTTCTGATGCATAAAAACATTGACAGAAGCTGTTCTTCTATGTCATGTAACTGGGAAAACAGTCTATGGCATCATAGCAGTGATACAGGATCTCAAACCACGTGGTGCTTCATCTTACATTAAGACACATCTCGGCCTGCTATATGTGACTGCTGAAAACCATCTGCGTTTTCTTTGTGGTCATCTTATGAGCAGAGCTGCCACGCAGAGCACAGTATGGTGCAAGTCAATTATGTAAATCATGATGTGGGGGGAGGTGTTTGGCAGGAAGATGTGTTTGTGGCACCCTCTGTCTATCCTCTGCCTGAAGCTGATAGATGTAGAGACTTCTGGCCCCACAAGTCTTTGCAACCTGGGAGTAATGTGACAAAGGCTTACTGTGCTGGTAGAGGAAAAAAAACTGTTGTAAAAAAAAAAAAACTGTTTACAGCCCAGAAAAAACACAGAGCAGGATAAACTGGAGTAGAAAGGCTGTTCCATTTTACCCCATCATGTCCTCAGTGATGCTGCCCAATTAGCCACACTGCTACTGCTGAACATAACAATAGAAAAGAAATGTATACCCTAAAGACCTAACTAAAGGACCTTTATTACCGTATTGATATTTCCTACATGTCACCACTGCCCTCCCCTGCCTGGCAGACTGCCCGCACTTATTCTGAGGAAAATCTCCACAGGGGCAGTAACTCAATACAAGAAGAAAACAGCAGGACAAACATTAGGCTGAACATTACACGCTGTAATTAGTGAGATGCTGGTTGCAATAAATATGAAAGATGGTGTAGAAAGTTCAAGCTGCACAGTAAATAGAGAAACATGTAAAAAATCCAAATATATCTCTGGTCAGATGAGACCCAGAAAAGTACATTCTGAAATAAAATATTTAAATTTGATCAGTGGCAAGCTGTGGACATACAACAGCGAAGAAAGTACAAAGAAAACAAAAGCTAGAAATACTGTACTTTATGTGCCCACTGATAGTTTATGCTATAGTATTCACAATTAAAATTTTGTGACACATGAATGTTACACTGCTTTAAAAGAGTAAAGACAATATTAAATAAGACATGTTCAAAGAAAGGGAAAAATCTTTAAGTTAGCTCACATTTTGAAGCACCTCAAGTTAGTTATTTCATAAGAAAAATGACAAGAATTAAATGGAGTTGCACAATCGAGACATAAAACTTAAGCATACGTTTTAAGTTAATATACAAAATGTGTAGATTGTAGAGTTCATTAATCCCCTCTCAAAGTCGTTGAACAAAATAAATCTTGCTTCATACCTGATTTTTGTTGTTACATATGTCCAAAAAGCTGGTTTGCAAATGGCAATACAATTGCCCAGGATTATCAAATAGAAACTGATAAAAGAAGGATCCCATAATTGCTCAGCAAGACACGGCATTAAAGCCATCGTTAACCAAAAGAACTCGTCACCTGGTAAGAATGGAGAACCCTCTATTAACTGATGTCTCATATTGCATTCATAATTCAATCATTCCTGTTTTTTGTGTTTTTTCTTTTTGGTAGAAGGATGAAATGTCACAAATATTTTCTAAGGCTTTACAGTGGAAACCCTGTGGAATATAATACCATAGCGGCTGGTGTTGAAAAGTTTTGAGTGAGGCTATACAGTAAATGGATATGAGGTCACTTTTACTGCAACGTCGAGGTCAAGCTCGCACAGAGCCACATCTGTGAGAGCTCTCAGAACAAGACAGGCATCTATTTCAAATGTCCCAGCTGTCGCTGAAGTACTGGTCCTCCTCTTCCTCCTCTTCCTCCTCCTCGTCCTCTTCCACCTCCTCAGTCCCATTTTGTATTGAGTCGTTCAACTCATTCACTTCCTCTTCTACGTCTTCTCCTTCTTCTCCTTCCTCTTCTTCTCCTTCTTCTTCCTCTTCTTGTTCTTCCTCTTCTCCTTCTTGCATCTGGAGCTGTGCAAGCATGGTTTGTAATGTGGACTTTACTTCCTGAACTTCTTTTTCTAAAGACTGTGCAAAGAGAGTTAAGAAAGAATCTGAGTTTTTGGAAGCATCTGCATTAACATGCAGATGGAAAACATGCCAGCAGACAAATAATATGACACTTGTGGCCCAGACTGTTTAATGATAATGGCTCAGGACAACCATTACCCAGTAAAGCCATCAATCTCCAATTTGGCCACAGAACAGATTCCTGAGACGTATCACCAAGTCATACCTAATTCAACCCTATCTAATTCACTATTCATGAGCTTGCCTCAACTGTGAACCCATGCAAAGCAGACTGCATGGCTAAATTATTCATAACACGTCAATGAAACGGAATAGAGGCCGTTGTCAGTGGGGGGATTGTTTAACCTGCTTAGAAACTCAAATTAATCGTGTGAGTGTCCAGCTTAAGTGGCAAATCAAAGGATGGCTTTGATGGCAGATGGGGCCTGATGGCTCGTTTTGCTGTCTGAACGGACACAGATTGTCCTTATTCATAATTAACCAGCCATTAAAGAGCTCCTCATAAATACTGCAGAAGGTTCAGCAAAACTAGCAGGCCAACATGGACCGACATAAGAAAAGAGAATTCAGGATTTTGTCAGAGACCCTTGAAGGCAACCCTAAAGATTACGATTTTTAATTTTGCCTATCCTTGTCTACATCCTTCAATCCCAGAGGCTGCAGTTTCTGTACACCTCTTGTTATTGAGAGCAGGGACTCAATTAAGACCCTCCGAGTCCTCTGGTTTGATCTCCCTGTCACTATGACAACAGTAGCACCATCGCTAGTACAGTTTCTATTCAATCTCTGCAAACCCGCAATATTATCCTACATCTTCAGAATCCTCAAGGGTCCATGGCTCTATTGCACAAGTGCACAGACTTTGGCAATCAGAAAGAAATGACAGATGAAAACAGAGAGGTGGAGAAGAGCGGACCAGTTGCTCTCTATTTCAAACTGCCTGTCTGACCTGATATCATCTCACAGTGGAGGGGATAGAACCCAAGTGTATAGCGGAGGGATACTGTTTGACCTTATTCTATAGATATAAGATAGCGTAAAACAGTCAGCTTACATTGGAACAAAGGTATGGGATATACTGTATTGGACAACTCTTTAAGAGAATCCAAAAACTAAATAAATGTCTGCAAGAGAGGCAAGTTGTCTTAATCCTCAGCCAAAACATCATCTTTTTTAACCGCTCTTAATAAGCCCGACATGCAGGAGTGGAAAAGTGGATTGAGAAAAACACACTAATCTATTTTCCAATCAGTTTCCCAATTAGCGCAGATAATTATATATTGTGACCTGTAATCAGCTTCAACAGTTTGATTTCAGTCAGTATCATGGATTTTGAAATGTCCTCCACACCAGCTCCAGCAAGTGGAAGTGGGCCGATGGGGATAGAGGTTGGTGGGGGATAGACACCCAGAGGATGGACATTAAGATATGACAGAAGCAGAGTCATTTCAGTGACATTCCCTTATCTGCCAAGGCACTGCCCCCATCGGTCGTCTTTAATCTGAGCCAGTGGTGACTGGCAGAGCACATCAGCAGACGTCTAATAGCCTTGCATAGACCTTTACCATTCTATTTTCCGGTTGGCACCTCCAGTCTGTCAATAAAAATCCTCTGATCCCACCTGTCAATAAAAAGAAACACTTCTATTTCCTCCCTAAAATGGAACCATAATGTTAGATGAGACAATTTACCGGTAAAGGCCAGGGAAAGCTTCCAGCAGTCAGTGTTAAAACAGTTTGGATGCTTACTTTTGAAAGCTGAAACGCTGTAAGGGAAATTAAGCCCCCTCAAACAAGTGGATGGAGACAGACACACATAAAGGAAGCTCCTGCATGGTTTATGTATATTGAAAGTGAATAGAAAGGATATGGGTGAGATGTTGATCCCGGTTTAGAATGGCTGTCTGTAGTTCATCTTCTAGGGCCATTAGTCTATCACTGATCAACTCACAGCGCTCTGTCAGGTCTGTGCCGTCAGCTTCACTGCAAACATCCTGGTTGGAAAAGAGAGGATCAAAAATTAAAACAAACTATGAAAAGGCAATAAATTCTCAAACAATACCAACCCTGCAATTCAGTCAGGGTGTGCAATCAAAATCTCCTGTGTAGCTTTACAGCTATAACTGTACAGCTATTTAGCTGTAACTAACTTTAGCTAATTATATTTCACAATAAACCCAATTTGGATCCCTGTAAAAGACAGTACTGTTAAAGCTTAAACAGAATATCAAAATGGTCTACTACTGGTCTGAAAAGTTGACAAAATCTTAAATTGTAATGCCAATGGATCTGGTTGGAGAAAAATGTCTTCTTATAAAAGACAGCAGTAAAAAATAAACATAAAATCCAAAGCTAATTACCAATGTAAAGCAAGCTATGATAAACTCCATAGTTTGATTAACCTTTTTCCAGTCAATGCAGTTTTTGATTTTCTCAAATACATTTCAAGCATCACTTTCCAGTTCTTTCTTACTTTCTTTCCAGTTTCAGTTAAAGACATTACTACTAAATTATGTTATGTTACTGCAGTGAAAGACATTTTGTCTCTGCCCTGAAGTCGGGTATCAAGGGGATCAATGGGATCAATGGGATTTAATTTCATATTAAGTCATCCTGAGGGTAACAATATAGGAACTCCCTCTACATTGGCCTAATTCTTCTGTCCTGGACGTAACAAATTAAACTTAGCAAATGTAGAGTTTGAGAGACTGTTGGGCACTCCAATATAATCTAAAATTTATATTCAGGGGCCCAGAACACACTGGAAAGCAGTATAGGACAAGTTATCCCTATCACAGGTAAAAATCCAAATTCTGTGAATGCCTTTTGCATAACTAATGTCTTCTTTTCTTGTTTAATAATGGTAGAAGACTAGTCTCTGCTGAAGAAGTGGTTAGTAAACTTTATACAATACACCAGGCTGTGTGTGTTGTTGTCTTTTTAAGGATGGCAGGTGCAGAGTGCAGTAGGGCAGAGCATTCATAGGGCAAAGTAAGCCATAATTAGAGCAGGCCCCTTTGTAGACATTTTGTCCTAGTTTCTTCACACTTATCAAGCATAGAGAACACAGACACACTCAGGAGAGTACACAAGAAGACTTCGAGCAAATAGGCTTTCACTCACACGGACAAAGACCCGGCTTTTTCCTCACACAACACACAGACAGTCTAATCTGATTCATAGCTGCAGGTAGAAAATACCAACTCCCTGCAGCCCTGAGGTGTCAGAACAATCACTGGAAAGTCGTGTCTCTGGTCTCTGCCCAGAATAGCTCCCGCTCTCCAGATGATGTAACACCCAAAAAGAAATGCATACCCTTTTATCACAATACTGTGGACAAAACATTTCTGAGGAAATAACTGAATTAGGAAATGCTTAAATACAGATGACACCACTGTATACAATCTAATATTTTTGGTTGTTACGAACATAGGTCTGTCCTCAGGCTTAATATTTTTTTACGATTCTTGGATATATGTCATGTTGTACCAAGAAAGGAGGTGGTGAACTTAAAGATTCACTGAGCTTTGTTTGTCAAGGTTAGGAGCGCCTTTAGCAAGTAAGAGGTGTGTGTTTGTATAGCTGATTGATTCTTTACTCTCTCGCCTCCAGTTGGCTTTTGTAAAGTCAATACAACCGGAGGATAAAAAAACAAAAGCCAACTGTGTGGAGTGACAAAAGAGAACACATGCCTGGCAGGTAGCAGCTTTGTACACAATCCACTTAAAAATATTCAGGATACAGCTATTTGGCTCCAGGTGATCAAAACAATTAGTGCCTTCTCTGCCCGAGACAACAAAGAAAATATAGGACCCAGGAATTCATCGACTCATCAATCTGCACAACAGAATCTCAGACACACACACACACACTGACGTGGTGATTCCTGCTGCATATTAGCACTAATGTTATTAGTCCAAAAGTAAACAAAGCACACAACACGAGCCTGAAGTTGGGCAAATCATTAAGAAATTGAATATTCATACTCATGTTTGTGCTGGCATGATTATTTAACAATAATGAGAGAGGAAGTAGGTAATTTTGCAGGTTCCCATGGGGGATGTTCTGCCTGATATTACAATGGACAATACAAAGCAATTAGACTGCCTTGGTCTTACACTGAAGCTTTCTAATTGCTTTTGCAAACAATAAAGCTGCTGAATTCATGCTTAATAAGAAATTAACTAGCTTATGATTAACTAGTGTCTCTATTTTCACTGATGCCCTGTTAGAGAATCAATCCTTTGTATAATTTTCCATGTTTTACAAATGTATGCAGTAATAGAATTAAATGTAAGCAGGTTCTATCCCTCTATTTATCTGTCTGTCTGTCTGTCTGTCTGTCTGTCTGTCTGTCTGTCTGTCT
>CAJRST010039999.1:14462972-14498069 GCA_907169785.1 Menidia menidia | reverse complement strand
TCTGTCTGTCTGTCTGTCTGTCTGTCTGTCTGTCTGTCTGTCTGTCTATTCTTTTCTCCCTATACATCATCATACATCAATATGTTTTCCCTTTAGCCAGATGAATTTGCAAAGTTTTAGAAAATCAAATGCCACAAAAACAAAAACTTTCTTTTCTTTTTCATTTTCAGCAAACGCTCCTGACCCTGTCTCGGCTCGATTCACAACGACAATGTTTTGCATTTCAATCACTGCCATCAATAAGCACTCAAAAATCAGCCACTTTATAGTCTGTGTGATGACAGACTGGAGTACACATAATTTAGGCACAATTCAAATGGGAGTAGGATTTTGGATGCAGCCTTAGTTTCGGCCACTTTTGTCCCACAAAGCATCACCACAATTGTTTGCAGGTATGGCTCTCTTTTGTAATGCTTGATTGGCTGTGATACTCAAAAGCTTCTGTTCGAGGGGATGTCCAACATCACATGTGCCACATGAAAGGGGTTTGATTTTACAGGTACACACTCACAGCAAATACTGTGTATCATATACAAAGATAGCCTTCAGTTATTATTCTAATAAATCAAATAGTTTGGACAGAATATGCTGAACGCTGATGACCTCTCAGCTGAGATCAAAGCAAACACAACCTGAATGAACAATAACGGTTCATATCAAAGCGGGGACTGTTGAACAATTAAACAATTTTCTCGTTTTTTTATTTTTTAGAAAAAAAACAACTTTTAAACCTTTCAGTCAGAATGAGTGGGTCAGAATGAAGGGGCGCAAGCCAGGACCTTGAAAGGACAAAAGAACAACTAGTAGAGATTACAAGAAAACAGAGGAGCACTAAAGCCCCCCCACACACACACACACACCAATCAATCTCCATTGTGGCAGTAGGGCAGCCGCTTGGCAACAGCTGAGTGGAAATCATTTACTTAAAGTCATTATGGAAAGGAGAAAGAGGTCAGAGGCTCTGCGGAGAATCCAGCTCCTCTGCGCTATCACAAACACCATCGTAAGAAAGATACCAACCCCATTAAACAGCCATCATCTCATTTGACTCAGTGATGCATCATACTTTCCTGTGACTGAACCATTTTGTGTCAGCCAGTTTTTCGACAATCAATCAATCGTATTTCTAGAATGGGTTGTCGACCACCTGTTGCAGTTGTTTTACTATGAAGGTTAAACCGATGTTATGCTTCAAGCACATTTAAATGACTTTTGGGTAAATTATTTAAAATGAGCTCAACGAGTTTCCTGACATTATTTTCCATGTAACTTCATTGTTTCCAGGTGAACGGTTTAAAACATTAATCAGGAACAACATAGCGCATAGCACTAAAGGAGAGAGAATAAGTGCAAAATTTTAAGTGGGAGACCAGATTTAAACTTGCATATCTGAGCAGACTTTCATCAGCATCCTCTGCTGAAAAATCCAGCTTAGGAGGTTCATTTAACAAGTATGCAGTACGTGGCATTGCGCAGTTTGCCTACTTGGTGTGAAGGAATGCATGATTATAAATCAGGAAAGTGCTGAAAGAAAAATACATGCTCAGCAAACATTCCCCTTCCTCCCTAGGATAAGTAAAGGCCTAAAAAGGCAAGCTGCAAAATAAGGACAGTCTGGGAAAGCGGCCAAGGTTTCTCATGTAGATCAGTATTGATCTAAGAGTGAAAGAGTTGACAGAGGTCATGTTTAAGTTAAAGGCAGCGATCCGGCTTTTCTGCATCCCTCTCACCAACATCATACTTTACTCACACTTGTAACATACAGTGAGTGTGTAGCATTACCAACCTCGGGGTGATTTTCTTCCATGCAGAACAAAAACTCCTCCAGCTTCTGCAACAAAAGGGAGCATTTGTTGAGGTCACACAGTCGTAAACTCGCTCATGAATTATTAAAAATGCAATCAAACTGTATGCGAACAGCATCAACATATTGCAAGGGGGTCATAATTATTCTTCACCAACACAGACGTAAGGGAACCAGAATAACTGGCTCATCTGCGCCGCAGGTTGCCTTTGTTAGTATTCAAGGTATGTAATTGTTCATTCCTTGCTAAGGAGGAAGGTAATTACTGTTCCACTTGGAGGCTAACATATTGTTTGAGGCTTCGGGGTAAGTTCATAAGATGGCCAAGTAGCAACAAATAATAATCAGCCATTTTAATTAGTGTTTTTAATTAAAAATGCCAGTGCATTTTTACTGCTGTAATCGCTAAGCACTCAGGTAAACACAGCCGACCATCAACAACTCTTCATCCTGCATCTGGTAGTTTCAACCGGCTGTGGCTTTGACACACTCACACGAACTGCATCGCTGAGAGACTTAATGTTGAGAAAAACAGTGCCGTCTCTCAGGTTAAAACTGGTTGCAGTTAAGAGGCAAAAGCTCTAGTTGGTTTAAAGGCAAAGAGGCAGATGGTTACCAGGCTCACATATCCAATGATAGAGTCAAAAAAATTGTTAGAGTTGTCCAACAGAAGCACTTTTTTCTGATATGGCTGTGATCCATGCCATCAATGCAGCCCATTGATTTAGATTAAAAAGAAAAAAGAATATTTATGGCTTCCACATATTTAATAAAAACATAATTGGCAGATTGTTCTCTTTGTTCTTGATGAAAAGCCTGACATAGATAGTTTAAAAGAAGTTGATGAGAAAATCCAGTCACAAAAATCCCTGTATTGATCCCCGGTGTTTTTTTATTTACAATATTACAGACAACAGAGCAGACAGGATAGATATTAAGGAGAAGAAATGGCTGGCTGTCTCACCTTTTAGTTCTTGGAGACATGTTAGGAGGGGCCGGGCTTCAGGGGGAGAAAGAAAAGCAGAGAGAAACAAAGGCAGAGCAGAAAATGGTTGCATGCAATTTCTAAAACGCAGTCAAGGAAAAGCTGGGATAGACGACTCAATGGACACATAAAGGAGATCCAAGAGAAAAGTTAGAAAGGCTGATAAAATGGGAAGATCAAGCAAGTTGTAGTTTAATGGATCAAATGGACATTCTGCCAACAGTGCCAGAAAAGATCTTTGACAAACATTTGCTTCTGGCCACAGATCAGTAAATCAATACTCAGATATGTAAATGAAAAAAATGATGGCAAACATTTTGGAAAATCATAATCAGAATAAGCCAAAATAACAAAATATAGTCTCCCAAAAACATGTCTGTCAAATATGCTATTTATTTCATTGCTGGCACTGTTGGCTTTGTTCTGAACTCAGACGAGTCTATCAGACTACGTGGGTGGAGGAAAGTGTGAGAAGAGAAGAAAATGAGTTAGCCCTGAGGCACTGGACCTTAACTCACAGCGGGATAGACCAGCACAGAAAACTCACACTCACATGCAGACCCACTAAACGCAAATAATCATGCAGAAACAGACTGAAATTCTGTGCCGTTTAGAATTAAACTCTTTGACGGAGCCAAAGAGTTTCCAAATGGTTGCCTTCCTCCCGCCCACGTTGTCGTTGTGTAGAAATACCTTCAAGCTAACAAGTTAATCGGCTGGTGCTCAACTCACTGTGGTCGAAAGAAAATTTAGACTGTCAAAGCAGCCTGAACTGAAAGCTTCCTCTCCAGTCAAGTGGTAATGATGACCGAGTGGGCAGTGTTTATTTGAGGTCATGCTTCGTACCACATTACAAAGGGCAAAGTAGAAAACCCAACCAACTCCGCAAACATGTGCTCCAATTTGACCTTTCAGTGATATATACGGGTTATGTGTAGAAAGGTCTTAAAACCTGTGAACAAATGTCTCACAAGTGAATATTTTATAGTCAGAGAACTCCACATCTCAGCCTCTCTGATGCACACCACCCCGAGCACATGCATTTGGATGAATAAAACATTGTGTGTTGTTAACAATACATTTGCTGTTACCTTAGTGAACTCTGAGTTCTGTAAATTGGCCTCAGGACACCAGCGCCCTCCTAACGCAGTGAGCATGGCGCAGTCTTCCTCTTCTTTGGTGCATGTCTGAATGGGAGGATGAGCTGCCGCAGAGGGCAGGTCCTCCACGTCCGCCCCGCCACAGCTGGGAGTTCTTAACTGGAGGCCGCGCAGGAACAGGTGACAGGCCTCCAGGTCGGCTTCCCAGATCCGCTCCAAGCCTTGACAGCCACAGCTGAAGAGAGACAGGGACACACCGTCCCAAACAGGTCAAACAGACACACTCTGATGGAACAATTAACTGTTACCGTTACCAGATTCTACAAATTGTTAACAGATTTTACACACTTTTGTTGAGAATTGCTCTTTAAAAAATATGCTGAAACATGTTTAATGTCAATGAACTCAATCAAAGCTTTTGCGCTCAGGTCAGAACACAGACTTCACTCTCAAAACAAATATTTTAGCATTAATCAAAGAATCAGAAACTGTGCCTTAACCAGAGAGTAAACTTAGGTAGAGGTGATACTATTCCTCTGTTCTTCAACTTTATTAGGACTTTTTTTTATGTGATACTAATACTTTCCCTACAGCCCTCAAATCATCCACCACTCCTTCGTGCTCATTGAGGGGATTTCTGCATGCATACATTGTGCACCATGGGGGTTAAGATCAGTACACCAGAGAGCTTCTATAAGTGCTGGCATTTGAATGTAGGTACTTAAAGATTACTTCTGCCCCCATCATTACACTTAAAAGTGCAGCTGTATGTGTGGGTGAGCACCGTTAACCTTCAGCGTGGAACAGTGCGACCACATGTTCCAAGCTTTTGCATGCCAGCCAAAAAATATGAGTTCAATGAGATAACATAGAGCCCTGAATTTAATCTAAAAAGATTTTGTTAATCCCCCCAAAAAACAAAGAACAAAAAATCATTTTGGTCTGTAGAAATAAAAAAAAAATTCCTTGAAAATACTGTGAATTATTACTTATTATGCTGGAAGTAAAATGGACAGCGTTTATCTGCTCTAGTGAGTACTTTTGTGTCAGTATGAATGAAGCACAGATATTGCCTCAAAACCCAGATTTTTGCAATGAGTCACAGAATAAAGAGAAACTAAAATTAAACTCCCCTATAACAAGCTGACTGAGCACAGCAGCAGTAAAAGTCATCTTTAGCAGCATCTCTATGGATAAAAGGGGGTGTGGGGGGGGGGGGGGGGGGTACAATTCCATTGAGAAATCGTAATGGGAGTGAATTTTATCCTGACAGCATGCCCTTTTCCTGCAAAGTAGCGTTAGATACAAAAAAAGTGAGCATAGATGTGTGTTATCTGTCCAGGCTTGCAGGGCAGCAAATCATCAGAACAGGATGATTATTTGTTAAGAAGTCTGTTAAAATATCAACAGTCCCTCGTCACTATTCCCCTATCCTTGCGGTATCATAATGCAAGTTTAGAGAATACAGAATTTCATTGCAGTATGGTCACTTCCTGGGCATTTCTGTCTGAAGTCTTTTTTTTTTTTTTTTTTAGACGTTAATATACTCTCTTCTGGTTATGTCATGTTTTGCCACAGTGACTTTAATACTGAAATTGAACTGTAAGGTCATTTGAGATTTTCCAAGAAGATTTTTCCTTTTTTATATAAACAAATAACCCTCCGCTGACCTTTACAATATGCTTTCTACTTATTTCCCCTTTCCCAGTGACCTTTAGATAACAAATTATTCCCACATGAATGTGGTCTCAGGTGACATTTTGGGACTCGTATTTACTAATCTTGACAGAAATAGATTTTCAGCTAAAATATCCACTGGAGAGGACAATAAATACTTTATCTATACATCACAAATAAAAAGCAACTGTTTCTCTAAGAATCTATGCCTGTACAGAAAGGAAACTTGAGGGGAAAAGTATTCATCAGACGACCAAAAGTTAACCGCTTGTCTGTCTATGGCAGTTTCCCCAGAGATTCTCTGTCACAAAAGTTAATGCTCTTGTTGAGGGATTAAAAATGATTTAAAGAACAAATAAACCTACATATGAGCTTCTAAAATATATTCCTCACTTCACCTAGAGTGTGCTCTCGTGCTGTGCAGCCAGATTTGAGAAAGAGCTCTCGCTCAATTATACGTAAACAAACTCGAGAGCAAAATGCACCCAGACAGTATTGTTTAATCTCTCCCTCTGCTGCCCCTCCCTCACGCGGGGATGAGAGTCTCCCCCTGAAAATTGAATGCCACTTGTTTTCCAGCCCATCTCCCGCCTGAAAAGGCTGCCAGCCTCTGTACCCTGCCAACGCACGCCTCTCAGCTGTTTTCTAACCTTCATCTGGCAGCAAGACAATGGAGAAAATCGCTCGGCCCCACCCAATCTGGCCTTGCCAGCTCACTACCCAACACCACTGTTCCTGAATTGTGCCATGGTGGGGATGCACCCAATGAGTCATGCCATTGTTATATGTCTCCTTGGAAAAGGAGAGGGACACGCGTACACACAGACACACATGCTAACGTCCACATACACCCTCATAAATCATTCTCTGCTGGAAGCCAGCGTTGCAGGATCATAAATTCCTCTGAAAATGTCAAAGCTGGCATCGTCCATCACAGAGGCTTCTCTTCAGTGGCAGCCGCAATTCAACACAAATAACTGGCAGTGACATGAGGGCACCGTGCACGGAGAAGTCCCATAACATGTCAGCGCCCCGGCCCGCTGGCGTTCTGGTGCCCGCTGGTGTCAACTCTTTGCTCTGAGGTTAATTGGTGGTGGTTGCTGGACCTGTTATCTGACCATGGCAGGGTGTGGGCCCGCTGCGTCGCTGATGGCCCGGTAATAAAAAAGGAGAGGTACGCAGACACAGTCTTGCTGCTCAGCTCTCCTGCGTGTCTGCTGACTGACGGGACCGCTCTTTCTCCTCCAGGCATTACGTATGCGCACAGGCAGCCACCGAGGGAGGACTATAAATACACCGTAACTGGAGAGAGATGGGGCAGTGATTAGGTCCTGCTGGTGCAGGCAGGCAGGTTTGGTTGGACCACTCCTAAGTAAAAAAAAGCATATCGCAGGTTTGCATAGTGTCTAGCCAACATTCTGAATCCTGTCCAGCATAATGTGGACACAAACCACTCCAACATTCAGTCACAGCTTTTGATGTACATATCAGTCACTTAGCAGACTCTCTACCCAAGAAATTCTAATACTGAGAGGAAAAAAAATGTTTCTTCCCTCCCATTCTGAGTTTATTGAGTCTAAAGGCTCAATGAGAATTCACACATTAGGGAGGAAAAGGAGACGGTAATGGCTCACCTCAACTTTACCATCTCAAATAACACCAGCTGTATAGAGGTGTTAATAATATGTGGAAATACAAGATAGGCACCAGAGGAGAAGTGACAGACGGCAGGAGAAGGTGGGTTTATAAGGTGGGGTGCCCGGCGAGGTTTACACGGTGCTGCTGCTCGCAGGAGATTTTGTTAATGTGAAGGGATAAAGCAGCACATTTTCACATAGTTTTCTTGCTTAGATGCACACAACATATTCATCTTCAACAAGGTGAGCATGAGCTTTTCAGTGGATTCGACCTTAGGTGTTTCGAATCCTTCACAATCGATAAACGTCCGACAAATCTCCTCAGTGGAAGAAGTGTGTACAAGTAGGACGAACACAGGAAGGCTGTCCTCATAAAACATCTACATGACATATTAAAAAACAGCTCCATGGTGCAGATCATTTGAATAGAAAAATAGATATTTATTTTTGCTCTGGTGACACACTTGGAGCATCTGCTTTATCATCCTGTTCTAGTCTTTAGCAAGGAAGAGATAATTGGGTTTTTTCCACACCATCCGTCGCCACGGAGACCAGCATCTAACCACACTAATCTGCTGCTCTCTACTCGTATCCCCTCCTGCTCTCCTTACCTCCCATCACCACAGCACTCCATCATTGATAATGTACATTAGGACAGACTGATAACATTTACAGTGGATGATGGAGGCTCTGTATGTGTCTGTGTGTGTGTATGTGTGTTAGTGGTTTATATAGGAAAACTGCACGTTCAATCAAGCCAGACACAATATGTGTCACTGTGCCTGGCGGGAGCTGGTGGAAGCTACCGGTGCTCAACTAAAATCGGAGCGGCGTGTATGATTGAATGTGGATCGCCTCTGGGTACGAAGGTTGATCTTCTGTGTGTGAGCCAATCATTTCTTACTGAATGTGATGACCGGGAAAATAGGCCTACACTTAAACAAAAGGGTTCTCTTTGACACTATTGTTCTTCCAAAAATTGTAATGTGTCACCGGAGATAGTATTTACAGATTATAATCAGCTTTTCTTCCCATAAAGTATTCACCAGAGAGACAAACACAGAATCAAAACATAGAACTCAGTCTTGGAGGTTAGAAATTCCCAAATTTTCTTCCAAAAAGGGAAAAGAAAACTAAAACTATGCAATTCAGCTGTTTATCTGTGTGTCTGTTTTTTAGCAAGAGCGGGCAGAATCTACAAAGCTGAACTGCAGAAAATAGAGAGGGTGCTGACTCTCTAGGGAAACAGACTGTATGGAAGTATAGCAAAGTCACTCCAGGACTTTCAGAGTTTTTCCAAGCTTTCTACAGAAAGGGTTTGTACACACTATTGCACCAATCTTTCCACCCATCCTGACTAGTCTTCCATTCTCTCTAGGAGAAAAGTATCTTCACGGAATAATACTGTTTTCTCAACGTTTGGCTGGAGGGATGTTAATAATGAGGTGCTGCTCTTTGCCTGGTTTCTGGTAGATGTTCTGGTGGGAATAATGGTCAGATTTTGCAGCCTCTGTTTCATCAGATCAGAGGATTCTACTTGTGGTCTGAGAGTTGTTCAGTTGCCTTTTAGCAAACCTCAGCTCGCAACCATGCCATCCTTTCTTTTTTTGTGCGTGTGGAATGGCTTTTATCTGGGAACTCTGAGAAATAGATACCTGATTGATCTTGCGCCAACTAGTCGTTGTTCTCGTTATCAACCAGTCAGACAAACAGACAGAAGTTAATTTTCTATTTAATAAATGCTGCATAAATGTCTCGAAAACGTGTTTCCGTTTTGACCTTAAAAAATGTTACACACAGAAGTGAAATAATGTCTGAAGTTTTTCTCTGAAAAATCTTTTTTTTTATTTCTACCTGTCTGAGTTGCAAAAAACTCCATCTCAGCACCCTTTATATTGAAACCTGGTGCCTTAGGCTCCTGTCTGAGAAGCTGGGCTCTAACATCAAACATTTTATTGTATGTCTGCTTTTTAGTTGTCACACAATGTCGACAGGTAGCCTGAAAAATTATACAAATGCTACACAAAGTAGCCATCTGCCCCGCTGACAGAAACGGTCCAGAGGCATGCCTCCCCGCTGAGCACAAAGATCGCAGCCATGTTGCTCCTTGGCCACACAGACCTCTGCTCTGTGCAACCCTGTATGTCACTAATTCCTGGCTGCCATCCAGAGAGGTGACCCTGCCTCTCAAAGGAGACAACACGGAAAGCAAGCTCCACGGACACACACAATAAACAGAGATAAGTAGAGACACTGGGTCTCTGAGGCTTTTCAAAAGCATGACCACTGGATGTGGGATGCATAAAACGCACTGCAGGTGCTATTCGATTTACCTATACTCATCAGGAGCCACTCTCAGCACTTTTAACGGAGCACAGACAGAATCATAAACAGGTGTGAGGCTTCGGAAGTCGACTGGGTTGCACTTCCCTCCACAAAAAACTCAGCCACTCACCACATTTAAAACTGTCTGATGGGTTTTTCAGCAACCTGTAGCCATATAAACAGTCTCAGTGATTTATTATATACATAGTGTTGACGTAGAGGTCTAAAAAAAATCAGGTATTGAAACTACACAAGAGGGAGAGAGGACATAGACAGACAGTGCAGGTGAGAGACGATAGAATGTGAGGAAAAAAGCGGTGGGGGGAGTTGGGGGAGGTGTGAGGGCTTCATATTGTGTTTGAGTTGATGTATTGAGGAAACAGTGATATGTTTAGAGGGCAACTGAGGTGAGAGGAATTTCCTTAGGGACTGTTGTTCTGTTTATGTCTCCTTGTTCATTAGGTATTTGAAAACAGTCAGACTTTGTCTGCGCATACCTGTGCAACCTGTCCTCCAACAGCTCCATGTACTTGGTAGTGTTCTCCTTCAGCCGGCTCTCTGCGGGGAGAGAAAAGAAAAATGAAAGCAACTAATTGTTACTTGTACCTTGGTTTTCTACTTTAATGGTTGTGATGCGGTATCTTAGCAACAAATAACAGCTCTAATGCTGCTTGCTTTGCTATGTTTTACAGTCGCATTGAAGAAAAATAAGTTATCATCCCAGTCAGGAAGGTGTTAAGCAGAGAAACTACCGATGACCAGCTGGATTTTTTTTTAACCAAAAACACACATTTGAGGAAAGACCGTTCCCTCCACTCTAAGAAAGGATAAAAATGTAGACGGCCTGAGGATAAAAGGGGATTTCATCATCATCCGTATAGCTTGCCAGATTTTCCGAGGGGCATAAGTTGGATGGATAGCTTATGTTGCTTCCTGTGCCCTTCTGCCAGCAGAGAGCTGTGCCTGAGGAGGCAGACGGAGGCTGCTCAGCGCCTTTCAGGGTGGAGGGGAGGGCAATCTGAGCACCGTTAATGAGCTCATGTATGAAACATGAGAATATGCCCCTCACAGCAGGGGGCCCTTCAGCACAATAGGATGCACTGCTATGAAACTGCACCGCATATGTACAGTTAAGCCCAAAAAATAATTTATAGCCATAAAAAATTGGTAAATTCTTTATGTGACCAAAAAATTTCTAAAATAAATGTTTCTATTAGAAAATCCATTTTAAAAAAACTCATAGTAGCACTCTATTATCAATGACAAATGTGACAAATGACCCGTTTTCGGACATTCCCATTCTGTATCGATCTCCAGGCCTTTAGAGCTTGAAAGGCTTCCTTGCCTACTCTCTGGTCTTTAGTTCCCTCTGAGGGTTCAGCTCTGGACTCCAGTGTTGATATAGCTATGTGTTAACTATTTCTTGACTCTTGATGTATGTTTGGGCTTATCTGTATATGCACACATATAGCAGTACAAATGCTCCTCCTCCTACTAAGATTCATAAATCTCCCGCGCTAGCTTCAACGTATATCCAGCTGCAAACCCCAGCAGAATCTGCGCTTTCTCACGCTCTGAGGTCAGAGCTCCCAAAAAGGGCACAAGACAATCCAATGAGGTCGCAAAATGATTAAGAGGCTTTTTCTACTAACTGTTATTTCCCAGGCAAATACTGTGTTTGTTTATCCCTTCGTGCTTGTAAAAACATTCACATTTATCTGAGGAGAAGTCAAATGTCAGTTAAAGAAAGAGCAAGCTTGCTGTTTTCCCTGATTCTGTTTTTGTCTGCTGTTACTGAAGCCCCACGTCTACTTTAGCGACATAATATCACAAATTTCGCCTCACTCTTGAAATGAATGCAAATAACAGTGTTTTCCATAAAGCTACACTGCTTCTCTGATAAAGCATGCAGAACTTCCATAAGTTTTGATCAGCGAGAGGCCAAAAACTCCTGGAAACTGCTGGAGAGTAATGCCACTCAGCTTGTTCACATTGACAAGAACTCACACAGAGACAAAGTCACCTAATTGGATGTTCTGAATCCCCAAGATTTTAAATATAATTGTATCATCATCTTGATGACGGTTATTAGACAGCATCAGCTCGGGGATGTGACAGGCTCAGGGCCAGGCACAGCGGGAAGGAAAGGGAAATGTCGGAGACAAAGTGGCTGTGACACAGCCGCAGATTATTGCTGATACGGAAATAAAACAGAGACACTACGGTTTTATGGCAACTGCACGACCATGGAGCGAATGCAGACCTCCCTCCAAAAGTTGTTGTGCTTCAAAGTAGCCAAATCTGCTCAGTCAGAAGAAAGAGAGACGCAACAGCAGGAGATATCACGTCTACAGAGCAGATGTGGTGCCGGTGAGCCAGACACCTCAAATATTACTTATCATCTAATTAGTGTGTGGGATCCTGACCCACATGACAGAATCTCTTTTCTCAACTTCGACTCATTTTGGCTCCATTCAGCTGCATTAAAGTAGACAGCCATTGAATAATGCATATAGACATTAATTCAGACCTCAGACAGCCAAAAGAATGAAGATGCAAGACGACAAAGAAGGTTACTGTTAAAATGAGAGGCTGATGTAGAAAGGACAGGTGGAGTCAAATGGAAACCGTCGTTGTAAAGGCGGATTAAGACATGAGACACAGAGAGTACTGTTTCCTCAATATTGTATTTCTGCCTTTGTTTACTCTCTTATATGCAGAGAACCGACAAACGCCATCCTGTCACCATGCCAACCGGTGGCAAAGCTAGTGAGCCTTTACAGGCACGGCAGAAGAAAAATAATCATTCTAATAGAATGGGACACAACATAAAGCAGCAGTGCCTCCTCCTGTGCTCTGTGGAACCAGAGCACCGGGTGATATTACCACTTCCTGTAGGTCTGCGGGAGGCCGCCCTCACTGGCAGGCCGGGCGGACTAAATTGGTGCTAAAAGGCTCATAAAAGGAAGGCGCTTTGTGGCTCCCCCGATACAAGCAGCAGTATCTTTGGTGTAGCGGGGACTTCACAAAGGCGCTCAGAAAGCCTGCATTGGAAATTAATGAGCTCAGCCCCCCATCACACCAGTGATCTCGGCAGGCGTTAGACATCTCTGATTGCTGCCAAGGGCCCTGGCCAAAATCGAAGAGGCCACTCATTCATAAGATAAACAGAACTTAGTCAGACTCTGAGGACATCACATCTACTAAGAAATGTAATGGTCAACTAAAAAAGAAATGGCTTTACTCAAACAGATGTGAAGTTTGTCAACATGCAGACCAGGAAAGTAACTACAGGGGAACCTTGACCTAGTTGATGTACAATTCCCAAAAGTGAGGTTATAGTTGATGATTGCAAGCTTCGTGGATTTGAGCGTTTTAACGGCCGACTAATTGAAAGTGAATAACGTGATCATTTCTTCCACTTTTTGCAACAACAAAAGCTTTCTCTGTATGCGAGGCCTTCTTGTTGTCTGACAAATTACAGGCAGATTGGTGCTAACGCAGCACCGTCGATATGAGACTTATACAAGCTTGTGTACAATACGGCAGAAGAGAGATTGTGTGTCTTTGTAATTGAGCTGAAGGCATCGACTGTGATTAATGTGTTTAAGCTCAGCCTGGGCTGTCTGAGTGCGATGGCACTGCAGGTTACACAAATGCACAGTCAGCACAGGCAGACACCTTGCAGGAAGGTATTTGAGCACAACAGCAGGAGAGCTAATGGAGGAAGCAGGACCAGCTGATGTAAGACAGACGCTCAATAACCCGTGATGCTCCAGCAGTGGCTGACACAGTAGAACACACTCAGGGGCTCTGCAAGAATGCACAACAAAGACAATTAATTTGACAAAAATTGGCTTTGTGTACCAATTATGTGCCTGAGATAGATATGACAAAGTTTTTGGCTGAGATTTTAAGAAATATAAAGTGCCATTATCACTCAAGTCAAACTCGATAAGCTGACAGAATTCAAAAGCCAGCTGCAAAACAGCCTCTTCTCTGAATATGAATCTGTAAAAACTGCAAGACACGCTCAAATCTTCACATGCCCACAGTCTCTCTCCATCAGTCTCACATGCTATCACTTCTCTGGCTTCCTGTGGAACTCTAAGTAAATTCATTTTCCACCACGTCACATTTCTGAATTTGGTTCTGTCATCTCCTGGGGAAGAATTTCAACAGGCTGCTCTTTGAGTTAAGGTTAGCGTAAGCTGAAAGCAAATGTCAGTATTCCAACATCTTCACAATGACAGCGCTTCCACTCTGGTGCAAGGGTTGTGAGCCACTATACACACTTTTTTTGGCGTGCTTTTCAACTTAGCATTTAACTTGGTAAATAATTAACAGTAAACACACTGGCAGATGAATGAACCAAAGGATTTGGATTATTGATTATAAAGCCTGCAATTAATGAGGTGGAGGAGCATGAGGAAATACTTATATTGAGCTCAACCTCTTTTTGAGTCAAAGCATGGATCGGCTTAAAAGAAACAGACTCATACAGTCTAAATGTAGATTGGTCTCTATCAACCTCTATTCTTTCCTTTTTTTTTATTAGATGGGCTACGACACTCAAGTTAAATTCACAAGGACGTCACACCCTCTCCAAAGCCAAAGGAAACATGAATATTGCTCTGACTCCACAGACAACAACCAGGAAACATTCCCCCAGGTCCACTTGATCACCTCTCAATCATTCAGATGCTCTTTAGGTAAAGAGCTATTACAAATTCCATCATGTACTCAACATAAGCACCCTGAAAGTGGCAGTCATATGAATAAATCATATATGTCTTCACCTTCAGGGCTGACACCACAGTATGAGAAAATTGCATTTGTTAAAAAACACAAAGTGAGAGTGTTGTGACAAACACTCCTGGAGGTGGAGAAGTGCAGCTCATCTGAGGCCTGAGAAAAGGGAAAGCTGTTGGTTTCAAAATTGTAGACGTGTGAAAAGATGGTGGTGGAAGTCCAGCAAAAACCATGAATTAAAATGTGTAACAGTGCGGCCATGTGCAGCAGTAAACTGTAACAGGTAGCCAAATGACCAGACAGCGACACCACGTACAGCATACTAACAGCCTTTAGTAAGTATTTCCTGAACACTTTAAAGAATCAAAAACCTACTCCAGTGCTGACCCTCTTCCCCTCTCATCTGTATGTCCTCACTCCAGGGGTCATTTACTCATCTTACTCAGCTATTCAATTATTTATGCGTAAAATTTAGCATCGCAAGAGCTCTCCCTTAGGGAGAAAATTATAGTCCCAGCAGGGAATCAAAGCTCCAGTTTGGTATTCATCAACACTCACGCCAGAAGCAATTATGGACATAATGGCTCCCAGACCAAAATGCCCCCACACCACACAACACTGAGGGCGGAGTCGCTCAATAAACTGAAGCTGCTTGTTCGACTGAGTGTATTGTGAGATTGGCTAAAATATATATATTCCTGTAGAGTCTGTTTAATGTCAAAAGTGCCTCATAAAAGAAAACAAGCTCATTGTTTAGCTGGTACAGATGACACTGGTTTCACAAATGTAAGCTCGAAACCAAAAGGGTAGCCATCCTGATGTTGACAGTAATTCCTAATCCCCTCAAGCTAAAGAGTAGGAATGCACTGTTTGCGGGCTATCAGTTACCAGCCGGCGTGTGCCAACCCTCTTATTACCAAATAGGATGACAGTTTAATGAGCCCCTTTCTTGGTGTCTGCAACACATTGTGAAAATGAGCCTTCTGCCATATTGTGCACCCACTTGTGCATTTAATCAAGCCATACAAGCAATCATTAACTCCCTGTCCTCTTTGTGACGTTTTACCCACCTGTCTTCCATTCCTTTGTTTAGCAGCAGCAATAGCATGAGAATGGTTTTCCTGCCTCCCTATTTCCAGAGTTTTTTCGTTCTGTGAAAAGAACACTCTGTGTTTAAGGTCTGGAGGTGAACTTGGACTTCTCAGGGTTAAATATCAGTCCTCACCATGTTCAGCAACAACAATCCAGGAAGGTGATTTCCAATATACAGGGGAAAAGGGGCTTTAAGGTGAAAGTAGTTGTTGTTTTTTCATATAAATTCTAAATTAACAAAAATGTCAGATTTATGCACCATCACACACCAAACAAAAGCTGAATGCAGGAAGGCCTCGGAATGAAATCCAACAATAAAATGGTGCCTCCTAGTGACAGAAAAAGGTATAACTGAGTCAAAACAATGGAACATGTGATGCTGTAGCTACAGACCTTAAGGGGTTAGATACAACTCCATCTTAGAAAGGTGATTGAACGCCTTATGGATGCAACAGGAGCCAGACCCAGACCCTGTTGTGCCCCTTTTTTCAATACTTCCGAACCCCATCTATTGTGCTCCCATCTCAGGAAGGAAAGTGACCTTCATTAAAAACCTCCCTTTAACTGATGGACAACAGAATGCAGCAATCTGGCTGGGGCCGTCAAAACCCATTTAGAGTTTTTAGTAAAGCTAGCTATCCTGATAAGCAAGGCACTTTTCTATGCGGTGTTAAGGTCTCAGACATGCAGAGTGCTCATACTCTGGCACCTTGCGTGGCTTGAACGTAGCTCGCCTTTTCACACCATCTAAGCTCATCTCCCCTGCAGCCTCTCACCACCACCCCTCCTCTTAACAGCTGCCAATCCTTCAGCTAACTCGTTTAAAAAGCCCGTTTCCACTGACAGCAGATCACTACCACTTCATTGATGTCCTCACAGTGAGTGGCAACATCAAGAGAAGAGTGGTCTTTTAAAGGGTTCTCATGACTCACATTTGAATGCAGGCTTAAAAGAGGAATAAAGCCAGCTTTCAAATATGCAACAACAAAAAAATGTTTTCAAGTCTCAGTGGACGGCTGAAAATTCCTCAGCTCCTTATCAGGTCATGCCGAAAACGGTTGTTTAAAACTACAAAGCGTTTCTTTGCGTTCATTTTACAAACCAAAACCATTTTTAGTAAAAATAAATAAATAAGGGCCACTTCTGGCAGTCGTTAACCACTAACTGTTATAAATGGTTATGAAGTAGCATCTTATAAAGGGCTCTAATCAATCAGAGCAAAGAAACTGGAATTTTTGTGTTCTGTGAATCTTATCTGTGGATCATTTGGGTCTTCTGATGCTTGATTGGAATAGAGAGTTTGGAAATTAGCTGACAAGATTGGGCTTGAGTTCTTAGAGTCTGTGTTGAGATGTTTTTACTCTATAGTACAGTAAACTTGCAAACAAGGTTTCCCAGTAGAGCCATTGCAATGTAATGAGATAATCAATGCTATTTGGCTGTCAGTGTTTTTAATGCTGCAGTGGATTGACGTAAAAACAGTATAATTAGTCTAAATAACCCAGAGCACAGGTTCGTCATGTTTACTTCAATTGCATTTCCGTTGACTGTTTTTCTCTGGAACTTCACCAGTATGGACGTACTTTAATAGCCCGATAACGCTGACCTCAGCAGTCAGTCACAAGTGTGTGAAAAGCCTGTAGTATAAGACCAGAGCTCCTCTCCTCCGCATTACAGTGGAAGGTGTGGTGTAGATCTAGTCCTTTTTAGTAGACAGAAGGTGGAATTTTGACCTCTTTAAGTTTTGGGGGAATCATTGCTTTATGGACGTGGGCCTGTACCTTGTTTGTGTGAAAATTGACTTCTTTGTCTTCCGTGGTGTCAAATTTATTTTTATGCTACCTTAAAGCTAAAGTAACACAAAATCAAAACTTTTTCCAATGCAATACTTCTTCATATGCACTGGGTAATTGGGAAATCTGGGAGTCGTGATGACTTTATCATCATCAAATTGTAGAAAAAGAAAGTGCACTGATAATCATTTGTGGATCTGATCTTAGTGAGATGCGATGTCCGGCAGGGGGGCGGCCCTGGCCTGGATCTGACCCACCGTGCTGAGCCTCCCGCTGCTCCAGCTCCCGTCTGAGCTGCTGCCGCTGCTCCTTCATCCTGGCCAGCTCCTGGCTGCTCCCTGTGCTGAGGCTGTGAAGTCTCTTGGCTAGAGCCTCCAGTCTGTCCCGCTCCAGGTACACCGCCTTCATCTCCGCTTTCAGCTCCTTGGCGCTGCTGAAGTCATTACCTGCATGGTTGCACCACGGGAGGACATTAAGCTTCCACCTCCCATTAATGAGCTTCTTGGTCATTAATGCCGTAATTAAGTGAGGCTAATGGTGAGCGATTCAAGTAAATGAGGTAAATAAAGGCTGTGTAATCTTGAAGGGATGCGTTAGGTTGGCACTGAGAGGAAAGTTACCAGAAATGGCCGCCAGTTTGGCTTCATGGAGCGCCAAAAGCTGCGTTTCAGTCTCACTGACTTTCCTCCTCAGGCTGCTGCCCAGTCTCTGACTCATGACCACCTGGGGATAAGACGGGGAAGAAGATGCAGAGGATAGAATGAGAAGAAAGCAGTAACAAGCGAAACCCTTGCAGACGCATGGATCCCACAGGATGCGTAGCTCATTTCCCATTCCGTTTTCATTTGCTTCTTGACCCTCAATCTTGGACGATCCTGGGTGTTCATTTGTATCCTCTGCTCTTCCTGCTCTGACTTCACAGCTGGGCATCAGGACTGATTTGTTACCCTGTCTATAACCTTTAAAAAGAACAAGAGTGATTGTCCTTTCATGGGGACCGACAGGGAAATGTGAAATCACCATAGAAGTTATCATTAGAAGGTCAGAGGAAAAAGGCCCTGAACGTCTCGGGCTGATAGAGATGGAGCACAGCAGCTAAGGGCAGAATTCACGGCAGTGTTGCTGGCTTCAAATGCAGCCAAGATGGCCCCAATCTGCTCTCACTCCTGTCCTTTAAACCTCTGTTCTTTAAAGTATACACTTTGAACAACAGCGACAGCACAATCTCCGCGATTCAAAACCTCCTTTTGAGGAACTGTTTTCAGGGTTCAAAAGGATGCGGAGATGGATTTTTTTTGTTGTCATTTTCTCCTTGGATCTGACACAGTTTTGTGCAAAGACGATCAAATGCACAGGCATTACCGATGCAGGGCTATCCCCAGGGACTTTTACTCCCACATGTCATGCGATGCATGAACTGGAAATAACTGTGGAGTGCTTTTTCACAGTGCTGAAATCGTGACACCGTTGATTAAATTTCAAAACATCCGGCTAATTGTTCATTTTAAAAAGTCAGCATGGAGAGGAGGTGTTATTTTCATGCCAGCAATTATTTTGTCACAGCAGTGTGGATGTGTCATTTAAGGAGTATACTTTTCATGTCAGCTCGCTCTTGTGACTGTGATGAGAGTGCTTTTTTTTGTAAAACGGCACCAGTTTCCTTTAGGGCCAGTTGTTGTTGTTTGATGAGGAGTTTCTGAAGGACAGTGTGACACTACAAAGCACTGTCTTACCACACATTTCTGTGGCTCTGTTTGTTTGTTTTTTCCAGCGGCAGAAAAGGGAGAGGGAATCGCAGAAACACAGCACAGGCAGGAAAGCATATGGAGCCCTTCACCCATAGGAAAACACAGATGACACACAGGAAAATTGCAAAACTGAGTCGAAATCCTCGTGCTGCTCAGACTGACATTTGGCATGTATTTTAAGCCCACTGAAACTGGCACATGACACAAACAAGTAGTTTTTGACGTCCCGCTCATTAGACTTTCATTCGCAGTCAGTCAGAGTTTGCATGCAAAGTGTCAAAAAAAGAAACTCAAATGACAGGAGCAGTGACTTACTTTAGCTGTGGCTTCCTTGATGGACAGATTCAGTGCTTGTTCTTGTTCCTGAAGTCTGCAAAGACCAAAGTCATTTCATTCAATTTCAGGGGTCCAAAAAATAGATTTTAAAATGCACCACTTTACTGAGTCGTTTATAAAGCTGCATGGCTTAGTAGCTATCAACATATGGCCTTAAATCAGCTTTTTTAAAGGAAACAATGTGAGCAAAAATACCTTTTTTGTTATTTGTGAACATACATATGGCTACCTCTATTGAACTAAACCAAGCATCAGGTCATTGCATTAAGTAACAGCACATGGTTGGGAAGCAAACATCACAGGACCCCCGTAACAATGTTGCCACTCAACTTTCCTTTTACACTAAATTAAGCTAAACCTTTACTGATTTTGGCTTCATCCTTTAGAATTTTTGACTCCAAATGTGAAACATGAATGCCGCAACACCACATCACACACTGTTTCTTTCATGCTTGCACACAGTATCTACTTGAATTTCACACTCAACTAAACAGCTTAAGCTTTGCTCTCTTTGAGGATTATCTGCTATTTTTAACTAAGTTTTGATAACTGACAGATTCCAGGATTTTCGTTCTCCTCTTTTAATCCAATGCAGTCTAGCAAGCTTTATTAACGATGACATGACGTGCAAAACTGACTATTTCATTGTTTTTTTACTCCTCCAGCAGAGCTAGATCTAACGGCAACCTCTTGTTTATTTCCATTCAAACACCTCAGAAAGGGCATCTTTTCATCAGTCATTCACATTTGCAGGCAAATGTATTGTCAAAGTCAATAAATGTCCTTGTCAAGTGTGAGCAGGTACACGTAATGGATCAGATTTTTTAAGCTCTAAATAATATCAATAATATTTCATTACAACAGCATTACAACAACAACTGCAAATTTTCTAAAAACCCTCCTGACAAGTCAAATTTGACTTATCTTTGACCAAACAAACACTAGCATGCATTTTCAACACAAACACGTGTCTTTTAATTAACTGAGTATAGCAATGGCAGCGTATGAGGTATTATAGAAAATGCTAATAACATTTGTTTGCTTTCCTTCCAGCTCTGTTCTCAGATGCATTGTAATTTACACCAAAATAAGTCCCAAAATACCTCTTTTGATATACGTGTTTGTCTGAAGAAGCGCTTTGTTACTTTGTTCCTGAGATACATCTCAACCCTTTAACTTACCATCACTTAGCCAACCATAGAGACTCCTTCATTCTCAATTCATGTCATGCCTAATGTAACAAGTTTTCTTGAATGGAGGTAACCGATAAAATGATGAAACCACTAACAGAAAACCTAGAGTCATACACAGTAAGTCTATGTGTTTTCATTACGTGGCTCATTTAGGAAAACTGTCTCCTTGATTACTTTAAGTAGGGCTACTTGTGATGTCACTTGTAATTTGTATGTTTGTATGCTAACATGCAAACAGAGCGAGCTATCAAGGTGACATTATATGGTGAGAGAGGTATAAATCAATTAGAAGGTGAGAGAAATAAGCTTACAATCCATTATGAGACGCAGTCACCTTGAGGCGGTCCCAGCTGTGTCATGTCACAACAATCAGCACGTCGTTTACATGTCATTCAAGCTGATGTTCGAGATGGTTCAGAGTAAAGCGATGTCTCTGATGGTTAGCGTTATTGCATCTCTGTTTTTTAGGGATACACCTAATTAAGATTAACTCGATTTCTTTCATTCAGAGCTATTAAGCAGAACCGATATGGAAAACAGGAAGAGCCTGGTTTATTAAGACATGGACCCAAAAAACGTCATTATTGTGAAGACCACAGATGTGATGCAGAATACCCAATCAGAGGCAGCAATTTCAGTCGGCAACAAGAATAAATGTGTTCCTGTTGGGGTGACAGTGTGTCAGATATCAAATCATTCCAGTGATGATGGGTCAAGTACAATTTACATGTCTTTCTAACGAGTGTCAAGACAGAGAGGTTTTCCGTTGAGCTACCTCGCAAGCTATTAATTTCAGAGGATATGATGCAAACTAATCATTAGCATCTGAGAAAAACCATTAAAATTCAAAGTAGGTTCAAGCAGGTGTTCGAAAAGAGGATCGAAGGCACAGGCGAGGACACGAATAAAGAAAAAGTACTTAGGGCTGCTTTATGCATCCTTATTGATCCTGGAAATTGAATAAATATCTTTAAAGTCTTTTCATTGCATTTACTTATGGAAAGGGCTTTGTTTGGCAGGAGAATGAATGCTTTCAGAAGGAAAAAAGGTTGATGTCATGAAAAAGCTGCATCAAGCAAGACAGATCTGACCATCCCATTATATACAGTAAATGCTACTTTGCCAAAAGACAGGTGGAGCTGGAAAACATGATTCGGTAAACCTAGGACCACACTAAATAAGTCAAATGAAAGAAAATACCTGTGAAAAGACAAAAACCTTCAAGGATAGCTATTGGCTGTAGAGTCAGTGGGATTAAAAGCTCTTTAGCAACCCCACCTGGTAGACAAATGTCCTGCTGCATCCCTTTATTGTGAAAGGAATCCATCTGAAACCATCTCATAAAGCTGATTTAGGACTTCCACAGTTGATAAATGAATGGAAATCCCTCAAGCACTCTATGCTGAATTGATTCTTTTTTCTTTTCAAAATTCCACATAAATGAAGAGTAACTGTATTTTTCTTAGTAATATATTAACCTGTGTTTTTTTTTTTCTTCTGTTGTGAATCCAATTTTATAATAGGTTAAAAAAAAACTAATAATCAAAACATTTTTTGTGCAAAAAATTCATCATTTTCATTCAAGTTATCGATTTTGTCATGGAAATTCTGGTGGCAAGAAGGTGAAACAACCTTTTTGTGAACAAATACATGTAGACATCGTGCCTCACATGAAGGATTCAGTGATTCTTCAATATGTCAGTGTCAGGGCTTGTTATTCTCACCCCTGGACTCAAATCATTGTACAAACAAGGTTCAGTTGGTGCATCCCATAGAGGAGGTTTACTATATAAAAATTCTAATGCATACACAAACAAAGGTAGATTGTTTTCTTTTTTACTATTTTTACCTGTTGAAACTCTTACCATCTACTCAGTTCATTACATATTTTGTTGCAGTTGCAGTTAAAACTGTTGTAAATATGCGTCCTGATTTTGGCTGCATTTGTGAATAAAGAAAATCTTTTAATTTCTTGACAGTCAAATGGTGCATGATTTCTGCACTGAATATTTACGACACATTTTATTTTAAGACACATCATGCAGGATTTTTACGGAGTGGCATAACTAAAGGATTTTTTGACTCTACTGGTGACCTACATGAAAAGGGTTCCTTCACACACTCCAGGGTGCAATTTCCATTTTTCACATACATTTTTCATTTTTTTTCAACAATTCCCAAGTGTGAACAACATAAGTCTATTAACTTCAAGGACAGCAAAGTGAGTCATATGCCAAAGAACCTGCAGTGAATACTTTAGCACCTAGAAAGCGTTGCTTTTATAACGAAGCCGGTATCATTCAGAGACTTCCTGGAGCTTTGAAATAGAGCTAATATCTCTTTATGAGATTCCAAGCATCACAAGCATCTTCAGCACACATTTCCTATCAGCCTTTTTTCACAGGAAATTATTACTTGTGATCTTTGATCGTGAACATAGTGAGATTTACATGAAAAAGCTATTTTCTGAATCAAGTGCGCACGTGTGACTCTGACCTGAGCATGGAGGGTCGAGGGGAGACGGAGATCTGTGTGCGGTTTTCAGAGGTGATGAGGTCCTGCAGGGTTCGGCTCATGTCTCGGAGCTGGGCCAAGGAACTGGTCCTCAGCACAGAGCCCTCCAGCTCCTCAGCCTCCACCTGCTGCTCCTCCTGCTGGATCTGGTGCTCCAGGCATCGACTGCAGTCCTTCAGCTCTGCCAGTCTTTGCTGAAGCTCTGCGATTTCCCTCTGATTTAGGGTTTCATAAGGATCACTTTCACCATCACTCTCACCTCACTTAATTTACTTTCTGTGATCAAAGTTTCTGTTAAGCTAATTTACATCAAAATTAGTCAAATGAATCGAGGATTTAAGTTTGTATTTAACCCTTTTTGTAAATTGTTACAATTCAAGCAAGAATCAAAGATATTCCCTATAAAACTGTCCTAAATTACTCACTCATTAAATATTTTTCATGTTTTAATTCTCTTCTTTCCATTTGCCTCTATTCTATACACACTTCCATTCAGTTTTGAATATGTGGGCAGCAATGTCTTTTTTTAGAGAAAAAAAACACCATGGTGCCACTCACACAGACACAGAAAGATACGATGTGTCTGGAAGTGAAACAACTGACATAATGAGTGCTGACTGTACCTCAACCTTCCGTTTCTCTTCAATCAGACGGTTTCTTCTTTGTAGTGGACCCTGTGTAGAGTCGGCCCGCTCCTCTGTGTCTGGCTCTGCACCCTCTCTGTCGACCAGACAGAAAAAAACAAGGCATGACTTGCAGAGATTTTCCAAAAGTTTCTGGGAAACTCTATCATGTTTTATTTTCCATAAGCTGTCCCTACATTTCATCTACAAATGGCAGCTTTTTTACTATCACTCAAAGAAATGTACTGATTCCACAATCACGTGTGCTGTTCATACAACTATGTCTAAATAAACCACTTATCTTATTATCATCTCTTCCATAATTTTGTTAGGAAATGTCCTATTACAATAATATCTCAACATTGTTTTTTATTACTATAAACAAGTAAAATCAATGACTTAAGCTTTGAGTAAAACACTTTGATTTTGGCTTTTTTGCCATGAACACATTGAGTAACACAAAGTGGCTCCATGAGCTTTAGGTCCCATTTGTTCAGGATGCCCTCTGTGGAGGCTCCACCTGATTTCCTTCCTGTCAGGAGAGCTATTCTTATGAGCTCTCCCCCACGGCTCTGTGCAAAGTCAAAAATAACAATAGCACAAGAATAACAATAACAGGTTAGAGTGGCAGAAAACAACATTAAAGAAAAACGGCGACTTTGAGAGAAAAAAAAGTTGCATTTCTAATTTAAGAACGTCTCATGATACATCTGACTGAACGGTCCATACATTTTCTATACCTGTATCCCTTACAGAAGGCAGGGGGGTGGACGGGACCTATTCCAACTGACATTGAGCAAAAGGCAGGGTAGACCCTGAACGGGTCACCAGTCTAACACAGGGAGTACACAAACAGAAAGGAACAACAACGCAGACTCACACCCACAGGCAGTTTAGATCGCGATCAATTAGCCTTACAAGCTTTTTATGGACTGAGAGAGAAAATCAGAGCACACAGAGATAAGCCACAAAGGGAGCTGAAGACTCGTTCCCCACAGAGAGGCCACAACCAGTGGCTTCTGGCTTCCTGATGCAACAACCGCCTTCCACTTCAAACCAGTTACCCTCAGTCCATATGAAATGGGTGAAATGTGTGAGCGTGCTGTGGGACTGACCTGGGCTGACTGCGGTCTGTCCTCTGGAGGGCGCTGTGCACCACCTGTCTGAGCCTTTCCAGGAACAAAGCCACGCTGGGTTGTCTGGAAGGTAACCCCAGCTTTAGAGCGTCTCGCTCTCTGCAGAGCTCCTCCAGCTTTTTCCCAAAACGCTCCGCTAAAATATCATACAAGCAAACATGTTAAATATTAAACAGCGAATGCTACCAAAGGCTTGCATGTCAGCAGCTTATTCCCAGTTGGTGTTCCAACTTCCGGTTTCCATGGGGGTAATGCTTTGTGCCTGCAGGAAATTGTGTCGGTCTACACAGTCTGACCAACCAGTCATTATACTATATTTAAACACCAAACTTTCCCTAAAGCAGATCGCTCATGGGCAGATTTATAGAGAGGGGACTCGGATGTAAGTAGGAATGGGTTCAGGGAATCTCTGTGAAATGTAAAATAGCATTACGCATGCATTTTTTCTCATGCAAAACATGATGGCCCAAACACTACATTGGACAATTTCTGGAGGGATCATACATGTCTTTGTCTTCTGTTTTTAATATTTTAAATGATAACCCCCCCATAGTCCAGATTTAACAAGAAGAAGAAAATTAGTGAAGTTATCCTGGAAACCGTCATACTGCACGTGCAACATTACATGGAAAGCTGTTCTTGAGCTATCCATGCTGACAGCAAATTGAGTTAGTCTCTAAAAAGCTAGGGAGAAGTTTCCAATATACCATATCAAAAGGCAAACAGAAAAACCTGACAAGACATGCTGTACTGACCCAAATAATCCCTGGGTTCAAAAAGTTCCACTAGACAACCAATGTCTCTGGTGTAATTACAATATTTCTGTCACAAGGGTCCAGGAAATGGGTCAGCATGCTGGCTGGCTTTGAAAACAAACTTTCCTCGGCTCACCCCAAGAAAACATATAGGTCAAAGTGGGCTTTTTGCGAAAGGAGCTGTGTCCTTACAGAGTCAAAGCACAGAAAACATTTTTTACACCTTATGGCTAATTGGTTCCTTTCTTTGAAGCCGTTAAAATAAATGTGAATGATGATACATGAATGTGTGTATGTTCACAAAGCTGTGAAAGCTTCAAACTTCTTCTTTTGCCCTTATATGGAATGTTTTTCTCTTTTGTACCAATGCATTCGCTGGTCGACAAAGATGATGAGATCAGCTCTTTCAAGCACTGTTCGTTAACCTATATATTGGCAATCTCCTAAACAGAAAGCTATGGATATCAGAAGCATCGCGCTAATTCTAACTTTCTAAATATTCAAGTCACAAGTCAGGACTGCAGTAAGTTTGTGGTTTGTGCGGTCACTTAGTGAACTACAAAGCTTGTCCTCTGTTCTTGTTAATATGTGGCCTTCTGCTCTGACATGCTTTAGCAAATTTCTCAGTATGATTGCCAGCTAATGAGTGAGGAATCTAATAAAAGGAAAGGTTAATTTCAACTCAACTGACCCTTACAGTTCCTACCGTTGGCGTTCTTGGTAAAACAATAATAAAAGTGGAATCTCCTCTATCAATCTCTCCACTTGATACATTTTCCAAAATGGGTTCTTTTAGTCTGCTTCAAGTGATATCTTGAATAAGTTTAGTTTCAGTTGTTAATAATAAATAAATTAAAATTATATTCTTAAATTAAAATTATAAACACTTTATATAACATCCTTTGAAATATTTTCATTGTAACGGACAGAAGGGCAAAAGTCGAGAAATTTTGCTTTGCGAACACAACAGAGAGTTGTACTTTAATTTTTTTCTTTAAAAAACAATCCATGAGATTAACTGGGATGATTTGTTGAGTTTGTGGTGGAATGACCAAAGGCCACAGGGCAATTTGCCATATCTTTTCTCCTTTAAAAAACAGGCCTCCAACTGATAAACCTCTGAATCCTAAACAATAAATAAATACTTAAAATGACTTAGAAGGACATGGCAATGATACAGTTCCACCCAGTTCTTTATGACTTTGCAGACATGCTCTTTAAATAATGCTGATTAAAAAATGGCAAAACAACATGGCACAAATTCTACTTCCACCAAGCCTTTGTTAACCACATCTACTTGATAAAGAAAAAGCTGGATTCAGTGTTCACCTGCATCATAGTCGTCATCCAGAATGGCTTTCTGCTGGAGCCTCTGCAGTTTCAACATCATGGACTCAATCTAAGAGGGGACAGAAGACAAAACAGACCACAGGACAGTGTCCTTTAAACAGTAACCACAGACCCAAAAAAAGAAGTGCGGGTGCAACGACCGGCGTTTCAAAGCGATACTCGGTCAGCAAGTTCAGATATAGGAATGACAATACATAAATACAGCTGAAATATTAGCCTTTTGTGTTGTTTCTTTAAAATTGGGAATATGATAAGAAAATGTGTGTATTTTCGCACTTATCCACAATTAATTATATAAGTTTAGATATCACTTTAATTTCTCCCTTTATCTGTGTTTTATTCACATTAAACAACCTGACAAAGCAAGACCCGGCCTTCTCGTGTTGCTTTAATCACAAGGTGTTTATGGAGCCGAGTGTTAAAGTATACAATCCAGAAAGTCTAAGTATTAGTCCTGGGTGTGTCAAAAAAAAGAAACCTGAACTATGTTCTTTTTGTACTTCACTCTTTGTCTTTGAGAGAAGTTTTCACACGTTTTGTGTGGAGCTTATTAGCTTTGCACTTTCTGAATGTTACATTAGTTCTAAAAAAATAAAAGAAAGTGGCAGATTGGAGCTTGTTAGCTGACACAGAAGCAAGAACAATGTGGGGAAACAAATAGGCTTGTTTTTCTTTTAAAAACTTACTTAAGTGCCTTAGTGAAAAGTGATTGTGGCTGCTGGTCCTTTTCATATCGGGAATACCCACCTTAGTGTGAGTGCGGTTGTTTTGGAGGCAGTCTTGAAGCACGCCCTCGTACTTCTTCACAAGGTTGTCCCAGCCTTGCTCCGAGGCAGGTGTGGCGCTCTCGTAGCCGGACGTAACAGAGGAAGCGGACGCCGTGTCCGAGTCCACCGACAGAGAGGAGGTGGCCTCGATGTCGAGACTCCGGGACGCCTCGTCTTTACAAACCCACAGACATTCCCGCCAAAACCTTCCTTCCGCTGACTGCTCCTCTCTCTCGACCGGGCCGCCCGGAGTGGACAGGAGCAGTGGCTTGGGAGGAGATGTGTTCTTGGACGAAATGTGCTCAGTGGAGAAAGTGTCTGATTTTGTTTCTGGCAGGTTTGGGGCTTTAGGTGACTGATTTAGTGGCTTTGGTTTGTGTACTGGTGTAGTGGTTGTGCTCGTCCGCTGGCTGGAGCTGAGGGACTGCTGGATGAAACTGAAACTGGAGTTGAACGTGTCCTCTTGTGAAGACTCGGGCGCCGGGCCGCAGCTCAGCCTGAGTTTGCTCTGTGACTGTGTGGACTCAGCTGCGTGGCTGGATGTGTGAGGATGGGTCACAGAGCAGGGGGAGCTTCTACTCCTCAAGGAGCTCCATGTTGGCTGATTCATTAAGGACACTTCCACAGCAGGAGTTAGACTAAGCCTCTGAGCGCTGCCTTGGTCAGGGAGGCCAGCTCGACGTCCAGATTTTCCGTTCCTAATCAAAGTGGTGCTCTTTTCCTTGTCCTTGTCCTCCTCCTCCTCCTCCTCTTCCTCCTCCTCCTCCCTCTGACCATGAGCAGAGCATTGTAGTCTGGGTAGTCTGGAATGTTCTCCTCTCATGTACCCTGGTCTTCGGTGGAACCTCTTACGGCCAGAGCTGCCAGCTGTCCCTGATGCTCTGCCACCTGTCATGGGGAGATTAACCATTAAGCTGGACAGCACGGCCATGAGGAAGATAAAGTGTGAGCTCATCGAGCCGGAGGGATTAACAGTGCAATCGCGGACTACACAGGAAAATGCGACGATAAGCGTGCTAATTACGCAAAAATGTAAAGCACTGTGTTGTTGCTAAACTTGCTGTGGTCCAACAAGAGCAAAATTCTCCTCAGTCTGCTAAGTGAATAAAAAACAAGTTGGGCAGCTGTGCGACATTTCCCACAGTTCTGCTCCAGCTGTTGGGAAATACCAAAGCCGCACAGTCACATTTCAGATAATCCACGCCCCTCAGTGGCCACGTGACGCTACATTTGAGTTTGTTTATCTTTAAAAAACCCAGGCACACTGCATCAGGGACCCACTTATCAAACCTCACTGACTGCACACAAACAGACTCATCTGACAGAGTGGAGTGGGATGTTCATCAAGACAGCAGAAAAATGCTCTGATGTCTGTGAGATCCAATGAGCAAAATGGAAAGACCATAACATGTTTATTGCTAAAGGGAAATGAATATCTCAGAGGAGAGAAAAGAACATTTATACAGTTTCTTCCACAAATACTGAAATAAGACCAGAGTTTCTAGACGGTTGTGAGTATTTGACCTCAGAGACTACATGAGAATAAACCCAACACACAAATTCTGTAGCTTTGTTAAAAAAGTGGAACTTGACCACTTAAAACAGCCTCCATATTTTTTGGGTCCCTGATGGAATTTGTGGACCATGCCATGAATTCAAATTGTGATCTCTTCTTTTTTCTTCAACTGGTTAAAAGGGGAAAAATCTTTTAAAAAGAAGAATGATAACAAAGCAGATAGGGCCTCACTAACTTTGATAACTGAACCTTTAACCACTACTGTACTCTGTTAACCTATGTGGGAAAAGATGCCTTCCCACATATTTAGTGGATAAGGAACAACCTTAGCATTTGTTCTTGCTCTTGTCTGATTAAAATACAGTCGTGTAAGGTCAGGTAAGGTATCGCTGTCTTGTAAGGTGCCACGCAGCCCAAAAGAAGCTGAAATCACCTAATTAACAATGCAAACTGGACAATTCACCACTACAAAAAAAACACACACAAGTAACCTGATCGATGTATCCGGCTTCAAGCCTATCTTGAGAGGCTCGCACTAAGATGATAAAGGCCAGTTTGTGTTCTGAGAAAGACACCTGCTGCACATCCACATGATTAAAACATATAAGAATTCAGAAGAGGAGGCGGGCTGAAATGATGGGAATCAACAGCCCTTTTGTGCACAGCTGCTTCCCCCTCTTTCACGTTTGGCTCTCCGTTTTCGCTCCCCACTCATGCACGCGCCAAAAACACACAAAGACACACTGACACTTTTGTGCTGAAAACAGTGGGATCAGTTATACTGCTGCCTTTGTAAAAACCCTGTGAGAACAGCACGACTGCATTATCAGTGAGGAGAACTACAAAAGTCTCCATTGCCGGTCCTAATTCGTATCTTTGGTTATGAGGTGCAACCGATGTCTGCGGCTGTACAGTGTTACAGGACAGAGGAGCACTAAACACATTCAGCCCAAAGCAGCCAGTGTGAGCTCCGATGATGTCAACTCTCAGCTATCCCATGTGACCACAGAGGAAGAAGAACAAAAAGACACCACTTAAGGGGAAAGTTGGAATGTTATCCACTGCCAGGGGAGCAGGATTTACAGCACAAGTGACATGGGGGAGTTCCTATTGTGTCTAGGCTGGATGAGTCTAGAGGAGAGGACCCTGCTCAATAAGAGCTTTCCGTCCACTGGGACCATCATCACAGAACAGCTCAAGTTACACAAAGCTCCTTCCATTAGGACTGCTTTGCAGACGTGGCCACTGTTCCATAGCCAATTTAAGAAACCCAACCCTCACTGTAGGTACCCAATTTAACTGCATGCTGCCCACCATCTGGTGCGGAGGCTTTTATTATACTGAGCACCCCTCTAAGGAGTAACAGAGCCTGTTGATAGTGTTACTTCATTTGCACTATACTCAAATTTCCTACAGATGACTTTTCCCAGTAAAAGGGAAGGAAATGCCAAAGGGCTCATTCTGTAAGCATGTGGGTCTATCTTTGTGTTTATGCATGCATGTGTGTGTCTGGGGCATCTACATCTCAGCCTTCCAGACGTTTGTCATTCGCTGCTTCCTGTGAGGCTCTGAGCTCCAAAGGTTTGCCAGGAATTCCGGCAGAAAAACACAAATAAGCAGAAGAACGGATGAAACTGCAGCACCAAAAGTATTCTTATTGTAAATTGTTGCTCCTTGTCCTGTAGTAATGCTGCACAAACACTGAGACGGCGAAGCTCCACAGCCAAAGTTATTTACCTTTGGAGATTAAAGAGGCCCTCCTCAGAGCCCTTCAGGTTAAACTCTCCATCCCACTGGTCGCTCGAAAGTGCTTAGCCAAAGAGCGGAGGAATGCATAGGATCTCATAAAAACACAAACGTTCGAGGAACAAGATCAGCACCCGGGGGCAGACACAAGCAGATCTGCATGTCAGCAACCTCCTGAGAAGCAGCGCTGCTCTGCAGATGTCTGACTCCACGCCACTTGTGACTGGCCACGGCAGTAGGAATGGGGAAGTGAGAGTGGCCCACACATAACAATCTGAGAACAATACTTTTTAGTTGACAGGAAACTTAACTGTGCAATGTAACACTGCAGATTCACATCTCCGCTTTGGGAGGCTAAAAAGAGCAAAGTGCTCCACCTCCTGCATGCTCACACGAGGATCACAAACCATTTGAATATATGCACTTGATCTAAATGTGTTCATTTTAAGCAATTTTTTGTAGTTTTGAGTCATATACTGTCCAGCTTCATCAAGCTATTTCAAAATGTGGGAAATAATGGGGAAATGTTGAAATAAACATACAAACCAGGGCACAAAAAATGCAGGAAGCTATTTCTGAAGCTCTTCTTGACTTCCTGGCAGATTTTAGAAAGTAGGCCAAAGAAATGCTGTTCCATGTCTTATAGACCCCTTGCATAGACATTACTAAATCACAGGTAGCTTCAGATTGTAGGTTAGTAGATGTGCAAGATAGATAGAACTGTGTCAGCATGACTCATCTGTCTCAATACTCAAAGGGAGAGAAATAAGCCATTTTCAACTCATCACCTCGCATCACTCCTCCTATAGGCAGGGGCTTTGGCCCCTGGGACCTGACCTGGGTGACAGCGAGCATTTATGGACATTTTCCAGAAACTGAAACTCGGTGAGAGTGGATCTAGAGAGCAGAACGTTTGTTTACCTAGAAAAGTTTGGAAACTTAGTCATATTAACACCTTCTGAATACTCATCAAAAACCTTCATGAGCCACTCTTCCAGGACCTCATCCCCTTTACTTAGTGGTAACAGTCATTATTCTCTTCAATTTATTGGGTCGTAACAAAAATAGAATGAACAATCTGCCAAATCCCTGCAGCGGATCACACTGAGAGAGAAGCAGATGACAGTAGTGCGAAACAGATTCTTTACCTTCAGTGACTTCGCAGCGGTTACGCAGTGAGTTGTTGTGGCATTCGAGTCCCATCAGTCCAGCAAACATTTCTCCTGTTCATAAAAAAAAGCGGTTTGTACTGAGAAGTGGAAGAATGGCAGATCTCGGTACAGCAGAGTTACATCGACCATGTTTTAGAAAAAGCGGAGCCAAGCAAAAGGACTGATCTCATTTCCGTTGTGGAAAGTGACTCAAGACTGATTTCTACTCCCCTCAACTTGTGAAAAGCTATTGAAAGCGGCTTTTTTTCTCTGCTTATATTAAGCGTATTCTAACACCGGTTGCTTATTGATTGTTCATTGGATCAGGTTCTTACGTTTTCTTCTCTGCGGCAAAATGGGTCCAGTTGCGCGTGAACACACGGTCCAGATGGATAAAAGCTCCTCATGACACGTTTTTTAAAAGAAAAAAAGAAATATATATATCTCACTGCGTGGAGTCACGGTCCTAGTAGAACGAAACAAGGCGATTTCTTGGCGTATAGATGATTGATCAGTAATCCGTTAGTTGCTGCGCCCCTGCGTCACGCGTCATGCTGGAGCAACGTGAGGAGCTCCTACGTGTTGAGGAATTTGACTCCAGTCCTCAGCAGCAGTAGATTGTCGAACCCCAGCGGACAGTCTGCTGTAGCTGAGGAGCGGGCATTGTACCGAACGGAACGTTTTCCTGCACGCTTTGTTTTATAAGCATTTCAGATCGCCACGAAGAACAGTCATAACCGTTCAAATGCGCATAATGTGGAGACATCCCTTTGTTAATGAAATCGTTTGTAGTGAAAAAAAAACTCCTTCACTGGAACTCAATTATCTGTAAAAAAGTACTTTGAGTGTATTTTTCAGTCAGATATGGCACGCACATGTTGACGCCTCTACAGAATGTCTCTTTGTTTCTGCACTGTGGAGAATCTGCGCGTGGAACAAAACTCCAGACCCCACAAAGAGCGCTCTTTTCATCCTTCTTCCCACACTTCCAATAGCGCCTTTCATTCAGCCCTGCTGGCACATGGGCAGAACCGTTCAAGCTTTTTTTTTTTTAAAGGCTCAGTCCAGCAGAAAGTGGATCAGTACAAGCGGAAAGGAGGAAAACCATACTTACTGAACAATATCAGGGTGAGATCGTCTGCTGCCCCTCTTGTATTTCCGATGCTTTTAATGTCCTCTGACAAAAAAATAAGGAATAATCACTTTTTTACTATTGGGACGTATTGCAATGACAGCTGTAAACGAGCTGGAATGAATGCATTCGTGAAATGTTCCCCACTGTCGGCTCAACCCAGCCTCAACATTTTAATTTACAGTGAATATTCTTTTGAATAATTATTCAATGGCGAATCACACCGACACAGTGTTTTAGTTTTAATTCTAATCCCAAAATGGTAATATCCTTTGTCACGCGTCTATTAATGATCATTACTTGGAGAAAAACATCAAGAAGTCCACAGGTTTCCAATGTCAGGGCTCTTACAAAAGATAATAATAATCCAGAATCTTTTCCATGATTTGAGAAGCAGATTTCTGGCCCAAAACGATAACTTCTTTGAAAATTAAAAACATTTGAAATATTGCTTTGGCTCAATTTCTGACGTGTTACCTGCTTTGACCAGCAGATGCCAGGCTTCTCAAATACTTGATTCTTCTTGTTCCACTGGCTTTATTTTTAGTTGCTATTAGTGCTTACATCACGTGGCCTAAAGGCTGGAACAAGAGTCAGAGTAGAATAAATCATTCATAGAGGTAGCAACTGAAATCTCTTAAAGAAGCTGAATCCCACAGTATGACAGCAGAGAGTGTAACAAAAAAAGGCTTCAGGAGGATACAAAGAACATGAAAGACTGCAAGGTTTTAGCTTAGAATCCATAGTCCACAGGATCATTTTAAATGATCCAATGGCTTCTATATTGGAACCATGGCAACTTAACAACCCATATGGGCTCAAAAGACCTACCTCTGATTACCTGGTACCAGGCTGCTGTGCAGACTTCATCACTTTTTCTTTATCCACGCCCTGACCGGTCAGAGCTCCTTTATCAGACATTATCACACAATGATAAAACAGTTTTGTTTCCTGGTTGCAAGAGAAATGACTCAAGGTAAAAGTTCTAATGGTCCCGATCTGATAAAGCCGTGCTTGATTTTGGGTTACAGCTGCTTCATTTTCTTTTTCAATAACACAACGCAGAACTTTCGATTTTGAGGTAGCTGAAACCGTCATTGCCTCTGCTCACGCACAAAACACAAGACTGTTTCTCAGTACCTCAAACGTCCATCTGGACAGAGAAAACAAACACCATCAGGTGAGGAGGAAGCAGCAGGAGGAGGATACCAGCTCTCTGCCAGGAATACACCTCTGTGCACTCTTCAGAATGGACGTCAACACTGCGGGTTGAGGAGCGTTAAGAGAGGAGAGTGAAGAAAAGGGGCCGTTTGTGTGTGAGTGTGTATGTGTGTGTGTGTAACTGCCACCATACAAAGGTTGCATGTTCCTCATCCACACAAATGTGGTGAGAACAGGCAGCCAATGGTTCCACCTTAGATTATCTGTGTGTGATAGAGAGAGGGGGGGGGGCAGGGAGAAAATAAAATAAACACACACTATCAAAGCCGCTTAAAGACTGGGAGAGCATGGCATATTTGGCACAGAGCTTTTATTCAAGCAAAACATCTGAAGTCATCGGATCCTTATCAAAGAAGAAAAACCATTGTCTATTGTAACGGCGCTCTTACTGTAAATTAAGAAAAAAACAAGAAGAAAAAAAAAACATGTCATAAAACATCTTTCAAATCCCGTTTTAAAAAATGCAAACACGACAAATGAGAGCCGACGCTAAAAGGAACGGAGGCGGCGCTCGGGACATTGGGATTAAACCGCCCCCTCCTCTGGATCCATGAGTGTGGTCCTACAGCTGAACACGTCCGCCAGCATGTGCTTTGGGATCTCGGAGCCGCGGACCCGCAGCGTGTAGCAGGCGTCCTCCACCTTGCCCAGGCTCTGTCGCAGCGTGTGCAGCTTTTTGGAGACCTCGTAGGGGCCCGTGTTCCCTATGAGGGCGAAGCCGTCGTGGATCTGCCGCAGGAACTG
>CAJRST010039999.1:14377356-14462572 GCA_907169785.1 Menidia menidia | reverse complement strand
GCCAGAGGGCTTATCAAAGTGCCACATTGCCCGGTTATCAGTGGCATTTGTGTTCAAATTTAGCCAGCAATATCTTTGATGGTCCTGGTTTTTTTTTTTTTTAAACATAAAAAACAAACCCATTAAGCATGCCTGGAGACTCCTGGAGGGGAACACATGTTGAGAGCCCAGTCACGATCTAATAACGTTTAAAAAAAAAAAAAGAGGAAAAAAATAAAACCACTAATTGGTGGTAACTGCCACTGGTCACGTCGTGGAGGATGCAGCAGTGATTCCTGCATGACCGCAATCTAAAAATGACTTCCCCAGCTGCTAGATAACAGCTCACCCTCACTCCCACAACAGTTTTCCTCTAAACTCTGCAGACATTATGGCTGCCGGACAAAAACTTGCGCTGGTCAGAAAACAACCTTATCACAGGGTGTGTCTATCATATCCAGGCCTGCATCAAGGTCACGCTCTCACACTATCAGCCACTTCAAGTACAACTATGGAGGACCAAAAACCACCCGAGGATAAATAAACAAACAGAATCAAATGTTTGTTTAACTGGTATAAAAAGAACACGTGAAGTCCGTTTCCTTCAATGGCCTTTGGTTTCTCTGTCCTCCATGTTTTCTTTCCTGTTAATCTGCGCCGCGGCGCTAATTGGACGCACAGCCACAAACCTGGGTTTAAGACAGGCTGGCCACTTTAGACAGAAGTTAACGACAAACCAGCACTCTTATAAAAGGAATGTGTAGAAGGGGAGGGCGGCTACATCCACAAATGCAGTGGCTGGGCCGGAAACATTTAGGTATACCGGGGTGAGATGGAACCTGGTCCTCTAGGTCGTACCCAAGGACCCTGATGATCATAAATGTGTTCGGAGGGACAAAAACGTATTCGTGCTGATGGAAAAAAATGTCCTCTTCCATCATCCTGTACTGTAATTGAACGTCAGGTTCAGATGTCAAGTTTTCTTTGTGTGAAAACTCACCTGGAGTGAAAGCTCTGTGAAACTGAAAAATGTCTTCCCCTCTCAGCTCCTCAGCCACCTGACTGATCCTCTGCCTGACTCCGTCCAGCTTCACTTCTGCCTCGTTCAGAACACTTTCTGTATCTGGAACGCTTCACAACCACAGAGCACAGATATTAGAAGAACCTTTACTGGGTATTACAGCCTGTACAGAGCAGATAGGAAGAGTCGATAGTAGCTCCAGTTAATTTCTTTATACTCTGATGCATTTCATTCATGCAGCTTCAAAAAGGGAAAAATAATAACGGCATGGACACAATTACAATCTGAGTATAAAGGAGGAAAACCACTGGACAGCACTAAATATCCTACAAGAGCAAAACCTACTTGGTCACTCTGTGCAAAAGAAAAATGGTCCTCTTGCTTTCGATGGTGATGTCTCTACTGAGCTTCACAAGACGCTCATATTTGTCGTGTTTGGTGTCGAGCTCCTGCTGGAAAACTTCAAAGACAGAAAGAAAAGTTTCAACGAAGAGAGGGCCGAAAAGCGCGGTCGGTTGAATTCTGAGGGCGCGCTTACCTTTGAAGGCGGCGATGACAGGTGAGGACTGGTTGGCTACCACATCTCGCTCCCGTGCTGCGGAGGGGTTTTTCCTTGAACATCCCTCACCTGAAACATGTCGGGGAAAAAATCAGCAGAGTGGTAAGAGTTAAAAAAAAAACAAAAGCCATACAAGGAGCACAACATCTAAGCTGCTGGATGTGCTACTTGGAATTTTTTACTTGCCCTTATGTGGGTAATAACAGTGTGGTGACAGTGGTACAATCATGTACCCACAGTTACAGATGCTGTCATGTATCAGCCTAGTTTTTTCTACTGATGGCTTGTGGCACCTGTAGTTCACACATAAAATGGTTTGCTGCACAAAGCTAAAAGGTGCTTTTCCTGACCACTACTTTACCGTGGAGACATTCTCAGATCAACGCAGAGCCCAGAAACATGAGCAACGAGGGAAACTCCGTTCTTAATAAATATTAAGAGTTTAATATGTGAATGCAGACTGTGAAAATTGTTTCAACAAATCCTGAATCATATTTCTGTTTTTTCATGGGCCACATTATTGGAATAACAATACTGTACATATAGAAAGACATCCGGAGGTTTAGGATGATTTTATGGTCATTGGACTGTTTTTTATAACTACTATAATAAACGAAAGCTCAGTCCAATTAGCTTTTTACAATCAACATTGTGCATGGGTTGTATTTTTGTCCAGAAGTTATAGAGAGCAAAACAACGACAGTTTTCATCAGATGAGTTGAAACGGAATCGATTTGAATGTTGGGTTTAAAAATCTATTGCTAGCTAAAGTTCAGCACATAGCTAACAGGATATCACATGCGACTCAACAGCAAATATGATGTTTCATATACATATTCATTTCAGAAAGAGTAGACTTACCGTTTCTATTATCCATTCCTTCAACCTTGTATTTGCTGTAAATATTACGCTTTGTTGTGGTCTGTTTTCGCTATGTTAGCCTCTGATGGTGTCCGAGCTTCGAATAAACTCTAACAACACAGGCTATTTATTTCACGCAGAAAGAGCTGTCGAGGACATAAGATAAATAGCTCTATTAATTCGTATCATAAACGTATCTGTGCGCTGGTAATTGTACTACTTAGAGACGGTATGATCATGCTGCTTAAGAAATTAACTTGTTTTTAATAGCAGGCACTCGTGCAGCCTCCGTTCACCATGGGGCTTTTACGCTGTTTACCTGCGTAACAGGAAATGCGGACGAGGTGCATCATGGGAGATGTAGTTTCCTAAAGAAAATGGCTTTGCTATGAAAAAGGCGAGGACACAGCACGTTAAGAGCATACAGTATATTTTTATTGTTTGTTTTTTCAAAAGATATTCAGAAGCGTCCAGACTGCTTGGTATGACCACATTCGATTGTTTGCATCATGATTTGTTGATTAACAGATCATAAACAGCATTATGTTGCAGACTTGGTTGGCCTTGTATGAATTATTTTTACTTTTGTACATACATAATTCAACATATTTTAAACCTTACCGTTGCAGATATTCTAACTTGAACTATGGGCATGCTCCTGCTTTGAAAAAAAAAATCTGGCCTCACATGTGATGAGAACAGTTTCATTAGAAGTTCTGCTTTTAGATAGGCCCGTATTTGCTAAAAGTGGCTGTTATCCAGCTTTTTGCTGCCTGTTGACATTACTTATCTCGGTCACTTAAAGCAGTAACACTGTAATACCCTGATCTTTCCCACCACGGCCCCTCCCTTTTATTTTCTGTGCTGTGTACGTGCGTGGCGTGTGGTGCCAGTGGGATCTTAAGCGTTAGGACATTAGTAAACATTGCGAATTTGCCCGTATGACAAACCACAGCGATTCGCAATACACCGTCTGATTTGTAATATACGTGTGCGTCGTGAAGGTACATTTTTGATTATATGCAGTTATTTGTTTTATAGATATATACATATAAGCGCAGTTATAACCTTATAGACCTTCTTACTGAAGACAATCAAATGTGCTAAAGCTTTGAGCTAATCATTCTTTAATTGTGTATATTGGATTTCAGCACATGGCAACACGATGGAGCAGTGTACCCTGCCATACATTCAAATCCTAATTTAAAGTTTACTATCAATCGATTGCAGAATCCTTTTCTATAGGATGATAGTACTCTATCATAATCTAATGTATTAGTATACAAATCTGGTTATGAATAGTAAATATAAATAAAGAACATTTAAAAAAGCTGCTCTTGTTCTTGCACATCCAGTGCCTTCCACATGACTTTGCAATTTTGGTGTAATGTACATAAAAACTGTCAAAATAAAGACAGTTTGCAGCTATGTAACCCTTTTGTTAGAGGGCAAGGAGAGAAAAGCTTTAAGGGGCAATTACTTCTAACTCATAGCATGTGTGCAAGTGTGAATTAAGCCGTTTTTCCAAAGTTGAACTATAATAGCTATGTGATCAAAACTATTAAAACATAAAATATAGTTATATTAACTTAAACTTTCAAGTGCAACGGCTGGTTAACTCTTTAAAAACGAATATTTCATGTTTATGGCCTAATGGAAGATTGCAGTGCTAAAATGTGTCAGAGTGCAAGCAAACAATAATAGTAGAATATAGCCAAGGTGGTGGTCCGATTGAGTAGTTGGGCCAAGCCGAGATAATGACTTTTTTAATGTATTTAATTGAAAATGTGCAAGCGTATGCTATTCTAAGCCATGTCATTATCTGATGAGAAACTTCCACGTGTCTAAAAGATTTGTTTATTTGTCCGACAGCTTTTGAAGGTAGCGCGGGAGGCGGAGCTTGTACTCTGACGTCAGAGTGGGTCGGCCGACGGGAAGACATAGCACAACGGAGCTGAGCTACGCCATGCATTACGGGAACAGCGATAGCTAACCTGCAGAAATGCCAGCCGAAGACCTCGACCCACCTCAGAATGCCAAGCCACGGGCGCATATTGACCGGTTACTTGAGTGATAGAACATATAACAACGTGATGAGTTGGGCAAAATGGCGTGGTTTTGAGTTTTATGTCCCCGTTTCGCTCAGTGTAGCGAGGCAGTGGGTCGTTTCCAAAGTTGTCGGTTAGCAGGGCGCGTGTGAAGGATCGGAATTAAAGGAGCAGTACAACCGCTGTCGCCTCAAAAATGGAAAGGCAGCAGAGCGATTTGGAGCGAGAGCGACAGTACTGTGAACTTTGTGGAAAATTGGAGAACCTCCTCAAGTGTGGTAGGTGCCGGAGCTCCTTTTACTGCAGCAAGGAGCACCAGAAACAGCACTGGAAGAAGCACAAGCTGATCTGTAAGGAGGTGGACAAGGCTCTCCTTGCCAAACAGAATCCTGGACAGGGTCCGCCGTCGGGGGACGACAAGGAATCGGAAAAAAACCAAGAGAAGAAGAGCAGCTCCCAGCTGGCGGACACCGCATCCTTACCGCAAACTGCAGACACAGACGCACGTGAAGTGGTGGACAGAGCGGGGGAGGACGGCCCCAACAGCCCCGCCACACCTAACGGACAGACCAGCTCATCCGCTCTCAAACTTGCCACGGAGTACATCATTCCCTGCATGAACAAGCACGGCATCTGTTTTGTGGACAATTTTTTAGGCTTGGAGACTGGGGTGGGTATTTTGGAAAATGTGAAGGCCCTGCACAATACGGGCAAATTTACAGACGGGCAGTTGGTCAGTCAAAAGAGCGATTCCACCAAGGACATCCGAGGGGACAAAATAGCGTGGATAGAGGGGAAGGAGCCTGGCTGCGAGAAGATCCTCTTTCTAATGAGTCGCATGGACGACCTAATCCGACATTGTAACGGCAAACTGGGAAACTACACTATAAATGGAAGGACAAAAGTAAGTATTTCAACAGGTGGAGGTGCCCAGTCATCTCTGTGAGGGCTATCAGTCCGGCCCCACAGGGACCAAACGGTGTTGTGCAGATGATCAGACGGTGGGGTCAGTGAACCTGGAATATTTGTCATTTTTGCAGGTACCTCCAAATATTCAGTATACCACTCAAATCAGGACGGTTAGGGGTGATGCTCCAGTAATGTAAGTTTGCAGGGGGAAAAAGTGGCCGTAATTACACTGATGAGGCTTATTCTGACTCTTGACTGGTGTATTGCTTGAGTAATGAGCAATAATGTTTCATGTAGCCTGATAATAGGCATGTTTGAGGCGAGCATGCAGTGTGGGTTCCTATACACAAAATCCTCAGTGTTTCATTGTGCAATCAGCAGAAAAAAAGTCATTTCACAACTTAGAATCTACAAAGATCCAATTTCACATCCAGTTATCTTTTATTCAGTTTTGTTGGCAAAACGAATGGAACTAAGATTAATCCAGTCATCAGAGAAGGTTTGCTTTCAACAGTGTAACAGTCAAACTTTGATAGAATTTTTTTTGTGAAGGTTTTTTAAGTTGCTTCTGATTTAAAAACTTGCGCGTTGCAGATAGGCTGGATAAATGTGTCACTGTGGTATTTGATCACATTTGATTTTGCAAGGTTAAGCAGTGATGTCAAAACATTCCTTTGGTCATTTTCTGAGCAGGTAGTGGTGAGATGGCCGGCTTGCATGAAGATTTCGGTTCATCTCGATGGGTAGATAGAGCATTCTCTCATTGATCTGCGGCTTGGAAGGAGGCCGAAAGAGAAAAAAACACGAGGGACCTCTGTCTCACTCAGGTCTTTTCTCAGAAAATGAAGTGTGTTCTCGGTCCCTCCCTGGTTACAGTGAGCAACATGATTCAAAGCCTCTCGTGTCAAATGATGAGCATGATTTCAGAAAAAGCTAATTACATCAGCCCGAAGTCATGTCAGTGTGGCTCCATCTCAGTTTGCGTGTGACCCGCAGCTCTTCCATCACCCAGATCTTGTCACCATGACCTTGTGGCATGAGAGTATCCCTGGAGGGGTTGAGCTGCTTACAGTCTTCCCTCCTCTTCATCTTCTTCTGTTGAAAGTAAAGTATTCTAAAGGGGAATAAGTCCAGAGACCACCAGCGCTTGATATATAAGGCTCTGGTGGTGGAGTCGGCTCATTGCTGGTTTCAGGTATGCGGCCCTCTGAGCTGTGGCTGCTGTTATTTTTAGGTGTCCACTCACGTCCAGTTATGTTCCTTTCCCCTGGCCGGTTGTCAGTATATGGTAGATGTTTTTCAGAAAGGGCGTTATTTCAGGTTGCGCTGTCGGACTGAGCAGCCGTCCACTACGGTGCACACTGCCCAGGCCTTGTCCCCGTCGCCTGCTGGGCCCAGTTGCTTTGGCAAACACACAGCTGGACTGTGACCAACAAGAATCAGCATGACTTGCACAAATGAGGGCCACAAGTATCAATGACTCAAAAGGATACAGCACAGTGTAAGCACATTTCACATTGGCAGAGACGGAGGAAAAGGATTTTGCCCAAATAGTTATTAAATGTCATTGTTTCCACTTCCCCTCTTCACTCGATAACACTGTGGGAAGTCGCAGACAGTGGGGCACGTTTCTCTGCAGCTCCAGCTTGTTGAATGCTCTATGATTCCATTATAGTGTTACCAGGAAGCTAAGAGAAGACTGCTAAAGTAATGCAATTGTCCTGTCACTGACTCATTGTTTTGTGCTGAATGATAAAGCAGCAGCTTGCCACAACAGGGCTGCCTCATGGATGTCTGTTTGTCCCAAACATGACTGTCTTTAGAGTTTAAAGTTCAGTGTTGGCCGGACTGGTATCTCAGCATAATGGAACACAATTACATAAGGTAGATGAGACATGCCGATCATCCATGGCTTTATATCTACTAAAGCAAGCACGTCCTGTCATGAAGCAAGAAGTAACATTAAGGTTATTGATCCTTTCTGCTTTATTTGGAATTACCTGTGCAATTAGCAGAGAGCCACCTTGTTCCTTTATATCCCAATGCATATCTAACAAGATTTGATAATATAAGCTTCATCATAGCTTGTGTACAGAGTTATCAATTCAGTGTTGGTCATCATCAAGTTGTTGTTCCATAGAAAATAATGAATTTATCAAAATACCCGCAACCCAAATTAAGCTGGCATAAACGTAATTAATGTTTATTTGTCTTGAGCTTTAACAGTGTTTAAGGTGGTTGGATAGTTTTGGAGTATTTGATGCACCTATTTCCACCTGTTGTGTGCATTTGTGAACTGTAATGTGATTGGGTGGTTGTGGAAACGTCCGCTATCATAAGGAAGTTGACCGTTGACCCAAATCTTAAACTTCTATAGAGTATGTAGAGGAGAGGAAGTCATGTGACGGCAGTCCCCTTCGTGCTGGAGCCGGTTGTCCATTCTACTATAGACCCTACATAGACATTTGTTCCATCCGCCTACAGTACCAGTGTGACTGAGGCAGCACCTTGCATGCCACACTTTTCCTGCTTATTGTTCTAAAGTTAGACGGAGCACAGACTAACCCGTCTCATGTGAATACCGCACAGGCAGCCCCGGCCTAAAACCCTCTGTGATCCATCTGGGGGTTCGTCAAATACACAAGCTTTAGCAGAAATGATGCCACCGCATCCTATAGAGGAAGTTCCTTCTGCTTTTGATCATTTTGTGTTAAAGAATCACAGTTTTGCATCAGCAGTAATAATAATTCTGGCTTCATCAAACATGCCTTAAAAAATGGACAAATAGTGTATTTTATTAGATTATTTGGATATTATTTATATTATATTTTGCATTTATTTTTGTTTTTGCATTTGAAAAAAAAAGCTGGAACGTGCCCCTGAGTCTTTACGTAAGGGGAGACTTTCACATTCGGTTTCTGAAATTGTGGTAATTTGTCAGCTCAGTGGCCTCCCCAGCAAATGGTGTGAATCTCACTATGATTGGATATTTATGGAGATAATGAAAAATAATGTCAGAAATTTGGATTTATTTGATCATTCCAGAGATGTGTTTCACCCTGATCAGATGAAAACAGTGGAACCAGAGCGCCTGGTTGTTGAATGGTCTTGGTATTGTGTGTATTTGTGCATGATATACGTTGCTTGTGGGTGTTTGTGTATGTTTATGTGAATCAGGACAGTGGCAGCATGTACAGAGCCACACGGCAGCTGAATGCGTCTCCCTATTGTTCACGTCCTACTGTAAATAAGAGTAAACTAGGTCGCTTCTTAAAAGCAGGATTTCCTCTGCGGCAGCAGCGCTGTCTTCCAGATAAAACGCTGCGCTCTCCCGACACAACCCGTCTCGGTTCCCACACTCCCCTGCGCTGCAAGGTCTCAATCCCAACTGTTTGTGCTCGTGTTTGGATAAGCATCTCGTCTGTGAAGTGAGCAGACCCCTTGCAGCTTTTCCGTTTTTGCTCCACCCCGGTACATGGCTCACATCGGTGTGTGTTTGTGTGTGTGTGTGTGTGTGCGCGCGCAGTGTGTGACGACTTGTTAGCATCATAGTGATCGGTGTATCCTCCTGAGTGATCAGGTCAATGCAGAATAGAAGTTCTCGGGAGTTTTTTCTGAATGCCAGGTTCTCACCCAATCGTGACACAGCCTTAATCTGAACTATTATCTTTTCGGTGTTGGTTTCTCACAGCAGGAAATGCACCGAGTTGTTGGTTGTAACAGAAATAAGAAAATCAGACCATACGTCCCTCCTCTGAAACACCAAACAGAACACCATTGTCTGTTAGAAATGACGGGTAATTCTCCACGATTTCTTCTTCCTGTCCTCTTATCTCTGTTGTCACCAGTATGTTTTTTTTTTCTCAAAATGTATTTTCATTTATTTAGTTTGTGCTGTCTCTGAGGTCACGCTTCAGTCTGTAGATGGTGGTGAAGATCCACTGCTGATGGCGTGGACACGATTTTGGCGGCTGCTTTTCCCTCGAACAAAACAAAAAGGGCTAAAAAAGATCATATTTTTAAAAGATTTTTAAAAAAGCTTAGTCACTCGTCGCATGCAGGCGCACTACCAGGAGTAGGTGTGTTAAAAGGAAGGGGAATCACAGCAAGGGAGACGAACCCAGAAAAGGAAGACCAGAGTCACAGATTTTTTGGGGAGTAAAACTTATCATGTGGCTGCGTGATCTGACAGCCGTACGGAGCTGTTGAATTAGACTATTTGCTTCCCTGTGTGTGTGTGTATGTATGTGTGTGTCTGTGAGAAGTCTGGTTCGAGCAGCTTCCAGAGACATCCCGCTTGCCGGGAATGCGGTCATGTGAAGTGTGTACGTTTCAACCTTAATTCCCGTCCACACACGATTTAATGGGGCAACTTATTTTATTTTTATTTTTTTTAACTCGTTCAACATTATTAGGCATAATTTGATGATGTCGTAAAAAAGACTGAAGGTGGTTTCCCGGTCACAAGAAGGAATTTTATTCTAACATGAGACAGGCTCACTGGATCACCCCCCCCCCCCCCCCCACCACCCCAACGGTTTCTTATTACGGTTGCTCAGCTAGTTATGTAAAACCACCAGGCCGTGAACCCACCACTGTGCCGCTGGTTTGATGGAAAATCACGTCTGGTCACCTCCTTGCACTTGGTGACCATGACCACTGTACCCCGACTCAAATAAATACAGAGAAATGAGACAAGTCAGCTTCACGTTTGCACAAACATAGTTTTTTTTTTTCATTTTTTTTTTCAGGCGCTTGTTAAATTATTTAAGTGTGTCAACTCTCTGAGAATAGGGGGTGAGGTAAGGGGGGGAGAGCTGTGACTGGGAGATGAGCGCCTTTGCCTCAAAATAATATCTGATGATTAACTTGCGCTGAAGTGTGTGTTTTTCCTTTTCTCTGTTTTTGAAACTGAGAAGGCAGAGTCTCATTCTCATGAGGTCCTGTGAACGACACCGAAGGGGGGAAAACTTAATTAGTGCTCTCCGTGCCATTTTCAGGGTTCTGGGTGTGAATGACTGACTTTTTTCCCCCCGCTCGGTAAATGCGTGCAGGTGGAGGACTGCGTCTCAGCTTTGGCCTCTCTGAAGGCCCTGCTTTGGTGACCTCTATTCCCGTCGCTCGCTGCATGTAAATGCCAGTTGGCCTCTGAAGCTCTGCCTGTGGAATGTAAACAAACAACATGAAGAGCAAGGTCAGCCTCTTAATGAGGGCCCCAGCGGAACGCGGAAGCGTGAGTGGCTGAAAGAATGGGGGCTTCCTAAGGATATAGAGGTCAGGGGTGACGGTGGCACCCCGAATCCCGCAGAGTTTGGCTCAGCATGACCACCGAAGCGGGCGTCCCTCTGTGCCAGGAGCACAAAGCCCCGCCCAGGCCGTTTCTGGAGCACCGCATTGACTGTTCAGTGATAAGGCCAGCGAAGGGCCACCTTAGGATTAACATGCCCGAGCATATTCAGTATTACTGCATGTCTGTCGCTGTGGAGAACCTGCTATTGGAAATGAACACACTCCAAGGCTGTCTGAATGTTGCACTTCATCAAGATTTTCTGTCTGAATGAGGATTTTTATCTCAAGCCGTGTCTCTTCTGTGTGCTTCAGCTTGTTCGGTTCTCATGACCAGATCACAAGAAAAAGGCAAACTGGAATTAAACAGCACCCCATACAAGGTTGGCATTTCTAGATAACAGCTGTTCTGCATTCCAGTGTTCTGTTTTTTTTTGTTGTTTTTTGTACGCTTTTGTCTTTAAAGTGACATGTCAACTTCTGCTTTTCATGGTTTATACTTTTTTAGTGATATTCTTCATAGTTTTTGTGTTTTACGTTTATTGTGTGTTAAGATGGTCAGATGGCATGTGGGTGCCCAAATCCAATATGTGGCGCACTCACCCGTTCATAACCCAGTGTGTGTGTGTGTGTGTGGCAAAGACTAGCTGCAGCCTTGTGTAGGAAAGAGAGAGACCAAACAGCTGTGTCTTAAGTTTCTGAGGCTCCATCACCTTAACTTGACACACACACACACACACACACACACACACACACACACACACCCCACAGCCACACTTTACCCATCCCGAGCCAACCAGCAAGCTCAGCACTTAAGGGGTGGGAGGGGTGACACAGTCGAGGATCAGCCAACCTTCCTCACGCTCTGCACGTAGCACAACCATTAAAATACTGCTCCCTCTGGAGGGAGGCCAGGAGTCAAAGTTTACCGCAGTTCACTCCTCTCTCCTGCTGAAGCCCCGCCCCTCTGATTTCTGTGTCTGTGCCCCTCTCCCTCTTTCTCCATCCCTCTTGTCTCTCACACACAGTCCTTCACACAAGCCCAGTAAAGCACACTGTACTGTGTCTTACACACAGGAAGCCCTTTGTCAGTGTGCATGCCCCTCATTCAGCAGCTGTTTCTTCTGAAACCCACCCCTTCTTCTTTTTTTTCTTTCCTTTCCTTTTTCTTTTTTTTTTTCTTTTTATTTCCCCCCACCCCCCCCCCCCCCCCCCCCCCCCCCCTCCCCCCTTCTCATCTTTATGTTGGACTTTTGTTGTTTTCCAGCTTGGGAAGCCCTTATACTGTGCATTCCAGCGGTAACCTGCATCACACCAAAGATGTGAGCACAATGTCAGCTGACGCAAGCAGCGATCAGATGTTGAGGAAAACAAGGCTCGGGCGTGAGCTCTCATTGGATGTCGGGAGGCTTTACCACTTTTTGAGATGTGGCCCCATCCCCTTTTCATTCTCCCAAAGAGCACCAGCTTTATCTTCTTAGGGTTGAGACATCAGTGCTGTGACGTTAGCACTCAGGACCTGTTGACGAAGGTCAGCCCGCTGTTAGTGTTTACAATAAGGTTTGTGGTTTATGTTGATGCAAGTTCATGAAAGAATGTGGATGAACTTGCCTTAAAGCTCCGATATCGCTGTGTAGTCGCCGCTGTGTATGAGGGCTGGAGCTAACCTCTGTTTGTGCATGTTTGACGCTCTCCTCGGCTTCGCTTTCAAGTCACACAAACGGCTGCAATATTTCCACGTTTTTCTCCTAATCTTTGGGCTGAGAAGTCAGTGTTTAAAGATGGAGGGGATAGATGGATTTATTTTTTCATTTAAAAAGAAAGCGAAAAAAGGTTAACCATGTCGTCTTCAGGCTTTTGACTTCTGTAATGAACACATTTGTTTCCAGCCCATCGCAGTACGAGTCACCACTTGCGTGCGCCTTATTCCCGAGGGGCTTTTTGCACCGTACGTGTGCCTGCGCTCGCTGTTTACACCAAGAAGTTTACGAGAGCTCATAGGGGTTCGCTGCCAACACACAAACAGATCGCACGAGCCTTAATAGAGCAGGAAGAGGCAAGGGGAAGTTGGCATGAGTCACAGTATCTCCTGTTTATTCCCCCCAAAGCTCCTAATGAAGCAGCGGGCTCTGCTTGTGTCAGTCTGCGTGCAGGTGCGGCCCCAGACGCTGCGCCGCTTCCCAAATCCAATCCCACAGCCGGGGCTCCGGCCGCCTCCGTCCTCGCCGGCAGCGGGACTAATGCTCTGAGCCCTCTCCTTTCTCTCGCGTTCGTTTAGTCTGCCGTTCGGGAGATCTTAACTGCGTCCGCTTACGTTTGTGCTCGTGTCACTGCGCATCTGTTTTCACTAATCACGTTTTTTCATCTTCCTCTCTTCAGGCAATGGTGGCATGTTACCCTGGAAACGGAACGGGCTATGTGCGCCACGTGGATAACCCCAACGGCGATGGACGGTGTGTCACATGCATATATTACCTTAATAAAGATTGGAATGCCAAGGTATGCAGAACATACCTTTTTTATTTTTGTTTTCTAACCCAAAGTACCGAATCGTTTTTTCAGTTAAATCACTGTTAAAAGGGAAATAATCAGCAGGATGGTTGAGTGTTTCAGCACGGTTTGGTGCACACGCCTCTCCTCTTTGCTCGAAGCCCACACTTCTGCAGTGGTGTCGGTGTTAATGGTGACAAGCCAGAACACGCCGCATGGTTACTCTACCCACCCGTAATCTCATTAAATGACAGAAATCCCGCTAATCTAGTGTCGGGGAGAAAAGCGACCCCATGACACCAGCCACACCTGCTAAAAAATTCAAAGAATCATCCTGGGTTCCCGCTGCATAGATCAGGTGTTGCTTTAGAAAAATGTCCTCTGTCCGTCTCTTATTACGGCATCGGGCTCAGCTCGCTTCAAACCTCCGAACAATTCAGCCACGGTGTCGAAGGCTAAACAGGCAGTGTCATCAGACAAGCAGCAAAGGAGCTCTCTTCTTGATGTGAGACGGATAAACAGGATGCTGAGGAGCAGGAAGCAACAGCAGCTCTCACAACATAAGGCAGCCGCTGATGCCTCTCAGCGGAGCTGCACACTTGCATAGAGGGAACCTGGTCTGCCAGGCCGCTTCCCAAACTTTACCTTTCAGCAGTGTGGCTTTTTGTTTGCCTTCTAGGTGTCACTACTACTCAAGAGAGGGTGAGCATTTGTGGCTTCATCAGCCAGGTAGAATACAGGTGTTAGGCTCCAGCTTTCTCTTTCAGAGAAGTTTGCAGTACACGCACTTAATTTAGCACTTTTTAGGAGATTATTTAGCAGTTTATTCAGGACTTCTCATGACACGTATGTTTTTAACCCTTTTGTCTACAGGCAAATCGGACCTTGGTGTTTTTGTTGGGTTCTTTTGCATTAAAGTTTTCAAACAAAAGCAGTTAAGAGCCTCCACAACAGAATGGGTCTTGTGCACCAGCCAAACTGCTGCCATGCTCATGCGCTGGCCCCTGTTATAGAACCCTTTTGGACATGTGAATAACCACAAATCTGCTCTGTGATTGGCTGGCCTATTAGGCTATCTGGTATAGAATGTGGTTGCCTGGATACCGGGGCTCCATGAAAGAATGACATGGCTTTGGAATGTTCAGGTTCACTTGTTCCTGTTACTTAACTGCCCCAACATTGGCTTTTTTGTTTGGGATGCTGCGACACCCAGATTGCCCGGTTAGTATCGACAGGGGGTGAAAAATAAAAACCTTATTATGCAGCTCACAGATTTATTACTGAAGTTATTTCGGCGGCTGAAGCTTAATCAGTGCGAGTTCTGCCCATTCAGCTGTTGAAACTGTAGAGTCAAACACACGGGAAGGAAGTGGATCCTCCACGGGTTCATTTTCACCTTAATACTCTGTGTGAAGGCATGACTGAGAGTGAGATGAGATATGCCAGCCGTGACATGCGGCATGTGACAACCACGTGGCCCATCTGCAGTAACCATCAGCTCAGCGCCCAATGGAGTCTGAACAATGCAGAAAGCGTCCTGCTTTCCACTCCAGTCCTGCTGGTTTCTGCATGGACACCATGTGACTTCCTTTTATGAAAGGTGCTCTCATGGGGGTGTTGGGTTTGGCAGGATTTTGTTTACCTTTGACGGCGTTTGGGGCAGGGGGCGGGGGGGGCGGGTAAAAAAATGTGTTTATCCCTCCAGCTTCCGCCGCTCACTTCTCAGTTTTATCCGTGCCGTCTGTATTTTCAGCCATCCAGATACAATGGAAACAGTTTTTTGGGAAAGGCGTGGCGCAGACAAACAAATTAGTGACATCAGCTTTTATTGTGTCAACAGCTGCAAAGATCTTCTTAAAAAAGTGTTTGCTAAACATCAGCCATCACACCTTTAACGGACCGAAAGCCAGTCGACCTGAAATCTGTGGCCGTGCTTGCGTCCATATCAACAGATTTTTTTTTAAAAAACCCAGAGGGATGGCTGACACCTTTCTGCTGCTTGTTGTTTAGCTGGAGGCTTATTCGCCCGCCGCCCGTGTGGCTTCACTCCGAACATCAGTCAAGTTCAGCGAGGTGTAGGTCAGCAGGTCATGGCCTGCTGGAGGCCGTAATCCCGCGCGTCCTCTAATCCACGCCGAACTACCGCGTCGGTGAAATCTGGGGCTGCTTGAGCTGATTACGTGCTGCTAAAAAGAAAAGGAGGGCGGTGGGTGGGTGGGGGGTGAAAGAGAAAATGACTCCTGTCTTCTTTGACCCTATTGTGTTGGATTTAGTGCTGTCACACCGCCGGCTTTCCCCCTCATTCAGCGCGCTGTAAATGGAAAAGGCCACTGCTCCTCCAGCGGAGGGTGTGAACGCTCCAACGCGGCGGGCTTGCGTGTGAAGAGAGGGGCCTATCATATCAGCTGTGTGAGAGTTTAAGCGGCCCGATTGCAGCAATCTGCTTTTTCACTCTCCAGGTCCTTTATCCAGCCGGAGCAGTTTTCCTGTGGGTTATTCTTCCTATCCCTCCACAGGAAAGCCGTCCCCCGCTGCTGCTTCCTATCCTGAGCTTTCCTCCTAGCCCCTGGGGTTGGACGGCCCCCTGCCTTTAAACATTGTCGGCCCGCTTTGATCACTGACACACACACGCACACAAAAAAGTGGCTTTAATTGAAGTGTCCTTTTTATTGTGTCGCACTTTTGTCTTCTTCTGAATGTAAATGAGGATGAAATCTAAAGCGGTGGCCACCACAGAGGGCCTGCTTGAGTGCTGGTTCCTCTTTACCTTCCTGTTCTGGCTTTGACCTGATTTGTATGCATAATAGCGCTGTTTCTCCTCGCTCCGCTCTTCCAGGAACACGGCGGCCTTCTTCGCATCTTCCCAGAAGGAAAGGCCCAGTTTGCTGACATAGAGCCAAAATTCGACCGCTTGCTGCTGTTCTGGTCGGACAGACGGAACCCCCACGAGGTCCAGCCCGCTTTCACAACAAGGTCGCCGCCCACATCTGCCCCAGAGCCGGCGTCCGGATGACCGGGCCGCCCCGCCGCCACTCACCACCCTCTCATTTTGTCTGTGCAGATATGCCATCACCGTGTGGTATTTTGATGCAGATGAGCGAGCCAGAGCTAAAGAAAAGTACTTAACGAGTAGGTTTTGACAAAAAAAAAAAAAGTTTCTTCTTTTTTTTGTTACTTCATTGACGTCTTTTAATCTTTTGTTTGCAGGCGCAGGAGAAAAAGGAGTAAAAGTTGAACTCGGAAAATCGTCTGATCCCAGCTAGTAGGATGCCTGCATCACCCAGCAAACAGCCATTAAGTGCTCTCTCTGAAGAAAGTGGCCTCTAAAGAGCGCGTGTGTGTGCATGCGTGCGTGCGTGTGTGTGTGTGTGTGTGTGTTTTGCAGGGCAACGCCGACCAAACTTTTGCTCGAGCGAGTGCAAGATTCATCCATTTAGAAAAAGCAAATAGATAAACAGTCATTTCTGTTCATACGCAGCCACCTTGGACAACCATGCTGATTCTGAATGTCATCACATTGTACTGAAAGGGATTCTATGTGTTTTGCATCTGTTCAAATCAGAATGCTTCTACATCACAGTGGACACATTCAGAAAAAGGCTTCAGAGAGGTGTTAAACTCAGAGAAAATCTTCATCCTTTTTACGCGTTTCTTTCCAGTTAACTCCTTAAAGGTACAGTGTTTTGCATACGCCTCATGTTATGCTTCTCACACGGAATGGGCTGTTTTAAATAAGCTACTGTAACTGCTTGAGTTTGCAATCATTTGAGGAATGATCTGAATTAAAAGCACCCTATTTCTGACAGAACTGCTTTTGGTCTTAGTTTGAGTTCATTCTTTGCCGTTTGGTCCACGTCAGCTAAGGTTGTTTTGGTTTTGGTTTTCCTTCTTACTCAGAGGTGTGGACTGTTCAGCACAAAAGGTGTCTGTGTCGATGTCAGACTTCGCTCTTGTCTGCACAATACAAAGGTTTGTGCGCCCTCTGCAGGAATCAGTGGCTCTGTGGGGAAATGCGGGGAAACGCTGCACGGCTGAGGAGCTGCTCAGATATGATCAAAGTCAACTCTGGAAATTTGATTTAAATACTGTAGATGCATTTCTTCAGTCATGATGAAAATGCTTTATGTACTTTGATCAAATAGTGGTATTAATAGCCCGGGAACAGAACTCGCTCCTTTAATTTATTTTCCCTTGTCGATCACTGGACAGTCAATGTGCCAGAATTCCTCATTTGTTTGCAGCCTGACCTACAGTAGCTTTGTTTCTACGCTCCAGAGTATCGGGAACGAATGTGATCTGACCAGTGTTCTCATAAAACCTAGACCACTTCAGGACCATCTCCAAGCTTCAGTCTCGGATTTTTTCAAACTCTTAATTTGCTGAAGTCTAAACTTACAGGGTACATTGTGTATTTAGTGCTTTTAGGATGCGGTCGCCTTTGAAAAGAGACTCTTAATAAAATTGAGAGTAGTTCAAAACATCACGTTGTCTGGTCTTTTTTTGTCCCATCCCTTGCTGTAGAGCAAAGACACATGATCCTTCCGTAGTAGAACATGAAGGGATAGCTGTTAACGTTCTTAGGATTAATTTTTTTATAACGTTTAGAATAACAGTCATTTAGGATTTGTTAGGAGGTTAACAGAGTAGTGAAACCAACAATGAAAGTCAAAAATCATTTAATACAACGTTGGATTTCTTTTTAGTAATTGCTAATGTGTTCCAATGCATGGAAACTTCCAGTAGAATCCCACGTCCCTCCATAAAGTTACTAAAAAAGCATTTTGTTGGGCCGCAGCCGTAGCCTAATGGCTAGAGCGGGCGGCCCATATACAGAGCCTGTGCTCGTAAGCGGGTGGCCGTGGGTTCGAATCCGGCGCACGGCCCTTTCCCGCAGGTCTCCCCCTCTCTATCTCTGCCCCCTTTCCTGTCAACCTACTGTCATTAAAGGCCACTAGAGCCAAAAAAAAAAAGCATTTTGTTATTGGATTCTCTAAAGTGAGGAGCATTACTGAAGGATTTTTGCACCTGCTGTGATGACTTCGTGTCTTCATTTCACGAGCCCTAAACATTCACAACTAAGATGAAACTCAGGATACTACTGTGGCAGTTTTTAAGGCAGATGTGATTGAATTTTATTTTTTAGAACTGCAATAAAAAGTTTACTGTTAAGTAGTTGAGTCATTCTCTACTAATTATAGCTACATTTTTATGCTTACATGTCCAGACCTGTTGTCCAAAGCCAACGACGGAGGTCACTGCGATTTATTTCTAGTAAATACATTTGTCAGACTTATTTCTAATGTATTACAATGAGAACTCCATCAAGGCATCAACTGAAACTGTACAGAGCAATATAGAGATTGGATAATCTTCATCCTGTAGTAACTCCTCCTTTGAGTGTTCTTTCACAGGTTAAATGGATATGTTTTACAGTAAATACATTTTTTAATATGAATTAAATGAATATCTCTTCTATATAAACACATTCTTATAAAAAAGTTTATGTCCATAGACAGTACATAAAAGTAATACAGTACATATCACAAAGGTCAAGAAATATATTAAGCTGTATCCAGTACAAACTACATGATGAGCGACGTTTAAGAGCAGATCAGATTGTGTACAAGGCCTGTGCAAAATGAGGGTCCCATTACTCGGCCGTCGTATACTGGCAAAGAAAAGTCTGTTAGTTTTCTCTTCAGACTGAAGTTTCGAGCCCTGTTATTCCGCGTGTGCTGCTGCCAGTGGCAGACTGTGCAAAGAAAGCACAAATGACAAAGCCCAGCCGCGGCTCAGTAATGGCTGAGCTCCTCTGGAGGAGAGGGGAAGCTGTAACTGTCTTCGCCGCAAACGTAGGCACCGATTCCACTGCTCTGGCTCCCCCATTCGTAACTGTCGGCAGCCAGGCTGGAAAACGAATAAATAAATAAATAGAAGGACCACGGCCAATACATCTGACCACATTTCTGTATCGTGTACGACAGGTTTCAGCAAACGGAACTGTGGCTTCTTTTTGCTTTGATTTTTAATTTTTTTTTTTTTACCTGGCTTGTATGTTCTGAGGCATGACGCTCCATGCCAGGTCATCATCACTGTCGTATCGACGGGGGTTGTCGAAGAAATACGCCCTCGAGGAGAAGACATGACCGGGAAGGCCAGAGCCACTCTGCAGGAGCATTAAAAAAAAATAAACATTTGCATAAAAGTGATGACTGGTTATTACAGCACAAAGCCTTTAGTGTGCGTTTCACACCATCTGAGGCAAAGCTTTTTAACACTTTTTCCCTTTGGACTCAATAGTCCATGAGCGGAGGAAGTGATCCAGTTTATTTTAACTAGACCTAACTGCCTTAAATGATGAGGCTAAAACAAAAGCACTTCTCGGTCGATTAACTATTTTGTTGATGTGCTTTTTGAGGGATGGTCCTGTGACCCTACGAAGGCTTCCTGATAACCAGATGGAGAAACGCTGACTGAGGTGGAACGGCTGGCTCACCCTGTCAAGGTTAGGCTTCCGAACCCTGAAGAAGAACACCACAAGAGAGGTGGGGAGCAGCTCCCAGATGAACAGAATCACCCCAAAGACGATGTAGCCGGTGTCGCCCAAAGTTGACTGCAAATCTGCCTAGAAAAAAAAAATATATACACATGTCAGTCTTCAGAAATCTTTCTACAACTCTCACGTTTACCTGGTCATCTTATACCTGCTCATTGCAACATATATGTTTTCATATTTCTTAAAGTAAAACTATGTGATTGTAAACAGATCTGAAGTAATCCGACTTTTCTTATGCACATTCTTTGACCTTAAATAAAGCAGTTCTGGACTTTTCAGGCCCACGCCATTTTGCATCAGGGTCACATGACATTTTTGTGTTTTTTTTATGGTGTCTTTGTTGTTACACCTTTACGGTTTACTATAGGGAAGCCAAACAGAAAACATTCTAAATTCACTTTGAACATTTTAACTGCTTTTAATAATTAAAAGTATATTCATTGAGAAACAGCACAGCGTGGACTCAGACAACCTTAGAATTCTGCCATCCTCAGCAACTCCAAGTCTTCAAAGCAATAGACATTGCCCTTTGAAACTAATTTGGAAAAGTTGCTTGGGCTAGAGCCTCTCTGAAAAACCAAAGTCAGACAACTGACGTGGACCAAATATGAGCCCAGCAGTCTGTCAGCACAGCAAAGCTTTGCTAATCCTGTAAATCCCATTGAAAACAAACTCACTTTTTCACTCTTCAGATTTTAGAATTAAACCGGATATAGTGTAACTTCTGGATTAGCGAGCTTAAGAGGTGTTTGGGTGCACATTTGACTCTGTTTCAATTCCTCCTGATAACCAGGAAAATCCAATTATGCTATGCTGAGCTAAGTGGTTGTTGGCCAAAGTCTCATATCTCCTCCTCTTTCCAAAGCGGTTTGACATCCGGTGATTCACCTGGTCTGACACGTTGTACCAGTCGTAGTCAAATGAGTTAATATTCTTGTTTGAGAGTCCCAACACGACCAAGTTGTAGCATGCCCTGGATGCGTAGAGGAGGATGACGATGGCTCCAATCACTGTTACCTGGCACACAGACGTTCCCTGCACAAGAGCGCACACACAGTGTCAACCGGGCATTCACGGTTTAGCTGAAATTCAATGTAAAAAAACAAACAAAATAACACAGGGCAATCTTTCAGCTTCACTGGCGGGATGATGACATGTGCAAAAGTGCATCTTTATGCACAGCTTTGCAAAACTTCCAGATGCAATGATAATAAGTCACAAAGCGGCTGTCAAAAAAAGGAGAGCTCTCAGTGCTCCCTTCTCAGAGGAACATTAGGACACGGCGGCTGCGTCTCACCTTAGACTCCAGGTAAATATTGGCCAGCGACATCTTGGCGATCTTGTACAGACACAGGGAGAGCGAGATGGCACACAGGACGAACAGCGTGTCGTTGATAGTGACCCTCACCAGGACTATGGTGTGCGCCTCTGCAAACGACATCCTCACCAAGACCGCACACACTAAATTTACAACTAAAAACACCAGGCTGATGAACAGGAAGAGGAGGTACAGCGGCAGCCTGGCAGTCAGGGAGAGAGAGAGAGAGATACATTTACCATCCCTCCCCCACAAATGAAAAGGGCTGCGACGGAAACCCGCCCAGGGCCGCACTCACCTGTACCGCAGCAGCTCTGGAGCGTATTTCGACTTGGCCTTAAAAACAACCTGCAAAGAGAGAACGAGACACTGTGTCATGCAAATGCGTCACGCTGCTGTGATGAAGGGTTCTCACTTCTCTGTTCTCTAATCTCAAATGAAAACGAGACGTTCTTACAGAAGAGGAAGCTCGTGATCGAAAGGGACTGAAGCGGTCGGGCAGTGGACAGGGCAGTGGAGTTTTCAGCCACCGTCAACGGTGGTTGGCGTCAGCAGCAGAGGATTATACTAAAAATAAGCTTCAGGCAGAGGCCGGAGCAGCTATTAGTCTATATGTGGATTATGTAAGCGGTTGAAGAAATGATTCATTGCATCCCACTTCGCAGCTGATGTGAATGAGAAAGTGTTACACTGATAGCAAGGGGTGACATTTCCTGAATGGCTGTCGGGGGCAGCAGCGTTTCGTCTTTCAAACATGCACTTATTGTTTTGTCTTTGATCATAAAAACTATTCTGACAGCAATTTTCTAGATGTTTTTTAAGTTATCTTTGAAGAAAACTAAACTAAATCTGAATACCTTTCCACATTTTTAGCCACATATAGGTGTTACTTGATTATTTCACACATCAGTCTGACAACGTTTCCCTTAAATAACATTTAGAAGGACAGGTGGAGCTGAAAAATGACAGTTTCCATCAATTTAAGAGCTGAAATCAAAGTGCTCAGGGAGCTGCGCCATGACATACAGCATAGGCTTATGCATATGAACCTGAATATAAATCAATAAATTCATGAAATCAAATCTCACACAGGTTATTTGGCAAAAAAATGGCCTTTTCTCCACAGCTCACAAACTGATGCTCAAAGCAGCCCAGTCCCATGGAGCCATCTGCAGAGTCTAATCCCCCAAACTCACCTGTGCAAAGTAAAGGTTCATGAGACTGAGAGTGAAGAACTGCAGGCAGACTGGGAAGCAGTAGAGCAGCCAGAAGGGAAATGGCCCCAAAGTGTTGGCAGTGACAAAGTTCCTGAAGTAGAAGGAGAAGAGGACTGTGCGCAGCGCCGACCACAGCAGGCACAGGAACAGGAACACAGTCTGGTAGCTCAGCCGCTTGTGTCGGTACCGCAGGACCAGCCAGAGCTGCGCGTAGACGAAGATGAAGAGGAGGGAGTAGAAGACCGTGTAGACCACCGTCAGGCCCAGAGTGACGTAGGGGGGCACGGCTGGACTCAGAGTGGGCAGAGGCATTGACTTCTCCATCGGCTCCTTCTCCTCCACCAGGCCCTCCATGACCTGCTCTCCCCGGCCGGGAGCGCAGGGGAGTGGGTGGGTGGAGGGGTGGGTGGAGGGGTGAGTGTAGGGGTGGAGGGGTGTCGGTATCTGGCTTTACGGCGCCGGAATCTTGGGCACTCTGTACCGGACGAGGAGAGGCAAAAGCTGCAACAAAAAGGCAGAAGCTAAGGGGGGGGAGACGGGGCTGCGGAGGCGGCTGTCACAGAGGGCGACCGCAGGAGAGAGACGGAGGAGGAAACAAGCCCAACTTCCTGCAGCAGAGCCGGGGACAGGCGCATGATCCGGGATGAGCACCGTCCGTGTTGTGGGGCGCTGCGGCGGGCAGGAAGCTGATGGGAGCCGCCGCAGCTCGGGGCTCCGAAACCGAGGACCAGCCCCCTCCTCATTGCGCGCTCGTTACGTGACGTTACGCATCAGCTGACGCACGCTACTGTACCTTTAACCCTGTGCTGGAGCTTCCCACCACTGCTCCGATCCCAGGAGGCCACCTCCGCGCTTTTTTACATGGATTTACGTTCGTTTAATGGAGATGCATGACAGTGAATTCACATTTATCTTACCAATAAACATCCAATAAACTCACCATGCAGCATCAGACAGAATGAGGCCGAATAAACATCGTTTCCAATCACTGGTGGAAGGTTGATGATTTGATCTCTTATCTTTTAAAAAGAAAGGAATCTACACACCTTGTTGTCATTGGGGAGATCATGAGCTCCTTTGCCTCCCAAGTTATTCTAGAGACAAAGGTGGGACCAGATCTCAAAGAAGAAGCAACAGAAAAAGAATGATGTTGATTCATTTACTTCAAAAGTCAAAGCCTCAGCCTCTTTGAATTGTTTGGATGCAATCTAAAGAGCTGTGAAGAAACAAATCTCCACAAACTTTCATGGTGAGAATGATATCATCGGACCCCAATTTACTGCTGCTAAAGGCAGTTCTACAAGCAACTGATAAGGTATGCAGATTGGCAGCACTCAAAGGTATATAATTGTGTTAAATAGAAGGCAAAAATCAAACCTTTGCATTGTTGAGTGCACTTAGTTTTTCGCATGCTTCTATATTTGGACTTTGTTCCGGTGAAATGCATAATGCCACACTATCATATGTCTCCATGGCTGTTTGTTTCCATGTGAGTGCTTGTAACCTGGTCAAGTCCCCGAGCCTTGGTAAAAGCTTTGATTTGAATTGCACAAAAGCATCAACATGATTCAGCAGAATCCCACTCGTCCGAGGTTTAATTCATTATTGCGTGTCCAAAAATAACAAGTCCTAGGGGGTTTGGTGAAAGGCATCAGTGTGGTCTCCACCCACGGCAGCAGAACTTCACCGCTACATCAGGAAACGCATGATTACAGATCAAAAAGGTGGAGCATCGTGGCTCTGATGATGCCATCAGACTTTACAAAACTTTTTTCAGTATCACAAATTGACATTTCTGTATTTAGTCTCTGGGATTCCTTTTAATCCCACCAGATAAAACCTTATCCTACTGAGGCAACCTCTGGTTTGTGACCCCATAGAAAGGCTATTTGTTGTCATAACAAAAAAAGTGTGTTATTTTTACAATTAATCAAGGTTTTTGTCTAACAGGAGTGGGACATGTGAATATAGGGTCACTCCCACTCACCTTTGACTGTTGTGAGACATTTACTATTGCCACCCAGAGATCAGAGCAAACAGGATGCTGTCAGCAGGAACTGGGCTGCAGTTTGGATTTACCGTGTTGTTTTGGGCCTGTTTGGTGTAAAGTATGAAAACCTACACCAATAAGTGTCCTTACCAAACTCTTCTGTCCTCCACAGCATGGCCCTCGGTCTTGGAAATCACCCACATCTTTGGTTTTTCCCTATCGATGACAAGAAATGACAACAGCGGGGTGGTGATGAAATAGCACTAAAGTCTTATGATCAGGCTACAGGATCCCGTTATAGACACATCAGACACGTACATACTGGTTACCAAGCAACACGGGTAGAGGAAACGGACTCACAAAATCAGTGACACATAACAGCTATTGACATCAGCGCCTTACTGTCCCTACTATTGCCTTGTAGAGAGGCCTGAGGCCGTTTTAAGGTTTACACTAAATGATCAACCTCCAAGGACCTTTGATCAATCTAAACCTAATCCAAATTAATATTACATATGTATTCATTTATTATTCTAATATACATTCTTTCTGTTTATTTGTTAATTATGAATAAAATGACCAGTAGCTGCCAAATCCCAGAACTTTCATAGGATGACCACAAGGTGGCACCTTGCCACCTTGTGGTCATTATTGCCATAATTTTACCAGTGACAAGAGAGGAAGGACCCACAGTTATTTCTGAAAAAACAACTCTCTGTCTTTACCAGGGCACTCCTACATAAGAGACAATAAAACTACAAATCCCCATTTTCCCCTAGTTAACGACGAGTAAATAAGTTGATAACCTGGTGTGGCAGTCATCTGATCCTGTAGTAATAGATATACAGCATAAATGTATTTTTCTACAGCCACAGAGCCAATTTTATTAGAGTAGTTCAAGTTCTTGTGGGATAGACTAAACTAAAATCCTATCTATGGCACGATCTCTATGCATTTTGGAATCATGACATAAACATAGTGAGAAACATGGCTGCATGGTGGATACAAAAATGTTTCATTTAGCTGTCAGCCACCTCTATGAATCCAAATTAAACAAAAAAAATTAAGCAGGGACGTTTTAGAACAAAAAAAAAAGTTTTTAGATAGTCTCAGAAAGATCAAGGCCCTTGATAGAACGGCTGTGATACTCTTTTGTCTGAGGGGGGAAAATGATTATATCACAGCCCAACAGGTTAGGGGTCTGAAAAAGAGAAAACTTAACCTGAGAGAGGTCAAAGGAATAGAAGGTATTTAGACTTAAGGATCCATTGGCTCAACGTGTCTGTGGAAATATTTAGCGTTCGTGTAGAAGGTGGTGCAGGGTCACTCTTTGGCTATCCCATGCATCAATAATTTGTCCTCTGGAGCAACATTTCCCAGCCTGCTAGCCTTGTAACCTTTTAAACAAATCTGTGTCCATTTATGACCTCTCCTCAGGGGGTCAAGGCCCGAACATGAGCTGTGTGTACTTTAGATTGTTTACTGTGTATCTAAATGAAATGTTTCATGGTGATTCATTCATTGTTGATAAAGAAAAAAAGGGCAAAGGAAAGGATTCGTAAGGCCCCCTCAGGTCATACTCTGTTTTACTATCTTTTGGGTCTTGTGGATTAAATCTTCGCCTGCTCTTGACTCAGAAAGGTCATGTAATCGCACAAAAATATTTCAAATATTTGGATTTGGATATTTTGGATAGTCGGGATCACAGCTATCCATGTTTGACACTTTAAAAAATGTGGTTCAATGTACTCTCTTGTGGGACAGATATTTTGGGTTGGTGGTGGCTCTACATGAATGATTACGTTTTCTTTAAAATCATTAAATATAATGGGGGCGCAGACACTGAGCTTCATGATTATATGACCAACAACTACTCAGCAGGATCAAAGTGGTGGATGGATGATTGACCATCCGTTAGTGGGACAGAGGGGCTCCAAACTGAACCATAATATCAGCATGCCCCTCATTATCCCAGCTGGATATCCCAACTCTGATAGCCTCAAATGATTACTGTGCTCTACAGGCCTTTGTGATGCCGTCCTTTACATAAGCTTTTGGTTAAACTTGGCTCAATTGCCGGTCACTGCTCCATGCTCTGATGGTCAACTGGCCAGTCTCCAAAGCTCCAGAGCTTGATCAGTAAAGTAATAATTTTCTGGAAACTCACCACCAGTGGCCCCTGGGTAACATTACCTTATCGTCGAAACACACTTGGCTACTTTAAACTGTAATAGCAACCCTTGGAACACTCAGTTTTGTGAAAATGACTGCAGTCCTTCTCGCTGCCTTATTCTTTCCTCAACAAACCTCTGGAACTATCGCCAGGCAGAGTTAAACATTGCAACATCTTCAAAATACCATACCAAGCCACAAACGTTTAAAAAAACATTTTGGAGAGGAAGTATAGGGTTTTTACTAATGTTTTTCTCATAGTTGTGCTCCGCCCACACTTGTAATTCACTGCCTCCGCTTATAACCCAGGGCTGACCGCTCAGTTGCCTCCGAAAGGCGAACAATGGGTTGGCAGAAGCAAGGATGGCTCGTATGTGCGAGTTTTCTCGGATTTGTGGCTTCGGTGCGGAGTATAACAAGAAACGAGTTTTTCCCTTTTGGACAGAGCGCAAGAGATCAGTTACTGGAGTCTGGGAATGACCAAACGCACCAACTTAAATTGAACAAGCCAGTGCTGTTTTATGATGGCACTTTCAACACCCTTTTTGTAAGTTAACCAACAACTTGACGTGTGGTCACACTATTTATACAAACGCAAGGGACTGAATCGGTTCCGCGGACTGTCCTTAGGTTTCTGCGCAATTACGCATAGCCAAGACTCTAACAGGGGGGCAGAATCTAATCATTTGAACGATTCTTGGAAGTTAAAAAATGTTGTTCAGGCCGGGTATGACTTTCTCTGTCGATCCGGAGCATTTCTACACATCAATTTACTTATCACACACGTTGCTTCATCGCGCGGAATGCATGCGTCGACGCATTCACACTCTGAGATGACTGAGATTTTACCGCTCACACTAAGACGAAAAAGCTTTCTTTGTAACCCTCTAACATCTAGTTATGACTTCATGTTACATAAAGGATGCATGTGGAGACCACACAATTTTTTAAAGGACTCTTTTAGTGTTAGAGTCTTTTTTTAACCTCACCCTTTGTTTGAAGTTTACCATTTAGCTGGCCAACAAACATTTGTTCAAATTCTGGTTCTCAAAGACGGTCTAAGTCTATTTTTTGTTTTCATTCTGATGCGTTTGAATAATGTGCTTGCAAAGCATGATCAGTCTGAATAGTAGAAACTGAACATTTGCCAAACCTGTGAAGGCTTTGGTTGTTTGAATGAGAGGTTATTTCTGTTACAATTCGATCTGTTTTTATAAATGCAAAATGAAGCCCAATCCCAACTGAGCAGCCAGAAGATAACCTTTCCCTACGAAATGGCTTTTATATGGTACTTAACACAGAAGTGACTCTTACTCAAAGTGCAGATCTTTTGGAGCAGTTTGTACAGATGTGAATACACACTGGTTAACTCATCAGCCTGAGGCTGAGATGAAATATTGAATTCCTTGCTTCAAGAGTCTGGGCTGAGGAGCTCCTGCATCACCCACCACAAACTTGTTTCCCCACTGCAGTTAGGCTTCCTCAAAGACTTTTGGTTTTGATTTACGAGGCAGTCTGTGGTGAATTGTCTGTGCCTTGTGGGTGTTTTTTCAGGCTTTTAGTCCAGACAAGGTTACAGACAAACAAAGGTTTTTACAAATGTAAAATCAGCTCAGGAAGCTCGATCGTCTATTCGCGAGTGTATTTCACCCCGTCTCATAAATATTAAACACTAATTTTGAGGTTCTCTTGTTAGGTCCATGAGATCAAAATCACTAATCATTTTCCAAGCTCTTGGAGTTTCAACAGGAAGTTTCTGTAATGAAGATTAGTCTACAATTTTCACGCTCTCTGGGGCTGTTCGTCAGGGGCAAGGACAGGAAACAGTCTGGCCTGAACCAGAAAGACCTCTGTTGTTTTCATTTGGTCAGGAAGTGAAGGAGTGTGTGCATGTTTTTGCCATGAGCTCCAGAATGTCTTTTTCTTTAAGAGCTTTGCATTTTGTAACAATAAAGCTATAAAAGTGTGTAACAGTTGTGTTTGAAGGGATCTTGTTTGTTCATTAGCGTTGTGGAAGGACATAGCAGCTGACTTAGATCATTACTCTAATGAGTTTGGAATAGAGATCAAAGTGGGTCAGGCTGAACTGAGCTCGCCTCAGTTTGAGGAACAGTCTGAGCTGTGTCAAAGTGAGGGTCAGATGCTCTTAAAATTGTTTTATTCCCCGTCTGCAAATGGCCAACGTGAGTTTTTCATTTCAGATCAACACCAATGGCTTTGTGGCCACGAAGGAACCGACAAGCGAGTCGACATATCTTGGCAAAATGCCCCCAAAATTTGGCATGATCGCAGCCCTTCAAGGAGACCTGGACACCAGTGACGGCGTGGGGAAAGTGTTCTTCCGCGAGGACTCCAGTCCCGGTGTCCTGCGCCGGGCGGCCGAGCACATCAACAGGGCCTTCCCGGACGATGACGAGGTTAATCCCACCCATGCCGTGGTGGTCACCTGGGTGGACGTCGCCGCCCATCAGCCTCAAAGCAGAGGGGACGACGTCGACAAGGAGGTGCGTATTACATATTCATTCAAAACATTCGGAGCGATGCAGGTCACTTATATCCTCTCTAATGTCTTGTTACTCAGAGAAACACCTTCCAGCTGGTTATTGCATCTTTGGAGACCGCTTCATATGCTATTGTCCTCTATGCAAGGGATGGAATTCAGTTTTCCACCACACCTGTTGGAGACAGTCGTGTGATCTTGCATGCTGGCTTCAGCCAAGGTTTGGTCACAGGTTTCCTGTTTTCCAGTCAGGGAACATACTACCGCACCACCACCAATGAGGAGGCCTCCGTGAGGGATTTGGCAGAGTAAGTTTCTGTCAGCGTCGGCCCAAATCACCGTTTAGCGAGCACATACAGATCACTGATGCTGTTTTCTAAGAATTGTTGTGTGACCTGTAAATTTGTTTTCAACCCAGAAACTTTCCCTCCTCACAGGAAGACCAACTCTGGGCTCAGGGGTGTATGGGTGTATGAGATTGGATTTTCCCCCTATTTTGCCAATGTGGCTCCTGGTGAGGTCACTGAGCTGCCCACTGAGGTTCCGCCACAGGCCGAGGACACAAGACAGCGCGTTTATACTGATGTAAAAGTGCAATATTCGCCTCAAGAGCCAAGAGTAGAACAGATCGACACAGAGCCCATTCAATACCTGCCAAGGCAGCCAAATAACCCAGAAGTGTTGGTCGTGGACGATCCAGACATTAATGTAGATGGTGAGTGAATGGAAAAAAATGAACTATGATTGATGCTTGATATATATTATGATATATATTATTATATATGTTATTCAAATGAACCTAAGACTTCTAACGTTTGACTCAATGATACAGAGATTAGAATTAAATGTGAAGTAGTTTTCTAGTTGCATTGTTATAGGTGTAATTATTTCTGTACAATAAGCACAGTTAAGGTGACAGTGGAAAATAACAAAAACAGAATTTTAAGCATATACAAGTGAGCTCTGCCATAATGGTGCAAAATACAAGCCCTGATGGCTGGTCTGAGAAAGTAATGCACTTGAATGTCAAATTACTCCTCTATATACACACCATACTAGATTTCAACTGGTTTACATAACAACGTACCAGTTCTTAGATATAACCAGGAAATAGCAACATCTAACTAGTACCGAGAAGAAGTCTGAAAGAACAAACCACAACTAAAAAGGATATAACTAATGATATTCTTAACTTTTTTTATGTCCTGTGTCTTCAGTGTTCTCATACAACTTTGGAACCTGTGCCAACAACAGAAATAAATGTTCCCAGTTTGCTGACTGCAGGGACTATCCGAATGGATACTGCTGCCACTGCAGACCTGGCTTCTATGGCAATGGAGTGCAGTGTGTGGCAGAGGGTATGCAACTATTTGTTTGTGTGTGTGTATGTGCGTGTGTGTGATGTAGTGCTTTACTGTGGGTGAAACCATTGCTGCATTGTAAATCTCATCTACATTTAACTGTAATTGGCTCAGCTAGTGCAGTTTGACTTATGTTATAAAGTTGGACGACAAAAGCAACACGGTGAAACAAGTGAGCACATAACTTTGGTGAAGTTTTTTTCATATAGAATGGTGTCAGTGGAAGCAGATGTCTTTTTATCTCACATTTATTCACCCACTTCCACTGCGATGTATGTCCCCAAAATGCTAACATATTTTTCATAGCAGAAATTACCTCCACTGGGAATTAAGGCAGTGGTGCAATATTTATTTTCTTCACATGAAAACTGATTTCAGTTGCTCTGGTTTTTATTTGCAGGGAAGCCCCAAAGGATGAATGGCAAATTGTATGGAACAGTGTTTGTGGGGGACTCTCCTTCCCCTGTGGAGTTCAACGGAAATGATCTCCACTCGTATGTGGTGGTTAACGATGGCCGATCTTACGTTGCCATCAGTGACATTCCCCAGACTGTTGGTCCCTCTCTTGCCCCCCTGTCAGCCATTGGTGGAGTGATCGGGTGGGCGTTTGCTCTGGAGCAGCCTGGCTTCAAGAATGGCTTTAGCATAATTGGTGAGACAAAGAAAGGGACTCTCAACAGCTTCGTGTTTGGTTTTCATAGGTTTTAGATGTGCAAATGACATATTAAAGATTCCAGCATCATAAATCCTCCGCTGTGACGGTTGCCGGGTCGTCAGAGGTAATCCGGGGTGAGGGTTTTGAACTTTCTCACCTGTTTTTTATCCGCCAAAGGGGGTGAGTTCACGAGACAGGCCGAGGTGACCTTTCTGCCAGGGAACGAGAAGCTGATAATCAAGCAGGAGTTCAAAGGCACTGACGAGCTTGACCACCTGGTGGTGCGCACCACCTTAAACGGAAAGGTGGCTGAGGTCCCTCATGGCTCCACCATTCAGATTGAACCTTACTCTGAGGTCTACCAGTACAGCAGCAATAGTAAGAAAAATTTATATATATATGTATATGATAATTCCATTTATCTTTTGAGTTTTTGACATCACAGTTTTTGGATTTGCTCATCTGTCCATTTGACCTTTCAGTGATTACCTCATCGTCCACTCGGAGCTACACAGTGAACATGCCAGACGGATCCACTGAAACCAGAACATACCAGTGGCGTCAGACCATCACCTTTCAGAGCTGCCAGTATGACGAGTCCTTGAGAGACGTCAGACCCAGCCAGATGCTCAGCGTGGACCAGGTTTTTGCCATGTATGACATCAAAAATGAACTCATGCGGTTCGCCATGAGCAACAAGATCGGTGACGTCAACGGTGAGGGCCCGGGGATTACTTTGGTGACTTGTTTTGGTCTGAGATCTTTTCCTTCCTGCATTACAACATCTTGTTTGACCAAAAGGGGTTATTTTTAGACAGTTAGCTCGCAACAGGATTTTATTAATCAAGTCTGTTTGTTATTTGGTTTTTAACATAGGAGGGCAGCCAGAGGACAACCCATGTTTCACTGGAAGACACGGCTGTGAACCTAATGCCGTTTGCCGACCTGGCCAGGGAACCCAGTTCACCTGCCAGTGTATTGCTGGATTTAATGGCGATGGCCGTACATGCCATGGTAAGAAGAAGAAGACACACAATCTGATGCAGAGAACTCTGTACGTGGCTGTAGGTTGCATGGATGATACAACACATATCATCTGCTTTGAAGTAAATCAAACAGTTTCAGTGTTTCAGAATCATTATCTAATTAGGTCATACTTTTGAGTCTTCCTTCCTGGGGAACAGCACAACCTTGCTAATTATCAGAGGGGGCCCCACGCTCTGAGAGCAGGTTGACATTTGTGAGAAGCTAAGCAGGAAGAGCGCACACAGTAAGGAAAGGAAGGAAGTATTTCAGACAGATGCTATCTTAAAACAATTAAGAAATCTAATTAAGCTTCTCCCTCTGATCTCAAAAAGTCTGATAATCAACCCTGCTGATTTGACGAATCTAGACCTCCGAGGTAAAAGTTGGGCTAAATGCGGGGGCTATTAGCCTGTGATAAGAGCTTGTTTTCTCTGTCAGACATTGATGAGTGCCAAGAGAATCCTCAGATCTGTGGGCCCAATGCAATCTGCAACAACCAACTAGGGACCTTCCGCTGTGAATGTGAAGATGGATACCAGTTCGGTAGTGATGGGAGGACCTGTATTGGTGAGTTATGTTTGTGTTTGCTGTTTTAGGCAGATCTCTTGGTGATGCATTGAAATATTGAGAATTCTCGGCGGTAGAATGTCTATTATTATTTCTAAAGACATATACATGAACATGTCTTTAGATTTACATAGCCAACACCATAAGGATTGTATTACAGCTTTTTATGATCTCAGATATCATTTCAAACTATACTCTGTTCAGTTAAATACAATTACTTTGAAGAAAGAGCTCTTTTTTTTTAAGGAAACATTCTTATTTACTGTTGACACTCCAGCCAATAGTTTCTGACTTTTTCTTAGCATGAAAGTCTGGAAACAGAGATTGGACACGTCTGAGTAAACCAGCCATCACACTGCACCGCATTTGCTCAAGAAGCTTCTTCTTCTTCTCTGTAGAGGCTGATGAACCCGCGGACCACTGTGAGAAAGGGACCCACACCTGTGACATCCCCGAGCGGGCTGTGTGCAGCTACACAGGGGGCTCGTCCTACCTCTGCTCCTGCCTGCCTGGGTTCACAGGAGATGGTAGAAACTGCCAAGGTACTGCAAACAGACACAAGGCACAGGCTGTTTAGACAGCCTATCGTAGGAGAAAATCAATAATAAATAAAACAAACAAACAAGAAAAGCAGTCCCTAAACATCTAAGACAATGTGAGATAAGAGCACATTGCACTGATTTGATAAATGTTAAAATAAGTTGAATACTGAATTAAAGATATGATAAAACAGATCAGAAAATATGGAATTACGACTTTAAAAGTGGTTTTAATTATGATAGCAGCAGTATTTCTAGTTTTGAAACCCCCTTATTAAAACCTGGGAGCTTCTCTAAAAAGGTGTCTGCCAGTACTGAACGTCTGTGGGAGAATCTACAAATATGATTTAAAATACGACGAGGACGATAACCTTTCAGCTTTTTACTGTGAACTATTAGACATGCTGTTTTCTGATACGAAAGATGTTTACAGGCACATTTAGCAAATGCTGAATCCTACCAAGGAAAGAAAAGCGCATGTATGTGGCAAACAAAGCAGGACTTTAAGCACTATAATTGTTTAACCAGCTGCTCGGGACTGCTGGAGGTGAGGCTGGCTACATAATCAGGGACTGAACAGGGAGACATTAAAAGCAGATGGACATTTCTTTCACAGTTCTGACTTTGACTGCATTTTTCAAATTTTTTTTTTTAAGTGAGGGTGTCTGGTGTTCTCTGTAACCTTTCAATCTAAAGTCTCCTGATGAGAGCATAAAACATGTGCATTAAAAAACAATGTTTTTCTTACGATACTTCTTTGTCTTTATTTGCACTCTCACATCTTGCCTGAAGACTTAGACGAATGCCAGCTCGGCAGGTGTCATCAGGACGCTGTGTGCATCAACACTCCGGGATCGTTTACCTGCCAGTGCAGGCCGGGTTTCAGCGGCGATGGCTTCTACTGCTCATCTGGTAAGTGTGCAACGGCCACAACAGTGCACAACCACAACCGTGGTTGTGATTAAAATTCTCCTGCTAGTGTCAATTAATTTGGGGGTTTTAAGTAGTTATTCATATTTTATAGTTACATATCATTGATCAGAGAAAAACAGATCTTCAGTCTTAACTTTGTTTGTTACTCCCAATACGAAAGGAGTGGTGTTTGGGAGTGAATGCCTCACCGGGGGGCATTAGGGCCATCTGGAAGCTGTTTTTTGTTTTACATTTGAATTTTTCTCAACTTATTAATGATGTGGAAGTTATTTTTTTTAATTATGTTACATTTTGATTCGACACAAAACAAAGGTTGACTTTTGACATCAAATGATAAGAATCACCGCCATTGTTCCTTTATCTCTCCAGGAAGGCCAAAAAGTCGATGTGAGGTCCACAGAGAGAGTCTTTTGGGTGAGACGGAGTTCGGTCCGCGGGGACCTCGGCCTCCTGTCGGCCAGTATGTCCCGACGTGTGATGAGAATGGTGAATATGAGCCCGTGCAGTGCCATGACAGCGCGGGATACTGCTGGTGCGTGGATCGCTACGGGCAGGAGATCCCCGGGACTCGTTCTGAACCGGGTATCAGGCCTCAATGTGAGTAAACGGGATGCGTTGACCCTCCAGCAACGTGAAGCGACAGGAAAAGGAAAACCAAGTTTCAGGAACACTGCTGTTTGATTTTTAGGTTGGCCCCCTCCACAGTGTAACTATAAATGTCATGTGTCATTTAGGCAGCAGCCATGGTGGTGTGCCTCCACCTGTCGGACCCCAGCCCACACACCTGCTGTTTGCCCAGAGCGGCAGGATAGAGCATGTCCCGCTGGAAGGTTTCAACATGAAAAAAGATGAAGCCAAGGCTCTTCTCCATCTGCCTGTAAACTTATTTAAAAAATTCCTTTATTTTTATTTTTTTCAGGCACCATTTTCAGCCTGTGTTGTTTTTACTATTCTGATTACACGAGATATAGAAAAAGTTCTAATGCTATCGTCAGCCCTAGGTCCAGTCTTTCCTCTGTGCTTGTGCACATGCTTGCTCAGGCTGTTTGATCTTCCCATCTGCTTAGTGCATTCAAGACTTGAGCTTTATTGCTCTCATTCAGTGACATTCCCACTAATGACTAACATCAGTGCAGCATCTTTTGAAATCCCGCCTGCATTCTGGGTTACGCTGATTTACAAACCAGCTGGCCCAGAGTCTGGTCGAGCTATGCACGGCTCAGTTTGTTTGCATTCATGTCAAGATGTCAAAAAACACATCTGCGCCAAGGTTTGCTAAAGGAAAGCACACTGAGAAAAGATTGTTGTGTTGTGTGCTGTAGGAGAAGGTGATCATTGGAGTGGCTTATGACTGTGTGGAAAAAATGGTGTACTGGACAGAAATCACATCTCCCTCAATCAGCAAGGCCAGCTTTGAAGGGGGAGAGCCCATTGTAGTTATTAGATCAGGTATGTGTTTACTCTCGATCCTCAGGTTCTCTTTCATCTTTTAAAGTAAGTCAGGAAATTGCACTTTATGATAAAAAATGTTAAAAAAGGTAACTATATCCCAACAGATTTGGATAGCCCAGAGGGTATCACCATTGACCACTTGGGGCGAACCATGTTCTGGACGGACTCTGTGAAAGATCGCATTGAGGTGGCATCTCTGGACGGGTCCCAGAGACGTGTCATCATAGACTCTGATCTTGTGAACCCCCGAGCCATCATCGCTGACCCGGCCAATGGGTGAGCAGAACCTAACATAAAGCTCCAATGTTTTGCTTGCTGTTTTTTTCACAGGAAGAGAAGCTCTAATGTTGAGCAGCAGAAGTGGAATTTTCTAATAAAAATGTATTTGAATAAACATTTATGCATGTATCTGTTTATTAAGGATTTGCAAGTTGTTTTATTTTTGTTATAGATATACAACTCCTCTCATCTCTGTATGACCATTAATAACAGCTACAGTTATGAAGGTCCAAAACTAAAGAATAGAATCTTCATCACGGTCCCATTTCAAGTCAAAAACCTGATTCTGCACATAAACTTAAAGTTCAGCAGTTTCAGAACTTCTGAACTCTTGTCTGTTCTTGGTATGATTTTCTTTCATTAATTTCTAATTCAATTCAAACAGTTTAATTAGCTGAACGAGCTGTCTTCTCCTTACCACTTGTATGTTAGTTTAGCTACCAAACAGCTGGCTTTGGTTGGGTACTAAGTAAAACATACAATACTCTCCTTTCAGATGATTTATTAATGGATTAACTGTCTTTTTTCCTTCAACAGTCATTTATACTGGGCTGACTGGAACCGTGACGCCCCCAAAATAGAAACCTCGTACATGGATGGATCCAACAGACGGGTGCTGGTTAAGGACGATCTCAGTCTACCAAATGGCTTGACTTTCGACTTTCAGAGTTCTCAGCTTTGTTGGGCAGACGCAGGTAAATTTCAGACAGATGACTAATCTGTGAAGTGGTGTCTGCTGTGTGATGAGTGCAACGTGTAACCTCTCCCCTCCAGGCACACATAAAATGGAGTGCATGCATCCTGGCCGGGGTGATCGCACCACAGTTCTGGAGGGGATTCAGTACCCCTTCGGAGTTACGTCATTTGGGCAGAGAATCTACTACACTGATTGGAGAAGGTTTGAAACGTTTTAAAGCTTTGCTTTCAAAAACAAGGCTACATCTCTCTCTCTATTTCTCAGGTTTTACATGTTAGAGGGGAGTCCATTTTTTCCGAGAATACAGATAATATATCTGTTTCTGGTTTAGACTGAGTTCTAATGCATCACAATGTAGTATTTTACATTATTATAGACTGAATTCTTGTCGCAATTATTCTCAACGTCAAGAACAGAAAGTAGGTTTTGACCCCAGCCTGCAGTGTCCTACAAGTGGGCAGACCATCAAGGTAAGGGAAGGAAAGGATAGGTCAAGGATCAGAAATCTCCCCCACAAGCAGGACATTCTCATGGCTCGTGCTTATAACTGAAAAAGAGGGGGTTGGGATGTCCTCACATGAATGTGTGTGCCTGTGTGTGAGCACTAGGAGTGAGAAGGAATCCTTAAAAAGTGACAGCTGCTTGCAATTTCTCATTCCGGGCATCTGTGAGTGACCTATCCTGGGGCTCTCTGTGATCTTGCCTGGACCTTACAAGAGAAGGTTGAGAGGTGTTGGTGGGGGAAGGCACACACACAACAAACTATGTCAGCAATGGCTGAGAAACTGACCCTTACTCATCCAAATATACAAAGCACAAATAACTGGGAGGATTTCTCAAAATGAGATAGTCCCAAATGGATAAATTCTCGTACTGATTGTGTTTACAACAGGGACGCCATAGTCAACGTGGACGTGTCGGGTGGAAGGGAATCAGAGGAGTTCCAGCCCCAGAAACGGACCAAGATATATGGGATCACCACAGTCTACTCCCAGTGTCCCTCAGGTAATAATTTAGTATTAATGGGGTAACTTATTCCCCATGAAAATCTCTGCATGCGTTTGTGTTGAATTCTTCCAAATGTTGCAAAAAGAAGCTGGCGAGAGACGGACGACCTATTCGTCTTAAAAACGGCTGTCAGCAGACCACAAAAACATAAAAAATTAACAAGAAAAAAGGAACATCTCACATTCAGTCCCTGAAACTGACATGAGGAATTCTGCAGATTGTCTAGCTCGTATTTATTAAGTGGGGGATGACATATGGTAGAGCAAAGCACCAGGCTTCGCTCTCCTGTCTAGATAAGGCTGCACAAGGGAAAAAAACAAATGAAAACAGGGAATGTAGAGTTGAGGGAGAGGGCCTCAAACATCTGGAATCTGCTATGTGTTTCCTTTAGATGTGTTTAGTATATATAAAGAGGCTGTTTCCTGCTGCTGACCGCGATGGTGGCTTATTATTTCAAGTGCCCTCTCTTGTTCCATGTTATTAAGAGTAACTTTTGTCTCCATTAGGGCAAAACCACTGTTCTGTGAACAACGGAGGTTGCACCCACCTCTGTTTAGCAACGCCAACAGGCCGCTCCTGTAAGTGTCCTGACAACGCTGTTGGTGTGGGCTGCGTGGAGAGGGACGGCGGGTACTGAAAGGAGCTGGCCGGACTCCGAGAGTCAACACTGTTCAAATGTTTGACCGCAAAATAGGATCTACTCAGCATTACTAAATTCTACGAAACACCACTGAGAACAGAGATTAACTTAACTGTGCCTTTTATTGCTCAGTGATTTGCTTATCTATATTTTCTAAGAACATTTCCCATTTACAAACTCACACCCGGCACTGGGATCTGTGAAAATAAACACTGTCATGTTGACTCTTTTCCCGAGTGCACATAAACCAAGATTAAAGCTCAAGGGATACATTATTTAATGTCAAATTAAACACAGGAATGCATGACAGTTGTGTAACACTGTGGGGTGTTTGGAATTAGCTTATCTCAAGGAACTGCTATTGAGAAATAGGGTGAAAACATCTGTACAGGCCAATGGGATGACTATATGCTGGATGGGAAAGGAATAAACTTTTTTCTACCATGCCTGGCTCTTGGCTTTGTCTTTTTTGCATTACTGCAACAGCACCCTCATGTGGTAACTTCAAGACCACACAGAACAACCTCAAAATATGGGGTTTTATTAAGAATACATTCTGAATGAACAAAAATGATCTATTATCAATGTTGGTCAAGCAAGACTTCCCATGAGATCAGTTTCTGATAACAATAACCAGTACGGTACTGTAAATTGCAACCTGTACACAAGGCTGGTCCTTCCCCATAATAACTTTGAAAATAAAAAATGATTCGTGGGTAGGATGAGTATGAGGAAATAAAGAAATAAATAAATAAAGAAGAAATAAAGGGTCATAAAATGATTACACAGATACAAAATTGACAATATGAGACGGAGAACAATGGACAGTAAATCATGATAATCAGGATTTTGACCGATGGTTAATGTCATGTCACAAAAATAAATGTTCTTCAAAGCCTAAGCTGACTCAGTAAACAACATTTACCATAAAAAAAATAAAGAAAGTTGAAAAGAATTGTTGCGTTTCACCCAAAATGTTAATCAAAATGTATTTTTAAGAATATTATTTACATTTATTGAAAGAAAAAAAAAACTTTTCTGCCCATTGACATTATCCATATTATGTTACAGAAGCATGTCTACGTGTTAAATCATCAACATCTGTTGTTAATCTTTATCTCGTATCCAGCAGTTGTAAAAGTATGGAAACTATAACTGCGGATTAACCTCGAATAATCATTTTATGAACTAGTCTGTATTAGTTTAGTCCGTATGGGTCATGAATGATTTCAAATTTACACAATGGAACCTTCTCAAGAATGTCTCAGTCATTTTTCAAGATACTGAGGCTGAAGTTATTTATGAAGGTTCTTTCAAACGCACCATCATTGCTGAACAAAATGTAAACGTTTTGTTGGTTGGTTCCGGGAGTTGTCCAATGGGAAGCAAGTGAGGGGTGTGTGTACGTCACAGGCTGAGGGGAGGGCTTCATGTGTTTGTTCTATTATGCCCTCAGATTTGACTGCAAGGAATACTCTTTGAGGGACTAAAACAAACTCACATTGGGTAGATTTCTGAATAAAAATGTATTTTCTTCGATGTAGACATGTATGACAACATCACAGATTACAGTCATTTCCCCTTGTGTTCACTGGGGATACACCAAAATAAACAGACTTTAAAAAAATGTTATTTCTGGTGATGTTTTTAAAAAAAGCTCAACTTTCTTATGTGGAGTGCATACAGAAAGCCCATAGGTATGAACTATTTTTGTTATTGCTATATATTTTCGGACTCTGTCAGACGTATTTTCGAGGAGATTCTGCATGAACCAAAGACGGCGGTATGTGGGACATGGTTCCGCAGTCTGTACCGAGGGCAGCAAAACAAGCGACTTAATGCAGACAGAGGACTAGAATTGAGCTGGAATTTAATTTACTTGAAACCACGGTATGTTTAAGGATTTATTTTTCCCTTTTAGATAGTACTAATCTGAGAATTAACTAGTTACTCCCGGGCAATGTGACTATTTTACTGACTGCCGTAAAATGTGTATTAGTTTTTGTTTAGTACAGTTTTGACATGTACCAAACACAGGACGATGCGGTGGAAAACCAGCAGAGCAGCTTTGCGATATGACTGTTTACAAAAGAGATTAAATACTAAAATGTGTACCTTGCTATTTGTAAAGGTTATTACAGTTACTTGTGCCGAGGACTTGGGTTTCAATATTTTTAATTCAAATATTCGGGTTAGAAGTTATCGAGTGTGTGCTATTAGCCTCGTAGTTAAGGCATTGATAGTATTATAAGCAGCGGAAAAATAGAATTTTCAAGATAAAGCGTCAAGTACAGCGGGTGATACTTCGGTAAGCATGTTGACGAAAATGAGCGGTTCACGTCAAATAAATACATTGGAATAATTTAGCTGAATTTCTTTGTGCTTTGTTTGTAGTGCGAACTATAAGTTTATCAAGAAGTCTCTCACATAAGCGTTGGTTTGACATCTCAATATCCTACGTGAGTTCGGGCTTCAGTGGTATATTTTGAAAGTTAAATGCCACACCGGAAGCTAGTGTACAAAAACTACCTGCTAGCTTAATGCAGGTTCTGTCAAATATTCTGTTAGCTAGCTGACTATGTTGTTAGAGTCCGTTTTGTTGTGGTTATGAGTGTGTCGGGCTCGTCTGGCTGAAGTTTCCAACTCAAGTCCGGTTACAGAGCTTTACGATTACCTCTCTGTACGCCTGAGTGAGACTCTAAGAGCAAAAGTGCCTTCATCAGCTGATTCTGCTTTGCTAACCCTTGACACCTTGTGTTTTTCTGCAGAAGCCCAATTTAAAAGCGGCAAAAAAGCAGCGCGGCGAATCATGAATCTACAATGAAAGACTCAGGGGAACATCTGAGACTTCGTTGGGGCTGTCCGGGACACTTTCAGCCACCTCGATCATTAGAGAGGAAATCCAAAAGAGATATTTGTAATTTCTGACTTCCTAACCGGCCAAATTGGAGAACTACCTGGATGTGTGGACGACATGGCCTGCCCACAGCAGCCTGATCTGTCATATGCGTGGGAAAAATATATGGACTGTAGACTGCAAGGAGCTGATCTGCAGGTAAGGTGCAACATGTGGATTCTGTGAGGAGGAGCTGGTGTCATATAGGGTCAGCTTTGAGGTCTTTATCAGTCTGCAGGTCATGCAGAGCTGAGAGGCAATAGTCTTGAAATTTCTATTAAATGCTTCACGAAACATCTGTCAAATATATATGTGATTTTTCCTGTACATTGTTTAATCCCATAATGTATCTCCACTCTGTCGGCAGCTTCGGGCTTGCTGTTGTGGTTTGAGATTTCAAGCTTGAGTAAAGTTTTGACAAAGTTGGGTTAACCAACAATGAAAAACTTTATTTAGAGAGGATTCTCGGAGTGGTCTGAAATGACTGACTTGTTTTCCTTAGCTGTTTTAAGGTCAGTATTCCTGAAGAACCTTTAGCAAAAACCTCTTTAGAACCGCAGAGGTCCCCCATGTGCCACTTTTTTGAGGGAAGAAAATGTTACTGGTGTGCAGCATAAACGTGAGAAGGGTCCACAGTGAGTAAGTGCAGAGGTAGCAGCAGGTGTAAACCACAGATTGCTCATTTTTACGTCATCGTGTGGCAAGATTTCACAGAGCAGGTTTTCTGAAATGTCCGCTGCGCTTTTCATCCCCGCTCTTGTTTCAGAGAACCAACAGCAGCCAGATCACGAGGTTTAGATTAGGATCAGACTGCCAAGCATGAGTTCTTTGTTACATGCACCCACATACACACAAAAACACACTTGAATAAGATTAGGTGTTAGTCTATTATTTTGTCCGCTATAGGATAAACATAGTTAGATTTTTAAACCTAGTTGATGCTTTAAAAACATTGGGTATTTTATTCTTGTCAGTTTAAAGGTACTGACATGCTTCTTTTATTTACTTGTAAAAGTATTTGTCCAATTTTAATGATTAGATCCTACATGTTAAATTGATATGTTGGCTGATTCTGTATTTGATACTTCAAATTTGTGAATGGTATAAAATAAATCAAAAGAATAAAAAACAATTTCAGATATATGTATGTAGCTTTTGGAAGCTACCAATCTAGATGTACTTCTACCTGATACTGATACCTTTATCAGTCACATGATTAGATAGATAAAGCTTACCAATTTGTCACATGACTTCTGTATATGTGCACCTGTTCTGCAAGGCTGCAAAGTCTACAACGCCACTTATCAAGAGCAATCAGCAAGAAGGTCATTCAATGAAGACTAAAGAGCTTTTAGAGATGGCCAGAGACAGTGCTGTGGAGACAAACTGTAAAATTAGTGTTGGTTTTTAAAACTGGTGAAGATGACCTTAGGGATTACCCATAGCGTGCTGCTGAAGCAACGCTCGAGGCGTTCATGGGGAAGTGTTTCGATGTTTTGGAATACCTCATCCAACAGAGAGCCTGTGGCACCTCTAAAAAAACACAGAGTTGTGAATGCATATCAATGTACAAGTTTATTTTAGCCCACATTAGGGTATTGTCATATAACTGATGCCAGCTTTTTCTCAGTCGCCATAGCAACAAGACGCGGGCCACACCAAGCAGACTCTGTCTCACCAATAACTTTTTCTGTCACTTTAGCTGCGAAGGCTCCCTCAGGATGACTGTGCTCGCTCCTCCACCTGTCAGCTTCCCAGCAATCAAAGCGTTATTTGTGTCTTTGTGTACGGGAGACACACGGAGATGGTCTAGCGAGCACAGCTGTCCTCTCCCGTTTGCTGATGTGCCAGCATTCCCCTCTCGACCGAGCCTGATGGGGGATGCAGTGACAGCTTGTAGCACATGGTTACTGTTGCACCACTTGCAAATGATGTTTTTCACGAGGGCACACAGCCCCGTGGTGCCATGTCCTCCAAAATGACGTCTTCTGTTGGTGGCAGAAAGCATACAGGTGAAACAAAGTGATCATGGGAAATGTTTGACCGCCGACAGCAGCAACGCTCCTCCGACACCTCAGGCAAGAGCTGATGAGAAAACTTTGACGGGTGTAAAGACAAAGAAAAAAATAGCCCTGTCCTTCCCATCCTTTTTTTTTTCTCTAATTCCTCTTCATATTTGTCAGATCTGATCTGACACTAGCTTTTTCTGTCATTATTCACAGCTCGGTGCTTAAGGACATTTATTTTCCGTACAATTATCTTGATGTAAAAGTATGAACATTTGTAACACATCTGTTAAAGACTAAGATACTTTCTAAATTAAATTTACACAGATTTAAATACATTTGACTATGAAAAAGTCTACTATTTTAATTATAACTAATAAAACGTTGATTAGAATTAAAAGTTTCAAGCCGTTTACCCATTTTAGACCTCAAAGCAGGATCTGAATGGTTTCATTTCTATTGCTTCTTTTGTCATTCTGTATCAGTTAAATGCATTTCTGTTACTGAGATCAAGCCTAATTTTTCCTGCCTCTAAGTAGCCGTACATGTAGACCTCTTTTCTCTTACTGCAGGATATTCACAAAGAGCACTTCTTGCAACCAAGTATTTGTGGGGAGTGTTTCCATCCCGTTCATTCTATCTGTATCTTAATGAGCAGAGCAGAGTCAATTTAGTAGAATGCTTCTTTGAACAGGAGCCAAGCAAGAGAGTGTGCTCTGTAGCCTAAAGATTGTTCAGTTTCATTATGAGATAACAGGATGTTTCGAAACACCAGACTGCAGTGTTTGAAGCATATTCTTTTTTCTGCCTTATGGTACCTCTGTGGCCCAGTTAAATTACCGCTGCTTCACATGCGTCATCATTTTCACCAAGGTTTAGGGTACACACGCATTGCCTTTCACATCTGATTAGTTTGACTGTTTTTATGATAATGGACGACAAGTTTTTTTCCTCAACTATGATTGAACTCGTCTTGTAAGTATTGTTCTGTGGATTCTTCTAATATTCTTTGGGTGTTTTGTTTCATTTGAATAGTTTTTAGTCCTGAGTTGTAGAGCAGTGAGGCTTCATCTCTGACAGGTTCTTGTGGGTGGACAACTAAATGTAGTGATTTTTAAAACGTGTTAAATCAGAAAAACCCCCTGTTATGCATTCCACTCACCATTTCCTGTCATTGCTTCTTCATGCTCTGTTCTCCTGTTCACATTCTTGCTGTGGTGAAGTTCCGACTCCATGTCTAAAGAAGATTAAACTTGTCAAGCAAAGCACAAGGCAAAACGTAGTGAATACCAACAAGCGAGTAAAGATGGCCACGCAGCTTCACCCTCATCCTCAAACACAACCAAACACTGTGTGCCATGCTTTTGTCTCTATTTTTTCCCCATTAATTTGCTCACAGAGACAGTAATATGCAGTTTTACTCCCATCAAGGCCCCGCTGTGTGGGAGGTGGTGACGTCTAGCTGAACGAACTGACAAATTACAAACAGCTCAATACCTCTGAAAGGTCTGTGGCCACAAAAGGCAGGAAAGGCACCCCCATTTGATATCATGAGGTATTGTGGTGTTGATACTTGGTTTAGCATTTTATGGCTAACTGCTTTCTATAAGGTAACAGAAAAGAAAAGATATATTTCCATCTGCGATACAGTGCAGCAGCCCTCAGTGATCCAAACAGTTAATGATGTGCAGGCGTGGGTTCTAAGTCCTAACACAGAAAAAGTGACTGGTCCTTCAAATGATTCTAAACTTATCTTTCATATAAAACAGCAAGAAGGTCTTGAGGGTGGATTACATGGACTGATCCACAAGCAGCTTTTTCTCAAAAGCTCTTTATCTGGTTGTATTGTAGTGTAAGCACCATCAAGGTTCAGGCTGCAAATAGTTCAGCCTCCATGCTTTTTCATTTTAGATTTTACAGCACTTGGCAGCATTTGATGCCGCCACTCGTGGCTGTAACTCACCTGCTATGTTTACATCAGATGCACCACTGATTTCTATACGTTTGATCCAGGTGGTAGAATCCAAAAGCCTCCTCAGTTTCCAATGGAAACTGAGTCTGTATTTTAGCTTTTTCAAAAGTGACTCACCTCCCAGTTACCGGATGAATCCAGGCCTGACGTAGCCACTCTGGGCTAAATGAGGGGCATTCACATGCAGGATGGATGGAGGCTTTTGAAAATTACCGCTCTTTCATATGAGGATGCTGCTCTCAGATTAGTTTGGCACTTGACTCAAAAGCTGTTTTCTTCAACAAGCGTTTGCTCATCTATTGTCCTTTCTCAGGCATTATGGTGCTAAAAGTCTGGCATCTGCGTTTGGGAGCGTTTTTCTGTGGAGCCACAACATAAAGAGTTTTTTTTTATTTTTTATGACTGCACTCATGTTAAAAAGAGAAAGCATGAAATAACCAAGGAATAGAAAGCAGATGTTCCTGTCAGCTCATCACTTTCAGGGAAACCTATAGCTGTGACACTTCTGCAAAGGATTCTTAGTCACTATTGTTAAAAATGTTTTTTTTTTTTTGCATATTAATATTTCTATTGATCCTTTTTTTTATTTCTGTTGATCCTTTTTTATTTTTTACTTTCATGGTTTCCACAACGCCCTGACATTGTTTTTCAAAGTCGAAGTTGCTTTCTAGAGCACATGGGTGTATAATCTGCATTTGTTGTTCCTCTCGTAGTTTCAGACCGACTCTTTCTTGCTCTGGTGTCCAGAGCCGCTTGACACGACTGGCTGAGCAAATGAATAATTCATCTCTCCTGTTCGTGGTTGAGTCAGACCTCTGCCGCAACTTTTTCCATCCAGCGACAGTTCATCAGGTCAGACGTTTGCCGATGAAAAGCACACACAGCCCGAACACGACAGAAGAGAACGGACACAAGATGCTGTTTTGGTGAATCAGAAACAACTCTCACATCGCCCCCCCCCCGTAATAAAAACAGGGAAGCAGAAGTGAACACATTTCCATTTCCTGCTCAGTGGCTGTGCTTTAACAAGCGTCACTGCTTGAGAAGACACGGGCAAAAACACAAACATGCTTTTTTGACTTGGCTTCCTGACACGTTGTGTTTTGACAGATGGAGGGAGGGATTTTATTTATGGGGCCGTTTGATGCCACTTTTGCTCTCTGACTCATCGTTTGGGAGGAAATGCTGAGCGTTAAGGCCTCCTCATGATGCTCATCACCCAGAGATTAAATCACATCAGTAAGTGGCGCAAACTTGGGGGGGGGGGTGTTACATAACCAAGGCCCCACGGTTGCTTTCAGGAGGATGGGAGGGTTTTTACTGCAACTGCCAAGTTGTAGTCTAACCAATTACCCAAAGACATCTTGAAAGGGGAGTCTGTACCAGCATGGGTGACTCGGCTATGAGACTCCCATGACTAGGGCTCCCATGATTGCCAGGCTGGACGGAGACACAGGGCACGGCCACTGTGTTTGAGCAGTTAGCGAGACTGTGGGTGTCAGTTTACAGAAATGCGTCCCTCTCATGCAAAGTGAGCTAGCCTTTTTCTTCCTCCGCCGTGTCCCAGATGGGTCCATGCTCGCATGTCTGATCACCTGCCTTAAATGCTCGCATCAGGTTATCAGGGAAAACGAAAGGGAAGGTTCGACTCACTGAAATTAATGCCAGGAACGAAAATGGATGGAGCTATTTTATCAGCAAGAAATAAATTGACCAGCAGGAAATTGCTCCCCATCTCCAGGAGCGGTAATGGAGATCTGTGGCCGTGAGTCTTAACCCACCCAGATAGCCCGTGCAGGTCGGCACGATAAATGGGCAAAGAAGTTAAGTCAAAACTTCCCTTCCGTCGGCTGAAATATGTTCACCGAGCTCTGTGAACTGTTGACTTTTCTCCTGAGCCGTATTTATCAGTATTGGCAGTCTCTCCATTATCAAATCACGCTGACTGGAGTGCATTGTTATATTGGATTAGAGCCTCGTAGCACAAAAACAAACCCGTTGCCGGGAAAATTAGTGTTATCTCGAACCATTCAGTTTCCCCTCTTCCATTGGAGGACTACAACCAAGATGCACGTACAAAGATAAGACGGGGACGGACCGGACCATTTCAGATGATGATTTTAAGCGAGTAATTGACTGTGTGGGCAGCTCCAGCTTTGCTTCACGGCTCAACTAAAAACAGTGCTGCCAGCCCCGCAGCTTTGATCTCATGCCAGCCACTCTCCTCTGTTTATCTCTGCTCTCATCTGTTGCTGCCTTTATTTCTCCCACCTTTATGTTCCAGTCAGCTTTCATGTTTATCCCCTGTCCTCTCCCGTCTCTCTCATGATCCATTCCCTTCTTTTTCTCCCCTTTCCCGTGTCCTGCGTACGCCGTTGCCCAGCCCCCCGATGTGCTGTGACCCGCACCCTCCTATCCCATCACTGCTTGGGTTGGTTCTTGTCTCAACTGTTGAAGTCTCACCCTCTCTGCCCCTCCCTGACCCTGGTGAGTGTGGCCAACTCTGCACCTCCGTCTTCATTCGTTTGGTGTCCATGATTGTTAGACGCTTGGTAAACCCGCTCAATGTCGTACGAGGTAAGAGGTTTGGTAACCTGGAAACCAGAAAGTTGCCCTGGCACTGGTGACACAGGAAGGAAGTCGACTCAACAGCACAGACCTTGTCCTGGTAGAGAAGGCTAAGTTGTTACAAACCAGCACCCACTTTATTTTTGTAATTAGTTTTGGAGCTGGAGAGTGAACACCAGCTGTCAGAATAATGGAATCTGCCTGTAAATTGCTAAAGATGGGCACCATTTGTGACTTTATGCTGTATTAATTTTGCTGCCCGTAAAGTAACTACGTTTACTTTTTAACTTAGATATGGCATTTGTACAAATGTAGTTGTAGTTCATTGGAAGCTTTCCTCAAAGCAACAGAATATTAAAGGTACTTTTAGGGTTCTTTTAGACATTATGTTTACACCCAGTTTTTCTCACAGAAATAATTGGGGGTGTGCCATAATTTTTTTTAAAGCTATCGTTAAAATTCCTTTGCCTATTACCAGACCTTTTCTTCAGTCTTTGCTGGCCAAGCATGCACAATTATCACCTTCATGATTGCTTAGAACAATGCTCAATTAGCACTTAGAAGCAACATCTCCACAGAGTAAATGATAATCATAACAGGAAGTTCATAGTTATCTTTAGGATCTCTTAATCAAACAGACCTCCCGGGTCGCTCCACATCCTTTCTCTTTGTGGCATTTCAAAACTTGCATTCAATTTGTGTAAAGTCATCCTGTTTTTTTTTTTGTTTTGTTTTTTTTCCAATTAATCAAACATATGAATGTTGTGCAACTTTTTTTCTGTTACACTCCCAACACAGATCGCACATGACACTGTTTGTGTGTGGTGGGGTGGTGTGAAGATGGCCATTGTAAAAGTAACATCATGTGTTAATGGGTTGGTGCACATTCAGTGCAACCAGTGTGTTGATGGTTATAAAGAAGTTTTATATCCCCAACTGTATTGATCAAGGTCTGTTAATTGGAATTTAGACTATTTAAGATTTAGGGTTTTTCTCATGTATCAAGAACAGCTGAAACTACTTTGGTGTTTTCCTGAACTAATTGAGATGTCCCTACTCAGATTAAACTATTGGCTAAATATTTGATGGTTTACTGTGGGCTTTCTGTATTGTATCAGTGTTTGGCTCTGTGACCCAGGCGCCAAGGACAGCCACATCAGTCAGGGATCAGTGTCGCCAGAATGAATCTTTTCAGCGGTGTCCAATTAGCAAGTGTAAAGGTAGCTGCTGCGGTGTGTGAGCGACAGCAGCCCGCCGGCTTACAGGCTCTCACGTGTGTCGCGAAGGTATTAACACACTACCCTGGAGCTGGTAATGTGGTTATGTGAAGCCGGTGGCTTGGCTCATGGTTAAGAAAGACCCAGTCGCCTCGCAAGCTCTGGTATGATAATCCAGCTCTGAGGCCAGGCTGTTTACATCTTTGTATGGTCCTTGTTCCCTCAGACAGGATTTCTGAATGCAGTCCTTTTATCTCTCCTAGCCATTTGTGTTGTTTTGAGAGATTCCTAGATCAGAAATGCGTAACGAGACTTTTGGCCTCACATAACCCCAAAAAATCATTATGGAGCAAAGATTTGACACATTAGATATCACACCCTCTTTTTATTGTCCTTACCATCAGTTAAAGCTGTTCTGAAGCCAAAAGTCTTCGACGGGTTCATCATAGTGGGTGTTAAAGAGAAAAGGAAATGTGGGCATCACTCATTTCCGATCCTCTTCATTTTTAGCATGCTCGATAATCACACTGAAATTCTTGTTTCTCGTTTCTGTGTCTCTTATCAGGTCAGCCTTCAGAGTCTGGAGAATTTCCTCTGTCTCTTTCATTATGTGCAGCACAGCCCCAATCACGGCACCAAAGATGGACTGAAATTCTGGTAAGGTTCGCTCATTGTGTTAACATTTTATACGCTTTACAAGAGAGATCTTGTCTCGGTGTGGCTGAAACATTCCTGATGTGATTACGTCCAGCACACAGGAGCATCACAGGCTGTCACACAGAAAGAGTATTTCTTCAACAGGTCTGCAGCGCTTCTTTCAACATAAAATATGAAGGTCAATACCCGTTTACACGAGGTTGCCTTTAAAATGCATACATTGAGGGACATACATGTGAAACTAATTCTAGTTCATCACGAGGCTAACGCAGACACACTTAAGAGGTACAACCAGGTTATAATCAGTAGGCAGCCTAATATCCATGTTACTGGACTGTGGGAGGAAGCCAGAGTTCTGAGGGAACATGCTAACTCTGCAGAACAGGAGATTTGGACGGAAAACACTCCTGCCTCGAAGTCAGCACAAACCAGCACACCGCTGTTGCTGCAGAAAAGATTTGGGCATTTGGAACCTCTTGCCTGTTTCTTTCTTTTTTTTTCCACGAATCTCAACAGCAATCACACACTCAAACCTGCAACTGGCAAGCTGTGTTAACATCAGTTTGCATTGGGATGTTAAAAAACCCAAAATGATTTAAGGAAGGCTCATTTTGCTCTCACAATCGAACAATAAGTGCAGTGAAGTGCACGTATAGATCGCCAGCTTTATGTTTGTTGTAAATTGGGAGACGGGCAGCATGATGTTGGACTAAGACAGATACTGATTAATCTAGTACCAACAATGAATAAGAATATGAATACATGATGGAGGAAAAACAAGGGCACGCATACAATTCCAGTCCAGCTCATCCTGTCAACTATTCATAGTGGATTTTCCGTCTGCGTTGTGTGTGCACACTATTGTATTGTTTGTTGTAGAAGCAGATGTACACAGTGGGTAAACCATGTTTGTCTCCATGACATCATCGTAGCTCCTGACTTTCCATTGACTACGCGTTGTACACAGGAATCTAGGTTCAAACAACCCCTCTCACATGGGCGGGCCAGTGCTGACTCTGGCCTATCTTTGACTAATATCCAATACTTTTTGAATTTCCTGCAAGGGATTAACGAGTAATAATAAAAATAATTAATAAAAAGGGATTAATAAAGTCATTCTGATTCAGATTCTTTACCCTAAGTTAGAGGGACAGAGTTGAATGCTCTGACAGCCAATGCAGCAAGCTAAGAGTCTCACAACAACTAACCCAAAATTTAAGGAACTGAAACGGAGTGATGTGTTTTGCATGGGAACCATTATCTCTGTTTACTAAGTCACTAATCAGTGTCTTGTGGTTGTGATGAAAGGGCTTAGGGGCGAAAGCTGATGAAGTAATCAAAAAGAATAATGGCTTTAATAGTTGAACAACGGGGAACGCTGTCCGGGGAAAACAAAAACAACCTTCTACATTGTGTTTTATGATGTTGGGCCCCACTTGATTTAACACATTTCAAAGCTCTGCATAGTGTAGTCGCAGTATATTGGCTGTATGTTTTTGGAGCGCGTCAGACTTAATAACATATTAAAGTAATCAATTTTCTACAGAAAATTCACGGTCTCATAAAGACTAAGTCTTAGCCACCACAGGTGGAGAGGCAGCATGGACTGTTGGCTTCACCTCTGCCATGTGATCAATGCTTGTTTTTTTGTGGCTCTGAGAAGTACTCACCAAACTGCATTATATTTTATGATATTGTGTAAATCACCCATATTGTGAGCTGGTCTGTGGAATGTGGCCGCGCCGACTGGCTGGATAAGGACATTCACTTTGTCTCCCATAAACTTGAGCAGAATTATCATTTTATGAAGAGGCCTCTCTGTGTAGCTAAACATTTGGTCACAGCATAATTTTTAAAGCATTAGAGAAGAAGCATATAGAAAAGCATATAGAAGATTGAGGTCTATGGGAAGGTGACTTTCAGGTATCATGTGACCAAACTACACATGCATTATCTCTGCATGCCTCAGCTTCAGATCTCCATCCGTTGGGTGTTGTGATAGCAGTAAAACAGGTTTCTTGTCACTCCCTTTCATGGTCAGATGTGACAGCTACTGGATTGTGTTTATTCTTAATGTTATTTGTATTATTTATTTTTTTCTTTTTTCCTCAGAGCTTGAAAAGTCCAGAACCCTGATATCGATTAGAGCCATTTCAAACTGAGGGTCTGCCAATACAAAGCTAACACTTGGCAGACGCCTGATATTCTCATATCTCTTTGGTTGTCTCTCTGATGTGGAGACACATGCCGAGTGCTCCAACTTATCAGCCGTCTTCCTCCCCATTAGCCTCCTTTTGTGACTGAATCGTGCACATTGCAGCCCGCCTTTGTCATAGCTTCTTGCGTTGTCGCGATGAATGACGTGAAAAGGCAGCTTGCTGTATTAGATCCATGAAATAGAATTTGACAATTTGATAAAAGGAGGAATCAATCCGGCACGCTGTGAGGCTTATCGGTGGCATCGAGCACTTATCAGAAGTCTGGGTGTCTGTAGCAAAGCCAGCGTTGGTCTGGTCTGAGAGAATAGCTTGCAGTTTTTTGCCTCGCATGTTGTGTGTGGTGGCAAGGTCAGTCCTCAGCTCCAGATGACATCCAGAATGATTCACTTCCTCTCACTCACTGAAATCCGCTTGTTTTTTGTTTTGTTTTGTTCTGTCGGTAGCTTTCAGAAAAGAATCTCTTCATCTGGAGTGTCCTCCAGTCTCCTCTAGTAGGTGATTTGAGATTGCAGTATCCAGCCAAGCTGTTAAAGTTTAGGTGTCAGTTTGTTGAATGAAGCTCTGCCACCAACCCTTTGTGAAACTCTTACGGCACGGCTGATGTAAGACAGCAGCCGGTGGAGCTGAGGTGTACTCTGCTACCTTCTACAATAAGTCAGAAAAACACCTTTATTTGAACCCCAATCTGAAACTGAAGATTGGACTGGAACGTTAGCACCTATTTATCTTGGCTGTTTTCTTATCTTTCCCTCCAACAACTTTATGTTGTCCCCCAATCTTTCTCATTCTCACCTTCTCTGTTTGGGCAGTGCCAAAGAAAATGATGTCCCCCTCTGCTGTTGAATATATACCCCTGTGTCCTTTGTTTCCCAGCAGCTCTGACAAAGAACATAAAGTATCTTTTTGATGAGAAAATGCACTACAGACTTTACATTTGTGGATCCTATTTAACAAAAGACTTTAAATGAATTTCTTCTTTGAAGCCATGCGGGGTCTTATTATTATATTATTATTAGCCAATAAACAGATGAGTTATAAAAAGCTGAGCTGCTATTTTTACACAACTGTTTTTCTCTTTAATATAATACATGTTTTGTAGAAGTTGGGTGACCTTGATAAGACAAGAAGAGTATGTAGAAATAATAGAAGAATATAATTAATTTGATATGATTTTTCAATTTAAGGCCACAGAAGATCAATTTATGAAGATGAAAGCATCAAAACGTTGATTTTGGTAGTTTCTGTTTTTGCCTCCTTTTCCACTCTTTGCTAATGGGTCTTTTTCCATTAAAGGAAGCTTCCTCTTGTTGTAGTTGCGAACACAAAGGCAGTGACTGTGAATGACGGTTCCTGACAGAGGTCTTTCTCAGGGCACTGGGTGCTCATCTGTATTCCCAAGACCAGTCCTCTCGCCATGTGACATCACATGCTTTCATGTGATACGCTGATCTGCTGTGAATCTGGAAAGCTTCCATTTGAAATTCCAATTTAATGGAATTTATGCTGCAGAACAGAGAATTCAGTCAGCAGTCATGTGAGGAAGTATGCAGATCCAGCTAGCAGAACTGAAGTCAAGTTTGGAGCATACACAAGATGCCTACAAGGAAAGTGTTTTGCCCGATAACATTTGGTAAGATAATGAGGACTCTATGCGTTTATCTTATAGAGGGTGGTGTCAGGAAATAGACTTGCTGTCAGTTTGATTAAGTCAGACATCCTTTGTGTGTTGAATTATGGTGCTGTGCGTTGGCGTCCGTCAGAGGGGTAGCAGTAACGTAAACTTTGACAGGCGTCATTTTTCTTCTGTCCGATTCCAGTTCGGTCCTTAACCCTCGTCTTGAGTTCTTTGTGGCTTGAATGAAATGCAGCAGGAACAGTTCTGTGATGTGGTAGAAAGAAGTGTCAGGTGTGTGTCCTTTGTTGGCATGTTCAGTTTTTGTTGGGGAGCACGTGGCTGTTGCACCAGCTCTGAGCCGCTCCATAAAATGAGTCCAGTGCTTTTTCGATTTTATATTCAAGACACGCGCACGCTCTGAACGGTCATTTGTTTTCACAGTCGAGTTGTCCCGTGTGTTTACACCTACCTCACTGTTATCAGCACATTTTTCTGGGGAGTTGTCATTGGTTGTTGATCTTTCATCCCACTGCTGTTTTGGTGGTGTTGATGTCCGGACTGCATAATTAACTCAATGTAATGAAACTGCTGTTCTTTCACATTAGTTCAATTAATATAAAATGTGTTACAAAATCCAGCTCATCTCAACATGAAACGGCACATACATGTGTTTAATTTCTATTCGCAATAGATTTTATTTAGAGTTCTGCAGCATCCTAATGCCTCTAAGTGACTTAAAGTATGTTTGCACATACAAAATGTAGATCATTGTCATGTTTATGTCCTTTGTTACAGCTCAGACATGAGTGGGGCCAGTAACACACTGGCGAGAGAGTTCCTTACCGATGTACATCAACTATGCAGTGCCGTGGCTCAGAGAGCTGAAGCGCGGGAAGATGAGGAGGAGAGTCACATGGTGGCTCTTGGCGAGTACCTGGTCAGGGGACGGGGGTTCCTGTTGCTCAGCACCCTGGACTCAATCATTGACCAGGTAAGACTCAACTACCAGTATCAATCTTATCCACTGAAGATGGGCTTTGTTTGGTTTAGTGTTCGGTTTAGTTAAAGACAAATTGTCTAACAAATCACCAGAGAGCCGTAGGAATCGAGGCCGATGTTCAGTTTAAAAAGAACACATGCGGCGTCACACTAAAAAGATGCAATCCCACAGACAGGTTTCAGTCTTAAATGTTTATGAATTCATTCGGATTCAGCTTCACACCATAAATAATTGACCATGCTTTTTCATGCTGGCGTGCATCTGCATGACAAATTGTGTATTCTTTAGAACCTCTGCCTGAACGTAACTTTCTCATCAAACGGTAACTGCAGATGGACAGGGATGCAGTGAAATGAAAACACAAGATTAAAGCAACAAATTCCAACATCGCATAGCAGCCGCTGAGTTCAAAGGAATATTTCAAGATCAGAGACTTATAAAAACCGATGGAGAATCATAAGCTGTGCACTGATTTGATGTCTGTATCATTTAATAAACAAACAAGCTGTCATTTAGTGAAGCATGCTGCATATTTAAGGAACATTCTTCCCTTACAGAAGTTAAATGATTTCTACTAATTCAGATAGAGTTCAGAACACATATTCTAAACTCCGAAACATTAGGAGAAAACGGTAAACTTTAATACATAAAGGTCTCAGCTTCCTATAAACCTCTCAGAATGTATGATATGTATCATCTATGTCAATGATTAGAAATGTCAGTTTTGTCCTCTCTGCTCTAGGGTTTGCACAGTACTGGGAGCAGTTCAATACACTGAGATTGCAAACGGTCTCATCTCTGTTTAGTTAGTGCACTCTCAGACAGTTTGTAGGGAGTCCTCTGTTTGGTTTTTCAGTTATGAGCTGAATGACTTCTCAGAAGCAGGTTTGGTTGACTCTGTCAGCTGATTCCAGTTGTCATTTTCATTGTCATGTCAACCGGCTTCCTCTGAGACTACAGAGGGAAATATTGTTCTACACCAAACGGAACCCCGTGTGTTTGAGCCCTGACGACCTTGTGGCGTTCATGTCTTTTTGCCAGTTTCACACTTGTTGTTTTAATGGGAGCGTTTTGCACAAGCTTTTAATGCAGTCATGTGCAAATTCTTATCACAAGCTCTGGCTGCGTGCATCAGCCGTGTTCTGGAAGGACTCAAGCCTGTAATGACAATCAGAGACACTTGATAAAGAACTTGTGCATCGTAAATTCTTATTTAAATCTAAGGCCAAGTGTTTATTTTAAGGTATGATTTTCCCAGCGAGTTGTTTGATCCTTCCTAAGAGCGTTGCCCTCGTTTTGTTTCTGGTTGTTCGAGAGATTTTGTGTCAATGTGTGTGGAATTGTCGACTTAATGGGATTAAACCAATAAATGATAGCAACTGGCATTTAAGAGTTCACCATAACCAGAATTATTATGGCTAATCCTAAAAACATCTGTAATGAGTAGTCATATAGTAAAGGAAGTGTCTTAATTACCAAAGAAATAAATCTGATATCTAGTGAAGAGAATGACGCATTGTATTAGATCGGTCACTCATAAGACAGGCTTAGTCAGCCAATAGCATGGGCTGAACCATAAAATCTGCCAAACTCACAGGAAGTGGCTCATTTCCTCATTGCTGATGATGGCAATAGTAAATGAACATTAAATAATTAATGGTGCTGTCAATTCCTCCAAGTCTAAGTTTCATCAGGATAGTGACAACCAAAAGAAAATGAAAAAGAACCAACCGTCAAACTTTAAAACAGTGATCACAAAGTGATCATTGAGGGAATTCTGCTGAATTTAATTATTTAATGCACAGTAAAGCATTGCGTTTAGTAATGTGGACTTTTTTCAGCTCTTCCAAACTTAATATTCCTGATTTGCACATTAAGGAAAGGACATGTCTTCATTAATATTGTGGCAGTCAGAGGCTTTTCTGTGGTGTGTCGTTTATGTAAATCACACATACACAAAAAAGTCAATTTTCAATCTAAGGGAAGTATCATGTGTTTCCTTTCTTAAAAAAAGATTTTGTGTATGATAAAAATATAAAGAAAATTTCAGGCTGAATTTAATCTCCTGTTCCTTCGTTTTGTACATTCCACTGCACCTTCTTATGCTTTACAAAAGGTCAAGGTAGATCATATTTTAATTAACACTTGAAGGAGGAATGCCCTGGCTACACATGAGATCCCAAAAGTCTCGGAAGTACGTCTGTCACATAGCCGCTAAGTGGCACCCTGTCACATTTTCACCAAACTGATTAGGTGTGAATAAAAAATAAACAGTTGGCCGCTAAAAAAAAAAAGCTGAAAAACATGTTCAAATTCAGATGCAGTTAAAATCATACATGGATGGAAATAAGAAAAAACGTAAGTGGACATTCAAGGACTGATGAGAGTGGGCGTGACCGATGTGACGACAGAGTGTGACCAAAAGCGACGAGTGAGGCGAGGCTTTGGAGGTAACCCAGTGTGTTTTGTTGGACTTTCAGGAGCTTACATGTCGGGAAGAGCTGCTCACTTTGCTGCTGTCTTTACTCCCGCTGGTCTGGAAGATTCCCGTGCAAGAGGAAAAAGCTCCAGGTTAGTATCAACAATTCTTCCTGTATTATTTGCACCTAATCATCTATAGTTTTAAAAACGTTGTCCCTGCGTGCCTTACCCCCCCATCCCCATGTGACTACTTGTTAGTGTATGTATTTCTCAATCAACTAACTTCAGTTTTTTGGCATAATATTAGTGTGCATGATTGTTGTGATGTTAGTTTAGTTGTTCATTTCCTCCTTTTACTTTCTGTTGCCTAAGGCTTCCTAAGCCGTGTTTCAGCTTTCAGGTTGAAGAGTTCATTGGCTTGTGTCCACATTCGTTTGTGATGTGCTCGTCAAATGACATATTTACTAATGAAACTGCCTTCATAGTGCAATGCGCTGATTTGCAACAGTTGAACGGATTTGACCACTTATTATATATTGGAGTGAACAGAGACGGCAGCAGTTACAGAGGCTTGTGACCCCACAGTGACTTCGGCATTTAGTACAGTGCTGCTGATCCTTTCTTACAAGGAGCCGAGACATTTTTCCATTAATTAATTTTTGCGTAATGATTGTTTGAAGAAAAAAAGCTTTGAACTGCAGATTTTCATGGTCCTCATTACTAGAACAGTAGTTATTAGATATAAAGTGAAATGACACCAACTCTCTCATATTAAAAAGTGGCACAATTAAACTTTTATGTAACATTATTTCACCTTGCAATTAACTTGTTCTGTGTATTTCTACAAAACAGTTAAATGTGTCATGTTTTTCTGTGTGCTGGCAGATTTCACCCTGCCGTCTCTACTGGAGGTATTCCTTAGTCGGGAGGTGAGAGCCGTCCCTCTAAGAGCAGGACAGAAGGCTGTGACAGATGAGCAGAGCTCTGGGAAGAGGTCCCGTGTTGGGAGTGGCACCTGGAAGTCACGGAGATCGCGCAGAACAGCGCAGAGATACTCTGTAAAAGATGCCCGCAAGTCCCAGATTTCCACGTCAGATTCGGAGGCTAACTCCGAAGACAGAGTTGTCTCAGGCTCGGGTGGAGCCCGGAGCCGAAGATCTCATGGCTCCACCATCCAGGTAAGCTGCCAGCATCATCGCTCAGAGGCCTCACAGTTAACCTCCACTGCCACCAACACAGAAACAATGAGTGCTCCATACCCCCATCCCAGAACCTCTGGGTACCAGATGGTCGACAATGACACCCTGACGGACCCAGCAGCAATTTCAATCTTCAACCGCATGGAGAATTCCCCCTTTGATCTCTGCCATGTGCTGCTGTCCCTGCTGGAAAAGGTGTGTAAGTTTGACATGAGCATTAACCACAACCCTGGCCTGGCTGTCAGTGTGGTGCCCACGCTCACAGAGATCCTAACTGAGTTTGGAGATTGCTGTGGTCCAGGGGGTGGAGGTGGCAGTGTGACGGGGGCAGAGGAGCTTGCTGGAGGCTGGACGGAGGAGCCGATAGCACTCGTTCAGAGAATGCTGCTACGCACCATCTTGCACCTGATGTCAGTGGATGTGAGTCAAAATGACCGACTCCCGGACAGCCTGAGACGCAGTCTGACAGACTTACTGAGATCCACCCTCAAAATCAGGAGCTGCCTGGACAGACAGAGTGACCCTTTTGCTCCTCGTCCCAAAAAGACTTTGCAGGAGGTTCAGGAGGACTTCTCTTTCTCCCGTTATCGCCACAGAGCGCTGTTGCTTCCGGAACTTTTAGAGGGAGTCTTGCAAGTACTTTTGAGTTGCCTCCAGGCGTCCACATCCAACCCCTTCTTCTTCAGCCAGGCCTTAGAGCTTATCCATGAATTTGTGCAGCACGGTGGACTTGGGCTCTTTGAGGCCACAGCTCTTCGACTGGAAGGTCTTGGTAGGGCGAAGGACTCTGAAGTCGGGGGAGAGGCTGCAGAGCGGCTGCGCAGTCTAATTGCAGGCATCTTCAAGATCATCAGTGCTGTCAAGAAGGCCAAGTCAGAGCAGCTGCATCAGTCAGTTTGCGCTCGCCGCCGCCACCGTCGCTGTGAATATTCCCACTTCCTTCACCACCACAGAGACCTGTCGGGTTTGCCCGTCTCTGCTTTCAAGCAGGGCGTGAGAAGAAACCCCTTTGAAGAGGACGGAGAAGGCGCGGAGGGAGTTGAGGGAGATGTAGTCCGCTACCCTGAGCGCTGCTGCTGCCTGGCCGCCTGCGCCCACCAGTGTCTGCGGCTCCTGCAGCGGCTGTCGCCCAGCGGGCCGGCCGTGCTGCAGGTCTTGGCTGGGGTTCAGGCTGTGGGGATCTGCTGCTGCATGGACCCTCGTTCGGTTGTAGGACCCCTTCTACACGCTTTTCAGGCTCCAGGGCTGCGCAATTACCAGTCTCATGTACTCAGCGTGCTAGGCAGGCTGATCCTAGACCAGCTTGGCGGGGGCCAGCCATCGGAGAAAGCCAAACTGGCCTCCTGTAATATCTGCACTCTGGACAGCAGCCAGCTGCCCGGCCTGGAAGAGACACTGCAGCAAGGGGAAACTTCAACTGTTTCGACCAGTTTGTGTTACCGCTCCCAGGGTATACTGCCAAGTGGAGGTGGAACCGAGGACATGCTGTGGAAGTGGGACGCTCTGGAGGCCTACCAAGAGCTAGTGTTTGGTGAGGACTGGCAGCTGAGCCAGCAGGTAGCCGGCCATGTGTGCCACCTGACGTTGCGGGGCAATGCTATTGTGCAGTGCAAGCTGTACACACACATCTTCAACCCCGTGCTGCAGAGAGGGGTAGAGCTGGCACACCATGCCCAGCAGCTGGGGGTTTCCACAGTCTGCACTCAGGTCTGCAGCTATCACTCCCAGTGCCTGCCAGTGGAGGTTCTGCTCGTCTACCTGCAAACGTTACCTGCACTCCTAAAGTCAAGGTAAGCTGTTATTCCCATTAGGTTTAGAATTCTCTTCAATCCTAGATGTCCCTGTGTATGTTTTTTTTTTTTTACCACCGCTCATCCACCACAGAACTAAAACATTTGTTACTGCATAGTGGCACAGAAGAAACTTTGAACATTTATTGCGTGAGCATTGTATTTTCATTATTTAGTGCAATCACTTGAAACAAAATGAAGAGCTCAAAGAGAAATACCTCATCTGCCTGGATGTTGTGTGTCATCAGAGCTCTCCCTCTTGGCCATTGCTTATTGATGCTCATGAATAATTTATTAAAGCTTTGTGACTCAAATTCAAAAACATTATTGACTTGAATGACAGCAGTTGATTTGTGGGCTGGACTGTAATGTTTAGGTGGTCTGAATGGATGTACTAGTTTACATTAAGGGTTTACTTCAGGGGGTGTATGAGCAGACCAACAGGGGAATCTGTTGCTCAGAGACAACCTAAAACACAGAATCTCTTCACGCTCTGACACTTTGGGTGCTACTTCTACAGCTAAATGAAAAATAAAAATGTAAAAGTGTTTCAACTTATTTTTACATTTTTTCTAATCAGCACTGAGTAAGGGGGGCCTTTAATTCTAAGTAGTCATGATTCACACCACTGATCACCAAGTCTAGATTAATTTGGAGGAAGGCTGGAGGATTGGGAAAAAATGTCAAGAAGCTAATAATCTATTCGGTTTTATCTATTTAAATTCATGCACTTAACTCAAATCTCCTCTGAACATCTGCTTCAGTTTGTATTCAATGCTGACAATTGATTTAAAGTTTTAATGTATATTATCAATCTGTAATGCAAGCATCTCAACACTGTCGTTTGCTTAATATTCAATCAGAGGTGGCTCATTTTTTTCATTCATTTTATCGTGTTGTAGTAGTACGATTTACCTCTACCTCAGTCATGTGTAGGACAAAAAAAGTCTCAGTTCAGTGATGTGTCAGAAAACTGCACTTGAAATGAGCATATGTGCATATTCGTATACTCATTTGCAGTCCCGGCATGAATACAAATTATAATTTTCTATTTTATTAGATGGTAAATTACTAGACAAGACATTAAGAAATCATTTTTGCGAGGAAGAAATGTAATGATGGAGGAAGTGTGACGGCTCCTATGAGAAGACATAAGATTTACTTTTGGCTGATTCCATGGCTGCTCAGATTAGACTAAGGGATACCATATAATTGCTGGAAAATCTTCTTTCTCTGTGAACTTCAACTGTTGCGTCATTTTTTTATCATGAGAAGTGGTGATACATTTAGAGCCACATCCTTCCTAAAGGCTGTTTCTTTTTTCTTTTATAACCAAATTGATGGCAGGCTGGGTGTTCACTGGGCTTTATTAATTTGCATTTGTTTCTGCTTTGCTCATTCATTTGCTGAGGTTTTTATTCATTTGTGTTGCAGGGTGATCAGAGACCTTTTCATCAGTTGTAATGGACTTAACCAGGTTACAGAGCTCGTCTACCTGGACCAGACCCGTTCTTTGGCTTTGAAGGTGTTTGAAACTCTAATCATAGGCATCCGCCATCAACAAGCTGATGGGATTCTTCAAGAGCTGGAAAGTGCAGATGCTGAAGAAAGGGAAGCTGTCTTAGGCCTGGCCGAGGACTTGGGGTGCAGGGGGGTCGGAGAGGGACCACAGAGCCTCACCAAGTTCTACGAAGGCCTGAAGGACGCATACCCACATCACAAGAGCCGGAGTGGGCATGCGCGTGGACCCACACGCAGCCGAACAGAGACTCACCTTCATGTCATCAACCTGTTCCTGTGTCTGGCCTTCCTGTGCGTCAGCAAGGAGGCTGATTCTGACCGGGACTCAGCCAATGACTCAGAGGACACTTCAGGTTATGACAGCACTGCAAGTGAACCCCTAGGTGGACGCCTGCCCTATCTGTCCCCAGACAGCGTGGCCTTGCCCTCCAAAGAGCAGTTACAGCGCGCCGCCGATGTCTGGTCAGTGTGCCGGTGGGTCTACATGGCCAGCCCGCTTTTCCAGAGGCAGTTTTTCAGGCTAGGAGGACTGGATGTGTGCTTGCGTCTTATGGCCATGGTTATTCAGAAGCTCTCTTGTAAGACCAAGGATGGAAAAGCAAAGAAGAAGAGAGATGGTAAAGGCAAAGGAAGCCCCGAATCACACAGTCAACCCTCTCTGGGACTGGAGGAGACCGACATCCACGGCACCAGCTCAAGTGAGGGAAAAACCAAAGATCCCGCAAAGAGGCTTGAGGAAGAGTGGCAGTTACAAAGTATTCGACTCCTTGAGGCTTTGCTGGCTATCTGTCTGCACAGTGCCAACTCAGCCCTGCAGAGAATAGAGCCAGAGCTTTCTCATCAGGTATGTTAACTAGCTTAGGTTTTCATCAACCCTAAATGAATACATTTACCATGCAGCAGTTAAATGGATTCATCTAAATGTTCTTACAGCTCCAGTCGGTTGAGGAAACTCTGTTTGAGGTGAGGGACCAGCTGGCTCGCTCGGGGGTGGTGAACTCTGACCTCGCCATACCCCTGTTTGACTCTCTCCTTAGAGTGGCCCTAGCGGAGGTTTTGTCTTGTCCTGATCCTCCAGAGGAGAAGCAAGACAGGGTGAGTCCTACCTTTCGGTTGCTACAAGTACAGCTCACTTATGTTTTTATACAGTTTTTTTTTTTAACAGTGTGGGCACATTATTTAAGTGCAAAAATCTAATTTTGTTACATGATAAAGTACTTTGTGCTTTTTTCTGCCTCTTACTTATGTAATAAAATGTCAGAACTGACCACGCTCGGGCACCAACGGAACGCTATTGAGCTGTAACCATATTTATTCATGGAATTAGTGGTGGGATTGTTTTATACCAACGTTTTTTTACTGTGATTTAATGCTGCTCGCAGCGATAGAGATGGCGACAGGATCGGATTAGCATTTTTAAGTTGGAATGGGGCAGACATGACGTGAGCTGCAATGAATGAGGTCATGCTGCAGTGACAGTTGGTGCTTGTGCTCTGTGTTTGTTAGTGCATACAAGTGGTGGCTAAGAACAGCTGAAGAGAAAATGTCTCTGCTAAAGTGTGTGTGCGTCTGTGTGTGTGTATATATATATATATATAAAAAAAGCATGTTTTAACATCTGGCTGATAAGAAGTGCAGTGGAAAAATGTTTAATCAGCTTCCATTCCGGACAGATTGCTCTGCAGTCACGAGCTTTTATCAGCTTCTGCTCAACGTGCCATCACTAAGAACATAACATTCAAGTGCAAACCTTACAGGATTGGAAATAGCTTCTTTTTTTAACACAATCACGCGTCTAGAGATATTATCATCTTACATGGATGTTTTGACTGCGAGCAAAAAAAGGAACCAATTTATTTTTACCTGATGCTATGAAAATGTTTTAGTCTTTCAAATCATGAAGGATAAATGCTCTACTTGTAGAAGGAAATTATTTTAAGAAGCTCATTCAGGCATGCTACTTATAAATGTAGAAATAACAGTGTTCTTTCTCAAGAAGGTTTCATTGTATTTCAAGTACAGACTAATAGATCTTATTAAATCCCCTCAAAGAGCCCACACACACACGCACACACATGCACACACACACACACACACACACACACACACACACACACACACACACACACACACACACACACACCACTAAAATGAATGTGATGCTTTTGTTTGTTAGTGACCAGGGTGTATATTCAGACCTGAAGCTGCTGTCGGTTTAATGAAAATGAATGTAATGCTTTGAGCCGCATGCAGGTGGTCTGAAGCTGGAAGTTGCCAACCACATTCAGTCTGTAGTGTTCTGACTAGGAAGCTTAGGTACATCTTTTTCCTGTCGCTTCTATTGTTTTCTGTAGCAGCCAAGTATAGGGGTTAAAGGTCTGAGCATCATAGTTCTTTAAAAAAAAAAAAAAAACATAAAATGTATGTCTGATGGAATTCCATTAGGGAAAGGTTAGTATTAGGGTCTTTGTTATTTTGACTTGTGTCTCTGTTTCTTCTCTTGCTGCTGCCTCTTTTATATCAGCAGAGATGTCGGCTGTCAGCAGACAGCGACAAAGAATCACACGATTATTAACAGGCTGTGTGATCTCGTTTTTTCTCATATGTGAACCAGCGTTATTAACGCATCTACCACTGTGCCTGCCAAGAGGATGGTTTTGTCAAACATCAGGGCGGCTATGTAAAGCATTCACACCATGTTGCTAAGCAGCCGTTATCGGCCTGTTGGACAATATAACAGCAGACCTAAATAATGATAACCCCTGTGAAAAGCAAGCAGTGCATACAAGCATGAGGAAGGTTTATTTAATCTGTGATGCTCACGCATACGGACAGTTTCTCACCAAGACACTATGGATATTAAAGAAAATCCTTACCACACTTATCACTGCAGGCTTTCTTCGGCATTATTGGAAGATTCACAAAGCCATATGCAGTTCTCACCTGGCATGCTGCTACATTTATTTGTTGCAGGGATAGGAGGAACCCAGAAAAGAGAGTTTCAGTTCTATCCCGGTTGTTCCTACTGAAAGACTATCTGCCTCATGGCTCCACCTTACTTACAGCCTTAGATTTTTAGACTTTGCTCCAGTCTTAAAATGCCTCTCCGACCATGCTTTAAAGAGCTGGAGGGCTTAGCATTTTGTTTAATAGATTTAACTGTTTCCTAAGAGCCCAGCAGAGTGTGATGTTCACTCAGTGATTCCCAGTTTGTGCTGTGAAGCTCTAAGACAAGCCTTCCTTTACAAAGTCTGTTGACTGAACTCAACATTTCTTTCAAATGGCCGTCTACGACTACTACAATGAGTCTCTGAACCACAGAACTAATTTACGGCGAGGGCTGTTGGTCCACATGCGCATATGATGTCTGACTGTAAACTGCAAAGAAACTGGGCTCTGTTAATGCTGTGCAGGTCAGCTGATATTTGTCTTATGACCAAAATCTTGTACTTCTTTTCCCTTCCTTTATTCCCTACATTAGTGGAAAGTCCACTGGTTGTCATGCTGACTATTTTTGAGCATGAAAAATCATCTTGAATAGTATATGTATATACACAGGATTGGGTAAGCTCATGCTAATTTAATCTTATCTCGCCAGCTACTTACAAGGGGGTGGATCTTATTGTGTTTGTATTTGAAATGCCTGATTGAAATTGATTACTTCTCGCCTCCCTAGAAACTCCAGGTACTGGTGGAGGGGGTGGCCCCAGCAGGCGATCTGTCTGAGGAGGTGGATGAGGTGCAGAGCTGTAGCGTCAAACTCCCGGGGGAGGAGGAGGGCTACGACGCTGACAGTGAAAGCAACCCCGAGACCATGGCTAAGCAGGAAGAGGGTAGGTCCATGCCTTTCGCCACCCAACACACGCACACACACACACACACACACACACACACACACACAGAGCGCACACACACACACTGACTGGTCGACCTGTTGCTTACATAGTTAACTTCACCTATAAATCTTGTGACTTTCCATCGCAGACCCATTTTTCCATGCCGAGGATATCTTTAGAATGCTGTAAATCTTGTTTAATTCACATTCTCTTGTTTTTGTGTGCTAAATTTGATGAATTGAGTGGTCATGTGCTGGTTTTAAACTCTGGACATGTTGATTTTAGGTCCTGGGAAATGCTGCTTCTCGTGCTGTTCAAATAATGTAACAGTCTGTTAAATAACTGTTTGTTGGGTTTCATGTTAAGTAGCATGACTTTAATATCACTTGTCATGGGCATATTGCTGTACAGTGTTCATGCACGGAATGTTTATGTCGTGTCAGAAACAACATCCTCTTTTGGTAGTTTTTGGAGGATATTTGGCAATAAGATGTGGTTAGTGTTTATTGCGTATGTGTGACACAGCACAAAATGGTCCCGAGCCTCTCATGTTAGTATTTCAGGTAAAAGACATGACCTGATTACACTGTTTTTACTTTAATCCACTCAGAATAGAGTCATTGTTTAATGTTTTACAACTGCGAGCAGCGAGACTCTGTGGCCTCATAAGCTGGGTCTTGTGACTCAAAGTCCCAGTGAAATGGTGTTTTTTAACTTCCTGGAAACCTCTCGCATCATTGGAAATAAATAATCTCTCTTTTTGAGCTCACGCTGAACATATAAGCTAATTGGTTCCGTCAATGCCACTGCTCTTTTTAATCTCTTGTCTTTTCTTTCTTTCTCTCTGAATTCAAACCCAGTACAGCAAGTTTCAGTTATGACAAGCATTTTCTCATAGAACAGTGTGTTTTGCTGTTTCCACTGACTAATTTCCAACAAGTGAGGATATTTTAGATACATCATTTAATGATCTACATTTGGATGCTTGATATACGCAAAATATAAAATGTCAAGAGGGTTGTAGCTATATCAACATGTTGCAGACAGCTCGTAGCCATGAGCTATGAATTCTGGAATTTCTCTCTCTTTACATTTGCTCTTTGTCCAGTATAAGATTTTCTTTCCCCAGTAGCTTCTATTTCGTTACATTTCCTGATTTTTCAACATCATTTACACTTCCAGCACCTCTTATTGGTTTTCATCTGCTCATTTTAAATGGTGTAAATAGCTGTTTCTAAAAAATCTTGGAAAGTAGGAGGTTGCTCGCCTTAATTTAACCGCAGACCAAACATAAGCTTCTGCACAACATGCTCTTCAGGGCCAGAGGGTAGATTGTCTGATATAGTCTTTTAGTATTTACTTTTGGAGAGTTTCAAGGAACCTGTTACAATGTGAGAGCTGCACGTATATCTGCGTGCGTGAGTCTTAGATGGTAGAAACTGTGGAGTCACGCACACAGGGAAGCGAGCAAGCTTCATTAGTAAAAGGAGGTCCCAGAAGGCGTGTGAGAGCTGCGCTCCTGTAAATCATGAGGGAACTCCCAGGCTGCTCTGAAGCTGAATCGTTTTTATGTGCTGCCTCCAAGACGGGGGGGTTGGAGCTGAAGGAGGGAATGCCTGGATGATGAAGCTGCTCAAGCAGCACATGCTGTCACACCGTGTCCATGCCTTAGCGAGCGTGGCGTACCAGTCAGAGTGGCAAACTTAATGTCTCCACTCCTCTGCGCTGGTGTTTTATTGTGCCTGTGATTTTTTTTCCCTGCTGACGTTGGTTGTTCTATTAGGAGGGAAGGTGGAGTCAGCCGGGTCGCGGGAGTTTGCGGCGGCGGTGGCGGCGGACGGGCCCGGGCGTGGTGTGCTGCTGTTCCCTGAGATCTGCACGATGGAACTGCAGCTTCTTGCATCAGGCTCTCCGGACCTGGAGGTTCTGAGTCATGTGTTTCACAGCCTCCTGGGTGCAGTACACGCAAACTGCCGCAATGCTGCCCTGCTGTATGACCAGGTCAGACCGGCCTTTATCTCTCTTCATGTGACTCTTTATTGTCTTCCATGTTTGTCTGCATTTGCTTCTCATCCTTACTTTTTCTTACATATTGCTCTCCTTTCTCACAGGGAGGAGTCAAAACCATCCTATGTGGCTTTCATAAAATCCTCAGTCAAACCAACCCCTCCTTTACAGGTCTGTCATTTATCCTGACTAGTTTAAACCTTGTGTGAAATGACAATGAGTATTTTTCAATTGTAATGTCCCTGAATCAGTTGATTTAGCTTTGTTCTTTGAGCTTTTTTTTTCTTTCCTGCCCCTGACATTTAAACTAGGTCTTTTGGGTCAGCTAGTTGAACTGCTTTTTTCCGTGTCCTGGAAAACCTGCACAAAGTCAGCTGACTTTAGTCTATCATGTTAGGCATCATGGTGCTGTGAAAAGCAGATTACACAGTTTTAAGAAGCAATGTTTTACACTTATTATGAATTTTTGCAAGGTTTTAATTGCCTTAAGAAATTAATTGTATATATATATTTAAAGATATGTCTTGAATTTCTTGTCTCAGATGGCCTTTAGATCTGAATATGGTTAATGCATTGTCCCCCTGTATTCTTTTCCTTGCTGAAAGAGCTTTTATCTTTTCTTTACATGCACCTGTTGTACCAGGCTGAAAGTAGCCATGTCAGAGGGAATGAAAACTATTTCTACAACCTGCTCTTTATTGCTCTACATTCAGATTGTCAGACCGTGCTTGTGGAGCTGCTGGTTGCCATGGTGAGCCGGCGAATAACGGCAGAGGAACTGGCCCTATTGATCCGCCTCTTCCTGGAGAAGACCCCACCTACTGTAAGTGGCAAACCCTATCAGTCACCGAGCATTGCAGTGTTCGCTCACGCTCATGATACAGACACCAGAAGCTTATGTTCACAGTCTGCACGTCAAGTTTATTAACAGGAACCAAACCCTAGCAGTGTGACATCCTGCCTGTCGCACTCTCTTCTCACTTCTTGGTTCCTTTTAAATTCATCACCAACACATTATGCTCCCCTGAGCCCCTTCAGACCACATACAATTAGCACTAAAGTGTGCAGAGCAAATGTGACGCTTGAGATCATTAGAACATGTCGATCTTTAAATTGGAAATCGACCAGATGACACCATTGATAAGCTCTCTCTAGTTGACGTGTTCAAAACAGTTTTTAACCTCGTCAGAATGATTATTTTTCCGCTTGCATTTGCTGCACATAATGTTTAGTTTTTTCTTTGCAAAGCTGCCCAGTGTTAGGTTTGTGTTTAAGAAACTATTTGTTGTCCTATTTTTCTTGTAGGTTTTTACAGTTGCAAGTTTTGTTGCTGATTTATTCGAGATTCAAAAGGCCATTGTAGGTTTATTGTTGAATTGCTGTTTCCTCTCCTAACCTTTGAATTTCTTCTTCTTTTTTTACCAGGATATTTTGCTGAAAGGTATCTTACAAGTAGTTGAGGCCAACATGAATATTGAACCTCTTCACTTTATGGCATTTCCAATGATGCTTGGGGCATCAGCGCTGGGTGGTTTGTCCCCTGCCTCCAGACAGAGCTGTGCTACCGGAGGAAAAAGCGTTGGTTTGCTCTGGAAGGGAAAACTGTCTCCTGGTCACAGAGAGGGCGACGCCGAGTGCAGACCGAGCCACCTCCGCTCTTCACCCTGGCACGTCGCTCCTCTGCACCTGCCTCTGATGGGGCAGAACTGCTGGCCCCATATGGCCAGCGGCTTCAGTGCTTCTATGTGGCTGAGGGTGACAGAGCAGGAGGAGAACGAGGGGGGCAAAGCACAGGGTGAGAGGCAAATCGCTCAGCACCAATCTTCTTTTGCGTGACCACCTTGAATATGAAATGGTATTGAGGTTGTTGTTTTTTTATTTTCCAGAAGAAAGTAATCCTCCTGCGGCTGAATCCCAGCATGGCTTGTCTCAGGCAGTCACAACATTAGCAGAGGAAGGTCTGATTCATATTCTGTCCATGGGCTCCAAAGCACTGATGCTTCAAGTGTGGGCAGACTTCTCTACAGGATCTCTGACATTCAGGTTAGCTCTTGCTCAAACCACAGTTTGAATGATGCATTAAAAAAAGGGGCTTGCTTTTTGTTAGTAATAATAATTCTGTTCACATCGTCAAAAGTGCGATTCTTTAAGATTCGACTTTATGGTGTTTTTTCCCAGGATTTGTATTGATCCAAACGATGACGTAAAAGCAGGCGTGTTGGCCCAGGCAGACTCTGGTAAGGGGTTGATCAGACGGGGGCAGTGGCAGCACCTCAGCATCACTTACAGCCAGCAGCCGGAGGGCAAGAAAAACATCCACGGGCGTGTGGTTGTCTGGGTGTGTGGCATCTGGTGAGGAAGCCGAACTGAAACATTGATTTTTGTTGGTTATTCTTTTGAACTAGCAAAAATCCTGGACATGTTGATTTTCTCCTTTGTTTTTTGTTTTTTATAATGAATGCTCTCCGCAGGAAATGCGAGGTTTCCCTGGACTATACCCTTCCCAGAAAGTCCAGTTTATCATCCGACAGCAACAAAACCTTCTGCATGTTGGGCCACTGCACGGCATCGTGTGAGGAGCTGCTGAGGCAGGGTCTGCGCTGGAGTATGGGCACTGTGCTTCTCTTCAATGGTACTTCTACCGCTGCTTGTATGTTTCTACTCAGAAGTCAAACCTCAGTTGGCCGGTCAGATTTCAGTCCCTCGTCCCTTGCACTGCCCCCTGTTGGTGCAATCATTACCAACTTCATTATTAACGAGCAGGTTTTTCGGCAGTTTGGTTTGGGATGCTTGTGTATTTTCAGAGCGTATCTGGCTGGACAAGGCTGTGCGTTTTGTAATGTGTGACGTGCTGAAGATTTTCAGCATTCTCTCTAGAGGCTTTCTGAATGCTTCTCTTCTTCTCCTAATTGACCGTGAATCGGAGAGCTCAACCTGTGAACCCAGCTGATCTATTTAGACAAGCCTAACCTCTCGGGTGTCATTGGAATTCAGTGCAGGTTGCATACTCTTCTTGGAAAAGAGAGTCTGTGAATGTCCAAGATCTTGAATCATGACATAAAAATGCACCCTGTTACCTACCAAAAAACTTATTTTAGAAAATACAAACTATTTGTATGCTGTTAAATTCAATTCAGATAATTCAGATAAAATCAGAGAGACTTTGCTACATTTCCTTTTCTAACACTATGTTTGTATATCCACATTAGGATCTAGAATAGGCTCTGACGAGGCCTTCTACCTCTACTCCAGTGGACCTGACCTCACATCAATCATGCCCTGCAAGTATGGCAAGCCAAAAGGATCATTGTCCAAGTTTATCACTCAGGATGGTCTAAAGTGTGAGCATGTGAGGGAGATCCTGATGAAGAACAAGGATATCGACACAACAGCTTTGGTTGTAAGTTGCTGGGTTTAAAAAAAAAAAAATCATTTTTAGGGTCGTAACACAAAAAATGTCTTTGCTACTTTCAGCTCTTGTAGTTTCTTTTTGTAGTTTTTTTTTAATCACTTTGCTTCCATCTCATCGATAAAAGACCCCTGAAGTCTGATTTGTTGTTTATAATTGATAATATCTGAGCACTGTACTGCTTCAAAGAGGTAATGATAAATATGAGCCTTTCCCAAACAAAAAGTTCTGATTAAGTCAAATTCTGTGCGAGGAATCGATTTTGGGTTTAAATTGAAACAAAAACCGTAATCAGTTAAAAGCTTACTGGGTTGCCTGAAAGGGGATTTTGTTTCTGCACAGGAGAGCTTGGCAGTGGTGTATGCTCCCAGCAGGCCCAGAGTCTACACAATCTATGAACCGGTAATCAGGCTGAAAGGTCAGGCCAAGACGGTGGTCACCCAGAGGCCCTTCAGCTCCAAGGAGGTGCAGAGTGTTTCATTTGACCCCAGCACGCTCAAAGCTCTGCTTCCCACTGAAACTCAGGGCCTGCAGAGCGTCCTGCACAAGATTGGAGGAACAGGAAATTTTGTCTTTCTCTTTGCACAGGTAAGATTATCTATTTTTTTATTGAACTCCAGACTGAGACAATAAAAACCACAATTCTTGAGGAACATAAAATGTGGATGTTACCATACACAACTACACTAAATGTACTACAGTAAATGTTCTACAGTGGGCCAACTCTAAAGAACATTTCTTTTCCAAGCTGAAATGCCAAATTGAAATATTAACCATAATATTTTTAACAAAACACAGAACTAAATCGGCAATTTTATTGATCATATTCATAAAATCTGGCTTTATTTGCTGTGTTACAGGCTTTCACTTGTATAACTGCATCTCCAAGAATGTGTTGCTTTCATGCCCAACGTGTGTTGTGTGCTTTTGTCTGTCCCTCATCTCTGGCTCTGCGGTGTCCAGACGGTGGAGCTCAGCGACTGTGAGAAGACCCAGGCTCTGGCCCTTCGAGTGCTGCTGTCTCTGTGCAAGTTTAACCAGCACCGCATACATGAAATGGACTGTTACCATGGTTACTCTATGATCCATCAGGTCCTCATCAAGCCCAAATGCATCGTAGGATATCATGTGCTGAAAGTGAGTCAACCCTGAGACTCTTTCCCTTCTTCAGTTCATGCATCCTCCACTTTAGTGGTAGTTCTTCCCTGAACTGACATCAGTGATACTGCTGTTATTTGACCCTAAAGCTATATCTGTAATAGAGCTGTGCCATGGCTCTGTGCTGAAATGGATGCTGTCTGACTTGATGAAACATTTAGATCCTGCAGACTTACTGCTCCTCTGATTGACTGTCTCACTATAGACCTCCACAGTTTGTATTAGTAAGCATAAAGTTGCACTAAATTATGATGGAGCACAATATAAATCATAATATGAAAAAGACTCATGCTTTAATGTTCTGTTTCTCGCATTTTATACAAAAGTTCAGACAAAGCCGCTTGCAGAATAAATAGCCACTCTTTTAAATGGATCATAAGCTCATCAACAGTTTAATTGAGAACGTATTGATTTTCTTCCTGTTTACTGCTCTGCATTACGTAAACATGTATTGATGCATAGTAAACACTCTGTAAGAAACTCTACAGAAGTGTCTGTTAGCACTTTTTAAAGCCTGCATTTTGTCCATTATGTCTAGACCTTACTTGATGGGTGTTGCAGTGGACCAATCCTCATCCTTGGGGACGACGGTCAGTTCCGGCTTGACACTGAGTCAGCTGCTGTTGTGCAGGACATAAGGATGCTTTCAGACATTCTGCTGGACTGGAAGATCTGGGCCAGGGCCGAGGTAAACTCAGACATAGGCAATCAAACTGTGAGACAGACACAAATTGTAGTCTAGATTCCTAGGGTCTCATAACCCTAAGCCAGCTGATTTAGTTTTTCATACCTGAACTTAATTTGTGATGGTGGTGATTGGTTGTTATTTCTTCCTCTGCGTGCCTATTTACTGTTGGTGTCATCTTCCTTAGTGTGGAGTCTGGGAAACATTGCTTGCTGCCCTGGAGATCCTCATTAGGGTGCACCATCCTCATCAGGTGTACAACATCCGTCAGTTCCTCAATGCTGAGGTTGTCCATCGTTTCCTGCTTACATGCCAGGTTTTACAGGTAAATCACTATTTGATCATGAGACCTTTCCGCTTTTAAACTGTTACTAAGAGCATGGTGTTTTTCCTAAGGAGCATCGGGACGAGCATCTGACAGCCATTCCTCAAGAGGTCTGCTTGTCCTTCATCAAGATCATCCAGGAAGTACTCGGGTCTCCTCCAGACATGGATCTGCTAAAACTGATCTATAACTTTCTGCTGGCTGTTCACCCGCCGACCAACACCTACGTCTGCCATACTCCATCTAGTTTCTACTTCTCACTACACATAGGTGAGAAAGAACCATGGCTGAATCTAGCATCTCTGTATTAAAGTGTAGTACATTTAATGCACTGAAGCCGTTTTGATGTCTCTGTTTGTCAGATGGGAAGCTCTACCAGGAAAAGGTGCAGTCCATTATGTACTTGAGACACTCCAACAGTGGAGGGAAGTCTGCCAGCAGCTCTGTGATGTCACTCTCTCCGACTGTTTTCACTGATGCTCCCCATGAAGGTACATCTGCTTACAAAACGCTGAAGATGATTCAATCTGCAGTTTGCTGCTGAGAATGGCATTAGGAATGGAGGGATCAGCAGCGTTGAGATGACTAAATGGGCATTTAGATAGCTGAACATCAATACTTCTGAGAAAGAAAATTGTATTCAGTTGAAAGAATTTCAATTCCCTAAATTTTTGTCATTTTTTTCTCTAAAATAAGTCATTTAACATTGAGCTGTGCATGATCAAAGTCACCCACTGGTTTGCGGCCTCCCATTTTGAAGCATCGCTTCAGTGCTCAGCTGTTGAATCTGGGGCTTTCTGTAGCTGGAATAGGCCATATTTGGATGAGCAGGGATGATGAAGAGTGTCCCTCCTTTTGTTTATTGCAAACATAGGTAACGAAAAGGTCACAAGTACGAAAAGATATCACTCGTCTCATTAAAACAGACTTGGTCTCATTTACCACCTGAATTGGGTATTAGCTTTTTTCAAAGGGGTTTTCATGGTCGTGTTCAGTTATATCACTGATAAATGTCTGTTCATACTTTTTAATAACTGCCCCCTGGCCCTATAAACCATCAATTCTTCACTTGTTTTGTAAGTTATGGGTAATTTTGTCATATTCCCCAGGTCATTTGCAAGGTCCCTCCACTGAGCATGGAGGCGATGATCAGTCGTTACGCCCCCCTGTTCTTGCTTTATCTCCGTACACCTCGCCTCTGCTGACTCCTCGGCTGGGAAACGGCAGCTCGAGTGAAGCAGGGGAAAGCGACGGGGTGTCCCTCACCTCTCAGCAAACCCTCGGCAGCACGGAGACTCTGAAGAAGGTCGGAGGTGACGAGCAGCTCCTGAGCAGCTGCGAGTCAGCCCAGACAATCTGTGACTCCAAGGATGCAGGCGAGGGAGTTGCCCTGCGCACCCCATCCATCAGCGTGGAGGAGGAGAGGGACGAGGCTGCGGAGGTGGACAGTCTGGCAGAGGGCAGCGTGGGAGTGGCAGAGTCCGAGGACAGGTTTGACTGGGCCAGCGATGAGGCACCACGGCGCCCTGACAGTCTGAAAGGCATCCAGTCCTTCCAGAGGAGCCACAGCAACCTGGCCAGTCTGGGTCTGGCTTTCCCAGTTCCAAATGGTTCGTTGGCAGCCGGCCGATGGCCCAGTGCAGCTGACCGCGGCTCCATGCCTGAAGACTGGGAAAGCTACACCTACTCTCCTGGTTATGAGAGGGCACAGAGCAAAGCTGAGTCCAATGACAGGCATGTGGGCATATTTCTATAAGTAAACCTGCAGGTTTCAGAGCCAGTTAGAATGTTTAAGCAAAGTGTACAAAACGTTCTACTTCTACTTTTATTTATTTTCCAAAGGTTTTGTTTTTAGAACACCACTCAGATCTTGTCTCGCACACAATAATACAGCACTAATCGATCAATTCTCTCTCAGGTCCAGCACAGAGGACTGCTTGGTGCTGGTCTGCTGTGGACTCTACGATCTTTTGAGGGGTGTCTTACTGCTGCTGCCTGACCTCATGCTTGAGGAGGTGATGGACAAACTCATCCAGCCAGAGGCACTGATTGTCCTGGTCAATCATTCCTCACCTCTTATCCAGCAAGGAGTCATGAAAGTGAGTCGGCATAATGCTGTCTTGTTAGAATTTCTGTTCCCATTTATTCGCCGAACATCTCTGACCCAATGAATAGCACATCAAATTAAACTGTAATGTTTTATTTAACCCACATGGCCCAAACTATCCGTTTTAATGTGTGTACTCCCCTGCTTTGATATGTGTGTCATGCGGGTTGTGAATGAGGCCCTTGACCAGTTCTCCAGTGCACTTAAATATCTAATTTATTCCGTCCTCTCTCCCAGTTGCTGGATGCCTATTTCAGCAGGGCTCTCAAAGAACAGAAGGAGAAGTTTCTGAAGAACCATGGCTTCTCCCTGCTGGCCAACCAGCTTTACATCCACCAGGGCAGCCAGGGGCTGCTTGAATGCTTCCTGGAGATGCTGTTTGGACGCCCCATGGGCCTGGAGGAAGAGTGAGTCCAGAGATAATATGCTGACAAGCACTTATCTTACATGATTATGCATTGTGTAGAGAGAAATGCGTGCTGCATACACGAGAATCAGATTTTTGTCTTGTATTTCCAGCCTGGACCTGGACGAGATGGAAAATATCTCTCCCTTCAGAAAGCGCTGCATCATCCCCTTGCTGGGTCTGATTGAAAACTCTCTTTATGAGAACTCCCTGGTGCACAACATCCTTTGTATGCTGCTGCAGCTCGTCAATGCCTGCCCCAAGCTGGCAGACATCCTGCTAGACCACGGGCTGCTCTACGTGCTCTTCAACACCCTCTCCACCCTAAATGGCATGGAGAACGGGTACGGCTGCCAGAACAGAGGATGATTCATTCCCACACCTACATGGGTTCATGGGTTTAGTTTTGAGCTATTGAGCCCAGAATTAAATCATTAATCTTCTTACTGTTGGTTGATCTTCCACATAGTGAGTTCCTGTGTTTCATGTTCACTTGTATTTTTGTTCTCCCTCTGTAGTATTCCCCTGAATGACTACAAGCTCCTGGTGTGTGATATCCAGCAAATGTTAGTAGCCGTGACTATCCACTCCTGCAGCTCTTCAGGGTCCCAGTATTTCCGCATCATCGAAGACCTCATTACCTTGCTGGGTTTTATGCAGACCAGCAAGACGCGCCGCACCCAAGGTGAGCAATGGGTTTCTCAAATGCAAAGTAGATCAGTCTTGTAATCTCTGTTCTGCTGTCGTGGATGATATCAAGCTGTCAAGCTCTGTGGCAGCAGAAGGAGTTGGACCGTCACATCATGATGTGCAGCTAGAGAGTAAAAAGGCATGGGAAAAACTGATTATTCCCATCTCACATTTTTATCTCATCTCCAAATGGCTTCCTCTCATTTTTCTCTGAATTTGCTCTCTGAAATATGTCTGCCCCCTCTTTCCCATTTAGCACTTATTTCCCAATTTATATGATTTGATGTGTTATATGATCACAGTAACATGGCATTTTGATAACATTTGCCCATTTTTCTATTCATTCTGGTAGCTATAAAGAGAATAGATTTTGTTAGGCGAAAAACGTGTTTTATGCCTGAAAGCGCCTCTGTTGGTTCAGACTGTCCCTAAGGTGCGCGTTTCATCAATGGTGCCATCAAGCCCTTCAGATTACTTTCTAGACATCTGCTCCATTCTGCTTTTTGGGGAAGTTTGTATGAAAGCTGCTTTTGTGTCATTTCATCATATTTGACTGACAGTAACAGCCATTTTGAGACTTAGTTTATCCTTACTTACTAACTGACCTCTCTTTGGTATGTTGGACTGGTCTCATTTTGGTACTTCTCGTTTTATTTTGCAACTTCAAACTGATGAACCTGTTTATTGGATTTGTTGGTTTATTGATTGAACCAGCTGAGTGTCATAGGGTCACAACTGTCCTGGCTGTTCTCTGTTCTCAGAGATGGCTGTGGCTTTGCAGTTCCGAGTCCTCCAGTCAGCGATTGAGTTCATAAAGACAACAGCCAACCAGGAACCTCGGAAGCTGAGCAGTTCCGTCAACACGCCGAGTTCTCCGCATCACGCCCTCTATCAGAAGCGTAAGAGCATCGCAGGTGTGTACTACAACGAGAGGGCGACTGCCTCTGTCTTCCTGGGTGTCGAGGCAGAAATTTGTCCGTTTCTGATCCTCTACTCATCCCCCGTCTGAAGGTTCCATTGCTATGAAAGACTCCATTATCCCCCGCATCCCCAGACAGCACTACTGCTCCTACGGCCAGATCCCCATGTCTACACCCTTCAGCTTCCTGTCCCAGGACAGCTCCCTCCCCTCCCCTTCTAGTTCTCCATCATACATGCTCCACTGTGATGCAGGTAGCTGGGACTGCGGTCCACAGCGGAGACCATCCTCCCATGTCCCATGGGGCATGTCTCCCATGTTTGCAGTGGCCTCTCTCCGTTCCCGACTCTCACTCTGGGAGCTAATTTGCCCAGTAATGCTTGTGCGCTACTGGTGCTTTCCTGTGTGTATGTTTTAATGCTCAGCTAAGTCAGAGTTGAGCATTTCAGCACAGTTGTCATTCTGACAAGTGGATCCTAATCACCTTCTAGCAGATATTCACAAAAGCTTCATCTGGACTTGAAAGCTTCTTACGATCGGCACGGCATTCTAAGCAGCCCGACAAAGTATGTTATTGTTACATCTGCAGGTCGGCGCCGGTTCTCTCTGGCCCAGACCGACTCTCTTCTGATGCGGATGCGTTCCGTCGCCAGCGATGAGCTCAGCCAGATGATGCAGAGGAGGATGAGCCAGGAAAACCCCATTCGTGCCAGCGAGACTGAGTTTGTCCAGCGACTGCAGAGGCTTGTGGTTCTTGCTGTCAACAGACTCATTTACTATGGTAACTATTCTGTATTCCTGAATCATGTTTCACTCATCTTCTCCACCTGCTTCCTAATGTTTATTCCGTTTGGGTGCATCCTTTGTTTCAGACGTGAGTCAGGACTTGTTTGATCTCCTGAATATCCCAGACTCCCCTGACCATCAGATCCTCACACCAGATCCAGGTGATCAACCTCATGATGAGGGTGGGTCCACCTCGGTCCCACACTCTCCGACGCCCTTCACTCTTCCCCCCGCAAACAAGAAGAGCTTTCAAAAAGACATCCTCAAACTAATGATGGACGGGATCAAAATCAGCCTGGTATGAAAGCATTCACATAGACGTTTGCAGTTGTCTTGGAACTCTGCTCCAACCGGTGTTTACAAAGCTTGTAATGCTTTTTGGTTCACAGGGCAGCACTGGGCGCGGGGGAACCCCCCATCATCAGTGGCGAAGGATCCTTTGGTCCTGTCGGGACACTTTCAGGGTCCAAATTGGCCGTCTGCTAGTGCACACACTCAGCCCATCACATCCCCTGTCAGACCGGAAGGAGGCTCTTGAGTTTGTGTTTGATCCCAGACATTTGGATATCCTCAAGGAGAGCCTCAGTCCGGGTTTAGAGGTAAATGAAATAGACAAGTCTTCCTAAAAATGCCCTGACTTCCACTTTAACGGAAAATTTGGAGTGAGAGTTTTTTTTTCCGTATCCATTAGGGTTAGGGTTTAAGGTTAGGGTGATTTCACTTGATTCAGACACAAAACTTAATCAGTCGTTTCCATCACTCTCTGGCTCTGACTTTCACTCAGCACGGGCCAAAGCTGTCGCTATACCTATACGAGATGCTGCACGATCACAAAGACGAGCTCACCAAAGAAGAGCAAGGCGCTGTTGGCGTGTTCATGACCTCGCTGAAGCTGTGCGGACATCGCTGCATCCCACCAAACGCTCCCCACAAACAAGACCTGCTCAAAGCCATAAAAGAGGTTTGTCCTACAGACACACTGTTGAAGGAACCAGGCTCCGCCTCCAAACCTATGCTCTACTGAATGTCAAGATCTGTGCAAGTTGAACATTTTCATACACGCAGAGTATGCTGTGGTTCCTCAGATGTTGGTTAAACATATTTAACTTATCTCTCACAGGAAAAGTTCAAGTATGAAGCGGAGGAGAAAACAAGTAAAGTGGCTTGGGAAAAGAAAATGGCAAATACCCAAAGGAAGTGAGTAGGGGCTTTCTTTTTTTAATAGTGTGAGATTCTTGTTGTTGTTTGAAGAGGAGGAAAGTACTGCCAAGAATACTGTCTTTGCTTTCATTTCTAATTTCACTCTGTTCTTCGATATTCATGTGCAGTCTCATCCAGAGGCTGGATGGAAAGTCAAAGGACATTTCCAAGATTGCAGCTGATATCACTCAGAATGTGTCTCTGCGGCAAGGGATGGAGAGAAAAAAGGTCATTCAGCACATCAGGGGCCTTTATAAGACCGACCTGAGCGCCAGCCGCCACTGGCAGGAGCTGGTGCAGCAGCTGACACATGACCGGTGAGTGTGGATGTTCGTCTGCTTTTCACATAGGCTCATCAGTGTAGTCTCATTAAGGTCTGATGATATCTGTATTCAAAGCTGCTTTTCACTGTGAAATTGGCTGTAATGTCCTATGATTAAAACAAAAGAAAGCGGCTGACTGACTGAAGAGAGGGAGTGAGTGACCTGTAGATAATCACATTATCTGCCATGGTGTGTTTCAGGGCGGTTTGGTATGATCAGACATCCTACCCAACATCCTGGCAGCTGGACCCCACTGAAGGGCCTAACCGAGAGCGGCGACGCCTTCAGAGATGCTACCTCACCATACCAAACAAATACCTGCTCAAAGATAGACGCAAAGCTGAAGGTGGACGAACTCTTAGTGTGGAAACTCAGCCCAGCGCTGATCTGATTTTCATCGCCTTATCTGACCTCCTTGTTGGGTTTAGATGCTGTGAAGCCGGCGCTGTCCTTCCTGTTTGAGGATAAGACACATTCTTCCTTCTCCTCTACTGTCAAAGACAAAGCCACCAGCGAGTCCATCAGGTAAGGATCTGTCTCTCTGCCTTATTCGACTGGGCCTTATTCAGGTGGTATTCCTCTAATATGAGAAATGCTTTTGTGTCCTCAGGTTCACCAGACGGTGCATCAGCGTCGCCCCCTCAAGAGAGACAGCAGGGGAGCTACTTCTAGGTAAGACGGTGTCCAGCATTCACATCTGCTCCATGCATAATGTAGTCTGCATGGAAGGGTTCACTATATACTGAATAGAATATATTTATTGTTAGAGGAGAGCTTCTGTTTGTCTCGCTCCTTCTTTTAACCATGCCTCACCCCGTGCTGCCTCACAGGAAAGTCTGGGATGTACTTTGTGGAGGACAACGCTGCTGATGCTCACGAGAGTCAGGTAAAACCTAAAGGGCTCCTTCTTATCTCCTAGTGCAAAGGTACCACTGAACGTGTCCTATTTCCGATCTGGGCGCTGAAAATGAAATGTTTTTCCTTGAATAGAGCCTTCACGGGGAGACCGAGGCGCCTTCTTTTTCCTGGACCTATGAAGAGATTAAGGAGGTGCACAAGCGATGGTGGCAGCTCAGAGACAACGCTGTGGAGATATTCCTCACCAATGGCAGGACCCTGCTGTTAGCCTTTGACAACACCAAGGTGAGATAAGAAACATAATGGGATGAAAATGAAAAGATTTGTTACTGAATTCAAAACTGATAACATTATTTCATGTGTTGATTTCTGATCGGAACTGTCGCTATGATTCAGGATGTGTTTTTGTCATTGATATTTTTTGTAAGCCTAGTCAAAGTCTTTTAGAAAACCTTTGGCTTTTGAATGAATTAAACTGGGGGGATGAATGCAGACTGTCTGTTTTTATGCTGTGCCTTTCACACTGTGCACTTGCACATTAGCGGTTTTTACATACATCCTGACACATTAAGTCACGGTCTGTGTGTTCTGCCCTCAGTTCCGAGACGACGTCTACCACAACATCCTGACCTCTGACCTTCCAAACCTGCTCGAGCACGGGAACATCACGGCGCTCACACATCTGTGGGGCTCAGGCCAGATCACCAACTTCGAGTACCTCACACACCTCAACAAGCATGCAGGGCGCTCGTTCAACGACCTCATGCAGTACCCGGTGTTCCCCTTCATCCTGCGCGACTACACCAGCGAGACGCTCGACCTGCAGGACCCCAACATCTACAGGTCCGTCCCGGCAATCGAACATTTGAATGTAGGAGACACAAGTGCATTTAACTGCATAGTGGAAAGTGCACCGCTCTCATTTTACAGATGGAATTAAGAATTTGCTGGTTCATCTTGAGTCAGAGCAGAGAAAATAGAGGATTTTATCTTTTGTCTAAACAGGAATTCACGACTTCTGATGTGGGATCGTTTTGTGTGGGAGGTGTTTTACATTCCTCCTTTACTTTCATTTCAGGAACCTAATCAAACCCATTGCAGTCCAGTCAAAAGAGAAAGAGGATCGCTATGTTGATAATTACAGGGTAAGGCAGCCAGCACATTTTTAGCACCTTTTGTGTTACTTCAGCACACTGGAGGAGTTGATTTAAAAAAGAAAAATACAGTATATACTTTCCCCCCCCCCTTTTTTTTAAATTCACCATTCCATGTTTTACCGGCAGTACCTGGAAGAGGAGTACAAAAAGGGCATTCGTGAGGACGACCCCATGCCTCCTGTTCAGCCTTACCACTACGGCTCACACTACTCCAACAGTGGCACTGTGTTGCACTTCTTGGTTCGAATGCCCCCTTTCACAAAAATGTTCCTCGCCTACCAGGGTGAGTCACACATACAGCTTTTCTGAAAAATCCAAAGGCAAAGTTGTAAAGCTGGAACCCATGGACGTAACACACTAAAGTAACACCTATAACCTTGAGGATCTGGCACAAACCGGATCGTCTCACTCTCACTGAGCAGCAACGGGTTCTTACCATGAAAGCTTGTTTTTATCTCTCGGCGCCTCTCTGATCAAACCCCCTTTTCTTTTCTCTGTCTTTTTTAATATCAGTTTGTTTTTCATACATCTGCGTCTCCCATCTGATCTTTTGAGGCATCTTTTTATGTTATTGCAAATGTATTCAGCAAGCATGGTGTTTAAGGTCATGAAAGGAGACGTTTTCAAGCAGTGGGTCGAATCTGTAATTAGATTTTCTCTGCCCCCAATTAGACCAGAGCTTTGATATCCCGGACCGGACGTTTCATTCCATGAACACCACATGGCGCTTGTCTTCCTATGAGTCCATGACTGATGTGAAAGAGCTGATCCCAGAGTTTTTTTACCTCCCTGAATTCCTGGTGAACAGAGAGGGTAATTCTTTTCCCTTGTCTTTCTGCTTGTATACTTTCTGTACATGTGTGGATTTTTCACCGTTCTCACATTTTGCATGTGCAGGTTTTGATTTTGGGGTTCGTCAGAATGGTGAGCGGGTGAATCACGTTAATTTACCCCCATGGGCTCGCAGCGACCCGCGTCTCTTCATCCTGATCCACCGACAAGCACTGGAGTCCGACCAGGTCTCCCAGACTCTTTGTCAGTGGATCGACTTGGTTTTCGGGCTCAAGCAAAAGGGCAAAGCTGCTGTTCACGCCATCAACGTCTTCCACCCAGCTGTAAGCCTGCGCTGACTTCCACATCTGTTTGGTACTGTCAGGGGGGCTTCCATGCTGTGGCTCACACCAGCCCTTTTTTGATGTTTCACAGACCTATTTTGGCATGGACGTGTCAGCCGTGGAGGACCCAGTCCAGCGACGGGCCCTGGAGACAATGATCAAAACCTACGGCCAGACTCCCAGGCAGCTCTTCAACACTTCACATATCAGCAGGGCGGGGCCCAAACTAATGATGGAGGGGGAGCTCCCGGCAGCCATGGGGCTCCTGGTTCACCTGGCCTTCAGAGAGACGAGAGAGCAGGCCAAAGAAATCATCTGCCCGGTAATCCAGTCCGCAGTTGTTGGAGTGCTGTGCGCTGAGGAGGTGAAACAAGGCAGCATATATAAATGGATGTGCTGCTCACTTTTCTTTGCCCATCCCCTCAGAGCCCTCTTCCATGGATCAAAGGTTTGAAGTGGGGTGAGTATGTGGGCTCGCCCTCTGCTCCAGACCCAGTGGTGTGTTTCAGCCAGCCACATGGAGAGAGGTTCGGATCCCTGCTGGCTCTGCCAACTCGAGCCATCTGCGGCCTGTCTCGCAAGTTCTGCCTCATGATGATTTACAGCAAGGAGCAGGGTGAGAGGGGCCAGGCGCCCGCACACGCCGTACAGGATGGGTTGCACAGCCTCCTGCTCATCCATTAAATCTCTGCTCTGTAGGTGTGCGGAGCATGCACAGCACGGACATCCAGTGGTCGGCCATCTTGAGCTGGGGCTACGCTGACAACATACTGAGGCTGAAGAGCAAGCAGAGCGAGCCGCCCATCAACTTCATTCAGTGTTCACAGCTTCACCAGGTAAACCTGTTTTTAGTGATAATTCGTGGCTTTTAATGAATATATCACATCGCACCAACCTAAGGACAAGGCAAAAAGCCATCCAGGTTTCATTTCTTGCCTCCCACTGTGTGTGTACCTCTCCTCCAGGTGACCAGCTGCGCCTGGGTGCCTGATGGCTGCCAGCTATTCACGGGCAGCAAGTGCGGAGTCATCACCGCCTACAGCAACCGCTTCACCAGCACCACGGTGGGTTTCCATGGCAACGTCCCCCCCTAACCTTCCGACTCTTCACGAACACCCGATCCACCCACCCATTACCCCCCACCCCCCATCCTCCTCTCTTAGACAGCTTCCCCGTACGCAAACGCTCGGCTTCATTAGTCACATCACAGCTGCCCTTGAAACACATTTCCACCCAGCCTGTAAGTGGGATTAGGGGTCTGGGAGTTCAGTCATCTGAGAGGCCTTTCAGTGGTTTCCCCACACCAGGCAGAGATTTCCAAAGATTTATTTTAGGACAAGAAAAAGCCAAGGACAACAGGATCCCCAGACACATGTAGGCCTGCGTGTCATCTGTACTGTGCTTCTAACACCTTTGGAATACGTGTCTCGGTAGCCGTCGGAGATGGAGGTGGAATCTCAGGCTCACCTGTACGGCCACACGGGGGAAGTCACCAGCCTGTTTGTCTGCAAGCCCTACAGCATCCTCATCAGCGTGAGCACGGACGGCACCTGCATCCTGTGGGACCTCAACAGGTCAGCGCACCTTGACGTGGAAAACCAAAAGAACAGCCGCTTTTGCTCTGTATCTGAATCCTTCTTTGTTCCCCATTTCAGACTGTGTTACGTTCAAAGCCTCACGGGCCACAAAAGTCCAGTCACTGCCGTGTGTGCCAGTGAGACCACAGGAGACATTGCAACAGTCTGTGACTCAGGTTGTGGGAGACGCATCTTGTTTCATAACTCTACTCTTTGTGTCACATCTGTCTGTTTTTTTATGCGTGCACTGGTCCAGAGTGTGAACAATGAGTCCTCTTTTTTTCTGATTTTTTTTTCTTTTTTTTTAAATGCAGAGGGCGGAGGCAGTGACCTGCGCCTCTGGACGGTGAACGGTGACCTGATTGGTCATGTCCACTGCAGAGAGACCATCTGCTCGGTGGCCTTCTCCAACCAGCCCGAGGGCGTGTCTGTCAACGTCATCGCCGGTGGTCTGGAGAACGGTGTCGTCAGGTGAGCAGAAAGGCCTTTTTTTCTCTTTAAGCGTATGCTTCTCCCGCCGTCCACTGACGGATCCTTTTCTCTCTGAAATGTTTTCAGGTTGTGGAGCACCTGGGATTTGAAACCAGTCAGAGAGATCACATTCCCGAAGTCAAGTAAACCCATCATCAGGTATTTCATCAGGCACTACAGCGTGTTTCACACGGTGCCTCATGCTGGTTTGGTCTGGAGTCTGTTGGTGTTAGTGAGGAGAGCCTTTTCCCCCCCTGTCCACCTCAGCCTGACGTACTCGTGTGACGGCCACCACCTCTACACCGCCAACAGCGAGGGCACGGTGATGGCCTGGTGTCGGCGGGACCAGCAGCGCATGAAGCTCCCCATGTTCTACTCCTTCCTGAGCAGTTACGCTGCAGGCTGACTGTGCGTCTGATCTTTACCGCCGTCCACTCCTCAGCAAGAAGACCCCCCCCCCCCCCCATCCTCCTCCTGTCCCACCTCCTGTCTGCACTGACAAGGGAGGACATGTCCGCATGGCCTCAACCTCTCTGAACCCGCCCTGAGCTGAGCAAACTCTACCACTTCCAGCATTGAGACATGATTAAAAGGCTAGCATTAAGTGTATATAAATGTATATTTATAAAGCAGAACGTCGGAGGAATGGATGAGTATTGGGCTGAGGCTGCGACAGATGTTTTATACAAAATGTGTTTCTGAGAGTGTGTTCCCTTCTTTCGGTCTTAGATTCCTTCCCTCCCTTGTGTTTGTGTGGTGCAAACATGCTTTCCGGGGGTTGAGGTAACCGTTCCCCGAAAGCTGCCGTCATCCGGTCAGAGCCGCGCTCGGAGGGTGTGAGGACCTCCAGTCCGTCCCCCCCGGCTGGCCAGGGCCTCCCGCTGGGCAGCGGGGGGCCCGGCGAGGCCCCCGCCCGCCCACCATAAGACGGCGGGCTCTGTGGGAGTGAGACGCCGCTCCGCTGGGCTGTCGGCTCCGCTCCCGTCTGAGCACACGTGTCCCAGCCCTGCTCCGCTCAGCGGGGGGGGGGGGGGGGGGGGGGG
>CAJRST010039999.1:14351450-14371577 GCA_907169785.1 Menidia menidia | reverse complement strand
GGGGGGGGGGGGGCTGACTGTGGCTGCAGGGCACATTAAGCCATGGGCAGCTCCAAATATGATTAGAGCTGCATAATTGCAGATCTCTCATATCCTCTCAACAGTCGCCGGATGACTGATAGACTGTTGCTTGCCTGGAGTAACCACTCCATTCATCAGACGTGGAGATCCAGGCTCAGGAAGACGGAGAGAAAGGCTGCTAAAGGGGAACATGGCTGCAGATGGAAACCGAGCAAAGCGCAGCGGAAACAGACAGTTGGCCACAACTGGTGATCCTGCAAATTTAATTAAGGGATCTGAGAAGGGAGAGTGTGTATCAGTGACAAAAGCAGTCTCTGTGCGGCTGATTGAGGGATCACCACTTTCTCATTAATTGCCCAATCAGCCAAAGGAATGTGATCTGTGCTAATTAGAAGGGCTCTCCTTCCATCATGGGGCTGCAGTGTAATTACAATCAGTCTGGGTATAATGGCACACAATGTGCAGTACTGCTTTTGGGCCTGCGTGGCTCCTGCTCTCTGCAAAAGCCCTGACAGTAGCTAATATAATTGCTGCTTTTTACATTGATTAGGGAAAATAATTGTTCTGTTTACTTGCGTTGCGAGACGAGGTCTGGATGATTGGCGCCTGACTTTGGTCAAAAAGGACATTTTCAAAAACATTTTCTTCAGAAAATCCCTTCCTGTGTAACCAATATCTAAACTATTTGTGGCTTGCCTCAGTCTAATTATTTTTTGACTGACAATTTGGTATTTCATTCCGTTTGTTATCTTCTCGGCTGCGCCTCACACGCGAAAAAAGGCATGTTTCCTGCGCCGCTGTTCACTGGTACATCACGGGGATATGTATTCAGTAAAAGCTAATCTATTTGATGTGACCGGCAGTAGAGGAGGAAGAAAGCAGCTCCGGAGTGTAGATGTAAGATGGCAATCAGAGGAAGAGCAGAAAGCCCACAGAATCGCACACCTTTTGCTTTGGAACGATTTGAATCCTGTGTGTGAGTTCAAATGGTACTAATCTTGCCAGAGGATAGAAACGTTTTCGTTTTGTGAAAGATGTATGATAGTATTGGATTGTATGGAATATCTTTTTTTCATAACTTTGAATCTTTGGACAGGCGAACATTAAGTGACTCTTTAAACAGGAAAGTCTTGAAAATCAAATTTCAGGTTCCCGATAGCTGGGCTCCTTTGTGGTGGCTGGAGTTCAGTGACTGCACAGTCCTGCTGTTATCGTTTCTCTGGTATAGACCCCATCTGGTTTAGAGTATTTTCTTGCCAATAACTGGGCTGATTAGGTGTACAGGAAAGCCAAATTCTTACAGTGTACCCATCAGGACTTCAAGCTTGGCTATTCTATCTTCCCTTGGTCTCCCAATTTCCAAGATGGCTTGGGGAAGGAATAAACTTTCTCTGAGTTTTTTTCCCTCCATTTTTGTCCTGTTCAGCACCTTTGACATCTCCCCTCCAACTCATCTGGTTTGGGGTCTTACTCCAGGCCACATTTTGGGCTGTCAACAACATTAGTTGTCGATAATCTGTGTTCCAGACCCATGCTATTGGGCAGTGTGATGGATTCTGCATGTTGTACCCCCCCCCCCCCCTTCCTCTGTTGCGGCAGCTCTCCGTTTGCTGCCTCCCCTCCTGCAACTTCCCACTCGGTTTCAAATTGGAAGCCTGCTTTGGCATGCTGATTGGCCGAAGTGTGGTTTGGAGGTTTGGAAGAAAGGATATGCAACTTTTCACTCGGTTGGAAATGATGCATTGTTAAATTGATCCCTTTTTTCCTCCTGCTGCGCTGGTCAAGGTTTCACTTTGTTGGGCACCTTGATGAGTTGTATCACTCTCTTGCCCGACCTGAGGAAGCAGGCGCCAGTGCAGTCACTACACCAATCAGGAGCAGCAACAACGCAGCAGAAAAAACCCTCGTCCAGGTCGCATCCTGTGTCACGGTTTGACTTTGTGTGTGCGCGAAGCCATCATCATCCTATTTGCTGGGCCTCTGTTATTCAAAGCGGGGTCGAAGCCCGTCCAGCTGCCATTACAGAAGCACCTTGTTCATATTGTGTTTTTCACATTTTAAGACTGGATTTTATTGGATAATTTCCCTTAAGTGTAACCACAATGTTATGTTTCTTTTTTCTCTTTTTTTAATTCATTTATTTTTTGGAGGATAAACATCTAATCGCCTTTGCCCAACCTCAATTTCAGGTGTCCAAAGCAGCCGCCGACTTGTTGGCATACTGTGACGCTCACATACGCGAGGACCCCCTCATCGTGCCCGTCCCGGCCTCCGAGAATCCTTTCCGGGAGAAGAAGTTCTTCTGCACCATCCTCTGATGAGCGGCAGATGGAGCTGCGTTGGCGCAGGCATGGCGTTGCCTGGCTTCTCTGTCTTCACCACACCTGAGGCTACTGGCCGTAGGCACTGAGTTGAGGTTTGCCTGGTGGACACTCTGTTGTCGGTCAGCTCTGTCCTCGTGGCTGAGGGGTTTTTGGGGGAGTCAGCTACCAAACTGGCAACCCAGCGAGCGTGCCATGTCTTGTTAAATAGGTTTGTAATTGCTTTGTTATTAGAGAACAGCCTTGCTCAGTGCTTAATGAGATGAGAGATGTTAATTTTTTCCTAGTTAGTTTTTTTTTTTTTCTCCCCATCAATTTATCGTGCTAGATCTTAACTTGCCTCAGGAAACAGAAATTTGCCCAGTTTCTTTCTTTTCTTTCTTTCTTTTTTTAATCCCCCCCGTTCCCTTTAGCTGAATAAAAAGCAGCTTTTCTGGGCCATGGTGAGCACGTTTCGTTGGTATTTCTTCTTTGGTTTCTCCCAGTGCAGAGGTCTGGCCACTTGTAGCAACACTTTTAAGAGCTCCACTGAAACTTAACACTCCCTCCAGCTGTGGTCTCTGTTTGAAATTCTCAGCGGAGTCAGCAACAATTAACCTGCTTGTTTTAGTGCTGCAGTGCTGTCAGAAACCGATTAAAGAACAGAAAGGGAAACTTTATCTCGCACGGTAAAAGGATTTTCACTTTCCCTCAGAAGAGGAGGGAAGTGGTTGCGCAGCACGCCTGCGGCAGCAAATGAAGTAGAATCCATTTATTTAGATGTGCATTTATTATGTTTCCATCAGCCAGAGGAAACACAAGATGCAATCACATCAGTCAACCCTAAGTCAAAATGGATTTATTGTTCATTTTCCACTTGCTCTGCAGACCCACTCCAATGCAGACCACCTCTGCTGTTCCGTATCTCCGCCTCATTCTCCTCACATACTTTCAGCTGCTCGTGCACCTCCCGAGCTGGAATATTTTGTCAGACTTCTCTCCTAATTTCCTTTTACTTTCTAATTTGTTTTCTGGGCATGTTTCCTGAGCCTAATTCCTTTTGCTTGTCATAGAGTGAATGGCAAGGCCTTTGACATAAATGCCAAAGCGGAGGCCTGCATGTTCCCCTGCTCCTTTTTAACAGTCTCCTCCGTTTCTGAGGGACCGTAGTCTTTTAGAGTGTACAGTATGTTTCAGTGCCAACCTCTGTGAGAGCAGTGTGGCCTCTCACACTGTGGTCCCGCAGCCTTTTGTTCCGTTAGGTTTGTTTTTGGAAGAAAAAGCACACTGTCGAAACATTTCCTTTACATGGTAGTTGAATAGCAGTTGCTGATTTTTTTATGATGAATTGTTATCGTTGTTAATATGGTTATTATCAGTAGTAATATTGAATATTTGTTGCACAGCACTGACAGCTACATGACGTGTAGTGCTATTAAGCTTGTATGATACTTAGGAAAAACATTTATAAATCATGCAATTATTGATACTATCTAAGTATTTTTTAAAAACAGCAGTAAGGACCGTTTGCATAACATGATCCCTTTGGTGGTTCAGGCTTTTTGCATCCCTCTTTCTGTAAAACCAAGTGGAATTTGCTCCCTCCTGATACTTGAATAGCCATCATGTTAGGAATCACACTCCTGACATTGGAGTGTCACAAACACATAAATAATTCCAGGAACCTGAGACCTTTGGGTGGGGGGGGACTAAACTCGTCTTAAAGATGGTGCCAAATCTATAACAAGAAATACACTACTAGAGATGAATATTGCATGGATTAGTTTATATCTATAACAAAGAGAAGTATTAAGATATGAAAGGTTTGCCTGGTTTGATGTTCCGGGGTGCTACTCTGAACATAGTCTCACTGGAGTCCAGATTTGTTGATGATGTGCAATTCTATTCTGGGATGGTATTATCATTTTGGGGAGGAAAAGAAAAACCCCGCATTTAATCAGCAGCCTTTGTAAACCCTTTGACGGAACAAATTAATAAAGGAAAACGGTAAAATGTATGTGCTGTCTTTGGTCTTTGTGCCTGATTTTCTCTTCACCCAGGTTCTCAGCCACAGTCCGATTCAAACACAGAGCGAAACGGGAAATAGCCGTGAGTCTGACAGTAGAGCAGGGTACTCTGATGTGAGGGGGAGACCTCCTGTGGCCGACCTGAGCCACAGGCCCTCTGAACGCTCTGTGCAGCTGTTGTGGCATTAGTAATTTTGCCGTCTACTGTGCATCTAATGAGCAACCGCTGCCTGCCCCAGCACTGCTGCCTCCATGAAGGATGGCCCCAATGATAATTCCAGGCATCAGCTGCTGAAATTGCCATCCGCCCTGTGGGCCGCTGCTGCTGCTTCATGTGTCCATCCATGCATCCATTCGGCCAGCCGCACCGGAGTTTTTCTAGCAGAGCTGGTCAATAGTTTTCGTTTATGTCGAACAGTTTGTTTATTTTATCGCAATGTTTCAAGGCAGTAAGGGCTAGTCTCATGGCAACATTAAAGAAATGTAAATAAATTCTTTACACACACACATATATGTATATTTCATCCCCTCGGCTCGCTATGTGAGAAAAACAAGAATATCAAGTTTATTGGTGCACATCAATGCACAAAATCGCAAGGGTAGTTTCAGTGAATAAGACTGACAAGCTAAAGCCAGGTATATCTTATTGATTTCTCCCAACCAATCCCAAAGGGTCAGGATGTAATTAAAAAGGAGCACAGATATAGAGAAGTGCCTCTGAAACTTCTTCACCAGCTGTGCTGTGGACAGTAGTGTGTATTCATTTGTTCCCCATGAGAAGTAGATTTTTTACAGTACACCTCTCACAGTGAATGATGGCAAGGAGGAGGGCAAATGGAAATACTGTGTTCTCTGTGCACCTGTTCACAATTTCTGTCGCCATTAAGCAGAGAGTTTGAATATATTTTCTATCATTTTATTTCAAGGTCCTTAAGCAATGGCCATTACGGCTGAACAAAAATCTTCTTCTGATATGATATTACAAATCTATCCCAGAATGCAATGCAGTCTGCAGCCACCTCTGTTTTTCTAGCATTCAGTCGTAATAGAAAACACAAAACATTAGAGCCTGAGGACTAAAACCTAAACTCAGAATCTGAAGAAAACAAAACCTTGGTTAAATATCGTATGAACATTGTGAAGAAATCTGTATCAATACAGGCAAAAAGTGCAGAGAAAAAGGCAGAGAGGAAGAATTACAGCATATTTCAACATGTCGCTTATAAATAAAAAAATTAAGTTGGAGATATAAACAACAAACAACAGTTGGGTGCCACTTCAAAAGAAAGACGAGAACAATAAGAAATCTTGAGCAGGCATTGCAGGGAGACAACAGTTATCAATGTGATAAAGGTATCTGTATGTATGAGTATGATGAGTCCAAAAAGAATTAGAAGTGCTCAACAAAAGCAGTTGTCCCTGGGGCACTTTATTATCCAATATAAAAATATGTACTGAAGTCATTTTTACAAAAAATTAACGTAGAGTCCCGAAAGTGCACCCATAATGAAACTGTAATAATTTCTAATTATATCATTTAGTTACGGGAGCAAAAGCTTTTCACTTATTTTCCCTTATTCATTTATGCAACATCAGAATTTCATCAAATCAATACAAATGGGACATTTCTAAGTATGTAGCAGGTGGTGCTGGTGGGGCCAGCCCTCCTCTCCAGGAGAAACGCTAATGCTTTCAGAGTCAGACAAAATCCTCCTCACGCATCCATCTCCATGCACAGTAGATTCCATTTAAATGATTTATGTGGAGCACTCACTAACAGGTTTGATAAAGTTCTGTTCTAATCTTAAGGCTAAAACAAATCAGCAGGGTTTCAGAAGGATAAAAAGATTCAAATGCAAATTTTTCTATCCTGCACAGAATGTTTTTTTCACTTCATTAGAAATTTACAAGGTAGACTGAAGGAAAATAACCTCAGAAAAAAAAGGATAGGGCTGTCTTAGAAGCAATGGAAAGTCTAGTATAGTGGTTTAGTGTTATAGTGTTAGTGTCCTATATTAGTGACAGTTTTTTCATTGTGCTTACATTAACATTCTTTAATTTTAAATTAACAGATGAAAAACAATTAAATTAACAACCCCCCCCCCAAAAAAACGGCAACAATTTTCGCACGGCCATTACACTGTAGAAACTTCATCTCCCAGCGTGCACCGCGATAAGACTCCTCGTCTTCCATTGGTCCGGCTCTCCACAGCAGCGGAGGCAGACATGAGGCGGTGTTGAGAGCCCGGCGGAGAGCTGCCGAGCTGAAATGAAGCGCGCACTCGGAGGGGCTCACACCGTACAGCGACGTGCGGCTCGGGAAGAGGCTCCGCTCCGCTCCGCCAAAGCAGAAGCCCGCTCCGGCTGAATGAAGGGCTCCGTCCATGCGGAGGCTAGCGCTCATTCTGCTGCCCTGTGCTGTCGCCGTCCTGGTGCACTTGTGGTTGGCACAACGACTCTCCTCCAGCCCGTCGGACAACAACACAGACTCTGGTACTTTCTTTTGCCACACACCCCGCGCTTCACCCTCCGAAAATTCGTAACTTTTTTTTTCCACTCCCCACATTCGAGCCCCCGATCTAACTTTGCCGTAACCGGCCCTTTTTTGCGGTAGTTAGTTTGAGCGTGAACAGGTAGTTGTTGCCGGTGGCGTGTGTTGGCGTGTCGCAGCGTGTGTTTGGTGTGTTTGGGTCGGGAGACGTGTGGGGGGAACACTTGAGCGGGGCTGGGCGTTGCTGGGATAGTCTCTAGCGTCTGCTTTTTAGACGGGAACTTCGGTGTGTTGGATTTCTGTTCTTGAATGCTCCGTGCCAAATTCCAGTTCATTATTTCTGCGATACTGACGTGGAAGCCCTTTTTCATCGGAGGAATATACTTAAACTTGCTTTAAATGCATGAAAAGATCAATTTTTCATGCAGTGATTTATAGCATTTTTCTTCTTTAGATCATCCTTAGGGAATATTAGATGAACTAGCTGTCAGTCAGGAATGAAAAGCATAAATCAGAGCAAGCTTCTTATCTGCTTCTTACCTTGTGGGGGCCAGTGACATGAGGTCCTGTCTTCCTTCCATTGGTACATTAAGCGTTGGGGGGAGAGCTGTGGCCGTTGATGCATGGCATCCTGTTATGTGGGATTTTTCTCTTTTTTTGTAATGCAGATGAACCCTTGCCTCTCTATGAAGTTTTGGTGGGAGTGCTGTCAGCAAGACACAATTATGAACTGCGACAAGCGATAAGAGAGACCTGGCTGGGATACATCAGACATCACCCCCACTTCCAGCACAGGTCTGTATTGAGGAGCTCCAACTTTTACTGCTTGGCCTTTTTTCTTTCTTTCTTTCTTTTTTCTTTTTCTTTTTTTTTTTTGTCCTGGCTGGCCAGATTCATATAGAGGAAATAAAGCCTGCAGCCGGCAGCAAATAATGGACTGTTGCATCCATCCTTTTATCTTTACATAACCAGTGGGCAACATTGTACTCTCATTCCTTTTTTTCCGTCCATTTCCTTCTCATTCAGCGATCTGAGAACAGATAAGGTGTTATGGCCTTTAAGCAACCCTCAGTAACCATGGCAATGGAGGGCAGATAGATGTACGAGCTCAGCTTAAGACATCTTTTAGCTGAGTGTTTCACAGGAAAGACGAATGCAGCCTTGTGTGTGCTTGTTTTCAGAGTGGGGGTGAAGTTTATCGTGGGCGAGCATGGCTGTCCCATCCCGGAGGAGGACAGAGAGGATCCCTACTCCTGCTCCCTTTTAAACTTAAGTGAGCCAGGTAAGGAAAAGGAGGGGGAAAAATCAAAAGTGGAAAGGAATGCACTAATGAGTGGCATCTGCTGCCGTCATGGTGAGAAACACACTGCAACGTGTTGCATTCATGTGCAGCGGAGGCAGAACAACGGTGGGAGAGCTGAAAGAATGAAAAGAATGGATGTTCAGAAGAAAAGTGAAGCACCTTTATTCATGTTCTCCCACAGCTCAAGGACAACCGTCCTTTTTTTTTTTCTGTATCCAAGGCAGAAACGTCTGATAGTCAGTGTGGCTTAGAAACTGCCTGGAAAGTGGAGCCGTGAGAGCCGCTGAGGCTCCATAAATGAAATAATTGAACGCATTCGCTGCCACATTGAGCGTCCACAGTAATTGTTGTGTCCCTCACCTTTGTGGAGTCAGTCCGGCTCAGCTCTGCGTTTGCAGCCATCACGAAAACATAATTACAGCACATCAGAATGGGCTTTTTCTTTCTTTTTTTTTTTTTTTCAGGCAACGGCCTTTAAGGTCACGGCTACGTTTTCGTTCTTTCCGCTTTCCCCCATCATGCTCATGGGCGTAAGTGTTGACGTGATTTGCCTCTGCAACTGAGGCGTGGGGGCAGCTTTGGTGCCAGACGCTCGGAGGAAATTTGAGGAGAAAGAGACAGTGGCTGCTCTCACCGCGGTTGGGTATCTAACTCAGAATTCAGGTCAAAGCACACGTAAAGCGGGCTGTTAATTGTTGTAACAACATGGCTAGCTTGTGCTGCATTGATCATAGATATTTCTTATCTCTCTACATCATCATCACCATCATTATTCTGCTGGTCACTTTTTCTAAGCCTGTAATTGTTGAGTTAGTGCCAACACAAAAACTCCAAAGGAACCCGCCCTCTGTGTTTCTTGGAGAATCCCACCACTTTGTGTACAACGTTGTTGTACTTGTACTTGTGCTTTCCTTTTTTTTTTTTTGCATGTGTATATCCTTAAACTGCTGGAAATGAAATGGGGTAACTAATATTAAATAAAACATTTTCAATTACATTTTCATTGTGAAAAAACATTTCTTACCAATGACTAATGCATAGTTGTGGGTTTCTTGCAAAATTATTTTTCCAATCTCTTCTCTTCATATTTTTTGAGCAGACAATCAGGACTCTAAATATGACAAATATTTTCCATGAATGCTCACATTCCTATTGGTGACAGTCCTGGTCGAGTGTTCATCCATCTGCACAGTTGGTGAGAGTCAGAGCCGGATATGCTGTGTGGCTGTTGGCTCTCTGGCTCTTTATCTCACGCTCTGTCATACAGGTATGAATTTGCTTCAGGGGTTTTATCCTGACCCCAAAACAAGCAGACCCAGCAGAACACAGGGGTATAGTGAAGTGTGGGGTAAGCTTTCCCCTTAAACCAGGTCTCTGTTAATTGGGGGTGGGGAAAAACTATTGCATCCTACCGTTCTACACTTTTTTTGACATTTAAAAAGAATCTGCCACCTGCCTAAGTTGCAGGATGACAAAGCGGGAGATTTGACCACTGCTCATTGATGTGGGCAGGTGCTGTCTGCTCTGAGAAAAAGTTTCAGTGAGGGAATCCGCTCTCTGTGCTGTTGCTGCCTCAGCTCTTGGCTGAGAGGACACAGTGATGGTGTTTGAAGCCATTCGAGACGCAGCAGTCGCGGTCCGGCCCTACAAACACAGGACATTCTTCTGCTGCATTAAAAGGCTTTATTAAGGGTTTGCAAGCAGAAGTGCTGCTGCTATTTGTTTTGACGAGCATGCTCAAGCATTTGTTTACAATCTGGTATAATTAATCAGTTTGGGAAAGGATTCATACATCTCTGGTAAGATGCCACATCTGTCACTGTGCGAGACATTCGGCTTCATGAATCACCGTTCGCTCCCTGCCTCTCTCTTTCTCTCTCTATGCGATCGTTCGCCTCTAGCAGGCTTTATTTCAGATGGAGCCGGAGGTCTTGTGTAGGATACATCTGAAGTAAAAACAGCCTTTAACAGCCTTGATGTTTTCATTGATCTCCGGAGTAATAAACCTCTCTTTTGTGCTGAAGAAACCACGCTCAGAAGCAGGAGCTGACTTTGAAGACAGCTGCTCTGAGAAGCAGCTCCTGCAGCTGCTTTTCCTCCGGCCGCTCCTCCCCCTTTCAGAGGCTTCTCCTATAAAAAAAAAGGGGGAAAAAAGCTGGTCTAATCAATTCCATGCCTGCTTATTGTAGCCCTTATTGTGTCCCAGTGACTGGACAGGATGAAGAGATGGAGATCGTAACAGTCTCTGAGCCATCAGTGCTCGCCCCCTCCGATGTGTCTGCCATTGCGCTGGATTTCAAAGTCCTCCATCCAGTGGTCATTACCAAGCTGGGGGTGTTTCCCAGCAAGATCCTGCCTGAACTTCAGACCAATGTGACAGTCAAGCTTCACCAATTGGATCAGGAGGTAACTTCTTTTGGACAGAACACGCCGCAGCCCTCTCTCAATTACTGCTCTTCATTTAACAATAAAACAGTGTAGTATTTGGAGCGGTGGGCACTAAAAACACAATCCTCTTATAGTCTTTGTGGAAAAATCTTCTCAAAAATGTCTTGCAGGAGGCCGTAGTAACTGCTCGCTTCAGTTCCATTAGCACGGGGACCATGGTCAACTGGGTGTGGTACAAACCGGTAGAGCAGTTCATCTTGCCTAAGGTCAGTGTTCCACATATCCTCTGGAACATGTCTGAAACATTTAGATTTTTGGTCATAGCCCTTTTTATCTTCTTTTGTATGTTTGTATTTGAACCAAATGCTTCCGGCTTTCAAATGGCTGATGTAACTTCTCAGACTGCAGTGTATCATTTCACTCTGTGTCAGCTGCCCTCCATAACTTTAAGCTGGTCTGACCTTGCATTCTGTTCAGCAGAAGAATGGGCTGCACCTCATTGTAAAGGTGTGAGTCAGCCTTAAATTCCTCAACGGTCTTTGTGAGGTCAGATCTTTAGAAAAGTTGGAGTCCATATTTGCCAAGCAGTACCATCCCTGATTTTGGGAGTTTGTGGCTGTCCTCTGGGGGGTGGGGGGGGTGCAGATTTTCCCGACACGATACCGACGGAACAGGTCATCGGTTCTGGCTGTTCTGGCCTTTTTAATGACCACATGTAAGTGTAAGCTTTTCTGTATGTTCACCATGTGTAGATTTATTGTTTTCTGCTTCTGTATTACTGCTGGCTGGAAACTAAATCGCCTCTTGGGGATGATAAAATATCCTAATACTTCTGTCTATGCTTGTTACCTCTGATTGAAAAGCGTTCTTAGTTTCACTTTGAACCACATCTAGCATTGATGTCAAAGTAGGAGTAAAACACTCTAACTGGTTAAGGATTTTTGTCTGGAGAAATACTGGGATTTCAAGTCCACAGCAGAAAGTAAATGAAACATGACATCGGTGCCCTGGCGTTCATGCTGTCTGACAGCACTGAGCACAACGCTGTGTTTTATATTTTATTCAGGGTTTTGAGGGGACATTGGTCTGGGAGAGCTTGGATTCTGCTGCACTGACCACGGTCAACTCCACCTTTGCCAAGTTCAACGATGGAGGAGGAGTCCTAAAGTTTTCTTCTGTACGAGCTCGTATCACTGTGGAGGGATGATAATCATAATTTATTTTTAAAAACTGATAGACTCCCCCTCCTCTCTCTTCCTTACATTTACAGATTTCCGAGGGCATACTGCCTCACAGAAGTGCTCTTGGGTTTCCCGGCTTGGCTGGAGGCTTCACGTTTACTATCTACGGTCGGTCCGACCACAGAATTGATTCATGGCTTAATATGAGAGCAGTTTGATGAAAATCACAGTGTGAGGGAGCTGTTATTAAAGAAACCCCAGTGTAAAAACTCAAAAAAGACATTGTTCATTCTGGCAGGTAATGAGATAAGCCCTTTGTCACCTCGGGGCTCTGGCATAGGTAGCAAATGGACAGTAACATTTCCTTCCAAGGCCACCCGCCTGTGCCAAGTATTGATTTTTACCTGCATGTGTTTAAACCTGGGGATGGATTTATAGCCATTTTATGGAGAAATACATTAAACTAGATCACTTAATATCCCTGAAAACAATATTAAGTGAATCATTTACCAGATTATTATCGTTCAAGAACACCTTATTCTATCTATAATTTTGCTGAAATTCACTTTCACTTCTCTTAAATTCGTTTTCTTGTCTGTCTGATATGTGCCCCTCCTGCTTTTGCCGCTTTCTTGTTTCTTTTAGACGGAGAAGGGCTGTCGGGGCTCCTGCAGGGCCGCCCGGGCAGGATGGAGCGCCACGCCTCCAGGCTGAGGCAGGAGGATGTGGCTCTGCTGGAGGAGAGCCGGAGGCACGGCGACATGGTGTTCGTGGATGTGGTGGACACTTACAGGAGCGTGCCTTCCAAACTGCTGCAGTTCTATAAATGGTATGGCAAGTGTTAACGACTCGCTTTGCACGCTCCAAATTGCCTGAGACCTCTGAGGAAATCAGCAACCTGAAATGAAAGTGTGTCGTCGCCTCCAAACGCTTCCGTTAGAATTCTGATAGCAGCCACTCAGTGGGGAAAAAGGGCTGTTGTGTGTCAGGCAGGAAACAGTTCTGAGATCGTTTTTTTTTTCCCAGGCTCTGATTTGACTGGTGTGTTAGTTATCTGCTGACCTCTCGCCCTCACCTCTCAGTGGTATTTGAAAGTAAATTTGCTCTGAGATGTTGCAAACAAACGGCCTGCGCTTTAATTAATGTAGCAAATTCCTTCTCTTGCAGGTCGGTGGGAAATGCTGACTTTAATCTGCTGCTGAAGACAGATGATGATTGCTACATCGACGTGGACTCAGTATTAATGAAAATTGACCGCAAGGGTCTCAAGCACAGCAATTTCTGGTGGGGGAAGTAAGTGGCGCGTCATGTCTGAGTCTGTTGAATGTGGATCCATTTGTCAGGTGGCGTTTTTTGCATCTCAGCCTCATTGCGTTGCGTTGACGGGGTTTGATGATAACCTGTCTGACCCAGTTTCAGGCAGAGCTGGGCAGTGGATCGTATCGGGAAGTGGCAGGAGCTGGAGTATGCCAGTCCGGCCTACCCGGCGTTCGCCTGTGGCTCGGGCTACGTGGTCTCTCGTGACCTGGTCCAGTGGCTCGCCAGTAACGCAGAGAAACTGAAAGCCTACCAGGTAGAGTGTTGCTCAGAATCAGCAGTGGCAGACCATTCTGACCAAAGAGTGAGTAATCTGTTCAAAATGCGTCATTACAGGGAGAAGATGTCAGCATGGGGATATGGATGGCTGCTGTAGGACCACAGAAATATCAGGTAAAGAACTGCCCGCGGGCCACAAATGATTCAGCTGGGTTCATTGTCCTTATTCTAAAATACAGCTGATAAGATTTAGTCGGAGATGGAACGATGAAGTCCTACATGTGCCGTAGTTGTCCCCAGTGTTTCCACATCACACCTACGCTTATCAGCATTCAGCTGATAAAGGTCACTGTCTGATATTAATAGAGAAGGGGAAAAACGCCCTAAAATGAACGGTGAATATAAATGATTATTCCACCTCCAGAGTGGGGCGGTTGGGCCTCTTTGCTGTGTGCAAACCTCAGTGCAGCGCCGATAGTGTGAGTGATGGCCAAGCATCATCTTTTATTCCACATTCATTGAGTTCATTAACGCAGTTTGTTTCTCGTTAAGTTTAATGTTTGCTTCACAAATAAGCTTCATGAATGAGGTGGGAAACGTGTGACAGGAAACTGTGAGCAGAAGTGTACATATTTTCTTCTTTCAACCTTGTTGTCAGGTCATCTCAAGGTTTTCTCTTCTTTTTCTTTTTTAATTGATTACTGAAATGTGCAGAATGTAGGACAGCAACATGATCATTTTTAGCTGATCAAGCCAGTCTGCAGAGAGACAGAACAAAATGACAGTGCAGTTTAAAAAAAAAAAAGTGCAAGTCTGATCCCTCTAAATAGAACATGGCAGCGCAGCTTAGGCTGGCTGAGTTTTATCTGGAAATGCTGCATGACTTCTAAAACAGTGTCTTTTGGACAGATGACACCAAAGTGGAGCTGTTTGATCTAAACCACCACAGGTCCTTGGTACTTTATATCTGCTGCGTCTACCAGAAACTAGTCTTCAGATAATAAAAAAAAAAGTTCTGGAGTCAAAATGTTCGGCCTGCCTGATAAAGATAAAATTCCACTACCATTCCAGCAGTTTGATAACATCTTTTTTAATCTTTTCCAAAAAATATTTTTTCGCTCAATGCTTCCGTTTGGCCCCTTAATTATGTCCCACTGTAATATGATGTGGTCTATTGTTCAGCTGTTTAGAATTATATGGTCTGATAAGACGAGATGGTTTTGTATTTTATTTTTTAAAGATTGCTTTTCTAAATCTATGAGCCCATGCCATTTGACATTTCTTACCATCAGAGAATGAATTTAAAGTCCACCTCAGGTCGGTGGGATCATTTTAACAGGAGTGAGGCCTGAACAAAGTGTGTGGTCAGCGGTCTGTGGCCTTCATCGGAGTCACTGTCCTGCTCCCCTCCTGTCACCAGGACCCGGCCTGGCTGTGTGAGAAGGAGTGTTATCTGGACATGCTTTCATCTCCACAACACACAGCCGAAGAGCTGCGTGTCCTGTGGGAAAGAAAAAGGAGCTGTGGAGACCCCTGCGGCTGCCCCTGGAACCACTGAATGTGGTTGTCAGCAGACTCGCCACATGGCACTGTGGGTAAAACGCACATAACTCTGGTTTTTCGCTCAGTTTCTGGGATTTTCCCTCAAACACTGAACACTGAATCAGCTTCAGTTTAGGCATTGATATAGTATAATTCATTAAAACGCTGTGATGGATCTGGAAAACAGGGTTTTACACCTTCAGAAATCACTGTCATCTTCAGAAATAGTTTTTATCTTACATTAAGCTGTAGCGTCTCATCAGTACTCATTCACTGAGTTTATCTTCAGAGGAACAAAAACAGAACAGGATTCCATCCATCCGGCTGGAAAACATGCAGTGTTCTGATTCTTAGTAATCCTGCATTGAAACGGGTTTAAAGCAGGTTTTTAATTGCATTTAAATATGAACATTCGCTATATTTTGTAAATTATTGTCTCGGTCTTCGCCATTTGTAGATATCTGACGCTCTTTCTCACGAACACACTTTGTATTGTAGCCGTTATTGTGCAGAATAGTGATGTGGCCTTACTGTGTGTGTCACGCCTCATTCTTTATATGTGTTAGCATTTGGGATACCAACAAAGACTTTTGGAGCCTGATAAACTGACTGCGAAACACATGTTTAACAGAGTTTTAAAAAGCCCTGCTCAAAGGTAATAAAGAACGCTTGAGAGAGACGATGGCCCCGCTTGTTGTTCACTGTGGCGGCCTCACTGTAGCCGCTAGCGCTGCAGGATCAGCACCCGGCCAACGGTCCGCTTAAGACGGAAAATTAAACGGTATCATGTGGGCTGTTCCTCACAGACGGCAAGCTGCTGGTGTTTTGGGAAGGTAAACGGCGGAACATTCCATCCCCGAGTAAATTCTTGTTTGAAATAAGTTATTTGTTAAAAGATGGAGGATGCTTAGTGTTTCACAAATACAGGATGATAGTGGTGGTTGGATTTTTTCAGGGCTGTTAGACCTGCCAAAAATTCCACCCACGCCGTTACCTTGACATGGAAGCTCTTCCTGTGACTCCCTCTCCCGCAATCTCCTCCTGTCACCTCCTCTGTTTCAGTCAGCCGCGTAATAACAAAGTCTCCGCCACATCTCTTCCACTCCCCCACGTAGATAAACACGCCATTTTCTCCAGCCTTCAGCCCTCTTTGTGAGTCGAAGAATGACGAGAGTGATGGAATGAGGAGTGAAGCTAGTTCACTCCTGCTTCTTTTCTGTGTGAAAGCCTCATGATCATGAAGTTATTGAACTAGTCCCAACCTTGATGACCATTGCGGTGATTTGTCACACACACACAAATCTGAATTTACCTATTCCAGTTCTGCTCGCCCATACAAGCCAAACCAACCAGGTAATCGAAATAAAAAAAATATTCCTACAGCTATCAAACAGCTCAGTGTTTTCTGATGTTACTCCTGCTGCTGAATCCATTAGCCTGTGTGTTTCTAGGATGTGAGACTTTGTGGAAGTTGGGGGTAGGGGTTCATGTATTCATATAACTAAGAGCAGGAGGGGGCGAAATAAGGTTTCAAAGGGAGAACTCTACTCAAGAATTCTTTTGATCTTTGAGAGATCAATACATGTGAACATGAAGCCACTCCCGAAGCTACTCTTCTCCGAAAACCAAAGAAAGCCGAGCTGGAGAAGTGCAGCAGCAGCAAAACAAGGTGGAATGAAAGGAGCTGACCCCACTGACCCCGGACCCGCTTCATCCCCGTGTTTGATAATAATGCACGCCGCTTATTCCCAATCAGCCGCGTCTGGATGTGTAATCTCTCAGGAGTGAGGACGGAGGGACATTTCCTCGCCGGCTTAAAGCTCCCACCGTTCTGCCGTGAACGAGCACCGGTCTTAGAAAAACAGCAGGAGTGTGTGCTGGAGTTAATTGTGTCTATAAAACCCTTTTCATGCAGAGTCTCGCCCCTCTCCAGAGCTCATCATATTCAATCTGCAGCGGAACAAAAGAATCCGTCGAAATTCAGTGTTATTTCCTTGATGGGGTTTGCAGACACTAAATCTGATTCAAGTGGGTCTCCTTTTTCTTTTTTTTGCTGGTCTGAATCCTCCACATGACCCACTCAGATGAATGATGACGGATGAATAAACAAGTCCTACGTCTCCTCATTGAGATCACATTACTTGGGAGTAGTGAATTCATGTGAAGGATGATGTGTAAACGTCTCATAAGAAATTCCAGCTGAATTTAGATGGTGTGGTTTCAGACTTGGTGCCTGGAGCGATGAGGCCAGGTCTGGGATCCGGCCCACCCCGCTCTAAAAGAGACGCTGGCGTCCTGTTGAGCGCGGTGCATCTGCATCCTCATTCAGGCAGCTGACGATTCCCCTCACAGAGCATTCCACGTGGATGTCAATCAACCCGCTGCTCTCCAGCGGCCCCCCCCCGCCCCACCTCCTCTGCGCACACTGAATCGAGGAGGAAATCATTTATTCATGACACCCGGCGCCCAAAACCAATGTTTCTGTCTGACTCTGATTCACATGATTCAGTGGGATATTATTAGAGCCTAAAACTGTGCCCTAATGCAACATTTTCATTTCCCAATTTAAACTGGCTCCCTCAGCTCTCCGTCTCATTTCCATAGCAGCTCCAGCGTGTCGGCCTGGTGGGGCTAGCGCCGTCCGCTTGTGCAAACATTTGCAGAACACGGCTGTGAGAGGAGGGCGGTTTGATGGCACACTTGGTGGACGGTCGGCTGTTAGACAGCACTCCTGATGGCACACTTTGACCAGGTGATGGCAGTCCTGAGTGAGCTGGAGTTTAGCAAAAACACTTGACGTGGCAGATTCACCTCGAGAGATAATTAGCTCGGTTGTTATTGGGCCATTGCTCATACTCATTCTGTCCATAGAGGACTGAGAAAAAACATCATGGATGCCAGTCGGTCACGAGGACTGAGACACCAGCACAAGCTGGGTGAAGAGGACCTCGGATCCCAGAGGACGGGTGGGATGGCACGAAATCTCAATCTCTAAGGCTTATAAAACCTACCAAAAAATGTTAAAATACAACTCAAAGTGGATGCTGTTGTTGTTTGACTAAAAACCATGTTTTTTTACTAAACCAGATTATAGATTGATAAATTTCCTATTTCAGTTTATGTAAACTAGCTGCATAAAGTCACACCAAAGCTCTTTAAAGATAAAGTCCAGCTCATTATAATACAGTTTAAATCAAACCTATTGCAATTGTAATTACTTCATTTAATTTGAACACTTTATAGGTTTATAGGAACTTTCTGCTAGGAAGTAAATATAAACAACTGAATGATAAAATTAAAAAAAATCCTCATCATCCAAGAAACAGAACAAGTACTAATGGTTATGATCATTGGCCACTAAATTTAGATGAGCCGGTACAATTAAACTTCCTTTTCCAAATCCTTCCAGTTTTATGTGTACAGCTGAATTATCCAAGTGTGGATATCCAAAGTGGAGCTAGATCTCCATTTAGTAAATATTTGAAAAGGTGGAAGGTACGTTAAAATCAGTCTTTTGGGGAGCCGACAACAGCTGGAGGACTGCTCAGCATTGCACTTGGCTGGAGGGCTTTTGCACAGAGATGAACTAAATAACAAGAAAACTTCGAGCTGCAGAGACTATGAAACCCAGATATTAAAAGCAATATCCAGTCTTTCATGAGATCTCCCCATCTCACATCATTTTTTGGCTCCTATAAAGACTAATTTACCCGACCTGCAGTAAATAAAGGAGAGGAAGGAGTCCCTGCTTGTTTTCTTCTCACTGGTGGGACCTGAAGCTGCAGTGAGGCTTTGCAAACAGCTGGCAGAACTATGCACGGGGAGCAGAGGCATCAGCCCCGTAAAATAAAAATCCATTCCTGTGTGCTGGCATTGTCAATCACAATTTTCACCAAACTGCCTTTGAAAATAGTCCCCAACAAGTATGAATCTGTTGCAGATGTTTAAAGGTGAAAAAACCCCATTCCAAAAGAAAACGCCCATCACTGGACGCGGTCAGAACTCTGAATGCAGCTGTAAACTAAATCATTCTGACCTTTAAAGCAGCTTTTATTCAGCAACGAGCATGCCACACAGTTCAGCCTGGGGCCTTCTTTTCAAAGCCGCTTTCAAAGCCTTCGGCTCTTACGGAGGTGTTTCTCGTTCGCTCAGGGGTGTTAAAGGAATAAAATGCCACGCCGGGAACTGGAGCGGAGCAGCTCAGGGGCCCGTTATTCAGCCAACGTGCGCAAACATCGCGTGAATTGAAAGCAATAAAAACCAAAAGGGAGAAGGACTTCAACTGAGCAACAGTTCTAAAGAAACGGGGACGGGGGCAGCGCTCCGGTGAGTTCCTTCACATTTTGCTGTCGTTTCCCCAAAAAACATTGATGAAATATCCACCGGAGCGCTCCAAAGCAACGCTGTGAGAAAACCCCTTCAGAGGGGGGGGGGGTGTTCTCAGGCACAAACTCAGACGCTGGGTGAAGAAAAAAAATCAATCTCGTCAACCGAGAGATGAGGAATGAAAGCCGGGAGAGGCTTTGATTACTGGGATGGACTGAAGACGGCTCCGCCGGTGATCCAATCAGCAGCCATTTGCATCGCGGCTTCCCGCACCCGTGGCTGCTCTGAGAGGAGAATTAGCAGAGGAGCTGCCCCCCCCCCCCCCTCTGCTTTAGCTCCAAGAACTTGACGTTTTGATGAATAAATGTATTTTCAGTGGAGGCACAATTCAATCCAAATAGACACATAATGAATTGAATTGCGGTTGCAGTGAGTCAGAGCAGCCGTCTGGGCCGGGTCGGGCCTCGCAGCACATCATGACGGATTTGGAGGAGCAGGAACACTTCTCAACTCTCCCCCAGCAAAGCACACCTCTCTAAAGCGCATGGCAGGCTCCTCTGTGCCAACTGGGATGAGCCTTTAAAAAAAAAAAAAGCTCCAATGATGAGATGTTCTTTTATGGATAATGACAGGCAATGCTGAGTCTGGTGTGTGTTGTGCAATTGTTTCAAAGCGTATGAGAGCAATCAAGAGTGGGATCCCAGGTAATACATCACATCTACTTTATGAGCTTCTGACTTCTAGGGAGGGAAGAGGATCAAGTGTTTGTGGGTGCACATCAGTCCTCAGTAGATGGTGCTGTGGCACAAAATAAAAAATCAAGCTCAGTTTATTTTAATCTTTTTTTATTCAATAAATTCAAACAAGATCTTAAGCCTCTCCAGTGACTACTAATAAATATGATTATGATGCTAATAAAAATATTAGAGGCGTGTAGACCTGTACTGATTTGGGACGCCGTAAAGCGGAAGTATCAACAGCAGTTATGCAGCCGAGGGCAGCGTGTTGCAGA
>CAJRST010039999.1:14306379-14351050 GCA_907169785.1 Menidia menidia | reverse complement strand
GCCCCCCCCCCCCCCTCTGCTTTAGCTCCAAGAACTTGACGTTTTGATGAATAAATGTATTTTCAGTGGAGGCACAATTCAATCCAAATAGACACATAATGAATTGAATTGCGGCTGCAGTGAGTCAGAGCAGCCGTCCGGGCCTCGCAGCACATCATGACGGATTTGGAGGAGCAAGAACACTTCTCAACTCTCCCCCAGCAAAGCACACCTCTCTAAAGCGCATGGCAGGCTCCTCTGTGCCAACTGGGATGAGCCTTTAAAAAAAAAAAAGCTCCTATGATGAGATGTTCTTTTACGGATAATGACAGGCAATGCTGAGTCTGGTGTGTGTTGTGCAATTGTTTCAAAGCGTATGAGAGCAATCAAGAGTGGGATCCCAGGTAATACATCACATCTACTTTATGAGCTTCTGACTTCTAGGGAGGGAAGAGGATCAAGTGTTTGTGGGTGCACATCAGTCCTCAGTAGATGGTGCTGTGGCACAAAATAAAAAATCAAGCTCAGTTTATTTTAATCTTTTTTTATTCAATAAATTCAAACAAGATCTTAAGCCTCTCCAGTGACTACTAATAAATATGATTATGATGCTAATAAAAATATTAGAGGCGTGTAGACCTGTACTGATTTGGGACGCCGTAAAGCGGAAGTATCAACAGCAGTTATGCAGCCGAGGGCAGCGTGTTGCAGAGCTGCCTTCAGCTCCAAAGCTCCTCTACAGGATGGGCACTCCGGTGACTTACTGAGTAAAGATCCTCAGATCTTCTTATGTGCGACACATACAAACCTTTTCAAATGGCATCTTTAGAAAAAAAAAAAAAAAAAACATTCGCTCAAAATGAAAATGAAACAGGTGAAAATGCATATTTGTGCGTTTGCAATGCAGATCTGAAGGAAGGCTTTTTGATTAACCTTAACCTTAATTCATTACCCATTTCAACTACCTTCTCCTGTGGACAGCGCCGCCACACTTCGGGCACAAAAGTGACCGGTGTGTGCGGCTAACTTGGGGACGCCGTCTGGAACAGGTCGAAGTAAAGGCAACGTTTGGGGCTGCTGTGTGGCGCTTGGGACACGCTGGTGGGGGCCCCGCCGTCGGAATGTGTGTCGAGCTGAGGATGGGAGCACGGGGCCGTTAGTGCTTCTCTCTGGGGTGCGGCTCCCCGCTGGCCTCGGCGCTGGCCTCGGCGTCTCGGTGCATCTGGCTCAGGTGTTTGATCAGGCTCTCCAGCTGGGGGTTCCCTCCCAGCTCCCCGATGAGCCGGTAGGCCTCGGCCTCCAGGTCCCGCAGCGTTCGGCGGGTGTACGCGAACGAGCCGATCTTCTCCAGGTAGTCCACGCAGTAGCGCTTGATGTCCATGTTCTCCGTGCGCTGCCGCAGAATGTTCTGCACCTGGGTGCTCTCCGGACGGGACCAGATGGCGTGAATGGTGGGGAAGGAGAACTTGCCCTCCGTCAGGTCCTCGCAGAAGCTCTTGTTCTCGCTGTACTCGCGGGAGCTCAGGTTGGCGTAGTCGTCGCGGATCTGGAAGAAGAGGCCCAGCGTGTCCAGGAGGGGTTTGAGGTCCCGCTTCCAGTCGGAGAAGAGCTGCATCAGCCCCACGGCCAGGCCGAAAAGGCCCCCGGTCTTCTGCAGCACCATGTGGCGGTACTCCTCCTCCGTGGGGCAGGTGTAGGTGTCCCTCCAGTGGATGTCCAGGCCCTGACCCCGGTGCAGCTCCAGCAGCTGGCGGGTGAACACGCGCACCGCCTCGGGGTGCTCCAGGGTCAGCACCTTCTCCAGCCCCAGGAAGTAGACGTAGTTGGCGGAGTTGATGACCGAGGGGATGCCGTAGATGCTGTGCGCCACGGGGAAGCCGCGGCGCAGCTTGGAGCTGTCCTCAATGTCGTCTATCAGCAGGCTGGCATTGTGCAGCATCTCAGTCACCTCAATGATCACCTGGAATACATTTTGGGTCATTAACCTTTTACAGACTGTCACTGAAAGTAAACGATTACAGGTGTGATTGGAAATGAGAGCAGAGGGATATATATATTGATATATTATTGAAAACCTTCCTCTAAGCTGAGGCTACTTAAGGAGACAGTGAGGCGTTCATGGAGCTTCTTTAAATGATGCATTACAGCAGGTTTACAGCAGAGGGTGCCATGTATACATTCTTGCCTGGACCAAATGCTCGTGCTAGTTTGAGGGGCTCAGCACATTTTGAGTCTGGGACAGTCGCCCAGGTCTGTTTGGAGGCGGAGGCCTACGACAGAAGCGCCAGAGGTGTGGTGAACCGGCTGAAGTGTGGCCACATGGTGGGCAATCGCAGGTCTCATCGCAGCGCCCAGCGCACTTTCACTTTCTCTAAAGACACAATGACAGATGCTGCGTAGCTCCCTCAACATTTTCTGTTTCTGACAGGCTCCCACGGCTCTAAGGCATTATGACTCCTATGACGCCCTTCACTGCTGTGGAGAGTGAAAGGCTGGCAGATCAAACACAACTCGCTTTCTCACAAACACGCACCTGCCACCAAGCCACGGCTCCACTAAGAAAGGAGAACGCCTCACGGAGTCTGAAACCTGCTTTTGTCCATCGGGACACCCGGCGTGTTTCGCAACATCTGACATGGACCCTTCAGGCCCCCGCCGGGGGTCTGCTGCCCTGAGCTGGCGGCGCTGCCTGCTGGAGCGCTCGGCTGGTTTAAAAGACGAGTGGTGTCGCCTGCTGATGAAAGCTGTTTGTGTGGGGGGACCTGGGAGTACAAAGACAGACTCAGAGGGTCAGGCAGATGGCCAAGGCTGGGTCGGTTGAGCAGTCGATTGGCCAAACGCAGCCTTTGCTGCAGAGGGGAGCTGACACTCGCTGGGCCTGCAGCGATTCCAGGCCGGGCAGCAGCGGCTGACCCCACAGGGCACGACAGACTCACAGACCGTGGGGCTCCGTTAAGGAGGGGACCGGCGGAGGCAGAGCTATGGCGTCTAAGCGGCGACAGACCGCGGCGCCCGGGCTCAGGGGGAGGGCCGATTATTAACACCTCTGATTTGGTGGTGCGTGCCCTGGCCGATGGTCACCGGTCAGCTCTGCAGATGCATCAAGTGATCCCGACGGGAGATGACAGACGGAGACAAGTCAGTTCCGTTCAGGCGTGAACCTGCCTCGGCGAGGACTGCGCGGGCTTCAGAACCGCCCCAACACAGACTCCCGCGGGACTGACGATGGAGCTTCTCAAAGGCTCTGAAGCAGCTCTGTGACATCAGCAGTCAAAGGAAAAGAGCATTTTTCGGTTTGTGCTGCTGTCTGTTGATTGGACCGATCACAGAGTCAGCTCAACATACCCTGCGAAATCCATCTAAAGCAGGGCTGTCAGCCTGCGGTCCTGGAGGGCCGCCGCCCTGCAGTTTTTAGGCATTTACCCACCCCTGCACACCTGCTTTGGATTAAACTGCATCTCCTCCAAACGTGGTTGAGCTTTGCACAGGCAAAGGCCTGCTAAAGGCACATGGATGTCAATGGAGGACGGTTTGACACCCCTTGTCTAAACTACTAACCATGATTATTTTGATGCTGCGGATCTCTAATTCATGTGAAAGCAGCAGTGAACACATTAGATTAACAAAAAAAAAGAAAATGTGTTTAGTATCAACACAAAAGACAAGACCCATTACTTCTGCTCAGTGCTTTCTAATGGCATCATAAATAAATAGTGGCTTTCAAACCGCGGAAAGGTCAACAGGCTTTGGAGGTTTAATCTGTCTCTGCTTGAGAAAAGCGGTTACTTCCTCTGACACGTCCCTCGTGGAGCGGAGCTGCTCTACAGATATGCGCCATGTTTAAAGCCTGTCTGCAAACATGGGAATTGATTCTTAAAAAAGCAAAAGAAAACACTGCTGCATGACTGAGAGCGACACAGCCGCTGCCCCCGTCTATCTGAAAGCCCGCGCGTTGCCATGGCGGCGGGCTAACGACAGCGGCGGGGAGTTCTCTCTGTCTGCGCGACAGGTTCAGCGGGAGCTACAACTACACGCTGTACCCGGAGTCTGAACGGGAACTGACCAGAGATGGGCGGCAGATGTGGACGGGGATCTCGCTCGTGGATGTAGCTCACGGCAACTGCCGGCCAATCAGCATCGGGGGCTGATCGAACCCAGAGCTCTGGGGTCAAATGTCACTTGAGGTTCAGGGGGAAGGTGAGCTCTTGGCCCTGAAATGTCAGCACTTCAGGAAAGACAATGTGAGAATGATCCCAAACGCGTTGACGTTGGACGTGAGCCGTGTCCCGTCACCGCGCACACGGGAGGCCGTTTCTCTGTCAGACAAACAAGCAGCCAGAGAGGGGAAGCCTTCCCTTTGTCTGCTGGATAATGAAATGACCACAGGAGACGGCCGCGTGACCTCTGGTCTTTGCTGCAGGACTCCGCTCCTGTCTGGGGAAAGCTTTGTAAAACATTCAGGGACAAAGGGAGACCTGTTGAAGTGCAAACAAGATGAGGTCGGACAGGCCGGCCGCTTAGCATTCTGCAGCGCGTAAAGACCACAGAAATCTGAAAGCAAAGATTAGCCCAGCTAATACTTTGTCGCTGCACACAAGACCGTTATTGAGCGACAACAACGTAGCTGCTATCAGTATAGTGTCAATAGTTGGAGCTCTCCAATAAATCCTGAATGGCTAATTTGAAATGAATCTGACGGCACAAACAATGGGCCCTCTGTGTGTGATCCAGTATGTCTAATCAGCCACATGCCGGGCTCTGTTACAACACTGGAACTGTGCGGTGGAGCTGCAGGGTTGCCTGAGCTGCTGCCTGGCGATTGGCTCCTGCGTTTCCCCATGAAGACGATCATCAACTTAAAAAGCAGCCTTCTCTTTTTTTTTCTCTTGTCGTTTTCATATAAAAGGCCCAACTGGACCTGAATGTATTTCGTCCTGAAATCCCCCAAACAGGATTAACTCGCTCCATCCATCTTACCGGAGTATGTGCTGCAGCAGTTAATTACTAACTTTAAACAGTGGGACACCTCCTCTAAGCTAGAGACCAATCAGGTACACTACCACAGGGGAACGGGGCTTGTTTTTTCATTGAGTAATCGCTCTTAGTCTCCTTTAAAAACTCCTGGATCCTCTACAGCAGAGGTGCGGTGAACTCCAGGCGACCTGGACGTTCAGGGGAGCTCTCACCTGCAGTTTGTCTTCTGGAACATTCAGCCAGTGGTTAAACGCTTGGGAGAGTTTTGTCCGTACTTGCTTTCCTGTGGAGGGGGAAAAAAAGAAAAGAAAAAAAGGTGTTGATTTAGCACTCGTAATTTTTCAGCCATATTTGAATCTCATTCATTTATAACTCCCAGATCTTATTTATAATGAATCTTTAAGCCCTGAACAGAGTTTTCACCTAACATGAACCCTAAACGAGAACACCCTAAGGGGGGACAGCGTTGTTGAAAAAGCTGTCAGATAAAGCCCTGATCATCGCATCTGGGTACCAGTTGTTATGTGTTACTCAGAAAGGTCTGACAGAAACCTTAAAAACTAGACTGATCTTAAAGCACTGTCACTCTTTTCACAGGCGCTGCCTCTCCCCGGTGCACGGAGGACGTTTGGCGCGGGGGTCCTGTCTGAACGAACTCCCTGGTGCCTGTTCATCACAGCGCGCCCACAAGCTGTTTCAACTTCACTGCATCACTGAGTCTTTGTAAGCATCTGAGCCAAAAGAACACAAACAGCAGCAGCAAGCCTCTGCTCTGCGTCCGACCACATCACCGTTTTCGGCTGCTTCCACCCTCTGCTTCGGGTGACCCAGCGCTTCATTCTTGCGAGCTTGTTATGGCTCTTCACAGCAAAGCCAACGCGTTATTAGAAAACTGGAACTCCAGAGGTCTTTGAGCCGTGCCCGGTGCTGAAGCGTCTCATCAAAACAAACGGCAGCAGAGTGTACTTCAGGGCCATAACAGCTATGCTGTTGTAGTAGAGCGGTTAGATCCTTTTCAGAAAGCTTTTACATGGAAAAAAGGGTGTATTTTTAGCTGTTCCCTTCCACTGCCTTCACGCTGTACTGGCAGACTGGTGAAGGCGTTAATAATACACAGCTCATGTCTAAACAGGAACAACTTTTTTATGAGTCTGCTGAGTGGGAAACATCCTGAAAATGCCAAACCGTTCCATTTTAATAACACCTGAACTCATCCCTAAGTGGTCCTCATAACTAAATGAAGGACATTACCCAGATCAGCTCTGGTAATGCTCAACATGAGGTGTGCTGTCCGTGCTTCCCATATTCAATGGTAACATTAGCTCAGTTAGGTGTCTTTAAATGTGTCGTCATCACAAAGAAATACTTATTTATAACACTTTTATTGAAGCATTTTATGAAGCTTCATGTATCCATTTTCCCTTTTATTTTTGAAAACATCAAAAGCACATTGTGACAGACTCTCACAGACGTGTGCAGGAGGCCCCCGACATTTACATGAAACCAGTAAGAATACATGGTTTCACTCAGACAAAACAAAAAAGGCGTTAACAAAAATGTATGTTAACGTGTTGCTCTGAGCCAAACAGATTAAAAGAAGCCTCTCAAAAGCCCCTCCAAAGCACCAAGATGAGCCAGAGGACGCAGATTTCTTATAAACTATCAGCCAGATCAGGGCACGGTGGCACTCGGAGGAAATGAGATGATATCTGAAGCACACTGTTCAGATATCAGTGATCCCGTGGCGCCCCCACAAGCAGGGCGGGCGTCTTCAGCAGTGCGTCCCCCTGTCTTCCCAAACCAGGCAGCCACTGAGCGGGAAGAACACTCACCTGGCAGCTGCAACAAGTACTTGTACGGTTCCAGCAAGATTCGGTCTGAGGCTTCTTCACAGGCACTGTCCATGGCTTCAAGTTTACTCAGGGCTCCGCTGGAAAACAGGGAGCACAGAATATGAGTAAGGAACTTTTTAAAGTGACGGATTTCCACAAAATGTTACTGTTTGGACATTTAATAAGCTCCAACGGGGAATTAGGGGGCCGGAAGGAGATGGTGCAATCAATTACCCCCTCATTCATAGCATGTTTTACTTCAGGCCTTTGATTGATATGCAGCATTATTCACTACAACACTCTACAGTAAATACTGAATGGAGCGATGAGTGGAACCTGACAGCTTCTGATTTAGCATCTGGGAACATGTGCATCATGTCACAGTGTGAAATCGCAGCGGCCTCTTCTCTTCAAAAACAGCAACAGAGCTGAATATTGAGTCCTCTTTTCCGTAAAGCAATTCATCAAGTTAACGAGATGCGGTTCAGAAGCAATAAGATTTCACTTTCTGTCGTTTCATCTTGTGTGTGCCAGGAATTCCCAATCAAAGAGCTGTGAGAAATGAGTTACCGGGTCGCAAGTTCTACAGCAGGAATGAAAAATAAAACAGAAAAAAGTATTTGTTCTGTAATGACATTACTGGTTTTTGATTGATTTACAATGCTTTGAAAACATTTAACAAGCTTTTGTTCACTAAAGGACACAACTCCGGTGGTTATGTTTCCTGAGCTGAGATAATCAGGTGAGAACCAGGACGCTTTGTCCTACTATTTACTCGTGTTTTCATTCCTTTGGAAAAAAAACGTGAAAGAGTATAAGTGATGTAACGAAGCAGTTTCAAGAATATCAGCAAAGCTCATCCTCTAAGAGTATTAATAATTAGATAATATTTTAATTAAATGATAGCTAAATTTGTAAAAATCTCAACAATTCTTGCTCTGTTTCACTGGAGTAGGAGGTGAGTAAAGCATCAGGTTTGTGATGCTGGCTGTGTTCATCTGGAGTCCTTTCACGCTTCTCAGTACAGAACCTGGAGCCTCCAGGCAGACTTGGGGACCAGATAACAACAAGCTACTGAATTTTCCTGCCTTTGTTCTGAGGAGCATCACAGTGACTATAATAGTGGAGCAGAACCACTGAACACCTGCATTCTCAGGATGTGCAAAGCTGCACTTTTCCCCACAACCTCAAATGTAATAACCACACAGTTAGACCCTTTCATATTCTTTGCTGCAGATGCACAAATCCCATTATGAACAGCTCAGCCTCAGAAACTCGCGTTTACTCAGCAGTACTGCGCACACCCATATCACCAAAATGTGAACTCAGTTTAGTGTAATTTGATGATGTGGCAATCTTATCATTGCCAGTGTATTACTCCAGATAAGTATTTAATATAAATGGGCTTTTGCTGAATGTGTAGTCTGATGAAGAGTGTGAAAAGGTGAGCCTGCTAGGTATTTCTGGGGATGATGTCCGTGCTTGACTTGTTTACTCTCTAATGTGACAGTTGCTCCGTCCAAAACTATCTTCATGCTTCACATTAACAACCGCATACAAAACCTCCCTTGCAGGTTTTTAAGTCTGCCTTTTGGAGGAGGAAGACAGAGAGGGAGAGGAGAGGACAGCAGGAAATAGGGGAGACGGATGGGAAGGTTGGCAGGGAAACGGCTATAATGGTAACTTCTGCTTGAACCCACGTTCACTGTGGTGTTTTCAAACAGCAAAGCAGCACACAATAAACCACAATAATGTTGCAAATGAAAGTTATACAGAGGCCATATTTTGTTAGGTCCTAGATGTAAGATGGATGTGCGGGAGACGGGGGAGCTGAATGAACTGCCAGGACTAAGTGAAACAAAAAAGGGAAAGGACAGGACAGAGCACATTCTCCAGGAGAAGCCAAGGGGAGCAGGTAGAATACCACATATTCTAAATGTGGTTAGAATAATGAGAGCGTCTCAATAGAGCTTTGCCCCAGGGCAGAGCTATGAAATCCCAAATATGGCTAAATATATCACACACATCCAATGAAAATCATGATGAACTTAATAATCCCATAAAAAGTCAAACTTTGTCTTCTGTATAACATAAAAGTGAATATTACACTGATCTACACAGTCGTTTTATCTGGCAAATAAAAAATGTCAAGAGTGGGTTTTACTAAATGCATGAACTAGGTTCTTTGTGAGTAAACAGCCTAAACTCGTGTTCACTTGCATCCTTTGCACTCAACCTCAAACTACTCAAGATTCAACCAAAAAGGTACTACAGGGTCATTTTTAATAACGGCTCTTTTTACAGTCATTTAACCTAGGCATTCAGCATTCATTCAATTAAAAAAAAAAGAAGACAGTATTTTTAAGGAGCCAAACATTACACATGGATGCTGCTGTGACTCTTGGCCTGCTCTTAACCCCACCCACCTTGGTTGTTGTGTCGTGTCAGTCTGCTGACTAGCCGGTCCCGAATTCCGGTTAGCCAGACTGCTAGTTAGTTAGCGTTAGCGGGCTAACATAAACTCATCGGTATATCACCGCTGACAATTTCTTTAATGTCTTTTCCAAAATAGAATGTCCCACTTCCACGCTGGTCGAGTAAGGCGAGCGATGTGACTGTTTCATCTACACTTTCCAATCATTTCGAGTCCGTGTGTTGCTGCTTGACTGACTCCATGCTATGCTAGGCTAGTGTCGTTTGTGTTGCGTACTGTGCAGACGCTGTCCAACGAGCCAGTTATGATGAGCTACCTATATAAGCTCCGACTGCGTTACAGAGCAGGCGCGGAGTAGCAAGGGAACGTAATGGGGTATCTCACATAATTGTGTTGCAGATATTTTTTCGTTGCCCGGAAAACACTGCAGACCTTTCGGTGAATGGGGAAATCAGCAGACGACGTATTGACGGACCACTAAGTATTACATATCGAACGCACAAATGTTCTCCATAACTGGGGGTTGTAGTTTTTCGGATTTTTTTCACTCCTTATTGTGACAACCACCCAGTAGGATTACTCGGTACTTTTTACTATAGATATTTTTCTAGCCAAAATAGCCAATCCCGTTCCTCTGACAAATGTCTTTTTAGGGCACTGTCCAATAGACGAGCGTATTTCCAAGAAAGGCGGGATGACTGTACCCGTCAATCACTCTCAGGAGGCGGGGGGAGGATCGCAGAAAGAGCTAGGCTAGAGGAGCTACTCAACAAGGCAAACAGCAGCTCTCTGCAAAAACCACTTTACCAATCCGCATCCAACATCGACTAGGATCCAACGGACGACGTTAAAACCTGTCATCATTTTTCATATAAATGTTCCTATGGATTACTAATACACTTTCGTCGAAAAACAGAAGTGTTTCTGAACTTGACAGCATAGGTAAGCCTGCTTTTGTTCGGCAAACCAATCGCTATTTGAACATTTTTACTAGCATGCCTCCCCGCTGCTACCAAGCCAACCGTGACGTTAGCTAACTTGTTAACTAATGATTTGTTGTGTTTAGAGGGCTTTGGGGGAATGAATGAATTAGGTTACTGCACGACAAAAGACCTGACGGGAATACAGAAAAACTTGATTTGAAGAAAAGTTCTTCCTTAGCCAGCCGAATTTATCTGATGAGCGCTGCGAACGGTTATGCTCCCCCGAGCTTGAACAGTTTCAAGTGTGCTGGAAGAGCCCCGGAGTGTTGTGCTTTTGAGCGGAGGAATCTTCGGGGAGGTTGTCGTCGAGCAGCGCCCGTCGCGGTGTTTTCTAACGGGCGTGAAAAGTGAGAATACCCGAAACAATGGGCGACTAGCTAAGGCTTGACATCGCTGCGGGATGGGGTTCGTCGACCACCGAACAAACGCCGTAGTTTAAAAGGTAAATTGCAATGTCAGGCAATTCTTTTGTGCCTTTCGGTCTGATTCGTTTCCCACCATCGACTTGTCCGGCGTAAGCTGGACCAGATGGGCCACCTTGCACACAAGAAAACTCACCGCTCGATCCGCGGTGGTTATAAAAGCAGGTCTGATGTGGAATGTTTTCCCTTTTGCTCGAGAGAACCTGGGATATGCTCAGTGTTATGTGTGCGTGACCGGTTTTTGAGCTCGTTTCCGTAATTGCCGAACTGTCTAAACGGGTTTCGCTAAGTGGAGACGACTTAAATGCAGTCGACGCCGTAGCCTGCCGCGGGTTCCGCGACCCGGCCGGAGACGGGCTGCGGTGCTGCATTATTGTCAAAAACAGTCTGGGGCGGATGACATTGTGTGCTCCGCTATCGTCCAGCGCCACTAAGAGACACAAACGAGGGGCTGCGACCTTGTCTCCTCTTACAACAATGAACAACAAACCAAAAAAAAAAGACGTTGATGGAATTAACGAGACGCCGCAGCCACGCGCACGCGACTCTTCCTCGAGCTTGACCTTGTTGCGAACCGTTTTTTTTGTCGACTTGTTCCTTTGTCAGAAGCGACCTCACTCCCAGCCACTCCGTGAACAGTCAGCGAAATGTCAGAGCGGTCCGCAAGGAGAGCGTTTCGCACGGAAGCAAAGTGACTTTTCTATCTGGCGGAGTGTCACTTTGTTCAACTTAGCGTTGTTATTGCGACACGGCTTCGGCATGACGCTTCCACTAAAAGCTTTAATGGCAGCGCTCTGACTACAGGCAGAGTTCTAAACGCTTTATTTTTATTTATTTATATAGATATACATATATATTCGTTTGCTGTCAAGTGTATCCTCTGCAGGGGAGCTGTGCGCAGAGAAGTGAAAACGAAAACGAACCGTCTGTGGGCAGTTTTCCGCTTTTTAAGAAACACAAGCGACTGGGCTCCGAGGGAGAAATGGCTGCGGCGCGGGGGGCAGGTGGATTTCGGCTGTCGTCCCCGCGGTTTTCGGGGTTTAGTGCGGCGGTGTTCTCCTCTCCTCGCCGACTGTCAGCTACAGAAATGGCGTCATCCTCTGCTGTAGTGTTTGGTATTAGTCAGCGCGGTGCAGACAGCAGGCACACACCGCGCTGAGCCAGAGAGCCGACAGCCGCTTCACTGTTCCCCCTCTCAGAGGGCACTATTTATCCGCGCATTCGTCCTGGCAGTGAGAGGAAACTCGCATCCCTCCCTCCCCCTCCCCGCAACAGCGACTAGTTACTCCGTCCTCGCCCTTCGTCGCTTCAAACCAGCTCTGAGTGAGTGGCAGCGGGCGTTACATAAACGGCTTTGACGGGGACTCTGACTAGGAGAGAGATCGGGCTGTTTGCCGTGCAGCATCGGCGAATGTGAGTCGCTCCGCGAAAGCGAGCACGCCCATCTCTGCCTCCCCCTTCGCAAAACGATCCAAGTCGTAACTCGGGATGTTAACAAAAAGGGAGTCGGATCGGGGATGCTTCGTGTGCGTTTCTCCAAACGCTCTCCTACCGCCCCGGTCTGGCACGGCATGCACCGGCGCAGCGGCAGCAGAAGTGATGTCATCATAACACGGCGGTGTGTTGTTGTGGCAGACTGAACTTGGCAGCCTCTGTTACAGCTAACAGCTTCTTCACCCTCTGTTTTCAGCCTCCGATTCGCTGCGCTGGTCACCTAGAGGACTCATAGAGAGATGAAGGTATGTTCATGCTGTGCTGTTTTTTTTCTTCTCCTCTTGTACGTGTTCGGTCGCAGAAGGGCTGCCACTTCTGCTCCCTTCCATTTCATTCAGCTTTTAAACGTGGGGCTGTAAATTTACTTGCACGGCCCATCCGTTGCTTTTCACTAACGGGGCCCAGCTGAACTTTTCATTAGTGGGAGATTTAGCTCTGGCCAAAACTCAATCGGACAAGAGTCTTGGACGTCAGCCAACATTACACATTTGTCTAATATGCATGATATTGTGTTCTCATTAGCTCCAGCTGTACGCAAACACAACAACTGTGCTGTTATGCTTTGCAGTGTGATGTTATTGAATGCTATGCTGACATGGGCCCCTGATATGCTGTGCATGTGTTTAGGAGAGAATAAGTGGGCGAACAGGGTCGTGGAAGTCTTCCTCTGTGCTAAACAGAGGAAGACTTCTGAGATGAAAAAAAGTTGCTGTCATTGTTCGGGGTGATCTTATTTTCTCCTCCTCCGTGGTTCATCTTTGATTGCCTGTGGGCTTTTGTGCGTAAATGTGTCATTGATCAGCATGTGAATCGTACCCGCACGGCAGTGTGACTGTAGCAGATGGCGGTCTTGACAAGTGTCAGTATATTTGGTGTTAATTTGGCTATTCATTTGCTTCCAAACCTCCTGTGCTGACCTACATTCATTCTTTGCTTTTGCCCACTTACTCAGACTTGACTGATGGGAACGTTTGGAGTCATTTAGGATTAAAAATCACACGCCTTAACAGAGCACAGATTATAAGGGAAAACTGGACTTATGCTGTAACACTTTGCTCACATTCGGGCCAAGTTTAAGTAAAGCGGTGAACATTCGGCTGGCATTTGTTTGTTGTTCTTCCTTTTGGTTGCAGTAGAGCGATTTTACGTTCATATTATTTATTTTTTTTGCTTACACCGGCTTTTCCACAGGAGCAGTGTGTCTTTGTGTTTTGTTGCATGTCGTAGAATTTCACAGCGCTCTGCCGTTACACTGCTTTGTGTGGGCGCTGCTGCTCAATGGCTCAGCTGTATGATAACATTTCATTATGTTCACTGAGAGCTCTCTGTCACTTAGCCTTATGGCCCACAGCCTTTTTTCCATAATGAGCAACACACTGCTTTATTACTTGATGCTGGATGTTCATCATTAGATCAGCTAAAACCTTTAAGACATGTTCATCTGGTACAATTTTTCAATAAGCAAATGTATGCTTAATCTGGAATAAAGAAAAGCCCCTCTCTTACTCCGGCAGGTGTAATCTTGAATCTACTCAGCTCGGTCTGGAAGCTTATCTCTGTCGTCTCAGTTGTGATCAGTTTATTTGATTTGAATACTTTATTACAACAGGCTTTAGCTTAAACCATAACAAGCTCCCCTGTTGTATTGAGCAGTGAATGTTCAGATGTATTTCGGTCAGTGCCGTTTACAGAACAAAGCTTACTTTGCCGTTGGGCTGAAACATGGTTAGCAGAGTTATTCCAGCATTTAGACGAGTGTTGGCTGCTGTAGTGACAGTTGACAGCATGTGGTGCTGTGGTAATATGCTACATATTTATGCAGTTGGGAAGAGGGCCCCAACAGGTCAGATGCATTAGTCCCCCTAATGTGTGCTGCCTGCTAACACGGTACTCTGTTCAAATGGATATTCCAGTGGAAGGCTATCTATTAGTGTGTCAAAGCATGTTCATTTTAGTACTTTACATCTATTCTAGTGTAAAATGGAAACCGTGGAACTGCAAAATAAATGCGCATAAGTGAGTGTTTTTCAATGATGAAATATGAATGTTTGTGTTAAGATTCAGGTTGAAATGTAATGGGAAGATCACCATAAGTCTTGCTCAATAATTGGGGATGAAAATAGTGAAATCTGACCATATGATGGTCATATGTTTGGCTGGAACATGTGAAAGGCAACTTGGTCTTCACAGATAACTGGACAGCATTTCAGATTTTTAGCTCGAGTGAGCTTTTCTGTGATGCTTACTTGCTCTCTCAAACACAGCTAATAATGTCCCTGCTATTGGCTCCTTTTGCATAGTTCTGGATCAACTTTGCCACACAAGGCCAAATATTGAAGAAAATACTTTGTCTCGTGAGAACTACTGTAGAGACTTATTGCCACATTTAAAGTATACATTTAAAGAATTGTGGCTGTGGAGTTGGTACACTGACTGCCTTAAATCTTCAAGAAAACCTGTGGATACAAAGGGTATTTAAGTTGTTATTGTTGTTCTTTCTTTCCCATTTTAATGCTGCCATGGCATTGCCAAGGCAACTCCTGCTGAAGCACCAGTCACTGGAATTGTGGCCACTCTAGTTTGGACAAAGAGGTGATTCAGAGCAGGATTATTGTATGTGTGAGCCAGACTGGGAGGGAGCTTAATTCTTTCCTGCATGCCTCTTACATGTTCCTTTGTTCAGCCTACGGGCCTTTTCACTGTAGAACAATATAATGAATTAAAAACCTGTCTTTATGGTATTTTAGTAAAGCGAAATTCCTCACTGTGAGGTTTGAAGGGGGGCACTTAGCATGCGTATTATTAGTGTAGTTGTATGGCCGAACATATATCATTTGTTATACGGTAATCTTCATTGGACTTAAACATTTGCTGATGTCATAGTTTACCGTACCAAACCAACATGTCCATAGTCAGATGCTGCAGGGCAGGAGCAGGAGGCTGATATTTTCATTCATTCATTATTTATGTTGCAGCTGATTCCATCAGAGCTGTCATGCCCTCTTTTTTATTTTTATTATTATTATTATTCTACTTGCTGGGCATACTGCACTTGAGTCAAGCAGTCCACTATAAAGCTTTTTATTGATAATGAGCTGAAGTATCCACTGTTAGGACACAGATTGCCTGTGACATAAAATGGGGAAAATGTTGTGTGCAATTTTTTTCTGTGATTTTTATTTATTTTAAAAAAGGTTGCATAAGATGTCTAAAATTGGCTAAACCCATTTCAATCATGTCTGTGTCTTGATCTGGTGTGTTTGCATTAATCTGGGAGATGTAGTGCCCCGTGAGAGGCTGAGGATGAGCTGCCTGTGCATGTACAGTTGTAGATTTCATTACTCTGGATGAAAATCATTAATATGTGAGTGGTTTGTGAGCCCATGTCTTATTAGTAAAACAACTCTTTAAATGATTAACATAACCTCATTGGAAGATCTAATACAGTCATCGGTGCTGTTGTCAGTCATTATTTTTTAATAACAAATCCTAACCGTCTATTTTCATACCTAACCAAGTAGTCTCAAAATGGAAAATCAAAGCCCAGTTGAGAGAAAAAAAATAGTCAATGTCATGCTTTTTATTAAAAATATGCCTTTATTTCAAGCTCCTAACTGTTTGTAATAATTCAGAACAGTTTGCTTTGTTTTTAGGGAGTGACATAATGTGCATGTTTCATAATGATGAGCTAGGAAGCGATCAGCTTCACAAAGCTGACTCGAACACAGTTTTTTTTGTCTTACTTTGATGCCAGATTTAATACATGTTAATGTATGTTAATACATGTTATTTAATACATATTTTGTTAATTAATCAGAAAAACAGACACAGGTGTAAATAAGACTTGGTGGAAGGAAAAGCAGAAGGTTTTAGAAATAACTTGTTGCTCACTAGATATAAAATTAGCCACTCAAACATGTCTCTGTACAAAGAGGAAACTTAATCCAGAATTACTCTTACTGCTTCAACAGTTTGTGTGTTTAAGCAAATCTAATGAGCACCATCCCAGAAGAAACCTTTGGTCAGCCTAAGACTGTTTCTGACGTCTCAGAGTGCTTAATTTTTTTTAAACGTTTTTCCATTGATACATGCTCAGGGCCCAACTGCACGGCCGAATTTGGAAAGGAAGGGTACTTCATTACATCAAAGGTGTTAACGTAGCTGGAGGAAACAACTTTGAGGTAAAACGACATTTCAAAAGCACCTAGTTACCGCCCACATTATCTGAAATAAGATAAACATTTCCAAACATACATTACAGTTATGTGCTCGCGTCGCAGTGCATTTATGAAGTCCACACAAGTCACCTCAGAAACATCCTTGGGGAAAAATGGGCGGAGCAGCGTGGTTGTCTTGATGCATTCAAGACAGAACCCACATTGAGAAACGGCCAAGTATGAACCGGCTAAACCTCTGTGTTGGACCGTTTATTGTGCGCTGACAATATTTCTGATCACAAAAATAATGAAATAGCAAATTTTTTGTTGCGCCGTTTTTAAAATACGTGGGGTTTACCTGACAGTCGTTATCTCACCAGGTGACTCCCTGGCCAATCAGCCGTCAGCCAAAGTCACAACTTTGTCCCTGTCTGGTGGGGCCTACCCCTATTGGAAAATGCAAAAATATGTGTAGTGGAAAAGCAAACAACTTCATGAAAATGAGCTCCAGTTTGGGCAATAGAATACACACTTTGCATGTTAGGTGCCGTCTTCATGTCGTTTGGGAGTTGTTTGAGGTCTGAGGCACTTTCTTTGGAGTCATCTTTCATTTTGTAGCCAGTCTGGACTTTCCGGTTCCTTGACTAATTTGGTATCTTTCAGAGTTGTAACTTACTGAATTAGCCTCTCACACACTGTCCTTGTCTTGGTTTTAATACAAATGTGAAAACGTAAGAGAGTAATGAAATCTTTTTTTGCCTTGGGTTGCTTTTTATTTCTTGGGTTGTTTGGGTTTTTTGTGTATATTGGTATACATGTTATTAAATCAAATGAATAATAACTATGATATGACGCAATCAGCTACACAGATTTGGACTTGGATTGCCATTAAACGAGTGGAAGTTGTACCCTTTGGGGTCATTCCTAGAGGCAGGCCTCCCTTATGACTGGTGTCACGTGAGCTCGTGTGCATCATCCACAGCAGTAGCATCTACGCTGAGCCTTTGTACTGAGCATTAGAATGAGAGAGCTGTGGTCTCTCAGGCTGTCCAAGAAATGCTCCATAAGCAGCGGCTGCTTTTCAGCAACGGAGTGGGCTGTTCAATTTTTCATGACCCGAGTCTTTATTGAGCAGAATCCGATCTCTTTCTGCCACGGCCAGTGCCACTCCGGCTTGTTTTGTTTCGGTGGAGCTGGGATGATTAGAGTTCTAAGTTAATGCCGTTGTGGTTCCTGTTTACTTCCCAGACAGAAGTGGCTTTGACACACAGAAGGCCTTGATCACTCGTAATAGGGAACACAAATGTACTCTTAAACGGCGCGTGTGTGCCACCAGTATTGAAAAAAGCGCCTCATTACTGCGTCTTTAGTGTTTGTTTTAACTATTCCTTTTGTGGTGACAAGTGGATCTCCCCTATCACGGCCACCTAAATCCTTGTGTCTGACCAGATGCAGTGCTTTTCTGTTTAATCCAGCCATGTGTGTCCAGTGTATTTTACAGATGAACAGAGAGCCGGTCTCGCTCTTCTGCTCTTAACCTCAAGTTTTTTTTTTTTCACGTAGTCACTAAGTAACTAAAGTGGCACATTAGGCTTATAAAAGAAGGCATTTTTTTTTTTTTTTTTTTTTTTTTTTTTACTCGAAGGTTCTTTGGACAGAAGCTCGTGTGAGGCACATGACATTATTTTAACTTAATGAGAGGAAATTACATGTCTCAAAGGCGCAGGAATTCCACCCCCTTTGAGCTTCCTGATCTTGATTTGTTGAATCTATCTTTCGCTTATTTTTGTATTAATTTTTTTCTTACTCTGTGGAAGGAAGAAACACTGTCATTTAGCCCTGGCAGAAGCAACGAAACTATTACACTAGTCAGTGTTTTCTTTTTCTTTTTTTTTTCTCCTGACAGCCTGCGGGCTAAATGACAATCTATCCAGGGAATGGAATTTTCTTTCATAGTTTTAGCTGAATGCAGGGTGGTGGAGGGGGAGGATATCACTGGAAACAACAAACTGGCCTCTGTTTGTGTTGGCTTGTAAATGTGACAAATGCAACTCAGGCCTGGGTGGTTTGGTACCACCCCTGCCTTGCTGAGATTTTGGAGGTTTGACTCCCACTGCTTTCGGGCTAACTCAGCCTGCCCTCACTGGCTGAGGAGTGTGAATCTTCTTATTAGAAAAGAAAATCCTAAATCTGGGGCAGCGAAAGGAGACGGGCATTAGCATGAAAGAGGAGTGGGAACAGTGGTCTGTATACAGCAGCAGTCCAGCTTTGTGTTCCAGAAACAGCTGACAGGAGAGTTGGTTAGCCACTGGAAATGGCTGCGGCTTCATGGGAAGCTGGAGTTGGTTAGGAAGGCAGATTTTCTTTTTCAGTGCCGAGACTCAGGAGCAAAGGAGCTCTACCTCCTGCAATCCGTCCATCAGAATCCCATAGACAGACTCATAGTCAATGTGGGGAGAAACCTTTTGTGGTAACCACTGTCTTTCTGAAAGATCTGACCATGTTACATTTTTCCTGTACGTTTTGTTCCAGTAAAATGATAAACATTAGATGAAACTGAGGAAGTGCTTGCATTATTTTGACTATAAACCCCACTGAAGATTGTCTTTTCTATCACTTAAAGGTCATACAACCAGGCAACATGTTATGTTATGACAACACACCCTTTGGCTCTAAAAGCTTTTACAAACCTAACAAACACACTGTTAAGAGTTAAAGGAAACAGAAGCTGTTGAAAATGTTTCTGTTTGGTTTGGCAGAGGGAGCTATGAAAGAATCGGCTAGTGTTGCAGCTCAGCATGATGGGTAAGACCACGGATTAGGACAATGTGAGCGGCATTTCTAATTGTTTAAGTAATGACATGAGTTGTCAGAGCTCTTGGAGGTAACTTAAGCCAGCACTGATGTGCATGTCTGTGGCGAATTAGATGCTACTAACATCAACTGTAGAATCCTAATAACTTGCAAGGTTATGTGGATTAGCTGTATTTGTGCAAAATAATAGGACGTCAGAGCCGTCCCTTGTGTTATTTGCATGCAGAGATGTGAATTATAGACCATAGAATCAGCCGTGCATTGCTCTAAAGTCTACATTTTGAGAGATTGTTTGGAAGTGCAGGTAAGGCTTTGTTAACTCTGAAGTTCTCTTATGGTAATTACACCAGCACGAGACAAAGCTGCTGTTAAGTGGTTAAAATCATCTCAAAGAAAGACTTTAAAAAGTGATTTCAGATCACTTTTCTTCACTCCCCTTTTCAGTATTCACAGTGAGTATGACTCATTGTTTTTGGATGGATGTTTTAATTTAGGAGAAGGCATGTTTGAGTAAAGATGCCAGTTGCATATCAAAATGATGTTTTAATTGCTCTTTTATCATAGTTGTTCAGCTGTATTATTTATTGCCTCAGTGGTAACAGAACCTCATTAGTAATGGTAATGCGTAACCTGCTGTTCATGCAACTGAGCATCAGCCTTCTTTTTCAAAAGACGATGGAGATAAATGTTCATTGGAAGCAGCTCTTTGTCCACCTTGCCTTTCCCACTGCAGAGCAAAGCAAAAGTAACAACAGCAGCACAAACACAACCAAGTGCAGCTCCGACTGCTCTACATGTGTGTTATCCTGCTGCCATGACGCAGCGAAGGGCTGTGATGCTGTTTGCAAAATGTTCCCCTGAAACTGACTTAAAGCAACTTTTTAGTGTTTTTCTCCCAAAGCTCAGTCCTCCGCATGCTCCACTATAGTTTTCTCAAACTGTTTGCTGCTCTTTATTTCCCATGTTGCTCTGAGGTTTGTTCACATGCTGTGCAGTCTGTTTGGAGAAGCTCCAAGTGTTTGCACAAAGGCAGAGGGTCATTTTACCAGCCAGTGTACCAGTTAGCCCTACCGGCTACAATCTAAAGGACTTCGCTAGGGTCTTAGCCTGTTTAGTTTGAACAGCCATACCCTGGGTGGAGCTCGTCAGGGTTTACAACAGTTTTTGTAAATGAAGTGCCTTCATCATGAGTGTGCAACAGAGGAATTTGGTAGAAAGTGATTACTTCCTTTTCATTGCTTCCCTGCTAACAGTTGGAGGAATTTGTAGCCTGGATAGCAACATGTGCGCTCTTTGCTCATTTATTGAGAATAGCCATGAACTACCTCCAGATGTATTTGCGTGTTTACATGTCTTGAAGTGTACAAAATGAAAATGAAAGACTAACAAAACTCATAAGCTTTTAGAATTGAATGTGCTTTGAAAAGCTTGTTCAGTCAATAATTCATTTTTGGGAAATGAGAGCTGAACTAGGAGTCTTTTGGGAATTTTCAGGATAAGCTGTTAAACTACTTGTTCTCACTTATGTGTGTTTTTGCTGCACATTATGCAGCTTCGTTTGTTCTGTCAGTCAGAGGGGAAAAGTGTTATTGCTCTACTGAAGGAGGGAAAAATAGTTTATTTGTGCTTTTAATCATTTGAAGCATAACCAATGTTTTTCTGTATGTAAACCTCGAGTTCAAAACTGATCTCAGCATTTGCAGAAGCGTGGCCTACTTGTGATTTTTCTTTCTAAATATACCAGCCTTAAGATGAGGCTTTAGTCCTGGTCCAACACCCTCATAAATTTATCCCCACGCTTCAAAAACCACAAACATGATCTGACCCGTGAACACAGTTTGTTATGTTTTTTTTCTCCTAAGTCCCCTCTGCTCATTCCAAATCTGTTCTTGTCGTGGGCGAAAGGTTTGATAAACATCAAATGATGACACAAGATGGTGCTATGTGTTTCAGATAGCTCCTTCTTTGCAGCCATCAAAGCTGCAGCAAAGTGGCCTTTTTGTTTGCTTCCTCTGAGGCTTGTTTTCCAATACCCAGAGCAGATGGTATGTGTTTTCCATGGATGAATCACTGTGCTGGGTGGGTTTTTCATTGCTGCCCAAGACTGTTATTTTTCTATGCTTGTGTCCCCCGGTCTTGGCTGTGAGTGTACACCTACATATTTATCAAAAACCCTTGAACCTGGTTTTCCTTCATGTTATTTTCCTCAGACTCTCGAGGAGCCCCCCTACCTGACGGTGGGGACGGATGTGAGTGCCAAGTACAGGGGGGCTTTCTGTGAAGCCAAGATTAAGACAGCCAAGAGGCTTGTTAAGGCCAAGGTAAGTCATGTTTCTAAAATCTCATGAGCCAAAATTAAACATTAATCGTCTGTCTGTGTTGTGTGTGTGTGTGTGTGTGTGTGTGTGTGTGTGAAAAGTAGATTGCAGCAAGCCTGTGGGCTTGTGTGTTTGTGTGGAGGGGCGGCAGAAAAGATCACACAGCTCAGCTTTATTGCATTTTCAAAGCCGTCAGCATCGAGATGGCCACATTTACAAGATGTCGTCCAGAACGTTCCTCAAGAGATCAGGTGGTTGAGATGATTAGGTATCAGACTCAAGGGGGGATTAGATGAGCGTTTTAATTGTCTTTCTGTGTCTGATGCTGCGAAAAATCCAGCTGTGCCGCATGCACACTGAAGCTGTGGCAGCTGCGTTAAGTTGTTAGTGCTGCTCATACAGCTGACAGTGATCAGGTGATGGTCCAGCCAATCTGCTACCATACCCGTACCTGTGGCTTCCAGGTTCTGTGGGGTAACTGCGACTACTACTCCCCCACCGGCTTTACGCCTAACTGATGAATGCAAAGCATGTCACACGTAGTACAGCATCTCATTTACCAGTGCTGCTGGAACATCTGGGTAATGCAATAGAGAGATCTCTTGTCTCCTGCTCTGCCAGTGTGGGAGGAACAAATGCTGGATGCTGGCTTTTTCAACATGCTGATGCGCTGTAGTTCCCCTTGTGAAAACAAAAGAGCTGTGATGTTCTGCTTTTTTTCCCCGTTTGTTGTTTGTCTCGTGGACTGAGACAAACGGCGTGACAAAGCAGATCATCCCCTCAGTTGCAATGCAAGCTAGAATGACACTAATATTGCAGTCTGGGCTCCAAAGGTAATCGCCATGCTAATTGGCAGTTTTTCTTTTGGGGTGGCTGTAATGTGCCAGTGAGCTCTGTCCCACAAATATTGAGACGCGGCTAATAATGCGGATGTTGTATGTGGGAATATGCCACTTTAATGGCGTCCTCTTTGAGCGCTTTGGTTCATTAATCCCTGTCTGCTTGTTTAGCACAGTCAGTGGTGGCAGCGTGCAACCATGGCGTCTTTTGAGTGATTTGTAAAGCAGACTGACAGATGTGTGGGACATCCTGCTTCATGATGATGAGCTCAGTAGACTCGCTGTGATTGGTGCAGAGCACTAAGACAATCCATGTGCTCTGTGACTGCTAGGAACCTGAAGCACAGGTCTGTATCAGATCTACACGTTTCTGGGCTCTTGTTTCTATCCGAAATATTTGCCATCATGTTAAAATGGTGAGTCAGGAGGCAGGCAGGTGTTATGGATACTGTCTTGGGGAAGATACTGGACAGCAGGGGTCATCCTGCCTCTGCCCGTGAAGAGCACAGCATCCCTGTGAAGAAAGAAATTCCCTTTTCACTGGGCAAGAATGTTATTATTTCAGTAACTGATAAAATGCTGCCGCAGTAAGCTTTTTTTAACTCCTTTCTCTTCTCTCCTTTTTTATGACCTGACCATTCAATAACAGCTCACAGTACATATTCCTCTCATTTTGCTTTGAATCTGCCTTCACGGTGCGACTTTGATTGCTGTTTCAGCTGTTGTTGCATTTGAATGCGGCTCCATCTCATTGTTGGAGTGGGTTACCTGCAGGGTTGTTGTCTGACGGATGCTACTTAATGTTCTGTTCTGCCTTTGTTTTATTTTGTCTTTTGTGGTGGTCATTTCTAGACCGAATCAGAAGAGGATGAAATTGAATTCAGTCAGCCACAATAATTATGTTTCTATTTCACGTGAACACACTCTCAAACATGACTTTTGATGTCCTCCAGGAAGGGGAAAGGGAGGGGGGCGTAGCACATGAGCATTTTGTTAAATAAAGAATCAGTGAATGAACCCTGCGCTTTTTAAACACATGCTCACTGGAAAGTCTGTGACAGTAAATGGCTCCAAATGTGTGCGCCTGCCTTGTGGTCTTTGCTGTCGCACAGTCATGCCAGATTGCCGTGCAGACGCAAGATTAGCCCCAGCGTGATCAGATTATTATCCAACGCGGGTCACTTAGGTGAGGACGCAAGGGTGGGGGCGGCGGTCACTTAGTGTGGCGCGTGCATTCGCAGCAGATATCAGAAATCCACAACAGTTGGCGCCAGCAGATGCAGCGCGGTTGTCTTCTGGTGAGATGGGAGGGGGGGGGTCACTAAACACAGCCATGACTCATATTGTTAAGTATTCAGCCACATGTTGCCTGTAAAATGACACCACAAATTATGCTCACATTTCTTGTATCCGAGCTGTTGAGTTTACGGTGAAATCACTTTGAAGCGAGCTGCTGCGTTGGTGAATGGCATGATTGACAGGTCTTTATGTTATTCTTCCCATAACTGATTGTCTTTTGTTGTTGGCTCCCACCCTCCCAGGTGACCTTTAAATCAGATCTCTCCACGATCGAGGTCCATGACGAGAACATTAAAGGACCTCTGAAGGTGAGATGGGAATGAAGGAGCAGGCCAACTTCCTGTTTATCCCCAGTTTTAAATCAAATTCAAATGTATTTGTTCTTCTGAAGAGAATGTCAGAAAAAGCACAAACCCATTGGGCACTGGAGCATTGGCTTTGTGATTTCATTTCAGGCCGTTTGGATTCTCGAGATGGCAGAATAGCAAAACATGGCTCAGTGGAGCAGGTTAACAGCAGTGTTTGTGACCCACAGGTCGGTGCAGTTGTAGAGGTGAAGAATCAGGACGGAGTTTTCCAGGAGGCCACCATCAATAAGCTGACCGATGCCAGTATATATACAGTTGGTAAGTCTCTGCCTGCCGCACCCCCAAGCTCTCTTTCCAGCTGCTGGAAAGGGGAACTTCGGGGCTCAGGTTCTAGAAAGTGGCTCATCTTTTCATTTTAATGATCATCTGGGGCAGCTGAAATCAAGGTCTGTAAAGACCCTCGCAAAAGTTAGCGCCACAGTGTGTATCTCCGTGTGTGTGTGTGTGTGTGTGTGTGTGTGCGTGCGTGTATTGTTGGAGGCCTGGCCTACATACACCAGACGGATGGTTTTGCCTCTTGTTTGCAGTGTTTGACGATGGCGATGAGAAGACCCTTCGGCGTTCCTCTCTCTGCCTGAAAGGAGCACGTCACTTTGCAGAAAGCGAAGTGAGTACAAGTTTTAAGAACTCCCTTATTTCTCTACGCTAAAGTTAGCAAATCTAAAAGAAGCTTTTACAGTCTTTGTTTGTTGAGTGAGTCTTTTTGAAACAGGTGATTAAAAATTAAGTCATGTTGGAGTGAGTATTCTCCCTCCCCTGGCTGAAATCTGCTGCTGAGTCTCTTCTTTCTATTGTCTCCTCTGCAGACACTCGACAGACTCCCTCTCACCAACCCTGAGCACTTTGGCACACCTGTCATTGGCAAGAAGGGCAACCGCGGCCGACGATCAAACCCTATGTGAGCATAATTCTCCACGTCTCTCCACTCTGCTGGGTTCTCTGTTCCGATCTAATTCATCTGAGGTCGGGAGGTTTTTCCTCTTCTGTCGTTAGTACTGTCTTTAGTAACAAGCACACCCACTTTAACTATGCTGACAGCATTTGAAATGACAGATTTACTCTTTCCTCAATCCCTTTTTACTGAGCCCCTGAGGCCTTGAAGAAGAGACTACTCACCTCCTCCTGCTCCTTAATCATGCCCAGCTCCTGTGTGTGTGTGTATACATGCTGTAGAGGCTGTGTGAGCAGGCCCTGGTCCCGTTCAGCGTTATCGCTTCCCTTTTTCAACTCAGATGTTCCTGTGGATGTTTTTACGCTCTGATGTACCTACTCCTTGGAGACAGTGCACTTTTCATCAGGGAATAGAAACTATTGAAGGGTTTATTTGGCTCTGGGTATAATTGTCTATCCTCTCCACTTTAAAGAGGACACTTGGCGACATAATCCTATTCTCTTGACTCGTCTTTCTAATTGCATCCAGAGAAAAGTCAATATTGCTCTGAACATTGATGCAATATTGACTTAAAAACGCTTCCTGCTGCACATTAGCACATTGGACCTGTTGTGTCGGCATGTGCTAATGTCTTATACACAGTTACAATTGCTCTATATTAACCTTTTTTGATCGTCTTGGTTAAAGAAATATTTTGACTTTTGGGGAAATGGGAAACAGAAGGAAAGGCAATCCTATTTCAGCCAGATGGGATGGTAATATTCTTTGTTTGTTTTATTGAGAGTTTGGCAGACAACAGGCAGAAACGGCGAGAGGTTGCTGCCTCGGGCCCAGATGCAGCTCAGTCAATTAAAGCCCTTTAAACAGCCCCATACATTTCTCCTTTTCAGTTTTGTGCACATCATAAAGAAGCGACATGCAGTTTAAAGTGTCCCATTAGTGAGCTTCAGAGGATGGTTTCCAGCCTCCATGCTAACCTAAGCTGTCCCAGCTACTTACAGAACAAGTGCAGACATCACCACTTGATGCACGGAAGCAAATAAGCATATTACCCACAATGCCGAAGTGTGACTTTAATGCCCCAGCAGTCGTTTAGAACATCAGTGTTTCCTGAAACAAATGGCAGTCGGTGCTTCGGCGTGGAGTTAAAGTGCCGTGTTTATGACTTTGACTCACAGCTTAGTCGTCGCTGTCATTGCTGTTGTAATAGTAGTACGCTGACTGATTTACTGCACTCCCCTCTCGCCTTGCACTGCGCGTGTACATGTACACAGAGCTGCCCCCAGTTAGGCAGAAAAAGAGGACAGAGGATGTGTTTGCTGATGATCACTCACAGACGCAGTTGTCTGTGTGCCGGCCACCAGGACGACTGTCAATACACTCATCCCAGAGAGCAGGCCAATCGGCAGAGACTGGTTTTTCTCTGTGCAGCACAACGATAAGGCTACAAAGGCCTCCGATGGGTCGAGCTTTTGTTTGTTAGCAGGAGACTGCTGATGTTTTGTAGCCGAAGAAATGAGAAATCACCCGCCTGCCTTTTATGGAGAGAGATTTCTCTCTAATCTGTTCATGCTGTGTATGAAATGCCGTTCACCTTTTTTTTCTTTTTTGTTATGAAGCTGTTTTTCTTGTGTGTGCATAAGGGAAGATAAGTTGATAGCATTCCCTCAGTCAAAGGCCAACATTCTCTCTAAGAATGGTGTTATTATGTTGAGGCAGCTGCCTTGTTGTTTGGAGGATGTGGAAGCTGCTACAGTTCTGCACTGAGTAGGGCTGATGCTCCCTCCCAGATGTGACCAGAGGTGTTTATGAACAGCCACATGCTGACTGTTGTTCACCTTTTCTATTTATTTACGATTTTTTTTATCTCCCACAGTCAAGAAGAGGAGTTGTCTTCGTCCTCCAGCGAGGAGGAGGAGAGTGATCAGCGGCAGAATGAGGACCTGTTTGGCAAGGTGGTCTGCGTGGAAGGGGTTGCCACCGGCGACAAAAAGAAGACGACGTGGTACCCTGCTCTGGTGAGGCCTATGTAACCTCAACATTTAGCAGGATTATGTTATTGGTTTAGACTTCACCCACCACGAAACGTTGCAGTATGCAAACATTTTTTATTCCTTTTTAACAGCAAAGTTTAGTAACCAGCTTAAGATTTTTATCTAGGAAGAAACATATATTTTGTATTATTATTTATTTGTTTCTGCTCTTTATTTGACATCAGCGCAGTGTTTACACTCTTTTAACCTCCCTTAACTCTGTTAGTGTTGGGACATAGTGACAGGATGACAGGCCTCGTTTGTTTGTGTAATGGTTACAAGGGGAACCATTAGAATGGCAGAGGGAGGGGAAATCTCTCTCTGCAGAGCTCCGCCTCCCAAAACTGCTGTTCTTGGCTTGCTGTTGGCTGAACTCCATGCTGCCTCCCTGCGACAGTCCAGAGCAGGAAATAACACAGTAGGCTGTAAGGGTTTTAGTGCTGTTACTGTATGCCATAGGGGTGGAGTAAGTCTCTGGTAGGAGTCTCTCACAACAGATGATGCACAGTAACGTGCTTCTGAGATTCCCCGAGTTAGAGCCGGGGCTGCCTGAGTGAGCTGGCTGTTTACAGTCGCCGTGCCACGTATGAGTCATTGTGTAGAAGTTAAGGCACCCACCCTTCAAGCGTGTGTGTTTCTGTGTGTACTCTTGATAAAGAGAGTGCATTGATGGAAATCAGATCTCTGTAATGGTGAGACTGCCACCTCTGGGTCGCACCCCGGCAGTGGAGCAGCAAACGGCTCGCTGCCGTTGGGCCTGTACTCCTCCCACAGGATCCTTCCTTTGCTTTGCTTGGTGGTTATTTTTTGTTTGTTTCATTAGATGCCGTGTCAAAATCGATTGTCTCCTATTCTCGGTACCCCACTGACCTTCTTCCCTTCAGTGCCTCCCTGTCACGAACACTTTGCACTGCTACCACTGACCTTTTGGCTTTCTTTTTGTCTCCCTTTAACAAGGTCATCTCCCCAGACTGCCATGAAGATATGACCGTGAAGAAGGACAACATCTTCGTCCGCTCTTTCAAGGATGGAAAATTGTAAGTTATGTATAAATTGCTGGAATTTTTGATGATTAAAGATTGCTTTCCACCCTTTTGGGATGTGATAATGCAAAGGGATGAAAGTAAGGTAACTGAAGGCTCTGTGTCAACGTTTCTTTTTATTCATGTATAGTGGCTCTCTTTTATAACAGATTAAACATTTAATGCATGTTTTTGAGTATTTTTAATTGATTGCAGGATTCTTGAGGGCCTCCCAGCAAAACACTGCACTTTATAGAATTGCTAGCTTGTGTTGTTTTAGTTGTCCTAAGGCTAGAAGTTGCCTAGAAGTGAGGTAAGACGGTGTAACTGCCCTGCAGCCAGCCCTGGGCTTGAGTCCATACAGCGTCATTGTTGTGACTGTAGCGGTAGAGAAGCGGGTTGTGTTATGTGTTATGAGTCTGCACTCAGCTGGATATTTGTCGCTTTAGTCTGTGAGTCTGAGTACAAACACAAATCCTCCTCATATGAACCTCCTTGTTTGAATAACGCTGTGAACGGAAAAGCCTTATGTTCTTTAATAGATATCCTGTGAAAATCACCAGCCTTAAACCCACTCAACTGCAGCATATTTGCAACGTAGGAAATTGTATCACTACCACGCTTTGGCCAACAGTCAGGTGAAGGGTTGGGCCGATGAGAGCGATACGATAAGAATGATGAATTGAAAAAGTAGACTTGTTGAGTTTCCCCTCTGCTCAGAGAACCACAAATGAAATCCTTATGGAGAATGCTTGCTGCTCTGTAACAGTTGGCCTTAAGTCAGGGTTGGCTATTAGGAGGGAATCTGAAAAGGAAGAAAAGAAAATGTATACAACTGTTAATGAGATTTCCCTTCAGTCATCCTGCCTTTGTTTGGGTGGAATTTGTATATTATTCATACATACACTCGTGATTGGAGGTGTCTCTGGCACAGCACCGAACTTTTATAGAACTATCTACACTTAATTCCAGCAGATGCATCATCATTTTGCTGAAACTACCCTTGGCATCCCTCCTCTTGGCTGTTACTGTGGAGGTGCTTCCTGTGTTATTTGTTATTTGAAACTGCCCTACATCCATAAGTCATGTGACCTCTGCTGCACAACATCATTGTCAGTTTGTCCACCTCCTCTGGAGAGTCTGGTGTTCCTATTGATAACCGATGAGTGTGCCTTTCACCGGCAAGGCTGTGGACGTGGGAGTTTTTAGGAAACGGCTATCCATATTTAGATGCAATTGCCATGGCAACGGCTGAAACAGAAACCGTTTCTATTATACTCCTGTTTTGGCCAGCCTGCAAAACAGAAAACATTCTCATCACAGGGCACCAGACTGACTTTTTGCACAGTGGCACAGGAGGATGCAGCTTTCTCATTTCACTTCAGGTGCTACAAAAACTACACACGTTCAGGGGATGATTTGGGACTTGAATTTAGTCGATCGCATCTCCTCTTTGACAGCGTCATAAACTCAGTTCTACTGTCATCTGAGTCGTTACTGCTCTGGTTTCCTTCTGCCAGAAGCTGAAAAAGGAGAGGCTGGAGACTCTGTTTATAAAAATAAAAAAACTGTCACAACAGACCATTCGTTTCTTGGATATCTTGTTTTATTTTTTAATGTTTTACATCTTAATGTTGAAGCACAGACAACAAGAGCACTGTTCCCTACCAAGCTATGGCTGAAGTCTTTGCCATGCAACACATTGGACACTTTTTCATTTCAAGCCACAAAGCTCAACTACAACCAAGCTTTCCATATTTTTGTTTTAAAGTAGCCTTTTCATTTTCCTTTGGCTCTCCCTCCGAGTTCCATGCTGCCTCAAAGCCTCAGCCAGAGAAGCTTTTTGCTGTCTTACCAGAGAGGGGGAAAGACATTTCCTCTGACGCTGTTGGATAATTCTCTTAATCTCTGGTTACCGCCCGCTTGCATTTGTTTCCATATAACCAGTTTTTAGCACGTGTCACCCCTGAAGATTCTGGAGATTTCTAGCTGAGATTCTTGCTGAATTATAGGGAGAGACTTGCCACTCTTCTACCTCTACACAACAGGCACAGACTTAAACCATTTAGTTAAGAAACTTGAAGACTGGTCTAAGTATTACATGAGCTTATATTTGTAAAGGCAGTGATGTAAAACACTCTGAGCTTTAATGGCCGAAAATCTGAGAGGATAAAGAATAAGAATTTGTTCTACTAGACAGCCACTTTGTTCCAGACTGGAATATCTCAATCTCTCTCTCTCCCTCTCTTTAACAGCATGGATAGCCATGACATTTTGCACACACTTTGATGGTCCCTGGAGGATGACTCTTACTGTCTTATGATCTATTGATTTTTGTTTTCATCAACCAACAGTATGAAGTTGACATTTGTTTGTGGGGGGGGGTGTTGGATGTGTAGTTGGCTTTCTCGTAAAGTGTGCTTCTAAACAAAACAAAAGTAAAAGTATGTTTTAGATTTCAGCTTTGCGTGATGAGTAGCCTTAATTGAATTCTTGTGGGTGTTCTCAGTTCCTTATATTTGGTGAGACTGAAATCCCGCCGCTGATGTTGCAGAGTTATTTTTCTGGCTGCAGAGGATCAGATCAGCTTACTCTGCAGATCCTCTGACGTTTCCTCACAGCATCATTAAAGGTCAAAATGTCTCTTTTACAGTGAGTCGTGGCTCTGATCAAACATGTGTGACACACTGGATGCAGATTGATGTATGTTTGTAGTGGTAAATCGCTGTCACCTTTGAGAGAGCAGTTTAGCTTGTTGGCTATAGCATTTATCCAGAGCTGTGATTATGACAATGTCACACTCTTTGTTTTTTTGTTTTTACAGACTTAATTATCATGAATATTATTTTTTTTCTTTGTGAGGAGATAGGTTTGTGTGCTGCTTGAGAATGTCACCCCAGAATAAATCCATCCACTGAATCGACCCAGCCGTTTACAGATACAGCTGTAAGGGGTCTCTGTTGTGCATCAGCCAGGCCTGTGACTGCTTTGAGCTTACAAGCTCCACTGATCCATCCATCTGCCGTGATGCTGTAAAGTGGGAAGTCTCTGAATGCAGTCCTGACTGTTTAGCATTTGAGGCTTAAATCTTTGCTAGTTATGACTTATGGCTTCACAGGTTTTGGCGAGCATCCTTATTTTTTGTTTTGCATCATTTCCAGTCTCTTCCCATAGCTAAATGTTGTGTTTCTTTATTGCACCCCATGGTGTGTTTTGCAGCTACATGGTGCTCCGGAAAGACATCCGTGAGATGAACAGCGACTGCCCTCCAAAAGCCGACGCAGGACTCAGAGCAGGTGAGTTAGCTGTGGCCTTTTAAGGGATCTCAGTCCCAGAATTGCGGGGTCTGATCTGTGGGTTGTCACGCTTTACAGAAAACACTCAAAATAGTCAGTGGTGTTGAGGCAGAATGCAGGAAAAAAATAATTTATTCATTTATTTTTCTGGTTTTGCTCTGTGAAGGACAGCAATGAAGAGCTCCCGTCGCTGTTGAGTCTATTTTTATTTGAAGTCCTCACCAGGCTTTTTATGTAGTGCCCCCGTTTTTCTGCCGCAGAGCTTGTTCTCTCTCAGAATCAGTCAGGAAGCAGCTGTGCATCATCTCTGTATTCACAGGTGGCAGACTCACTATGCCTGGATTTATTCGGCATAACTGAAACGTAAAGCAAGCATCTGCTAACGTTTGGATGCTGCCGTGACTCACCTGTAACATTCCTGACCAAAGCCTCTGCGGCTCTAGAATGGTTCTCATTTGCCCAAAACTGTACCAGATTTTACACGGCCCTGGATGTCGTTGTACCCTGATACCGATTACAAGGGGATGCTCTAGTTTATTTGATCTCTCTTGGGTAGCTTTTTTAACAGTCTTGAAGACCAGTTTATGGAGTGAGTAATAGTCAGTCCTCATCGGGTGTGTCAGTGTGAAATGACGCGTTTTTATGTGTGTGTGTGTGCGTTTGACAGCCCTGGACGCAGCCTTGGACTTCCAGCAGAAGCTGGTGGTTCCCAGCAATTGGAAGACAGAAGTGAAAGAGGAAAGTTCCAGCAGCGAAGAGGATGATGACGATGAGGAGGAGGAGCAGGAGGCAGACAACAGCAGGGAAGAGGAGGACGTAAGGGCGGAACAGTACACATTCTCCCTTGCCTTCCCCCTCTCCAAATCCTCCGCGTAAGAATGATTCTTGACTAATGTCTTGTTTCCTGTCCGCAGGAGGAGGTGGAGCCGTTCCCAGAGGAGAGGGAGAACTTTCTGCAGCAGCTCTACAAGTTCATGGAGGACAGAGGTGAGTCAGTGTTTAAAGTTATGTGCAAAATACAAAACTTTTTTCTTTTTTTTTTTTTTCTATACGATTTTTTAATGTGTCTCCTCACCAGGAACTCCCATCAACAAGCGGCCTGTTCTGGGCTACAGGAACCTGAACCTGTTCAAACTCTACCGACTGGTACACAAACTGGGAGGCTTTGACAACGTGAGTTCTCCTTTGATTGCCTTAAATTATTTTAGTCGCACTTGACACTGACCTCTGTCCATTTTCGAGCAGATTGAAAGCGGCTCGGTGTGGAAGCAAGTCTACCAGGACCTGGGCATCCCTGTCCTTAACTCTGCAGCTGGCTACAATGTCAAATGTGCTTACCGCAAGTAAGTAAAAGCATTTCAGTGTGCGGTGGTGCTGTTTGGGATCTTATTCATCTTTTTTGTTTCCATTATGTTATTAGTCTTAAGCAATCTTCTGCAATTTATCTCCTCTTATGAGCAGTTAAAAGGGAGATTTGATTGATTATGTTGACGAAGAATGCCTCATCATGCAGGTATTTGTATGGATTCGAGGACTACTGCACCTCCACTGCCATCACATTCAGAATGGACCTGCCTTTGAAGCAGGGTCCAAAGGGAGAGGTGAAGTCTGAGGAGGCGCCAGGAGTAGCAGTTGTCACATCATCCAGCTCGGAGGAGCAGAAAACTCAGGTGGATGGGGATCGCTGTGCACCCTCGACAGTCTGTGAGGTGTGTTATCTTATTTTTTTCCGCCTATGTATCTTATCAAAGTAAGCTGCTCTCTTTTCATCGAATACATATTAAAAGCGTCATTCCCCCACAGGAAGAGAAACCTGACTATACGCAAAACAAGACGGAGGTGGAGCCCTCAAAAACTGAAGGGAAAGACAGCGAAAACGATGGTGAAGACGGCATTCTGAAGGGAGACGCGGACGAGGGCTCGTCGACGTCTCGTCTCGGAGGCGACGGCCTGAAGCAGGAGCACGACGACGGGCAGGAGAGCAAAGACAACTCCGGGTAGGTGGTCCCTCCTTCTCATGGCACAAACACAAGCCTCCGGCGAAGTCAAACTTTTTTATTTTTTATTTATTCATTTTTGGGTTTTTGGTTTTTGCAGCCAATCAATCTTAATGAAATCAAGAATTTTTCATGGCAAATGGGCCTGAAGCATTCACTTTTTTTCGTGTAAGCTGCAAGACTATAAGCAGATGAGGATCCTTGTGACCTCAATGATGCTAATACCCACAATCCACCTACACCTGCTAACCAGGGAGAGGAGAGCTCTCCTCTCTCTTCTCAGATTAGGCTCTTGCCCGCTGCCTTCTTCGCTGTTATTATTTCTCATGGCTTGGTTGGCATCAGCTGGCAGAGACATCTTAGAGCACCAAAGCCTGACTGCAACCTTCCACCTGGCCTGTCACGCCGTGTGCTCTCTGTGTCTCTCTGTTTGGGATTGTCCTGCCGTGGCGTGCACACAACATGGCTGTGCTCCTCTCAATTTCCGCCCTCTACAGACCTCCGTCTCTCTCTTTCTCTCTGCACACTCTTCCTGTCTGTCTTCTCTCTTTTTTTCTTTTCTTTTTGCTTTTGATGTTCAGCTTTATTAAATGTTCCATGTGTGTGAATGTTGTCACTGAGGCATTAACCCTTTGGCTGTAAGATAGTGCTTTAGATGCAGGAACCTCCCAGAAGGAAGAGTAGCTTTATAGAGTAGGTAATGGGTAGTTGTGGGCAGTTTGTGTATGGTTTGTCCTTGTAGGTTAATTTTCTCTTTTGTTTGCTGTCTGCAGTGCCTGGTTCAGATTGTGTGATTGGTTTAAATCAATACTTGTTCAGCTTGCAGATTGATGGTTGTGTTAAATTGGTTTTGGCTGTTCTGGACAGATAAGAAGACTTCTCTAGATGCTTTTTTTAGTGGCACATGATTGGTTACTTCCCATCTTTCATAAGTTTCAGGCTCAAGTTGTTGCTCTCAGCATCACTTCATAGCTTTTCTCACCTGGGACCTCTGGCACACCACCTACGATCAAGCTTGTTCCTATCTTTGTGGACTTTTTTTTTTTCTTTCTTTTTACAATCAGAAGACTCCCAGATTTTTGGGAGTTGATAGATTCAATCCAACCACATCCACCTGATCTGAGCTTTCCAGTTGCATGTTTACAGATTTTTCATGTGAGAATCAAAGCTTTTCATTTCAGTGGCAGAAATGGCAAATGGTCCTTGTGAAATGCACTTTGCTTTTGATCAGAGGGGGAAATGTATATAATTTCATGATTGAAATAATTATACAGTGCTAAGCACTGCTCTACGGGGATTAAGTCATGGCCATCTACTCTGATGAAGCCTAAACAGCAGCTGCACTTGAGTCTTCACTCAACCTCCCTCACCCCCCTCTCTTCTTTATATGTAAAAACAAAAAGCTAATTTCTACATTTAGGGACATTGTTTGGCATTTATTCCTAAAACAGAGCAGTTAAGAAAAACAGTTGATCCATTCTCTTGTCCACTTGTGTCATCAGAGGTTTCCCAGACCAGTGAAATATGCTATGTGCAGTTTCTAAAACTCTTCAAGTTGTGCTGCTTTTCGGGTCTCCACTTTGCCATGTTTAAGTTGTAGGAGGTCGGCCGTGCTGTGGGCAGCGAGCTGTGCGAGGGGCTGCGTGGACTTCTGTGCTGTAGGTCTTCTTTGTGGCAGCAGACCAAACTCTTAGCTCTGTGGACCAGCTTTAAGTTGATGCGCTGCCTGCAAAGTTGCGCTTTGCCATGCTTATCCCCCCTCCCCCTGCCTCTGTGGTCCCTTCCCTAAAACACTGACCGCTCCCCCCAGAATTACCCTCCAGCTTCGACATCTCAGCGTTTTCCCCACTAGCTCCTTCCTGTGGCTGCTTTGTTTCTCACAGTGTGTGTGTGTGAATGAGAATCCCAAGTCTTCCATTTGTGGATACAGGGTTAGATAGACTAACAGTAGTGCCACTCCCCTTGATCTTTGAGTTTTGCCATGAAAAGGATGATGTTTTCTCCTCTGAAACACTTGATGTACTGTTTTCTGACTGGCCTACTATTAACGATGCAGTTGTTTATCCTGCAGTGTGCCGCAGGTTACCCTGGATTAGCACCAGAATGGGGAGTTAGTTTCTTTTAGATAGGTTAGTGTGGGGTTAGGGTGTAGTGTTGTAATGGGACAGGGCAGACAGGGGTGGAGCATATTTAAACGGAAACCAGGCTTCTTCTGCAGCAGGCAGCGAGTTGGGTGGATGGGTGTGGGGGCGGGGCTTTGTGGCTTTGTAGCCTAGGGCCAGGAAGTGCTGAACTGTTTTTCTTGCAGGGATGACAGCAGTCAGGAGGGGGAGGAAGGGGAGGAGTTTGAGTGTTACCCCCCGGGGATGAAGGTGCAGGTGAGGTATGGGCGAGGCCGCAATCTGAAGACGTACGAGGCCACTGTGAAAGAGGCAGACGTGGAGGGGGGAGAGGTGCTCTACCTGGTGCACTACTGTGGCTGGAACGTCAGGTAAGACAGGACCTGGGGAGAAATCACCTAACGCCTATATTCACACTAAAAATAATCCAAAAAGCAAATCAAACAAATTTTCTGAACTTGAAATTGAGCTGATGGGATCACCTGTACATGGGTGTCCCCCTGCAGCAGTAACAGACGCATCCTTCTCTCTCTATTCTGCTTCAACGGCTTCCCATGGTCAGTACTCTGATTATGGAGAACACTAGGCCCTCTAGTGGCAGAAGCAGAACTGAACGTCGGGGTTGATGTGGATCTCTCCTCGGCCTCTTCGCTCAGTTTTGACTGGACCCCCTGTCTGTCTGTCTGTTCCCCAGCTGTCTGCATCTCTGCTAAATCTGCAGACAAGCTGACCTTGTCACCAATCAAGGTTCTGGGTGTGAACAACCAGTGGTTCGGGTGGAACAATTTTCAAACCCCGCAGCGGGTTCTTTCAATGTGAACCACTCTTTGGATCTGTGAATGGCCAACTAAAGTGCTGCTACACTCACCTCTACCTCTCAACCCTCTCCCCCCTCCCCAGTGGGTCAGGGTTCATGCAGCGTTAAGAGGAGTGTTAGGGTACCATGACACAGTGGTTAACTGGTGCAATCAGCATTTCATTGTCTCAATGTTGTTGTGTAGTCCTCCAGCACTCTTAAAGACAGTGGGATGTTCTCTGCATTGTGAGTGTGTGTGTGTTGTGAAATGTTTCATTCTCACTCATACGACCCAAATAGCTCCCTTGGTACTGTTGGAACTCGATGATTTTGTGTGGTGGTTGGTGTGTGTACATTGTTTCTTTCGTCATCATGAAGGTTTGTCTTCTTTTCCACATAAATCCATTGGATTCCTCCTTTTTACTGTTGAGGCTTACTGAGTGACAGCAACATGTTTGGGTCAGAGGTGTCTGTCTGGTGGCTGCTGTATGAGAGTATATTTCTCCGCTCCTCTCAAAGACATGAATGACGAGACTGTCCCGTCCTTGTACTTGATTATTTTTTCTTTTTTTCCCCTCTTTTTTCTTTTCTTTTTAATTTCTTTATTATTTATTTATTTGTTTTTTAATTTATTTTTTAGATATGACGAATGGATCAAAGCAGACAAGATCGTGCGGCCCGCCAATAAGAATGTACCAAAAATAAAGCACCGCAAAAAAATAAAGGTACGACTTTTTTGTGGGCCCCTCGCAGTGCGCTCTGACATCACAAAGCACATCTCTGACTCTTTTTCAACTCTGACAGAACAAAGTTGAGAGGGAGCGAGACAGACTGGACCGGCTAAATGAGAGAGAGGTCCTCGGCCCTTCGTCCAACGCTCACCGGGCCCCACGCTCCAAATGTGGCCTGAGCCAGGATGTCTTTTCCAAGATGGACGAGGGCGAGGACAAAGGGACTCAGCAGGCTCCCGTCAAGTCTATAGAAATTACTTCTATTCTCAATGGCTTGCAAGGTAGCGAACAGATTAGTTTTGTTTTACTCTCTTTATGTCAGATCATTTCCTGCTGAGATTAACAGAAGTTGTGATTTGCTCGCCACAGCCTCTGAGATGTCTACTGATGAAAGTGAGCATGAGGATGAGGAGGGAGAGCGCAATGGAGAAGACCAGCCGGGATGCTGCGGCCCCAGAAAAGGCCCAGCTGAGCCACTGCAAATACCAGAGCGCTGGGAGAGCGGAACTCCCTCCGAAGGGCCCAAAACCTCCTCTGTCCCTGGAAAGAGCCAAGCCGCCGCTGGCACGGAGAGCGCAGACGTCGGGAAGCGCAGAATCCATCCGGAGTCAGAGGGAGAGGTGAGCACCAGGAAGAGGAAATCTGATGGCGCTGCTGAGAGGACCCCCAAAGGTCAACCCAGAGCTAAGACCAGGAACACCAGGAGCGCCGACTGGTTACCCGGAGCCTCTCCCAGGAAGCTGGAGGAGAGAGCAGCTGGTCCCGGAGAGGAGAGGGAAGCCTCCTCCAGCAGCAGTTCAGAGGACGAGAGTGCTGCACCGGCAGAGTCCCAGACAGAGGAGACTGAGCGAAGCCGGCCAAAAACCAAAGCATCGCCTTCCAAGAAGTACAACGGGATGAAGGAGAAGACCAAAAGCAGCAGACAAGGGGGCTTCTGGGAGATTCCTGAGAAGAGGGCCAAAGTGTCTGGGAATGCTGAGGAAAGGGCTGCTGTTCGGCCAAAAGGACAAAAGGACGTGTGGTCCAGCATCCAGGCTCAGTGGCCAAAGAAGACTCTGAAAGAGTTGTTCTCCGACTCAGACACAGAGGCCGCCAACTCTCCGCCCCCACCAGTGCCCTCACGTCTGGAGGAGCCCGGGGGGGAGCAGGACGCTGGACCTGAGGACGAAACCTCAGAGGAGCAGATGGAAAACGACAAGCTCCAGGAGTTCCCAAGCAGCGGCAGTAACTCTGTGCTCAACACCCCTCCGACCACGCCGGAGTCCCCCCCAGGGGGAGGCAGCGCGGTGGAAGACTCGGGTCCAGCGCAGCCCTGCTCCCCGCCTCCTCCTCTGCCCCCTGCCTTACCTTCAGAGCCAGTGTCTGACTCTCTCCCCCCGGATCCCATTCAGGAAGAAGTGGCGGGGGGCCGCAGCGAGACGGACAGCAGCACAGTGGAGGTGGAGAGTCTGGGCGCGGAGCTGCAGGAGCTCCCGCAGGAGGACGGGGCAGGTTCCCCCTCAAAGGTGTACGACGCCGGCCTCTGCAACAGCAGCAGCAGCTGCAGCCCAGAGCTGAGCAGCGGCTGCCAGCAGGAGCACGAGCAGAAGTCCAAAGGTACCGCAATCTGACAGCTTCTTTTAAAAACCTTTCCCTTAATAAAGCGGTAACTCATTTCAGCCATTTCTTTGTAGCCTCTTTGAGTCAGAAACGGCAGAAAGAGTCGCAGACGCTCGGAGCCGCAAAAAAACACAAGCCAAGCAGAAAGAGCCTCGGTGTGCCTCCTAAAAAGAACAGGAAAACAGGTGAGAGCGGCTGACACTCATTTCAGCATCGGCAGGGCTCTCCTCAGCCATCCAAGTCCACTTTCACATTCACCAACCTACAAGATCACAGTTCAGATTCAGGATGGAATGATGTTTGTCTTGTGTCCCCCTCTCCCTCTCCTCCCTCCATCCAGCCAACAGCAGTGACAGTGAGGACCAGTCTGTTATGGAGGGCGCTGCCAAATCGTCTGTTTCAAAGAGCAGCGCACCGGACCTGAAGGCTGCCACTTCGCCCAAGTGTCACGGGCGATCCCCCCCCTCCAGCCATAAGTACCACAAGCACGGCGACTCGGATCACACCCCACACAGGGACAACCACGGCAGATCGCCTCGCGTGTACAAGTGGAGCTTCCAGATGTGTAAGTGTCCAACTCCAGTATCGTAACAGCTACCGAACAAAATAAATGGCTTCTTATTTCATTTCTCTGAGCCGTTTGTTTCTTTCAGCTCCAGCTTCTGATTTGGTTGTCTGAAGCTGAGTTTTACGCGTCCTAAAGTCTTGACGTGGATTTGTCTTGGTTCCCCTCAGCTGATCTGGAAAAGATGAACAGTCTGGAGAGGATTTCTTTTCTTCAAGAGAAGCTCCAGGACATCAGGAACCACTACCTCTCCCTCAAGTCTGAAGTGGCCTCTATTGACCGACGACGAAAGCGCATGAAGAAGAAGGAGAGAGAAAGTGAGTTGGCTCTTCGCTCTCGTTATTTCTGCCTGTTTTAAACGGAGAATCTGTGAAACATGACCATATTCTGTCACAAATGCCATTGGGAAAAAGTAAATGAGCGCACTATATTTTTGCCCCGCAGGCACAGTGGCTGCTTCTTCCTCGTCTTCTTCCTCCTCCCCGTCCTCTAGCTCGCTGACAGCTGCCGTCATGCTGACGCTTGCCGATCCTCCGGTATCATCCTCATCCTCCTCGTCTCAGAACTCTGGGGTATCAGTGGAGTGCAGGTGACAGGACCCAGCCGCAAGGAGCCACCGCACGAAGCACTTAACCAGCACCCCGGGGTCAGCGCCCCCACGCTCGTTCCTGCTCAGCGGGAAGGACGAGTCAACCTACATACTGTAACTACTGGGGCACAAAACCAGACCAGAGACAAAAACAAGAAACAAGCACTATTTTCTACAGACAACTGTTTCCTTGGCAAGCTAATGGCACTTAAGTGCACTTTTATGAAGTTTGTGTAGGGGGATGAAATTTGTCTAAAAAAAACAAACAACAAAACAAAAAAGAATCCAGATTTGTCTCTTGCGCTCTCCTTGATTCGACATTTCCAAGTTCTTGTTTTTTATCCATTTTTATTTGCAAGCAATAATTCTTTTCGTTTGGTGAGGTTTTACCGGTAGGGGATCATATCCCCTCTGTGATCCGCCCTCATAGCTCAGCGTGGCCTGGCTGGTGCTTGCCATGTTAATGCGAGAGGACGCTGCCACAGTGGCATCAAGGGCATACAAAAGCTCATTTTTACCACCTTTATATGTCCAACTCCATGTGGTCGAATGTGAAGCGGGTGGCGTTGCTCCTCTCCTGTACCTGTCTGCATGTAGGTGGCGATTAGGTCGGAGCCACCTTTGGCTCGGATTGCCTCAGCGGATGAACACGAAATGATACTGTAGTGCCTTTTTGTTCGTCTCCATGAGGCACTTTGAGAAAGGACAGCACTTTTCTTTTTTGATCCTCTTGTCAAATCAGAGAGTCGGCTAGAATAATGTGTCCCTTTTATTTGAGGGGGAAAAAGAAAAAAAGACTGAGGAATGCTGTGCGAGTGAGCAGGCAGTGAAGGGCTAAGTGGGAACCATAATGATGGATGTTTTCAGCATTCGGTAAGCAGAACCTCTGCACTGGATCACCTGTAACCTACTACTGACTACTCACCCAGCTCGGGTGTTTCTGTTGAGCTTGGCAGCAGAAGACGTGCAATGACGAACGTTGTAAAAGGTCACATTACTATCAGTTCATACGCCTCTTTAAAAGCCTGTTTGCTTTGTTTGAAAATGTTCTCTTCACCCCCTTTTAACCCCCCCACCCCCCTGACACTTCAATGATGCGCAACTGGATCAACTCAACTTTAACTATTTAAGTACTGCCGAAAACACACACACACAAAAAAAAGTTTGCAGAGATTTCAACTTGAAGTTTTTAAAATTAGGTCTATTTTTTGCCGCGTTAAACAAAGCAACACATACTCTTTTAGCACAGCTTTTCTGATTGTCCTCACGGTCAAAGACGATACAGGCCAGCTTCTTCTCATGCGCATACCCACCGCGACACTTTGGTTCCGTTTCCTATTCTAGGACCAGAATAACAGTAGAGATATTGTAAATGTGCATTTATATCATAAAGTGGCATATGTGTAAACATTTCTGAAGACATCTCCGCTGTTTCTTTGTATAGGCCCTCCACTGTATGATAACCTGAAGTTTGGTTTTGTTTGGCACTTGTATGTAATTGTATGCTTTTGTTATACATTTGTATATTGAGAAGTGATTTGAGTCAAGCTATTTAATATCTTGCACTGTTAATAACATGTACTTTTCTGTACAGACAGTTTTACGGTTTTAACTGTAGTTTGAGTGTAAATAACGAGGGTTACAGCATGTTCGTTCTGCGTCCTACTTCCCCTCTTTTCATTCGAGTTCTTTCACATTCTGTCCTCCAAATTTATTTGGTTCTATTTTTCCCCCTTTTTTCATTTTTGCTTTAGTTTTGTCTTTTATCTTTTTTTTTTTCTTTAGTCTTGGTGTGTTAGAGTGGAACGGTGGTGGGAATGTGGCGGAACTTCTTTCCAACCTGTACATGGCCCGAAGCTGTATGAACCTGTATAAGGAAAACAATCTGCGTCATAGATTAAGAGAAAGCAATGGAGCTTATTGGAGAAATGCTCAATAGTATTTATTATGCTCATCTGATGATGATGGTCGTTGTGTAATTTATTGTAAAAATGTAAGCAAAGCAGAAGCCTCTGTTTGAAATAAATGCCATAGTTTGTGAAGTACTTTGCGTGTCTCTTGACATCAGTGGTGTGGTATCATTCTTACTTGATTGCCACATTTTAATATTTGTTGTCACTTGGGCGATTCATAGGTAAAAAAATCTCCCACTAACTCGTTCTTTTTGCAGATTGCTGAACTGCTGTCTCTTTACTATGAAAGACTCTACCACTCTTAGTTACTGACTTATTTCCACATTTTTTGTATATTGTGATTTATTGAATTTAATGGGATTTGCGAATCATTGCAATCAGGGTTGTGTTACTTACATTTGAAGGTGTTTTAGGGCTGCATTAAGATGTGCTTGCACTAATACCTCACAGCGGGAAGGTTTCAGGTTCAAATCCTGGCTGTTGATGCGGTGCTTGCGAGTTCTCTGGAGTATTCCAGCCTCCTCGTAGCATCCAAAAGCATGCATGTTTGTTTAATTGGTTCTTTTAAATTGTCCTTGGATGTGAGTGTAGTGGTTATTTATTTATCTTTTGCCTAGCTCTGCAATAGAATGACTCCTACAAGATGTACTTAGTCCAATGAGAAGTGAGGGAGTATCCAGCCCCCCTGAATTATTTTATATTTTTAGTATAACAATTCAGAACGGTGCAAAAAGGAACCGAACACTCCGACGGACTAACTTGGCTGGACACCACGTCCTGCGTCATAAGCTACGTCACTTCCGTAGCTCCGTGCGGCTAATACCGGCCAGCCACTGTGCGCGTGCCGCTCTCATAGGCACTCAACAGGTCCCAGGTATGATGAGCACCAGGACGAATGCAATCATCGCCGGGATGTGTGGAGCCGTTTTTATCGCGTACTGTTTTTATTTTGACAGGAAGCGACGGAGTGATCCTAGCTTTAGGGAAAAGCTACGAGAATGTAAGTGTTTTATAGTTGGGGCACAGGAAGTTTGTTCAATGTTAGCATTGTTAGCTCCTAAGCTTTGAACCGCATGGACGCTTCCCCAAAACTGTTGTTTCTATAGACGTCTAAACATAATTTTCACCTATAGTGTACTAGTATATATAGTATCTTGATGTTTTCCTCCGCTTTGTTTCTTGTTATATAACCCACGGAAGAAATATTCGTCGACTTAAAGCTTATCTGACGTGGAGCCACGTGTTCGTTACACCATAAGACTAAACATAGTGCTGTCTAAAGCCGTTTTCCTTCGTTTTTGTCTTACAGGTCGGAGAAAAAAGTATTCTAGTGGGAAGTGTGGACTGGCACAGGTGGGCCACGTGGAAAGCCACCGATGTTGGCTGATTGTGTGTTTATGCCGAGCTTGAAACGTGTGTTGCTGACACTTTGATTTACTTTGCAGCTGCCTGAGTTGATGGACACTAAAGCTGTCCAAAAATACTTTCTGGAGGAAATCCAGCTTGGAGAGGAACTGCTGTTACATGGTCAGTGGCACGCAACATTCACACCCTACGTGTAAAGGCTCTTTGTAAGATCCACACAAGATTAATGGGCTAACAACTTAAATAGCAGTGCTTTTGGATCCACAATCCCACAAATGCGTCTCAACAGCCCGTTACATGGCTGTCCACGTTTTCAGCTTGCGTTTGAGATTATCAAATTGAACTTGCAGTTACCTCCATTACAGGGCAGACTTGTCGTTTTGGATGTCGGCTATTTAACTTTTTTCTGCTCTTTTCTTCATCCCTTTCACAGGTGAGGTTGACAAAGGTGTGGAGCATCTGACCAATGCCATAGCGGTATGCAGTCAGCCTCAGCAGCTGCTGCAGGTGCTGAGGCAGACGCTGCCTCCTCCCGTCTTCCAAATGCTGCTTAACAAACTGTCCACATTCAGCCAGGTGAGGACTCCGTGCACGTGGGCTCATAAACAGCCTTGTCAGGCCGTGGGAGCAGAGCATCCTTAATAAACCCCCCAGCTGCAGTTTGTTGCTTCTGGGACAAGAAAGGGTGCAATATCAATCTTAGAACCATCCAAAGCTGAGAGCCATGTGACTAGCTCTTGGTTATTTCACCTCTAAGACATTAACATGACAAAGAAGAACATTTTCCTCATGGGCTGTTTGATCATGTGAATAACAAAAAAACGTTTTGTTTTTCAGCGAATGGTCAAATCAAGATCTTTAACAGAAGACGACGTGGAATGAATCGGTTTTGAGTTTATGGCTGCTTTTATTATTCCTTAAAGGAATGTCAGACTTTAGCACTTTAGTATGATTATCTGCTCTTTTATGCATCGCAAGCTTCATTGTGATGGAGGACTCTGAGTTATATGTAACCTCAAAACCACCAGATATCATATTTTCTCGACACCTATTTATTAAATGTACTGTTTTTCCTTAAAACAGCAATAATGTTTTTCAGTAGCGTTGCTGAGCCGTTTTAAACTAGACGCACTTCTGATGTTTGTTGCATATTTTTTAACAGTTGTTACATGTGAGATATATTTCTTTAGTATCCTGTCAGTTATTTCTGTGTGAAATCCTGTAATAAAACCTGAGAATCACGTGGAGTTTCTGAGTGTGCATTTACCAGTAGATGGCAGCAGCAACGCACAGGATGATCTGAAGCTTCTGTCTGACCCAGAACCGGGATGCAGAATTAGCTGAATGGGAAGCATTATGTGCATTCATTTAAGGAAAGATGTACCCTTTCTTCTTTTTTTAAAAATCATAAAATGGTAGAATGATGTTCACCAAGATGAAAATGGGCATAAAGGGAAATAATGTGAGCCCACCTATGTTTGGATTTGTCCTACTATAATCCAGACATGAGTGAACGGAGGAAGAGGTGCAGTCATTAGTACAGTATTCCTGTTTCTGAGTAGCACCGTGAAACATGAGCTCATACGACTCCACTGACCCACAATGTCCATAGCATGAATGGCCTTATTGTGTTAGCAGGAGGGCAGAAGTGGAGCAGCTCGTAGTAGGGGAAGGGAGTCGGTCTAGTTGGAAGACAAATAGAGCCGTAATTATTTTTATCCCTGTCTGCAGCTGTTATTCCAAAGGCTCCGGCCAGAGCAGCCCGAGGCCTTGAAGTTGCCAGGAAACATGAAGGGGGGGGGGGAGAGGGGAGCGATTCTTCTGCATAAGGAATGAAAAA
>CAJRST010039999.1:13927587-14301379 GCA_907169785.1 Menidia menidia | reverse complement strand
TGGATTTCTCTTCCTCTGTGGGGTGATGCCTTGCCGTCATCTGTTTTTCCATTCCTCTGTTGCTACCCCCCTGGTCATTTCCTCTCCTCCGCCGCCCTTCCTACTTGCACCATTTCTCCTCTGTGTGTTTTTGAGCCCTGTTGTTTACGTTCCCCGTGAGCGTGAGCTGAAGGGTGTGGACAGGAGCTCCCCCACAAAGCACCAACCACCCTGAGTGTTTCTCTCTAATAATGTCAGCCCCCCACCGACCCGCCCACCGTGCCTCCAGCTTCCAAGTATCTCCTCATCACTAGATGTCTGATAAGGCTGTAACTCAATACCACCGCCCTGCCTGAGAGGAGTCAGCGCATCACATGACCAGCCAATTCCTGTTTATGCTGGCGGTTTTCATGCTTTGGTCTCAGAACAAGCCGAAAACGGCGAGGAGGGACACGACGGGCTAACGGCAGCAGGGCCCGACCACCAAGAAAACCCTCCTGTCATCTGTCATCAGCAGTATCTGAGCTATCCCACACCAGAGGAGCAAAGCCTCACACACACACTGGAAAAAAAGGGGGAGGAAAGGGTTAACTAAGCAGACTGTGTGCACAGTTATCCTCCCCCCCCCTCCCTTCCCTCCCTCCCCTCCATCTCTCTCTCTCTCTCTCCCTCTCTGTCTCTGATCTTCCTTCCTGTCTCGCAAGCTGTGCAGTGCAGAGGCTTTGAACATCATGAGAGAGTCAGACAGGCTTGTTTTGCATATTGTAGGTCTCCTGCATTGACTTGTAGCAAATCCTTGCCCTCGGGAGGCACGTCAGAGGGGATTAACGGGAGGGCTGGGGCCTCACAGAGTTTCCCGTTGTCGCAGCCCAGCCCTGCTCCGTATTTTCCCCCTGCAGAGTGAGAAATGAGCGAGCAGGTGGGGGGGGGGGGGGGGGGGGGGGACGCTTTGTTTGTGTGGGCAGGGGGGGGGGGGGGAGGGGGGGGGGGGGGGCGGGGACGGGGTTATACTGTGGTGTTATTTCCCTCTGCCCTGATTCTTTGGAGCTGAGGGAGGGGAGGGGTGGAGTGTAAATAATGTATTTGGAGTGGCGGCGTGGAGGGAGACGGAGCTTGACCGAGCTTGGAGCAGTAAAGGGAAGGGTTGAGTGGCCATGCTGTTGCACAGGAAGCTGGGGGCTGGGGGGGGGGGGGGGGGGGGGGGGGGGGGGGGGGGCGGAGGAGGTACTGTGCAAGCTATAGCCTTGTAGTTGTGCTCTGGGGAATGTGGGGCCTCCGCACAAGAATGTGGCAATCCTCTACTTCCGCTCTGCTCTCTCTGTTCCCACAGAACAATCGTAGTGGGCCGTCGCAAACTGCAATTGATAACGCTCGATTCAAATGAACACAGTAATGGGGAATGTTCCCTCACGACGTGCGTCAAGCACCAGTCAGACCGAAAACGGGCTGGCTCCCAGCCAAGCCGGACAATCAGTTCTTTCATTGAGGAATACGCATGTTGGCGTACACAGCAGATACAGCTTCAACTCAACAATCAGCCGTGGCTGTGTGTTCACCGGCCGTTTTTTATTTCCCTTGCAAAGTATTACATTGCTATGGCTTTTATTTAGGCTTCCTGAGTGGCAGCCTGAGAGGGATGCTGGGCATTCTGACATATTATATGAATTTAATTCATATACTATGTTGTTTAGTCTGTTCTCTACTTTGCAGCCTTGTTTCCCTTTAGCAAACATTGAATTTGGTTATGATTATTTCAGCCCCCCCAAAAAAAGATAATCTATGCCATGTATTTCCATCTAGAAACGTCATGCTAAGAGCATTATTTTAGTGCAGTGTGTAGTGTGGTTAGCGTAGCTCTGTTCAAAGGGTACCTTTAAACGGAGGGTCCAAAGTTACCCTTACACTAAGAAATGATCTTCCCCTTCTTCATGTTTTTTTCCCTCATGGGGTTAGGGCTTCCTTTTGATGTTAGCGAGCTAGTGATGCAAGATTGCTTGTTGTGTCTACATTTGACTTATGTGAGATGCTGGAAACACATTGTTATGTCTTCCTTTTAGTAGGTAGGACATTTATCGGCCAGCATTGCATCTCAGATTAGATTTTTCTCTCCTTCCCTTGGTCTCACGCAGGCCTGCAACCGAGAGCTGATATCTGGATGATGCATTATATGCTCAGAGCTACAGCAAACCAAAGCCGGTGACTTTGGTTTGTTTTTTATTGTGCTCACATTGCCTCCGTGATGAAACCATTCAGTTCATCTACAATCTCCGTATTACTCCCCCTACCTCTCCATGTTATTCTATTCCCACACGCCCTTGGTGTTCCCGTGCTTTCCTCTCTCCCACGTCTGCCATTCTTTATTAAAGAAACCTCAACCTTGACAGATGATAAGAAACAACCTCAGTCACAAAAATCTAAAATTGGTGTTGGAGTGGCGTTGGGCTCTTTTTTTACGCACAAAGCAGCTGTAGTGTGACTTTTGTGTTTTATCCTATTTTTTTCCGGGGGGGGGGGGGGCTTAAAGAACTCTGTAGCTGTTTCACCTAGTGCAGCTTGGCTTCTAACACACCCACTCGTTCACCCGAGAACTACAAAGAGGGTTTGACGCCTTGCATCTTGTGTAACCGCGGTCTTTGAAGACTCTGGCTTTGAGTTCTGTAACTCATCAATTCCCCCACGCACAGCTAAATTTGAATGTGAGGCAAGGCAAGCACACAGGGGGGTAGTTTATCTGCCCTACTCTTTTAATGCAATTCATTCATGCACTATTTTTGTGACAGGCCGTGGATGAAAAACTCTTTTACATTTTTGCTTGTTTATGTAACCGTCTTCATCTCTGTACGGGTGTTTGCAGGCTTAGAAATGCCAGAACAGTAATTTCTTATCTTTGCATAAGGGACAGGCGGCTTTTGTAAGACGTATCAAAAGTGACGGGCCTGTTCATACATTAAAAGCGCGGTGTGTATTGTTTGGAATCAAAGCCAAAAACTGCCTGAAGATGAAAACCTGAATCACGTAAGCCCAGATGTGGGTCCATGTGGCTCATTCTGATATCAGTTCACGTCTCAGCACAGTCAAATAAGAGTAAATACAGATATTCACCACTATGCTGAAGAACGGCGTCATAAAATGAGTCGTCCTTACCACAGCAAATTCCTGACTTATATGTCATCTGGGGCCCTGGATTTGTCACATCCAATCTGCTTTTCTCAATGAACTGGGAAGGCAGATTACAGGCTCGTAGTCAGAGAGATAATAACGGCGAATCAGGCTTTTGACTCTCAAATGAAAGTCTTCAAGGGGATGATAACACCCTACAAATAGAAATGGGTCTCATGGAGTAACTGAGGCTCTTGTTGGGCCCATCTGGAAATGTGATTTATTTCTGCCCTCTTTCCATTTCAGATCTGGGTCAGACAGACTGGCAATTGTTTAGTAAATGTAAGGTGCCGAGCCATGCAACTCATTCCCACCGCTCAACCCTGCATTTCACTCACCAGAAATAATACTCGGGAGCACTGAGCCCATCCACTCTCTGCAGCTGCCTTTCAGCCTGAGATGAGACCGTTCCTTTGATAAATCACTGGCGATTTTATCCTGTCTCTGGTCACCTGATGTTTTGTCGACGGTAGACTCCTCGCAATTTTCACTGCGCGGAATATATTGACTATTTGCTTCGAGCAAATTGTGGGACAGAAGTATCCCTTACCTGTCCTGTTTTGAACGATGCTTGTTGGAAATGTGTTGAGATGAGTTGTCGCTTAAATATGCCTCTTTGTTTCTCTCCACAATGATTTCACAGGCTGATGGAGTCCATCAGTCCAGTTCATGATTTACTTTCACACAGAAAGTCCATATTCCTTGACTTGATTTGAATCCGATGGACTTGTAGATGATTAATAACCTAATCATTGGATCGGCCATTAGATCTCTTAGTGGCCGCAGAGGCAGTATTGACAGCTTTTCAAACTGGTAGGGACAAAGACCAGCCAGCTGCCAACTCAGTGTGCCACTGTAATCATAAGCACAGGACGGAACAACTCCCCACCACCGCTCTTCTACACCGGGTCATTTCAGGTCAACGTGAAGGCAGTGGTGCAAAGTGGAGCTGCGGATGAGCTCACATCGTCTGATGTGGAAGCTAACTCAGATTGATTTAATCTTGTGGCGAGAAATGCACTGAAGGCTTTTAGCCCAGATGACGCTGAGTCGCTGGCTGAGAACTTTTCCAAAAGCACTCCCACCAACACCTCGCCATCCACTGTACCGTCTACAATCCCAACCCCCACTGCGCTTTTCTTCCAGAGGGATGGCTTGTTGACATCCATTAGGAGGTTTCCCAGCATCGAGCTGGGCCAGGAAAGAGGGCTAATGATGTAATTCCCTCAGAGATGACATTAAAATGTCAAAGTGCTGCGGCTGACATCATCCATTAAGCACACATTTTCCTATATCACACATTTGTCTCGCTCTTATCCTTCCTCCACAGAAACCTCTCCCGGCGCCTCCAGGCTCTGCTTAGGTGTGCAGCCACACAGCAGAAGACAGACTACAGTCAAAGCGCGTCTTCCCCTGCAGCTATAAATGCCCTGCTCCAGAAAACCGGGGTTTGAACAAGCTCTGTGTGTCACGTTCTATTTACCCCCGCTTTTTTAAGCTTCATCTGATGCTAATCTATCTTGTCTGTACAAAGATTGCCTCACACCACCGCGTGTCTTGCCTCAGCCGCTTGAGCTATTTCTTAGGTCTTACAACGTGTGAAATTTGAGTTTGGCTATCTACATTTATCATCCTTACACAGTGTGATCTGAGTTCTGATTGTGTTAACATCTGTGACAGAATGAAGAGAGCGCCTTGTACAAATCACATTTTCTTCCTGCCTCAAGTCGTGCCTGTGTGTCTTTAAACAAAACGTCTGTGTTTTCTCTCCCAGAGAAAATGTAGAATCTGGATTATATTTCTACGAGATAGACTTGACAGCTCTCTATTCTTCGGCCCAGTGAGGGGGCAGGCATCAGCGTCAATAATGGATGCTTGAAGGCAGAGTAAGTAGACGTGAACTGGAAGCAGAAAAGGGGGCTGTGCCTCACTCAATAATGAATCAATTGATCCCCCTGCAGATGATAGATTGGGTTGCTATGACGACAGATGCGGTGTTACCCAGAGCGTGGCGAGGAGGTCTTGTCTCCCAGAACGATACAGTCAAGGCTCTGAGGGTGTCGTGACTTTGAACGCGTGATGATGCATGACCTGATTAATAAAAAGTGTGAGAACAGAAAATATCAAGTGATGAATTAGCGCAGCATCAGCGATACAACCCATCATTCTTCCTGCTTTTACCATGACCACAGATGTGGAGATGTTGTAGCTGCGTGAGATCACACTGCCGATTATTCCCGCTTTGATTGTTGCGAGCGCTCCGGCTGTGATGGATGTTCCGGCGCTGAGCTGAATACACATGTGGGTTTTTTCTTGTGCAATGTAGCACCGCTTTCCTGCTTTCTGAGAGGAAAAAAAAAAAAAAAGAAGGGGGGAAAAAAAAAACATGTTTACCATGTCTGCCTGTGTGCGTTCTGTTGCCATGGCAACGTGGCTGATGCTGGGTCCAGCTGGGACCACGTTGCCAAGTAACAGCTGAGTTATGAGAGCGGAGGAGAGGAGCGTGGGCGCTGGGAGGGAGAGCGGGCAGAGGGAGTGCCGGGGATACGAGGACTCCTACAAAGACGGCAGCCCGCAACAAAGACTGGAAGCATGAGAGGGAAAAATATCTCTCACGGGCCGTTTTCTTTTTTTTCTTCATTTCTTTAAACCAGCGTTTATTTAGGTTAGGGCTCTAGACTGAAAAATATGACGTCTTTCATCTCTCCCTGTGCCTTCCTGCCAGGGAATATTAATGCTTGGAGAAGCATCTCAAAGCAAGCTCTAGCCTCTGGAACACGCACGCAGACAAGTAAAGCTAGGGCCTCACGCCGAACAGCCAATATCAGTAAATGATGTCCATGCCGCCTTTTAAATATTCAGATGCAGGCACGTACATTCGGAGGTTTTCAGGGGCATTGTTTTCTCCATGATGCAGAGGAGTGGGACCTCAGAGAACAGGCCTTTGTTGAGTCAGCAAAGGTTTAGCATGCGTGCGGACAGGGAAGATTACAAGGAACCCAGCCCTGAGCTTAGTTACGTGCAGAGATGTGGCTTATAATCAGGATAACGAACGGAATGGCTAATGGTTTGTGATACCAGCAGCTGGTGAAGTTTTTCAGCTTCCGTTAAGATTGTCGTAGAGACGTTACCCCCCTTACTCCCTGTCCGTCTGGATCATGACTGAAAACAAAGTCCTCTCCCAATCTATCATTCTGAGGTAACCCACCTCCGTCCGCTCCCTGCTCACCCGCACTACATGTTTAGCTGAAATGCTTTTTTAAGCCGCTCATTAGGTGCAACATTTTCACTCTTCCAGTGGCTGAGCTGTCTGATTTGTTGTCATGGAAACTGATCCTGAAGTGCCTCTGTGCTTCATTTGGGGACTAATTGTCATCCCCAAACAAGCGTCTCTCAGTCTCACCCTTTGCCACTGAAAAAACAGTGTTTGCTGCTCTCTTTGTTGGCATTTGCTCGAGCTCCTCTACTTCCCGACAATAACCCAGTGAGCCGAAGCCCCCAGAATCTTCTGCAAGAGTGGACTGGATAGCTGAAATCATTTTAAAAAATCATCTATTGAAGACCCTGGAACCAGAACTGTCGCTTAGCTTTTTAATTCTAGCTAGATTCATTGTCAAATCTGGATTTTTTTTTTTAGAGCTTGCCGACACATCCTGTCTCTGCAATTCAGATTTGTGTGTTTCCGGTTATTTCAGGTGGAGTTAGCGCAGAGCAGAAAAACAAAAACACTGCGGCCAACATGGTCCCTCGCTTTATATAACAGAGCTGGCCTGTGGCGATTGTGCAATGCAGTGCAGTAGTCTGGACTGATGTAAACAGAGCCTTAGTGCCTCTGGAGGCTAAGCCATGTGCCTTGATGCAGCAGTTATGGGCACATGCCCTACTTTCATAAATCAGAGCCAGAAAAAAAAAAAAGGAAACAGCGGGAGGGGGAGGGGGGGGGGGGGGGGGCCGGGGGGGCGGGAGGGGGGGGGGGGGGGGGGGGAGAGGGGGGGGGGGGGGGGGGCGGTTGAACAAGGCTCATATTGATGTTTCAAACACAGCTGCAAGCGTCAGCTGACTAGCTGGCCTGGAAGCAGCCCCGAGCTCTGCCTCCTGCCTTTATCAGCTTACACTGCGACCTTTCTCTCTCTACTGGAATAGATCCCCCACCCCCCTCCCACCCTCTAAACATGCCCTCCTCCCCTACATAACTACCCCTTTGCCACACACTGTCCATGTGCCCCTTCCTCCAATGGCTGTGGGCTCCGTCTGTCCTCTCTGACATCCGACTTCTGCCGGGGGGTTTCTGGATCTGCGTGCCTCCAGAGAGGCTGGCTCTGTTTTCCGCTCATCAGCACTTTCGTTTGTCTCACATGGCTCAGTGTTCAGGCCTCGCCCCGCGCTCTTACACAACTCACCATGAAGTCACTGTTACTCCTCACGTCCACACCCGATGGCGGCGGATGAAGAGAAAAAGCGTCGGCGAGGGGCTCGGCTTACTTTGCAGACACCGGCCTGCGCAGCGCTCTCGTGTCAGATTTCGGCAAAGACGGGAACAGACGGAGACAGAAAGGGGGATGTGGGTGCCGTGCACCAGCTGACGACTCAGTTTTGGACATATTTAGTGAAGCTGATGTTAGCAATAGTTCAGGGAGAGTTTGAAGCGGCAGCTGTTGTCAAGAGTTCCTCCCTGAGGGAGCAGTAATCAGCAGAGTGAGCTGTCAATCACAGGTCTGCGGGCCTCGTGGGCTTTTTCTCAGAAAGATGCCTCCTCTGTGCTCACACGCAGCATACCTCCCCAGGATGACGCTTTTCAAGTGTTACTGGATAGTGTTTCTATGGGAGCTGTCCACCCCCGCACACACACACACACACACACACACACACACACTCACACAAAGCAGAGCTCCCGCCCCACTCTTTGCAGGAAATACTCATCCTTCTCTGGAGATGTCGCTCGCGGCAGCTCAGGCACTCATAAATCCCGGACTCTTTTCTGGGAAATGAAGGGCTTGAAAGATACGCACATACACACTCTGGGAAAGAGGAAGGTTCAAAACACAGTCTGCCAAGTATATCTTAGTCGCCTCTCTGACATGGAAGACTTTGGATTGAATGTCTGCCTTCGGTGGGAGGCAAATAAGGAGCATATTCCCCTGCTACTCTGTGAGAATCCAAGTCAGTGCGGTATCCAGGCAGACCTCAGCAATACCCGAAACATTACAGGAATGAGAAATGTTTGACAGTGTGGGGGGGGAGGGGGGGGGCAAAGAGGGATGGATGAAGGGAACAAATAAGAGGGAAGGCGAGAGGCAGAATGGAAGCATTTAAAGGCGGCCACCGCTGTCTTCAAATGTCATCGGTTTCCATGGCAGACAATGGAACACAGCTGCTCCTCGGCTTTCCTCTGCTGCCGTCTGTTATCGCCGTTGTTTGTGTGTACATAACACAGACTGTGTTTCAACAAGAAGCAAGGATAAAGAGTCATAAGAGCTTAGTGTGCACGATATTTAAATGGACGAGGGTGGACTGAGGTCACAGGGAGTCGCAGAGGGACACATGAGTAGGTGGCCAGTCAGATGTTGTTCCCAATTTAGAAACCCTCAAGCAAAAGTCACGGATGGAGAGTTGGCAGAGAGGCTGTGGCGCTCAGTCTGGAGTGGGCTCTAATAGTTTGAGGGTCAACGTGGGGGAGGGGCAAGGTCGGGGCGGTGGAGGACGTTTCGCCAGATAAAAAAAAAGAATTGATTGAGGCTTGAGAGATGAATCGGGGGAAAGAAATCTGATTGCCTCTCTTTGGAGGTTCGTGACTGAAACGCCAGCGTTGTCCGTCACGCCTTAAAACTCCATCAAGTGCCTCATTATCTGTCATCTGTGGATCTTCGGAGAGAACATCTCCTTCTCATCTCCGATGCGTCTTTGATCATCCTCCAGACAATGTGGCGTTAGGCCTCGGCTGATTTTTCTAAAGCACAGCTCAATTACTTAAGGGGGGACTCATTAGCATATCACAAAGCGCAGGCGTGACTCTGCAAATAAAAGAACAAATTAGATCCCACACAATATGTTTCAATTATTCATTCAACGTAAGGGGGGGGGGGGGAGATAGACAGTCACACCTTGACTTGCATTTAGCTCAGAAAATTAGCATTTTCCCAGCCTTCGCTCACACTTTGACAGTCTGACGGGAGCCAGTGGTGCGTTTTCTTGCTCTCCCGCTGGCTGGCGAGGAGCCCGCCGGTACACCTCGGCATAAGTGACTCACATGTCACTTTTCAAGCAACGCCATTTTGTCAGAGCGGTTGAGAGTGCCACCGTAATGCCAAGTCAGCGGCTGCTCAAACGCACTAGACCTGGCTCCTCAATTATTCAAAAGGGCTACACACACTGGGTCTCCCTTTGCTGGGCGGGTAATTGCATCTTCAATAAGCGATCCTCTCGGTCTGGTATTTCAGCCAAAAAAGAAGCCACAAAATAATTAATGCCCCAGTCGCTGCTGCAAAGTAGTGGCAACGACCGTTGTGTTAAAACGAATGACTCAGCAATACTCTGCAGATATTTGGAAAAGAGGGAAGTAGCCTGCGAGTGGGTACTCTTGTTTTTCTGGGTTGCGTGCAGCGAGGTGCAAAGCTGTGGTGTCGCAAGCCTCTGCCGGGGAAGAGTTACCCTGAATAATACAAGAGCCCTTTGTTTCCTACCCAGCCTCTCTATTTTCTTGCACGCATGAGTAAAATCTTAGGTGTGCCCCTGTGAGTGAGAGCCTGCCGCGGTGCGGTGCAGAGCGGCGCGGGGGTCTGCGCTAGCTGCCGCCGCCGCCGAACACAGGGAATGTGTGAATACGTGCGTGCGTGTGTGTGTCAGCCACTGACTTTGTGTTCATTCCACAGTAAATTGATCTGGCTGTTCACTAGACTGGATGGAAAAGGGCCCGGGGCGAGAAGTGCACACTGCATCAGCAGATGGGAGAGCCCACTGTGTTGCCATCGCACACATTCCTCCTCACTGGGCATGCTCAGAGGGCCACGCCCCACACAGCACCACCCCCATTCCTCCCAGGGCCTGTTTGAACCAGTCAGTCAGAGGTGGCATTGACGCTTTCTCACTCTGTTTTCCTTTTAAAATTTTTTTTAATTTCTTCTGACCTTCACAGCCAGGCAACGGGGACAGTAGGCTGACAGGGGAGGAAGGGAGGAGGACTGTTGTTCTAAAAGCTCTTTTAGGTTGCGTGTCAGTCATTATTTCCACCCCGTGCCTTTGCCCTGTCACAGCGCCTCTCACGCAGAGGCTACAAAACGGTTACCCAACGGCAAAAGATAAAGATAGAAGATAAACTCCCTGATAGGAGTTTTTCTTCGGAAAAACTATCAGAGAAAAAACATGACATAAGCAGATGCCAAATAGGGACCATGTACGTAGCTTACCCGAAAGGGTGGATAACAAGGAAGTGAAATCATTTAAGCCTTTGTTTGCTTCACTTACGTAATCTTTTGAGAGAACAACCTGATGAAAAAAAAAAGAAAAAGGAATGAATTCAAATGACTTCCTGAAGTTTCAAACGCAGACGTGCACACTTTAAGAGGGTGTAAATATATGCATGGCTCTGGTTTCTAAACTCACAGCTAACATGTCAAGTTTCTCAGTTTAACACCGGAATCAGAGCTAGAAAAAAAAGACATATTCTTGTGTACGTGTAAAGATGTGAAACAACTGCATGCACAGAGTGAACATTGTGCTATGCTTGTGGTGTTTGAGTGGCATCATTTTGCGGCTTCCTGCCCTACTGTTACCAACACAAACAGACCATACTTCTCACATCGTCACCATTGTTGCACACAGCCTGCTGACAATGCAGAGAACTGAATCGCAGGCTGCATTCCTCCATGAGTCACATGGCACGCTACAAACAGAAACACCTTTTTTTTTTTTCTTTCTTTCTCCGAGCTAAATCCCTCAAGCCTTTCCACATTCTCTCTTTGTTTTGTCACCATATTGTGCAGCTCGTCTCTTTTCCTTCCTTTTGTGTCCACTCCCTTCACTGACTTGCACGACCAGCTTCCTGTTTATGTCGGGCCAGCACCGGGCCAATCAGCTGTGCAGACAGTGATCCTACTAGTAGCTATTCACTATCCTGCGGTCTGTGTGGAAAAAAAAAAAGACTGAAAGTGAGCCGCGCTATGGTGCAGGCTGCTGACTAAGCACAAATGCATAGCTTCACTCAGCCCGCAGCTGACCTACATACATGTCAACCCTTCTGCTTTTGTCAGTTTGTTGACGCGCCCATGTGAGCTCACTTAATGAAATGTGCTCCGGCTCTTGGTGAGCCTGCCATTTGTTTCTCGCAGCGCAGCGGGATCTGCACGGTGACATTTTTTGTTGCCGCTGAGGGCTGGAATGTGCTGGTTTGAAGATAACAAAGCAGCATGAGGCGGTTGCATATAAACTTTGGATGAGGTCACGGTCCGCCAACGCAGCACGCCGCGACATGAGAGGGGATTTTGTTCTGGATTCTCCCCTGGTGGTGTCATACCTTTGCTCTGTCTTGTTTGCTCTGCGTGCATATTCAGACTGGCACTGCAGGTTATCCAAACAGGCAGCCGTCACCAATGTCTATCATTATGTGGTTAGAGTTAAGTGTAGACTACGTTTAAAAACAGAAAGAGTGGACTGTATAGCGTCCCTGTTCAAGGGTGCAACGGGTGCCAGCTTTCCCTTGGAGTTCACAGTGTACTATAAATCTGTTAGTCAGGGAGAAAATATAATCAGGGCTTTGCGGGGGCATGTGAGTTCACTGGGGGCATTACGTGAGTATTAATGCCTAATTCAACCCTTGCTCTGGCAAACATGCCTGACATTCAGTGTTTACATCCCTCAATGAAAGCTGCTAGTCAGACAGTCTGATAGCTCAGCCTGGAATTAGATTCAGGAAGTCATGAGATTTCCAGGTGGCTTGGCTTTCCTAGAATTGTTAAGAAGGGATTTTTCAAAGCATTGCCAACACACATTACACTGATGCCTCCTCTCCCCTCCCCTTCCCCCCCCTCTGTAAAGAATTACACTCATGTTACCTGCTGTCGTCACATGGCAACAACTGAAGCCAAAAAACAGAGAAGCGTTTCTGAAGGTTAAATAAGCAAAAATATTTTTTAGGGGGGGACATTTAAGCTCTTTGGCCTTCTCAGAGAGGAAAAATACCTCACTGCCATTATTCGCTGCACTGAAAAGCATGAATAATGAATCTGCGCTGAACTCCTGCTGAACCCTCTGCACCAGCAGCTCTGAGCCAGATATCTACACCACATGACATCTAACTAACACACACACACGATGCGCGCACCCGCTGACCTCCACAAATCTCCAAACATGCGAGGGGGTGTGGTGGCCATTGCTTTGTGTGCAGTGTGAATCATTACACTTTAATGCACCTGGCTGCTGTCAGAGACCATTCTTTGATAAACCTGACAAACGGTTTTGCTGGGAGGTGGATGAAGACGCAGCCAGCCAAAGTGGAAAGATAAATAGAAACTGGTGCGGCAGCAGTTGAAGATCCCGCCCTGTTGGCAGCTGAACCGTGTGTGTGTGTGTGTGTGTGTGCGCGTGTGTGTGTATGTGTGAGAGTTGTTCAATATTTAACCCCTGTGTCAACAGAGCGCATGTGTCACAACAGCATTCCTGTGAGGCGCTGGTCTTGTGACAGAACAAGTTTCATAATGAGAGCACGGCTCTAACTGCCTGCATGCATTGTTTTGTTGTGGGACCAGGGAGCTTTGTCTCGGTACAGAATGATGAGTTTCATGTTCCTGCATGTTGTGCACTAATGAGCAGAGAGGTGATGTGGTGAATGCTTAGGTTAACTCGCTCAGACTGCAAACACAGCCCTCTGTTTACCCAGAGTGAGCCACTCTGTCTTCCTCCTCTGTGCTGTAAATGGATAACTTTGCAAGGATCATGTGAGAGGAGCAATGGCTCTTTTTTATCCAGTTACACCAGGGCTGTTGAACTTTACTCATCCTCTTGTTGGGCAATGCTGTGTTTGATTAAGGTGATTTTATCAACAGGAGCATGGTTCACTCTCAGGAAGGAACCGTGACCTGAGTATTCCGCGAAGACATTTCTTGATGAACAAAGCAGATACATACTTGAGAAAGTTAAAGCGAAGAAAAGGGGAGGGCTGAGTGTTGTCCTTCAGGGCAATCCTGGGTGTAGCTAGACGTGTCAGTTGGTTTGAGACCGTTTCCTCTTCAAGGCTGTCTGGCTCCTCCCTCCCTTTGTGTTGCAACATAGTGTTGGTGAACTTTATCCCTATTTAGTCACCGAGAGAGCTTTCAAATGATTTGCATAGAGTAAGATCACGTTACTTATGTGTGTGTGTCTCATCAATTGACCGTCTGTGGGAGGAGGAGGAGGAGGAGGGGGGGGGATGTGAGGGGGTTCTTAACCTTTGAGATCTTTGAGCAATTTGAAAACAGCCTCTGCCCCAACCTGTATGATGACTGCAAGCGCACACAGAGCAGCATTACCATCACAAACTGATAACATTCACCACACCCAGCCCGACATGCCCTTTGGACAGACAGGTTTTCCACAAGCACATGGTGTGAGAGCCCTCCGTATCAGCACCGGGCTTGTAGTCGTTACAAATTTGCACAACACGAACACGCCGGTCTCTATCTTCTTATCAGGCTCCTTCAAGGGCACTGAACTTTCCCACAGCGTTCTCTTCTCCCCGTCCCTCTGTATTCCTTTGAGACTTGACTGTTGCGTCAAGGCTCCGACAGTCAGCCCATGTGCTTCCCACAGCCCTACTTTCCACTGCTGAGTCTGTTTGGGTGAGGAGTGACCAAACTATGCACGTTGTGCCTGCTAGCAGTAATTGACGCATGCTGAGTTCATCCTTCTCCGTGTTGAAAAACCGGTTTATCGCAGACGTTGTCAGCGTCGGGTTAGGCGCCCTATTGTCCGTAAACAAAGGTGATGTCCTCTTTCATTCTATGCTGAAAAAAAGGGCTCAAATCTCTTAAAAACTTTAAAATGAGAGGAATGTTATCCAGATCTTACTTCACTGGCTTGCACAGAGACATGCACTGTTTGTTTATGACAAGACGAGTACAAGATCTTTTGTGCTTGATGGCGATACCTGATCATATCTGACGTGACCAGTGCTCTCACTAGCTTCACCTTCACTGACAATCACAGAGAGTCGAGGTAAAGAAGGACTAAGAGACGATCCAAGTCATTTCCAGTTACGAGCAAAATGGTAATCTTATCCCTTTCCCCTGTCTCAGCTCTTCTCGCGTTCACATTCTCTTGGCTGCGCTCGTCATCCAAGCTCCATTTTCTATTTCAGCTTTTCACAGTGAACTGTTTTATAAGACGAGGCTTTTGAAGTTGATGAAGAGGGTGAGACATCGTGTGCCCAGATGCCCCAGACACCGCGGTTGTGGGGACTTTATCACACAGACAGGGAGACGGCGCCCATCTCCTGCCCTCCCATCGTTCACTGCGGCAGGAGGCTGGACGTGACAGTCAGCCCTCCACAGCTGCTCGGGGGCCAGGCCTGCAAAACCGCAGGCGGATAATGAATGCCACACCATCGTGACAACTTGCACTTTTATGGAAAGGCGAGGAAGGACACTTCTGGCACAGACGCTCACAGTGTGCGAAGGAACATCATCCATAAACCAGACAATCAAAGAGAGGGCAGTGAGGCATCCGTGGAATCTGTGACGGGGACGTTAGCTGATTTATGACCACTACTGAAACAGTGATGTTTCCAAGTGAATGTATTTGGAGTGAAATTGCAGGAAAACCTAAGCAACATCCCTCTCCAAATATAACCGCAACATCTGCAAACGATACAGTGCAGTGGCATTAGCCATGATCTTCCCTTCTTTCCTGCACAAAACAAGCCACATGCTGTCTATGAACAATTTCCTCCAAAATGAAAAAGAGTTGAGGTTTTCCAATTGGGTCAGACTTGTGTTATTCTTGTTTTATTTTTTATTTTTTACCCTCACAGTAGGTAGTATTTGTATTCTATACATCACAGGACTTACTCTGGGTTGCTTTCAAGGCAAATGTTACTAGAAAAGGAGCAGCTTTGATCTTCTTCCAGTAGCAATGCTGGAAATCGTCTAAATGTGGTGGCTATAAATATGCATGTGCACACATTCCTGTAAGGATTATTTACCAAGCTTTTTTTGCAGCTCTAGTTGATAGAACAAAAACACGCCGTTGTGCGTTGCGTCTAATACCAGAGAAGGACAGCGGGGCTGTGAAATTAACACCCATACTTTATTGAATTTATGGCATCCTCTGCATCTGCAAGCTGAGCCTGAGTGCCATGTTAACTGCAGCCCTGGGAGTGTCAGAGTCCATTTTCTTTAGAGGCAGCTCAAAAATAGACAGGAGCTATGGTGAGGAATAAACCTACTTTGGGAAAGTTTTATTTAGGCTCGGAGAGAGAGGTTACATAACCCGTGAAATATCCTTCCTTCTTCACGGGTCGAGAACAGAAAAAGCAACACACGTTTGTCAGGAAGAATGCTCCAAACTTAAGTGTCCCTCCAGCCGAGATATACCCACCAGAACACTCTGGATGGAAATAAAAACTTGTAACGCTCATGTGTTAAATCCATCTAGTGTGCATAGCCGGGAGACCTATCAAGGTTTAAAGCAAACCAGGCACGCTGAAACTGCTGCAGTGCCGCTGCAGGAGTGGCTGTAAGCAAAGCTGCTGTCCTTCTGGAAATAACCACTGTTTGGGAGATTATGCAGCAGAACAGCATTTTTTAAACACTTTCTCTGTGTAAGCCACGAATCCAGTGCGGCGTTTTAACCCAACCACCCCGATTCCGCCTTAAAACTGCCTTCTAAGGGAAATAAGGAAGAGGGCAAAAAATGTGCGCAGCCCATGAGGTGGACCATGTGATCCCCAAAGGTTGTTTACTATAGCGCCTGGTTGTAACAGAAATATATGGGGGTTTCCGTTGAACAGGAAATGATGTCGTCGCCTGGCTATACATGCAGGCTTACTTCAGTGCAGCACGACAGAAGCAAACCTCAGTTCTTTTCTGTTCCTCACTGCCAAACTGAGTCTGCACAGTAAGCCACTGAAACTACCTTCTGTTTAAAAATGGAAGTGAAAACAGTGCTGTTCATTTGCATTTTTTCTGCCGGGATTTTTCCCCCTCCTCTCTGCCCCTCAGCCCTGCGCTATTCACTGAATCGTCTGTCCCCTGACAAGGCGGCCAGATTAAGGGGATATGTTACCATCTTGTTTTTTTTTTTTCTAAATGGATACACATGTGGCACATCTGGGTCCAAGCCTGACTCATTACTCACTTTTTTATGTTCCATTCTCTGCAGCCATGGCAACTGCTGCATGTTTGGCAGGAGGCTGTAGAAGGCAGTGGAAAAAGAGGGAGATAGAGAGAGGGAGGGAGGGAGGGAGAGCTCTCAGTAGTTGGCCTACATCCAGTGTAATCATGCCATGGAGCTGAAATGAGGCCTTTGGCAGCACACCAGGTTTCTGAGAACAAAGATGTGAGCTTCTAATGTTGGCGGTGGGGCCTGCTTGGCATCCTTTGCCATTTCCCAGCAGCCCTTGCCTTGGCCGACAGCCAACTACCCCCCCCCTCCCTCCCCCTGCTTGGACTGCAAAGAGGATCAGAATAAAGAGAGAGACTTGTTTTTCACTCGCCTCTTGCTCTGGCCCAATGACATCACCTCTGCAGCCTCCAGATTCCAGCCGCCCAGCACATTTTTCACTCTCGCCGTCGAACCTCCATTTTATTTGAATTCCACCATTTCATACCTTTGCAAACCTGACACTGGGAAACGTCTCATTTCGTTTTGAAATGCGATTTTTTTCCTGCACGCTGCACGTGAGTCGGCTGCTACCAGAAGTGAATAGGAAATCGGTTCAAATAAATGTCTAAAGTTAACTGATCAACAGTAAAAACCGGGCAGAGGACTGCTTTGTATGTTTCAGAACTCCACTCATTTAAATCGGTGCTCCAGTCCTCGCAGTGCAAAAGTGCAGCTAAAAATAGCGCGCTTAACAGGATATATCTATGGTAGTTGGGGTTCTGTGATAATCTCCATGGTTACCTCTCTCATACAGGAACAGAGTAATGCATGCGCATTAGTCCTTACATTTACTCTCCATATATTTCCCAGCCTTTGCCACAGCATGTGGCTATAAATCTCATAGATGAGTTACTACAATCACTGCGTAACCCCAGCAATATGTCCTCACTCTTTTGCTTTGTGTCAGTGCGAAATGTTGCAGTTTAGCCCGATGCTCGCCTCAGCACTTGCTCCAAAAAAGGTTATATAACATAGATGTTGGTGGGGAGAGCCGGAGCAGACACAGAAAACATCCAGAGCCGTGCGGTTCTGAAGCTGGAAACTTCACACAGAATTCCTAATGAATCCCTTCCATGAATAAAATATGTCGGATATAAAATGTATCAGGCTCAGAAAGTGATAAAACAAAACTGACGTCATCTCATCAGGCGGGCGTTGCTGTCACATGCTGGGTATTCCCCTGGCCATCACCTTCCTCACAGGCTTTTTCTTGAGTCTCAGTCTACACTAAAAAGGAAATGCAGAGTGGACTTTTACACCTAAATCCATCTGGTTTAGTGGCTGGTCTTAAATTAGATGGCCACTGGCCGGGTCATGCTGCAATGATTTCACTGTACACATGGTTTACACTGCCAATCAAAACCATCTGTGCTTATCTGGCTTCCTCCGTTCAGCTCAAGTCTGCCTTTGCTCAGCAGCCACGGCAGCATTTGTTTCCTCTCCATCAAATGAATCTTCCTATTATAGAATCAGGTCATTTAAGATTTAAATGAATCACAGCATGCCTCCGTCTTGCATAATAGCTATTTGGCCCGGCAGCTATTCGCTTGCACAAACATCGGCCGAGTGGAAAGCAAAGGATCAAAGCATTAGGCAACAGTTTCCCACCAATCTCATGGAAAGGGTTTGTTTACTTAGTCCCTCACAACAGTCATTTCCCAACTGTGCCGTAAAGCCCAACAACACATCCTAGTGTTGTTCGCCCAACACGGGATGAGATTTGAGAGAGAGAGAGCAGCGGTGTGAAAGTGTGTGCTAAACACACAGGACTGTAAAACTGAAGCAACACTGACGGCAAGGGGGATGGAAAAAGACTCTTTTTTTATGTCCGTGTACAGTCAAAAAGATGCTCGGTGGCAGCCGATCAGCTGCACAAGTGGCTTATTTTGTCCATGGAAACTCTTTGAAGGAGAGCCTCATGCCACTGTGCATGATCACGGGCCGCAGGCAGCCAGCCAAGTGGCCTCATGTTCTGTATATGGGTGAGGCGGATGAGGGTACGTGACTAAACATCTTGCTTCCTCTTTCCAGCGTCACATGGACTTGCACAAACATATCCTGCTTTGTGTCTGCAGGTTTCAGACGCATTGCCTCACCCAAAGGCAGAGGCTAAGCTGCAACGAGCTGGAATGAGCCCAGACGAGAGGGAGGAATCTGAAATGCCGGGGCACTCCTCCAGTTCAAACCTACACTTTTACTTCAGGGGATTTTGGCTGGGGTTTTGCAGTATGGCTTGTTTCGTGTAACTTCTTTTTTTTTTTTTCTTCCCTTAGATGTAGTAGCCTACACACAAAAGAAACTATTATCAATCACCCTAATGCACCTTATAGCCTCCTGCCTTTGAAGCTGTTTGACTACTTAAAAGATACCATAAATAAGGAGCTGGGTTGCTCATTCACATAATGCCGTTTAATTTAGTGGTGACAAACTCGGACAACTGAATGTCAACATGTGGGCAAGGAGTTAAGAGAGTATTCATGCTCTAACCCCAATCCATTCAAGTTTACAACACAGGCTGGAAATCCCCACCTCATGACAGAGCTTCCTGGTTACTGACTAATGGAGGCGCTTTTTCTCTTTTCATGTCAACACGCCAGGAAAATATGATTTAAAGGCCAAAGTCAGTAGGCCACTTTATGGATTCACACACACACACACACACACACACAAACTGAAATGGAAAAACTGCTTCCTGTAATATCCATCTACTAATCCTAACATATGACAGATGTTTTGTTTTGGGGTTTTTTTTTTTGCTCGCGTGCAGCCACAAAACAGAAAACACCGTCATGTTGTTGGCATATTTGACCGTTGGTTCACGGTGGGCTGCTGGTTTTTCTCGGAGTGGACCCACCTCATTCATTGCACAGCGGCGGTAGTAGCAGCTCGCTGCGTCGAGGCGCCGTGCATTGACAAAAACAAGCCGCAGCGAGCTGTTTTTCCTCCCTCTCTCCCCCTCTCTCTCAGGCTGAACCGGATAACGCTCTGAATTTAGGACAAAGCAGCGGCAGCCAGCCGGAGGAGATCGAAAGTCGCTTTCCCCTGGTGGTGTACAGCTAACCTACAGCCATAAAAAAAAAACAACAACAACAACACAATCCCCTTCACGATGCGCGCGGACCCCGGAGTGATATATATTTATGTATAGATATATTTTTGGTTGGGTTATTCCCTTCAGTCGGAGGCGGTGAGGTTGTTCTGGGTGCAGTCTTTTTTTTCTTCTTCTTTTTTTTTTGGCAGCGACTCAAGTGATTAAATACTTTTTTTTTTTTTTATGGGGGGGGGGGCGGCGGGTGGGGAAAGGGTGGGGGGGGGGGGGGGGGGTGGGTGTGTTTGGGGGGGGGGGGGGGGGGTATGTCGAAGAAATCAAGTCAATAGAAACTGAAGTGGAAGCAGGCGTTTAGAGCTCCGTGGTGACGTCACTGCTCCACATTGAGCCAGTAGTAGAGAGTCGGTGGAGATAGATAGAGGAGAGCCGTAGTAAAGTACACACCGACATGAACTTCTCCCTCTAAAACTTCAACCTTGTTGCTCGGAAAAAGTCGGGAGAGGACCGGGCTACGGGCTTTTCTTCCCCCCCTTTTTCGTCCAACGGAACTAGCTCTTTATTCGCTTTCGCCGGGAGCCGAGAGGAGAAGCGGGAGAAAAAGACACATTTTGGGGGTTGTTTTTTTTTGTTAATATTTTTTTTTTTTTTGGAGGGGGGTCGACGACGACCAGCGCCATGTCGTCCGCGGCGGTCGCTGCTTCTTCCAGGAGGCAGTCGTGTTATTTGTGCGACCTGCCTCGCATGCCTTGGGCCATGATCTGGGATTTTACCGAGCCCGTGTGCAGGGGATGTGTCAACTACGAGGGAGCGGACCGCATCGAGTTTGTCATCGAGACCGCCCGGCAGCTCAAGCGGGCTCACGGCTTCCAGGAGGGCCGGTCTCCCGGGCCCGGGAAGTCCCAGCTCTCCGGGAAGGACCTCCAGGCGATGAACCACGCAGCGGCGGCCGCGGCCGCGGCGGCGGCGGGAGACCCGGGCTCCCGGCCGCCGCAGCCCCTGGACCGCTACCCGCTGTCCTCCGACCGGCCGCCCAGGCTGGGCCCCGAGTACCAGTCCGGCCGCCAGGCCAACGGCATCCCGGTGCCTAACGGATTTCCTAAGCCCGACGAGCCGCCGGAGCTCAACCGCCAGAGCCCCAACCCGCGCAGGAATAGCGCCGTGCCCCCGAACCTCGTGCCTTTGGTGAACGGCAGCATGCCCCCGGTGCACGCGCTCAACGGCCGGACGGCCCAGATGGGGCACCCCTCCGCCATGGCGGCCGCCGGCCCCGCGGAGCTGGCCAAGAGAGCCGCGCCGGGGGCCGGCGGCGAGCACGACCGGGAGGCGAAGGACAAGCACAGAGCGGACAGCCTCACCCCGGACATCACGGAGAGCCTGAAGAACCGGGCCGAGCAGGAGTGGGGCGGCAAGGGCAAGACCGTGAGGGACCTGATGGCTCTGCACACCTTCGACAGGTTCAAGAAGGACCACGGGACCATGCAACAAAGGGTTATGAGCTACGACACCAGCGCCTCGGGATCCAAATCAGGTAAGGGGGGAGAAAACACCTTTTGCCTTTCTGTTTTATTTCACCTTTCCTCTTTTGCTAATCCCACCCGGGTTCAGAGGAAATGACTCCCAGGGGCACATATTAGTGATTTCATTGGGATTGCAGTTTTTTTTTTACGGTTCTGTGTGTTGCGTGCCGTGTGCCATTGTTTTGTTGCCTGTGGTGCAGCAGGGAACAGGAAAAATGCACATCCCCCCCCCCCCCCTCCCCCCCCCCCCCTTCCAGTGAAATTGTTGATCCTTGTAAGAGCTGTGCAACTCAACTGTGTTCTCTTTAACCCTTTCCCACCTCCAGACAGAGGCAAGCATCCCCGCATGAAGAGAAAAGCATCGCCTGAACCCGACGGCGAAGTCACGGCCGCCAAGCTGAACGGGGAGGGACAGCAGTGGTTACCGCCGCCCGCCGAAGGACTGAAAATGCCTCCGGTTCCCCCGCCAAACTTTGCCTCCCCACCCTCCACGATATCCCCCCACCCCCGCACCACCCCGCCCGAGGCGGCCCAGAACGGCCAGTCCCCCATGGCGGCGCTCATCATAGCAGCAGACAATGCAGGTGGGAACAGCTCCCCCAAGGACGGCAACCAGGTCCACTCCACCACCCGCAGGAACAGCAGCAGCCCCCTGTCCCCGTCCTCCATGAACCAGAGGAGGCTGGCACAGAGGGAGCCGTCCGGGGCAGGCACCCCCCACGTGCCCGGCATGGACCAAGTGCACCCCCAAAGCATTCCGGACTCCTCGGTACCGGGCAGCATACCCCTGTGCTGCACGCTGTGCCACGAGCGCTTGGAGGACACACACTTTGTTCAGTGCCCGTCTGTGCCCTCTCACAAATTCTGCTTCCCCTGCTCGAGGGAAAGCATAAAGCAGCAAGGTGCCACGGGTGAAGTGTACTGTCCGAGTGGAGAGAAATGTCCCCTGGTTGGCTCAAACGTACCATGGGCTTTCATGCAAGGGGAAATCGCCACCATCCTTGCGGGAGATGTCAAAGTAAAAAAGGAGAGGGACCCTTGATTTTGTCTGAACACTTCTTTGGGGAGGGGAGGCAAAAATATGAGTATAAATATATAAATATCACATACATACCATTCAAACAAACTAACGGACTTGTACATATTGGACCCAAGGGAAGAGTATACTTCGTAAACATGGTTGTATAATTTTTGATTTTTGAATACATTGTGTTTCTATATTTTTGAAGATAAAGGTATGTACTCATCATAATGAACTACGTTCCTCTTTGTTGATGTTTAACAAAATTCTTGATGTACTTCTAGGTCTGGTGGCAGTTCCTGTTTAACGTAGAATGTGACTAATGCTACTCTACGAGCACTTGGCAAAACTAAAATGCTTTTAGCTGTACTTGTATGCACTTGTTTAAAAATTGCCAAATACAATTTCTGATCTTGTATGAACTTATTGTCTGAGCTTGCTTCATTCTGGTGACTCCTGTTATACGGGGCTGTGGACCGATGACGAGATAGGGCTCTGCGCTCTGACACGCAGGCTTGTTGTGACGGCTCAGGAGGCTTGATTTACGCTGCACAACATAAGTGGGCTACTGTTTGCGGCTGCAGGACGGCGGCTTCTCTGCACACATGCCTGCCGCCGCTCACGGGAAAAGCGTTGCTAGAGAAAAAGGCAAAGCGCACTGTCGACACTTTGCTCCGTGTTTATGCATCCTAGTCTTTGGTTGCAGAGCACAGAAACGGCTGCCAAGTCATGTTCAGCCAGCTGGAATATGTTGAGTCAGAATCCAGAGAGTGCTCGAATGTCAATATATGGTAGCAGAAGTACACCGACCACAAATTTGGACTTTTGCAAATCAACTATTTTGAGCAAGAACCTTTTGCTTTTACACTGGCGCCTTATATTTTCCACGCTTGTGTGCAAGTTGTGTTGGGCTTCATAAGGGTGCTCACTTTGGACGAACCTAAATTCTTATTATTGTGGTTCACTCAGCAGTGGATGAATTGCAAATAATGAATACAATCTAGTTGAGGTGCATTAGCACTGCAGCAACCCCCCCCCCCCCCCATTTGATTTGTGTGGTACATTGTGCAACTTTGACATCTACTATCTCTGACACAATACATTCTGCCAAACACTAGGGACAGATTTCTGCCTCGGTTTGTAATGTGTGCCTTTTCAGAGCAAACAATACCACTGTTGCTGCCTTACATGCCAACCACGCTCTGAATCTCTTCAAATGCAAATGTAACTGTTGCAGATTCATGGCAGCGTGGTCATAAAAGCGGCAGCACTGCCTCGGCAGTGGCCAGTGAGCGGCCAGACTAATCTATACACGCAGCCAGGGGCTTACGGGGGTCGTTAAGAGACGGTCTCTGCAAAAGGGAGGCGATCACAGGGCTGGTTTTTCCTTCTTAGGACTAAAAAGTCGCTGGCGTGTAGCTGACGCTGCACCAAGCGGACTCTGACATGGAGGATGATATGTAGCAGAGGGGAGGACTTTGAGAAGCAGGCAGTTGCGTAATTATTTGAGACATAATCTGCGTCTTGCTTATACTGAAGTCAATCAGCCCCTGGTTTACAGGAAATAACGTGCATCCAAAAAACAGATTGTCTCTGTCCTATTTGTTCATTTAAACCCAGGAACTGCAAACACTGTGCTTAATTATTTTTTTTGCCCTCTTGCTGCACACAAATCAGTTTATTAACTGTGGATTATTACCCCCAAAACCTCAAGGGCTTTTTTTAAAAACTTAAAAAAAAAAAAAAAGGTATTTGAAATCAACTGTCTAATCCACTTTTCGTCCTGATGAATTGTTTGATGAATGGTTTTAAAATAAAAACACAATTTTGCCAGCTCAGGAGGGCAGGGATAGCTATTGTTGCCTTTGCTGGAAATAAAGGGAAAAGGGTGCGATGGACAGAAATAACTCATACATTTATGCTTCGGCAGCTTTCACAGAGGAGGTTTTGAAGTCGACCATCCTACGAGGTGGAGCATCAGTTATTCCTGATTTTACATTTTGAAGGCAGATGTTTGTTTATGTGTGTTTATGTGCGTTCTTTGGAAAGCTATCTTATCAGTTGGACTTTCAAACCAGAAACGCAACCCACTTTGATAATAGCACTTCAACACTACACACCACCCACTCCGTAAAACATCTTACATGCCGTTGACAGAGAATTTTTTTTTTAATTGGTTGGGTCTTTGACAAAGTTTCTCTTTATCAGACTGAGCTGGTTCTGAGATCGAACGAAACAGATCCCAGAAATACAGAGACTGGTGCTTTGTTCTGGGAATATAGCCATGGAGTGTGATGCAATCAAACAGAAATTACCATATCTTTCCCGATGTCCTCCCACAAAGACGTACGGCAGCACAGCCAATACCCTTTTTTTTGTTTTGGAGCGAGATGGTCTGCGGCGTACCTACTGCAGTGATAATGTGTCCCCGGAAGTGGGCCTGCCATAACAAAAAGCCCTGCCGTTGCATAGCTACCGGGGACATCAGTGCTCAGCAGATGCTCCGGTGCAGCCTGTCGATTCATATGCAGGAGGGAACGTTCAGCAGGGATTTCAGTAAACAACCATCTTGTGAGGACGTACCCACGTACACCTGGTGGCATCAAGTTCAACTTTATTTTCTAATTCTAAGATCATTTATTGTTTGACATCCCGGCTGAGGGGATGGGCTCCTCTGCTGTCAGCGTGATCATGCAGGGGCCATCTGTAGTTAATGACTCACAGGTTTCTCATTTTGTTTGTACCCACAACAGCCCTCAGGGTTGTCTAATGTTTAAGCTCCTGCTTAGCGGGCAAACCGAGCTTTGCTGCGCTCTTTCCCTGAAACTATGAGAAAGGGACTAAAGGGATAAAGGCGTTTCACGTGAGGCGGAGCGAGGTGAAGTCCTGGTGAATCCCCGGGCAAAGAATAACTGGCTTTTCTCCTCGTTCTGCTGCTTCATGACAGAGGCTTTTGTCTTCCGCCTCAAAGTCGCATAGCTCGCTGGATTTGAGTCAAGCCTTTGAATCGTGTCACAAACGTAGTCGTTTCTCTATCGGGCTGCTGCAACACGGGCCCCAATCTGGGGCCATAAAAATCCTTCACTGGGTGATTGATTTACTTGACACAGTCCTGTTAATCAAGCTAAGTGCAAGGCAGTAACAGATAGGGGAAGTGGAGAGTGGGTTGCCTCACTGCCTCTGGATGTAATGTTTAACTGGGCTGCAGGCTGGTATGTGCTGTTACACAAAGATGCTGACGTTATGGTCGGAACTCAGAGTTCACATTTGCTTTCTTCCGAGCACACGGGTGTGTACCCGTGTGTTGTTGCCTGCTAAGATAAAGGCGCATGTGTGTTTCTCCTTTGATTACAACACCTCAGTGTTTGAAGAAATGACAGATGATGCCGACTATAAATGCTAATCACGTTTATAGGTATTTGTTTTGCCAGAGACAGCAGCCAACTGTATCAGTAATACTGACAGCATCTTCACTAAAAAATGCCATAAATTCTAATCCCCAGGCATTTATCGTACATTAAAACATTGACCACGGTCCAGTGGGTGGGTGGAAGGAAGGAGGGAGACAGTGAAACACTCAATCTAGCCAGCTGTTTCGCTAATGAATCTATGTTTAGCACAATAAATCAAAAGGCATGCTCGTGCGGCTGTAATCCCCTGAAAGCGAGCACAGACAGGGACACGCCAAAAAGAGAATCTGGTCTACATTTCTCCACTCCCAGTTTAACTGATCCACTTGGTTAATTTTAGACCTGTCAGGGAAAACAAGGTCACAGCAAATGTTGTATCGAGGGCACGCTCGGTTCTGCCTCCTTTTCTTTTCATCAATCAAAGTTTCCCTTTGGAGCTGAGCTTCGGGCTCCTGTGAGACTAGTAATGACGGTTTCTCTTCTCGGCACCGAGGGAGAAGCTGGAGCTCCAACCAGCAATTAGGAGGAGCGAGGCTGAATCCGCAGGATGTGTAAAATTTCCCTTCAGATTCTTGGCTTGGTCCACAGAGGGGGTTTACTTCTGACTGGCCTGTTTACCACGAAGGCCTGCAAAGTTAAGATGATTACAGTGCTGCGTGCCAAATGTGTTTTTACTCAGACTGCTATGAAACCCAGTTACTGCAAAAGGCACATGAAACCTGCTGTTGTTTAACTATTTTTCCATGTAAAGAACTGGATACAAACAAAAACACTGCCTTAAGAAGTCTCTGAAAAACACTTTTTTTTCAAGATCACCATATATGGAGCAGTGTTTTTTCCTCCCACTTTGTGCTTTATGTTTGTCACTGGGTGCCTTCATAGAGAACAACATAGCATTTTGAGATCCTAATATTTCATTTTTATTTCCATATGATCTAAGCTCTGTTTCTGCCTTATCTTCCCATCCCTCCTTTTCTCTTTGACTGGTGGTTACGCTCAACCTCGCTATATTTCTGTATGCCTTCTTTCTGCAGCAAATCAAGTCTGTGAAATGGAAATGAGGGCTCTCGCTCTGAGTCTCCCCCTCTTTCCAGACATCAGAACGAGGCTGTGCCTCCAATGTTTTTCTCAGATCTTGGAGTGCTGCCAAATCTTATAAGTGGAGCAGAGAGCGAGGTGGAGGGAGAGAGTGAGCAGAATGCAGAGGAGCGAGAGGAGGCGTAGGACAAAAAGATGAAAGGAGAGAGGATGAAAAATGAACAAGGGGAAGAGGCAACGTACTAGATGAGGACAAAGCGTGGGTCTGATCCAAGAGCATTTTGGGCCTTTTCTCATTTAACAGCCGAGCCCAGCACAATCTCGGCCGTTTCTGCTGAGCAACTACTCCAAGCCTCTGGCTCCGAATCAGCTGATAAGATGGCATGCTGCGACTATGCCAAATGAAAAATTGGAGGCGAGTGAGGAGAGTGCTTTCGCCTGCTATTGAGAATTTTCAGCACACAACAGCAGGGCAGTAAAATATAGCTCACAAAGTGCTCTGAAGCAGCTTAATGTGTGAATTTTCCCATCGCCGATTTATCTCTAGCTGAACTGCTCCTGCCAGACATTTATTTTGGTCCCCTGGGAGGTGCATGCCAGTCACAGTAGTAAGATTCTTTCTGCCACGTCTGACATGTCAGGCTAAAGTTAGATGTAGGTGTCAGCGTGTGCCCTGTTAAAAGTCAACATGCTGGCCCAGCTTTGATCGAGAAGGATCCACATCCAGCTGACCTGCTGTAAACTACTTCAACAAGCTTTGTGCATTCTGAAAGACAGGCAGCCAGATCTTTTCAAAAGCACTAATGAAGTCATTGTGATTGACTGTGTGACAGTGTGTTGCTCAGAAGTGTGAGTCCCCCTGCGTACAGCTGGTGAGTGAGCCACTGGCTGCACTCTGAGTTGTTTTTTTTAATGACTTGAATGTCTGTGTAGGGTGTGTGTGACAACACGGGGCTCGGCAGGTGACTGTCTGTGTCCCTGCTCCCTTCAGGTACTGTCTTTAGTCAGCTGTGACTCCAGAATCTACAAGATGCAGAGCCTTGTGAGGGCAATCTGCTCTACCCTAAAAGCTACATTTTGATTCAAAGTCCATGCGTGGAGATGCAGTGTGCCTGTGCTCGCGATAGGGAGATTAAACAGATCATTTCAAACAGAACTCAAGATAAAGAGAAAACACAACGGCTCCAGTGATAGGATGCAGCAGAACGGTTTACGCTGACTATCTGAATTCAAACCGGCTTTGCTTTGCTGGTCTGCATTTGATTGTCCTGGTGAGAGGATGGGCCGGTGGTCTGATGAATGGCTCGCTTTCTGGGGTGTGTCAGCAGATCTGCAGTGATGTATTACGGGGCGTTCATTTCCTGCCGTCTCTTTCTCCTCTGCCCTCTCTCCTCTTTAGAGCTATGGCCGTGGACAAATATCAGCAGTTCAAGCTGGGACACGGCACTCAGTGTCTGCACGCAACAGGATCAGCTGCCTCCACCACAACTGCGCAATTAAGCTTTTGCATTGCCAAACAACAACACACCACAAAAGATGTCTAAAAGTACCATTTTGCACTGCATGAATCCAGGATATCGGAGTGACTCCAAGATTTGTATATCACCTTTCATCTTGCTAAAGGCACACAGCCGTGAAACGATGTGATCAACACTCAAACACTTATTTTCTTTGCTGGAAATACGTCATGTGTGCATGCCCACGCCCATAAAAACCCCAGAGCACATACACAGTCAAACTCATCCACAAACTCACTGTAGGTTCTTTGTATGTTACATAACTGTGAGTGGGAGCTATTTCTCCTGAGTACTAATGTTGTTGTCAATCAAGGCTTACAGTGGCAGCCACTACACACTCTCCACAGAGGCAGAATAAAGCTTTTATCGCCTTTATTCGGTCTGCCACGCCACTCAAAACACCCCATTCTTTTGCTTTCACCTCTACCTCTCGTTTTGTGTGCTTGTTGGAGGCGAATTTACTTGAGAATTGTTTATGTCGTCTTGCAGCCATGGAACATTTGAGTTGGAGTGAGGAACGAGAGGAGGTCAGGTCAACAGAGAGAACAGCAGGGCCTGTGTTTGACAGGTGTGTTCTATTATTGGAGCCGGTGACTTGGAGCGCGTTACACAACTGTGTCGTTCGGTAAGGTTTATTTAGACTGCTGGCAGAGCCTTCGGAGTATCTGATAACTTGGGCAGTGCATGTCCCAACAGGTGTCGGAAGGGGATAATGGTACTGTAAATAAGAGCGGGGTTTTTATAGCTCAAGGTTGATAGATTGAAATTTGTCGAGTTTGGAAATGGCATTCCCAAATTTAATTCCGTGGTACTGGCACAAAGGCAATCCAGCCGTTTGGATCCAACAAAAGCACACTTGTATTTAGCCACCATGACATAAAGTATGCTAATGACAGGTTGTGCTTGATATACTGTATACATGTCTGCTGCTCTGTAATGATATAATCACAGAGCAGCAACAGCAGCTGCTCCCCTCCCTTGTCCTCCTCTTTGGCTGGAATGTGCAAGGGGAGAAAAATGATCCAATGTCATCCGGAGTGATGGAAGCTTCTCTGTTGAGCCAGAGGGATATGTTCAGGGGAGGGAGGGGAGAGGGAGAGAGCGGATATTTCTGGTTGAGTGTAAGTTTGAGTAAGTCTGGGCACCGAGCCAAGCATGCTGATGGAGGTGAAGGGAGGGGGGACAGGGGGGTTTTGAGAGAGAGAGAGAGAGAAAGGGAGAGGAGAGATAGAAACGCTTTTGGGCTGGCGCACTGTCAGCTTCGCTAGCACACAGCTGCTTCTGGAAAATTCTGCACCCTGCCCTACTAAACCACCAGGCATGACATGAATAACAAGAATGGCCTAGCCTTCAACAGTGAATACTTTTTCTTTTGACGTGGGCCTAACAGACTGGTACAAATGCCCTGGCCTTGCACATAGTGGAAAAATCAACAATGAAGGGGACACAGGGGCACAATGTGGAAATGAAATCCCAGGTTTAGAAGGCTTTGTCTGGACAAGGACGCAGTTGACACAGACCCCGAGGGCTTTGAAAAAAGGCCATGTTACAAAATGCCAACCGATGTGTTTTGATGGGGTTACTTGCTCACCAGCCAGTCACTAATTTGATAGTAAGAGCGCGCCAAGTTGCTTTGAGTCAGCATACAGTTATTACATGTATCCTGCATGTGTCATTATTTAAAGCAGGACTAACATTATGACGCAAGTGCTTGCTGGTGTGTGCAATATTTGTCACATGACGACTCTTGCCTTGAGTCTAAGCACACCCTTACCAGCAGTGAGCGGTACATGAAAGCTGCTCTGCAGATGAGATAATACTAGCCCTTATCCAGCCATGTGGCTTGTAGCTGTGCACAACCCTCTCTGGTGTTGACATTTCCTGCCCAACCCATGTGAACACACGGGGCAATGTAGGCTCCTCTCAGGCTGTCTGTATCCGTGGCCAATAAAGAGGTGAGTCAGCCACTCATCTATCTCCACCTCTGCCTAGCAATACTCCTACATACACCCCCGTCATCCTCATTCGCAAGGCCTTATGTGTACATTCAGCACATGGTGGATCGTATAAATAACAGCAACCTCGTGGCTTGCCACTGACACCTGACATTTTCATGCCCCAGCAAGCCCCTGATACATTTGGCGCTTGGCACGCATTCTTCTCCTGGGTTTATCCATCTGTTGAAGCACGCCCCCCCCCCCCCCCCTAGTCACTACTATCCTGTTGTAACATAATAGGAGCCTAGCCTTTTCCTCTATTCATCTTAACATGCAAGCACTGCATGGCACAGACTTCGCCCCTCCCTCCATGTTTTTCTCTGGCTCACACTCTCTCCCTTCCTGCCGTGCTACCTCTCTTTCCCTCTATCTGCCTAACAACCCCCAGCAAACACACACCATACAACCCACCCCAAGTCATTAGACATCTGATTGGCATTCTGAAACCCACTAAGATGAGGAACAAAAAAGTGAGATGGGAATTGCGTGAAGTTGGAGCGATTGTGTTGGCAATCGACTAAATGTGAGATTGTGTGCAGGCAGGGTGCTTCCTGGCTGCCTGCCAACTTCCAGCAGCAGCACTGCAGCATGTCAATATGTCCGTTACCAGGGAAACAGGAGGAGCGAAGACACTAATACAGTCTATAGAACACCTTATCGCTGCACATTCCCCCCTTTATTTAGAATTTGAGTTGATTTGGATGGTAGTCTCATTCCTGTCCACCTGATAGGGTCACCCGGAGGTCACGACGAGACACCCAAAACTCCCCCCCCCCTCTGGTGCAACCAGGACTGTGGGATGGACACGAACTGAGGAGGTTTCAATTGTAATCAAACCTAAGGTATCATTACTGGGAGATGGGTTTTGGCTTTTTGTACATTGGTGGTTTCAGGTTTAAGTCTTGGGTTCGGTTTAATTTACCCAAACATCCACGTAGTGTTTTCAGCTACCTACAGGGCATACTATAGGAATATTACCACAAAATAAAATCAAATATGACCTGTAGTTTAAATGTCACACATTGGGGTCTTTGATGTTCATTGGGCATAAATTGCTCTGAAACTAACTAAAAAGTGTATCGGGTATCGAGCAGATATATATTTCTCTCGAAGATAAGCCTTGTTAGATGAATGTGTCCTTTTTTGGCTTTGTTGGGTGCAAATTTCTGTGTCCTCTTTGCGCATGTTGCTGGCTTGGTGATTTGTGCCCTGCGGCAAACGGCTTGGCTGTGAGTTATTACTGGCAGGTCTATACTCTTCCATCAGGCATTGAGAAAGAATGACCTCAGATACATCAGGCAGTGCAGCAGCTCTGTAGCAAAGTCACAACTTGCAACATAAGTCATGTGTTTTCGAGTGTTGAGCCACAAAGTGTCACAGCAACCTATCAGCCTGCCTAAAGCTGTGACCTCGATCAAAGCTACCTTCTGTATCTCTTTGAGGATACCACAGTATACCTTTCCTTTGATACTGATAAACTAAAACTATATTTATCTCATTGGTTCTGTTGTGCTCTCAGCATGTCACTTTGGAACAGTCTGTATTGTACCCTGCTCAAAGCATTTACTTTGTAACCCAAGCTGTCAACACTGGCAACTTTTCTTTTTTTAAAGCTGTGCCTATATAGAGACTCGGCATTCTGTATTGTAGCAGTTTATGAAATGCAATGATTATATATAATCTGATAAACACTGTAACAGTGTACAAATTCAACACCTTGGGCATACCTCAGAGAAAATAAAAAATGCTTGACCGTAAGCTCTTGGATACCGTGATCACCTCCCAATCTACCAGCTTAATAACGGCTTGATGCAGAGAGGATTTGCTTTCATTGCTTCGTGCATATTTAGTGAACTTATTTGTGTGAGTTTTTCAGCATGGATGAAGGACAGTTAAAGGACTCTCTCAGCCACACCTACTTGGCACTCTTATCCATCCGTGGCTCCGTCTATGTGCCTATCACCGGAGGGGGGTGGGGGTGCGCCAACTATAGCGCCTGAGTACTTTTCAGAACTCTATCCGCGCCTGTGAGCGGTCTAACAGCTGCTGCTGCAGTGTCTGAGCTTGCTCGGGGATGCAGATGAAAGTGCTGATGTGTCCAGTTATTTTAGGCTGTGAGGTGCCCTCGGGGCCAAGAAATATTTGGAAGAGGCCGGGCAAGATTGTTGGAGTGTGGGTTGTGGGTGGGAGGGGAGGGGAGCGGGGGGAGGAAGAGAGAGGGGGTGATATGGGTGTACCCATAGGGGAGCTTAGTAGAAAGTCTCCCAGAATGCAATGCGGCTCTCAGTGCCACATGGCGTGGTGGGAATCCTGAGGGAAGGGGAAGTGAAACTGCTGACAGTACCAGGCTGAGCGACGGGCACGGACATGAGAACAAAGCTCTGACCTGCTGTGTATCCTACGATTGGCGGTTTTTCTGCTGCCTTTTGTACACAACAGTAGGGGCTGCTGAAGGCCTGTCACGCTCCAGAATTCGTCCAATCATCCAAACTACAGTTTATCTTGAGTTTCAAAGCTCATTCTTGATAGGGAAATCAAATCTGACTGACCTGGAAGCCCGTTTAGTTGTGCATTTCATGGATTATCTTTATCAACAGATAGGGTTTGAACTTTGGAGCTTTGAAGCCTCTGCAATTCTGCGTTAGTTGTCTCATGTAATTCAGGATATCATGCCATAGTAATAATGGGAACAGCGGAATTTGTCACACTCTGATACAAGTATTATTTATGCTTGAATTGATGTTATTGCACCACAGGATTCAATCACTTCAGATGCACTTGTTCTATGAGTACAATCATCAGAACATCGCCGATGTGCTAATATCACGAGTTCAGTCATTGCTTACAATACAAAGCTACAAAATGAAAATGGAATACAAAATGTTTAATTTTTACCAGAAATTATCATTTGTACTGATCTGTATGGGCTTTCTTTACTCAATGTGGTCTTGCGGTGGAAAATTGTCAAAACTGTCAAAGCTGTAAAGCAGCGCGCAGTTCAGCAACCCACAAATGTCTCTGCCCAAAGAGAAAGTGAACTAACAAGCCTCTCTCCTCTCACTTCCTCTCAATAGAATCAGTGTAAACAACATATTCCTGTTTTTGTTCCTTCGTCTTATATCTTCCGCAAGTCTTTTTGTTCTAAAAAAACACCAAAGATTTGGCAAAAGAGTAAAATGTTTGGATTTCTGACGTTTTATTTATCTTTCTGACAAATTCAGGAGCAAAGAAAAACAACATTTATGTCGCTGTTGGAAGATATCATGTGCACTACTGTGGATTGATAGAAACTTTATCCTGTTGTGCACCATGTCAACTAGTGTCATTCTGTAAGAATCAGAGCGGTACGTCAGCAGCTGCTGTGTGCCTCTGACGTTAATGTCAGCAATCACACTGCCATTAACACTCTCTGTCGGCTGTAAATGTTATCACGGATCTTTGGGCAGACGTAAGATTCCCACTGCCATTCAACACACATGTGGCTGTAAAAATTACAGCCCGTTTGGCAAGGTGTGTGTTAGGAGGATGCCATGTTATTTACTTAATTACACGTTCCCTACCACTCACACCTTGGAATCTACTTGGTGCCTTTGGCCGCCACTTATTACAAACTGCCCAGGATTTCCAATGTCCTCTTGTCCTGCAGTACAACAGGGAAGACCGGTCCTTGTACAATATGACATTATATTAATTAAAAAAGGATACTCACAGATTGCTTCATTAATCATTTTCCCTTCACATTTTCATGGTTGATCTAACATTTCAATTTGCATCTTGTTCCCCTCATAATGTTGCACACCTCAATGAAGAGGCAGGAGACAGTAAAGTTAAGTAACTTTATTGTCATGCTTTCTATGAGAGGTTTGTCTATAATCCTGGATGGATGGTAACTGTGCTGACAAATGTTACCTATGACATGTTAGACACTGTGGAGTTTCAGCTCAAGTTTCATATCTTGGGGAAAAAAACACAGCACTTTATCATAAAGTGATTGGCACATGAAGGACTCATCAGACTTCACGAAACCCAAATCACCAAAAATATCCAGATTTTCTGTTTTTTGACTGGATCACGAGACCCCGGTTTGGCCAATGCACACTTTATTATGAACAAAATGTTATACAGTCACTGATAAGTTGAAAAACTCTCACGACTCTGAAACTCTTTGAGAAATGTCTTCAAAGGTGATTGTTGCTTTTTGAAAAAACCTTCAACAAAATATCCAGGCTGCATGCCAAAACTTTTAAAAGTTAATACAAGAAAGATCTTCACAGACAAAGACCAAAATTGAAAGAATTACTGATAAAAGTCAGAATGCGTGCATGGCATACTGCAAGTTCTGTCACACACTGAAGTACTGATTATGATTATAAGGGGCATTGACTTAATCATAGGGCTTTTTTAAATGAAATGTGTTCCTCTAGGTATGAAAAAATCCCGACGTGATAAAAAGATTTAGATCTTTTGGCAAGCCAACAATTCGAAACATAACCCATCGAGGCATTTTCACAGCCTGGGTTCTTAGAGAGAAGTAGCTGAATGCTCCACAGCAAAAGTCCAGCTCAACAGTCATTTACACCTCTAATCATTTTGACTTTTTTCAGTGACCCTCTCTTCCTCCGGATGTGCCTCTTCTGAGATAGGTTGAACCTTATAACCCTTAAAACGAATTATCATCTGGGGTGTAAAGATACGGATTAACAAATGCCAATCAAAATGCAAAATTAAATATTCAAAGACGTAATTAAATCCCCAGGCATGACATCCTAGATCACATATAATGTGTCATAAACCAGTCGATGGCCCGAATCAGACACTAAAATCTGTCTGAACAAAGTTTTGCCGCATAACGAAGTGCAAGAGTGGGAGGTGTTATCCAAGTTTGGAGATGGCAGAAACGTTTAGACACCCAGATGTGCTGTGTGCTATTATATTTGAAATGAAAGATATGCTTTTTTTATGATTATGTGTCCCATTTATGAAGCCACCATTACACATGTGCTAAAAACTTAAATATTTTTAAGCCTGTATTGTTATTTCTTAGTCAAGGAACTTTTTGCATATAGTTGAGATTGAAAATTTACTTGAACATATGTGGTACCAACCATTCTGACCAGCAGCACCAGTTCTGAGGAAAATAGGCTTCTATTGGTGTGCATTGCTGGATTTATCTCTTTAGTTAGATGATAAATGCAAATGGCACATCTCGGGATAAGTCATTCCTTATCAGATGTTGCATCTTTTTAGCTTTGGAGAGCTTAACCACATGACCGCGTGTAGACAAAGATCTAAATCAACCTGACTTGTTATTTTTGCGGCTCATGTGATCTGGAATCAACTCCAAAGGTCCACTGACAGCCTTGCATCTCACCAGTCCGCTGCAGGCCGACAGAGAGGGGCTGTTACAAAGAAAGAAAGGTCAGTGTACTGTGTCGTCACATTTTCAATTGAAAGGATGAATCTTGAAAGAGGGGGGGAAAAAAGAGCCTATAACAACCATTCTTTGTTTTTGCTGAAACAGTGTTGCATTTGTTCTTGTGCTGTGGGCTGTGATGTCATCATCATGGTCATCCTCTTTGTGACCTCTGTGGCAATGATTCTCAAATAGCTTTATGAGGAGGTGTATGCCTATTACAGACTCTGATTTTGTTTCAAAGTCACACCCGCCCACCCACAGCGCTAACAAACACAAACATGTGTGTATTCATCCAATAATTCAGGAACAGAGCACAGAGAGTTCACTGTTTTCCTGGATATGATTTTTCTTTCCCAGAAAGAAGCTGTGCTACACTGACCAGCTGAAGCCCTGAAAAACTCTGATTATCATCTGTGGACGAACAGTGACTGCGAGACACCAAAATAATTATGTAGCAGGACAGCATGTAACCATTTCAGGGTAAACCTTTAAGGTCAGTAAACCTGCAAAAGCTGCAAAAGATTCTTTCAAACTGTGAAAAGCTAATGCAGGCACCCTTTGGTGGTGTAAATGATGTAATACTCATGATAGATGCGTCAGGCTTTGGCCTGAGGTTGCTCTTAACGTTCGTTTCCCTGAAGGCCTAGCAGGCTAAGTGGGCCAAAGATACCCCCATCAATATGACCAAATAAAGCTCCAGATTACCTCAACTGCTGTAGTTAATCTTAACCTTGTAGCCTGACAGACCTTTTGGCAAAAAGAAAAAAAAATCTACTGTCCTCTTGCAGCGCGAAGAAAGTTCAAGGGGCCGGGTGTTAATTTAGCTCTTGCTATTATCAGCCTCTAAACAGAGCTGCAAACCATCTTTACCTGAGATTAGAATTTTTAATTCAACGTGATCAGTGGGATTACCGATTGTGGCAGCAAAAGAAAAGAGGGATGATGCAGGGTGGAAAACTGATGTATCATTACCTCTTTCTGCAACGTTTGTTAATGGGATTTAAACAGGAAAACCTTTTTCTTTTTTGGTTGACCTTGTTGCCATGCCAGTCAGTTTTAATTTCCATGAGATTTGTGGTGAAAGCTGTTGAAGCATGTTGTAGTATAACATTCACTGCATGGAACGGGAATGTCTTTGTGTAAAGGATTAGTCTGATATATTTGGAAACAGTATTTGCTTTCTTCGCAGGGGTTAGATGAGAAGATTGTGAAGCTTGCACATGTTTGTGAAATTGAAGCCACAGCCAGGATACGGTTAATCATCTAATAAATTCTGATTGCACAGATAGCTGGCCTTTGCCTCCCAGCCCCGACTCAAGAAAAAATGGTACAGTTGACGGTTTGGAGAGATTGCAATATCTCTGGAGTCTGAGAATTTCTAGGTAAAGAGGCACGTCTTTCTTGAATCATTTGTTCAAAGAAAAATGGAAAATAACTGTTGATGTCTCCTTACGGTCATAATGCAAAGATCATCCTAGTATAGGTCGTAACCTGATTATTCATGCTTCCATCATATGTCTGTTACAGCTAAGCGATCAGCCATCTTCCTCCTGTTTCCCCATGGCCACCCTTTTGCTGTAATGTCATGTTAAATGCGTTTAAAGGTTGACAGATTCGCAGACTGCTGCTACTTCTCAGACAGCACTAAAATCAACGGACTAAACACTGTTGTTCTCTATACAGCTGTTTTTTCAAATCTGCCCACAAAGCTTGAAAGAATACCGCAAATCAGGAAGAAAAAAAGATATTGTAGCGCTGTACTGAAAGTGTTTCTCTATAGTGACTTGATGTATGAAGCACCATGGCAGCCAAAGGACTGTGTGACTTTATAGTCGCACACCGAAGTAAGCTGTGCCATTTTAAGGAGCTGTTTCAGTTTTGTGTAAATCAAATTTGTAAATGAGCTTTCTCAATGAGCTGCCTTCCAACTAGAGGACGATCCGTAACCTGCTTTGAATAAAGCACACAACGCAGTACGGGGTGGGGTAAATAATTACTTAATTGGGCATTTTTTCCAAGATTGGTATCACGATTTCACCCCCATTTAAATGTGATTTACCGTAATGGGGGCCATGTTTGGTGAAGAATCCAAGTGTGCAATTGCATAACCTGTATATTCATGAGACTCCTTTGCTATTAGCTCATGCATGTGTGTGCTTTCAGAAGAATTGTATGAGCACTGCAGCTCTGAGTCAGCACAGAGTAAAGCACACATTGTGTGATTTAAAGAGTTACAATCATCAGCCCGGTATGTGCAGATGAATTCTTTATGCATAATTCCAAACATATTAGTGTTAGCAGAACTTTCAGTGATCTCATGGTTTCTGTTAGCTGCTTGTTTCTGAGGGGAAGATTAGTTGGTTTTTGCATTTTTTCACTAATTCTGCTGTTGGAAAAAAAACAACCTTTAATTAAAACAAGACTTGGTAATATCCCCACTTCTAATGTGCCAGATTTGATTTTGCAGCAATAACTGCGTTCATATTCTGTTACAATGACAATCTTGATGTTAGGATTTTTGTTTAGAAAAGTCGTTACAGAATCCTGATTTTTCCTATCCCAAAGTACAGCATCCACAGAGGAAAAAACTTGTCTTTCGAGAGGGCTATAATGACCAGAGAGTAGAGACACACCGGTGGCACAAATGTGAAAACCCAACCATCAACATTCTGCCCTGAACACGATGAAATAGTGTTATGTCAGCGCACAGAGAAATAGCTGTAAATTTGAAATGGAGAAGTACAAAGGGATGTTGAGGCGCAGGCTGAGAGATGAGAAGAGGAGAGGGGGAATCTGATTTGGGCTGTACCTGAGGCATGGAGGGGTGCATCATTATTCAGCGCAGCACTTTGATGTTGAGGCTTGCTGGATCTCAGGGAGCAGGCGAGAAGCAATTCTAATTAAAACAGTAACAATGTAGCCAAAGTTACCCTGCAGAAACAGGGGTTTTTAGGAGTCACTTAATGCTCCATTTAGAGGAACCTGTCCATAGATAACAACATGTTACGGTGAAAGACTCCACGGCCTCTATTGCAAAATGCGTATAGGTTGCCTAAATTTATATAACATTTGTGTGTGTGTGTGTGTGTCTTCACTGCATGTGCGCTATGAGTTCTTGGTGTCCTACTTTCTGGGCTCTTTGGTGTTGGTGTGGGCTGGACAGGAGTGACAGATTGAGATGTGCTGTGGGTATTCAGAGGCCAGGCAGAGACAGAAAAGCCTGGGGGATCTTATGACAGATAGACAGAGAGACAGAGCTTCATTATAACTGCTGCAGAAAGGTGCTCCACTTCTAAAATTAGCACCTTAAATCAACACAAGAGACATATTTGTGCATTCAGGCTTCCATTTGTATATGTTGCCCCAGCGCCAATCTCAATTTCTGGTAAAACAAAGTCTGCTAAGAAGCAAGATTTAAATGATCCCATTGATTCTGTCTGACTCTTTTTACCACGTCTGGCTAGCATGTTTACGTCTCTCGTCGTATCTACTGAGGCACCACGAACTAAAAGGTGCAAGTGGGCTGTAGAGAGAGCTGAGTGATGCTCCAAGACAGTTGCAGTTCAAAGAGACTGCATAGAAAGAAGGGTCTAATTTTAACTCGGAGACAGAGGGGCTCATGAAACATCTTTCTGCCCGACTACAGTTCAATTATTCATTTGCACAAGAGGTCTCTCAGCTAAAAAGCCTGACATGTTATTCCTTTTCCCCACTCCTCTCACATGCTGTTTCATTCAGACACAAAGCCTGCCATCTTCACACAGACCGAGCCCACTCACACCACCCTTATGCTGAACTGTACGGAGCATTCCAGAAAAGCTTTATTTCTGGAGTGAAAATGTAACATAGCACATAGAAAGGTGTCTACGGTTGACAGAGAAAACAAACAAACAAACAAAAAACGTTTATATTAATACTGAAGTCACCTCTGGTGAGTTGCTAATTTCATATTTACAAGTTATGATTATATTTCAATATATCTAAAATGCAGCCATTAACATGAGTAGTATTGTTTTATATTTATGGTAATTAATTATCAATTACATGCTAAATAAAATTATATCATTTTGTTTCCTTGTATATGTTCAATTATTTATCTATCTATTTTCTTTTTGTTGATCATTACATGCAAATAGTTTTATTTGGATTTTTCTCTGATAGAGATGGAGAGACAGACACAGAGATAAGTGCTTGGACTCTGCCCGATGACTCAATAGCTGTTTGGAACAAGCTGCAGCAGACGTCATCTCAAACAGATGACCAGTCATCATGTGAGACTTAGCTGACTTCATCGTAGCAAGTCATGTAATTGCAGAAGTCACATCATTGGGTACAGTTTCTGTACCTTCCATTGACACGCTGTTACCCTTTCGAGCATTTAGCCGCAGTACTTGCTGTGGACTGTGTGCAGAGTAGTGACGATGTGGGGGGTGCAGCTCACAGCGAGTGAAAAGCAGGCGAGGGTTTCCCTCTGTAAAGGGTAGAGTTAATTCTAATCATCAAATATGTGGCTAAGTCAAGGGGTTAAGCCAAGTCATATGACTTCAGTGGCACCTAATCACCATGCGACTGGGATGTGACCTACTCAGAAGTAACTCATTTAAAACACTCACGCAAACAGACAGATTCCTTGGAAGCACGAACGCAGTGGCCGGTCCCCATGCCCGCCGACCACTGCGTCGCTCTGAACCTGTTGAATGTTTTTGTAATTAGTTTGTCTTTGTAAGTCGCTGTGTAGCCTTGGTTACGCAGACCAACCTCAGACAAATCTGAGAGAGGATTTGAGCCCGCTGTGATAATGACACCATTTTAATACCCATCAAGACAAGCTGACAAATTGATGCTGAGGTCGCGTATTTAAGTTGACTCACAGATGTATGGTAAGCACAGATAAACACTTGGACCCGCCTGTCTGACAGACAGTGACATTAAGTTGATCAGTGTGAATATTTCACTGGGTTTTATTCTAAGAGCCCGCATCAGATGCCCTGAAAGCCACAGAGGGTACTCTTTCTCTCTCTTTAACAGATTACTTTTAGCAACCAACTACAAATCCAAGAGTGTAGTACATAAATCAGCAGAATCAATAGAGGAAATACAATAACGCATCTTTAGTATTATTGCTCAGCATTAAGTGCTTCTCTGAACATTTTTTTCTAGGAAAACTACAATCTATCATTGATTTCTCTGCCACAATATATAAAACTGCTGGACTTTACAGTGTGTACTTTCTAATGTGGACATTCCCGTCGCATTTAGTTTATTGTCTGGGTGTTGTGTATCTGTGACAGGCAGCAGGTGCTTTAAATCCTGAGACAGGGCTTGTCAAAGACCCTGAGGTGTGGTGCTTTTTTTGCAGATAAGACTATAGAGGCTAACTATAGCATCTGTCTGGAGAAAAGAAAGGCCTTGATTGGTGTGATTCGAGGATTTTGGCCACAGAGATGGAAGGGATTCCTCAAACCAATTCTTACCAATTCTTTTGGATAAATGTCTGTGTTTGATATAAAAAACTGAGCAGGCGAACACAAACATGTCTATTGAGGGGAGTGTCAAATATTATTCTAGTTTAACATCTAGATGTAATACTCATGGAAATCTTTGTATTTCCTAACTTGACAAAGATTAATCTGCATAGTACCTCAATATTTTGAGTTTGGTACCAATCCAAAAACATTAAATCAAACCAGAATGATTATGTATTTCCTTTCCGATGATCATAACCCAATGTCTCCCCAAATTCTAGATTGGAAGTATACTTTATGGCACACGTGTGTAAAAGGCACAACTCCATAAAAGAATCCCAAACAAAAATGATTTTGATGGTAGTGGGTTTAACACGTTCCATAATGAAATCACAGAAAGCAGCAAACCTCTTCTCTGTGGTCTGTAGAATTCTAAGGACTCTTTTTTAACATGAACTGTAACATTTCCATCTTCATATAGGATGTGGTCATGGATAATGTCGTCTTATCTGGCTGCATTAAGCTGGTCGCATGTGAATGAAGCTTATTTCCATGGTGGGAGAGGAAAAGCTGCAGGACATGAGCGGGAATGGACCAGCGTTCCCTGGTTGCATGGAAACAAACAGGGCACCCCCGCTTTTCTCAGCTCTGAGCAGATATCTGCCGTCTGTCTGTCTGATGATGTGGATAAAAGTGTTAAACTGTAGCAGACGCCCTTTGGCCTCACAGCCACAAACAGTGTTTTCCTGACAAGAAAATGTCACCCCACAGACTCCTGACATCATTCAGTCTTGTGTTTATGCGTGCGGCAAAACTGCTTTGATGTCTGTGTGCAGTTTTCAGAGCTCGTCCAGAGTTTTAATCCTGCACGACTTTGTCTGTCCTGTGTCGAATCGCATGTGATAGTTGAGCAAGAAAAAACCCTCTGAGGAATGCATCACGCCTTTAGAAAACGAACACAGAGCCTGGCAAAATAAGTGTTTGCCCGCAGGCAATGAAGGCATGAAACTTCGTTTTTGCTTAGTGAAATAAGCAAACCCGAAAGACACGACATTAATTATTCACCCTCACTGCACCAGTCTGACTGGAGGTGTTTACAGGGTAGGGTTGCAGAGTCGGCATGACACGGGTTTTAAACTCTAATATGTTTGCTGCCAAGAAATACAGGGCCGTATGATGTGTAAACTACCCGCAGGGTGTCAGAATGAATGGTAATAATTCATCTGGAGAAAATGTAGCCTATTTCTTGAGCCACTCCCCTGGAAGGAAAGATGAGGAAATTACTAGTCTCACTATTTTGTAAATGGCATTGATGGCCATTTTGTTTCCCAACTTAAAAAAGGCTGCACAGGACTGATTATTAGGCAAAGCTCAAAACCACTTGTTACTGTTACTGACAGACATACAGACAGACAGACACGGGCTAGTACTTGAAAGGAGGGTGTTGTCTCTACAAAAAAAAAAAAAAGATTATAGGCGACAGAGTTTGAGACTGTTTAGTAAAATATGGCCTTTAAGCCAAAATCAGCAGCCTTATACAACCAAGGGCTGGACTTAGAAATCTCTGTGACTGTGTAACTGCCCTAGTGAGGGATTTTCACCCAAAACAACACCGTCCTCTTCCATATTTGATTTTTTTCTCCTTTTTAATAACAGAAAAGCATTACCATAGCAGTCTGTGTGACAACCGATTATGATTTAATGCAGCAGTTCTTTAAAGGGAGCAGGGAGTTAAATGACAAATTAGGAGGAAATGTCTACATGATATAACATGTTTTAGGGTAATAGCAATAGTGTATATTCATTCAGTTTAAAAGGCAAAAAAATGGAAATGCTAACAAGACAGGCTTGCATTAACTGGTCTGAAGTGGATAAAAGGGGCTTGACCACAGGGTACGTTGCTAATGGCTGTAGTTTCTGAAGATTGGTTGTACTAACTGGAAACTAACTTTGATAACGAGCTGCGGTAGACTTTCAAAGAGGTAAATGGAGAGAGACATTCTTCAGTAATGACTTAAACCTCTTGTCAAGTCTGGGATTGATCATATCTAGCAAAAAAGCTTGACAAATGTATATATTTATATTGTATATCAATAGCTCAGAAGATAAAAAAACTTTAAACACAGGGACTTTACAGACACATTGGACAAAATCTGCTAATAGAGAGCTCATCATGTTTGTATGCCAATGGAAACTTTCTCAAATGTCATACTTTCAATTCAGCTTTGTTCATTCACCTTCTTAAATGTAACCAACAATCATAAGCATCTGCAAACAAAACTAGTTTAACAACAGTTCTTTAAGGGCTGTGGAAGTTGAGCTGAATTGCTGGCAGTCTTGGCAGGCCTGCACAGAGATGGGTGTGCTGTGAAAACTGGCATGTTGACGCTTTCATGCCACTGTCACGTTGTTCACAAGGTGCCCTGGAGAAGTGTCACAACGGATTCTTCTCACTTAGTGGAGCGTGTCCATGTCACACTCCGGGATGCCGTACTCAGACGGCATTCCTCTCTCACCATCTGTCTCTGCAATACTTGCGTAAATCACGAGATTCAAGCTTTTGGCTGCTGTTTGCCTACATTCTTTGCTGCGTTTTGTTGACGACACAAGAGCAACAGCCATTATCTTTAATCATGAATGGGTATGACTTCATAAATCATTGGTCTTCAACGCAATCTCGTAGAATAGAACACCTGCCAGTTATAACACACGCCAGAGCTTAAAGCCTCTAACCATGACTTTCGTTTCATTTCTGTTGCTCGTAAAAAAGGTCGTTTGTGCATTGTGTTATTATACTTATCAGTGAGCCATGCAAAAAGAGGAAGTCCTGATATAGCAGTTTATGTGTAAAAAAACTACCCCACACTGAGCCTTCCCCTGGCTGGTGTGACAGTGTTATTAGTACAACATTTGTCATGTTGTGGTTTCATAACCCCCACCCTCCTGCCTACCAACAGACTCTGGAGCTGTTGAGAAGGCACCACATGGTATGCTGCACACAGCACATGGTTTCAGTTAAAACCAGACTGCACCACGGTTTTTTTTAGCAAACCTGGGCATGCAGATTTTCAAGGCCAAATCACCAGACACGTACAGAGTGAAAAGTAAGAAATCCCAGATTTAAACCCATTTTGCTTCCGGACGCATGCATGTGCATTTGCTGTGCCTTCTTTGTTATGTACAGTGCGCATGTGATCATAATCATGTGAGTTAGAGGAAGTGGGTAAAAGGTGAAATTTAGTGCCAAGAGCTTGAATAACCACACACGTATTATTTTCAAAGTACATTCACAGTAGTAGCTTAATGACACCGAGTCTGAAGCTATTTCTTGCCAAGTAAGTTTGAATCACAAGCAATGAGAATGAAAATAATAAATGATAATTTTTCTTTTTTTTAAAATGTCATCTCTGCTGAATCAGGGCCGTGGTAAACTTGCAATGACAGTTACACACATACACAGCATCAAATTGCAATCAGGACTTAAAAGACTGGAGCTCAAAGGACATGGTAGGATATGCAACGTGATGAGTTCATAAATCAAAGATAGAGTAAATGTATTATGCATTATTCAAATAAGATGGACATAATTTGTCTGCCTCCATCTGGATTCAGACATCCACAGCAATTTAACTGCAGGAGTTTCTCTCCAAAATAGATCCATCGCTTATTGGCATAAAAGCTCAAGGCCCATTAAATGCATCTGCAACCTTTACATCCTATTTCCTGTCTGAGGTGCTTAATGGTTCATGTTCTCCCATCTCTAGTCACATTTTCACAAGAGACGGGCTTTCTGTGGAGTTCTTGGTGACATTCAAAGCAAACGCAAGTGAAATTATGGATCATCGTTGACGCTGTGAAGGTAAAATAAAAAAAACAACAAACAATTTGGCGTGTCACCTTGGAGATGGCAGCTGACAGCTGTTTCATGCACAAGCTGGTCCTAATTGGCGGGGAAATTAGCCTGACCTTGACTGCGGTGGCGCGGCCAATGAGCTGCCGCTCCCTGCCACTTGAAATGACATTGTTGTAATTTTCGACAGCAGCAAGCAAACACTGGGAGCATTAATTATATGGTGGAATGTGCCTTGGTGCAACAGAAACACACAGTGAATACTTATGTAAGCTGTCGCTCCAGTCTCCATGGTAACCCGCAGCATTCTAACACATACCTCCTCCGATCTGCCTCCCCTGAAGTGGGCGGTTTCCATGGATACCAGGCAGCTGCCTTTGATGATGGCTCTCATGAAATGACACCCGCTGATAACGCCTGCTCCTCCACGTCTCCAATGTGGAGCCGGGATGGAAGGATGGCGGTGGAGGGGGTTGCAGGGAGAAATTGCGGAGAAATAGAAAGTCAAAGATTTTTTATTTTAAACACAAACTGAGTCACATGAGCTCTCTTCCTTTTTTCCCCCCAGCTGCAGTGGTTTACCTGGTGCCAAAGCAGCCAGCTAATGGAGCGCCGTGAGCCCGATGAGGCGTAGCAGACACTCTCCCCGGCACATCAGGGCCAGCATGAGTCATGTGCCCTGTGCTGATTTATGTCATTTAAAAAAAAGTGTCATCAAACATGAGGGCAAGAGAGATGTTGTTTATGCGCCAGCATCTGCTGCGCTTTTTGTCGTTATCTGCATCCTCAAACAGATTAGTGTCAGAGTGTGAGAGTACTACTTCTGAAATCATTCAGCAGCGCTGATGCCAGTTGTTTTCTCCAACGGGGAAAATCTCTCTGTGTCAGCTTGTTGACCTTTCTTTCATGTCAGAGCACCTATCGCTTGCAAAATGCTGTTGCCCAAGGAGCAAACAGTTTGCGGTTAGAAGTGACTGTTATTTATCACTGTTGTGCAACATCCTTGAATAGCCAGATACTGTTCTTGGCAATCCTAACTGAAATTGGCTTGGACTCCACGTCCTGTTAGCTCTAAACCGTGCTTTTGTGGGTTTAGTAGGTGCAGTCTGGGAGTCGGTACGCTGCTCTAGCCGGAATTTGTGCCTCCTGTTTGTGGGTTAATGCAGCCTGCACATTGCTCACTGGATGGAGAAAATAGCTTTGGCACCGGCAAGCAGATCAAAGTGATCAGACCAGTAATCCCCTATGAGTCAGAGGAGAAGCAGCTGGGGGGAAGGGAGACATGTGTGCGTCTACACTTGTGTGCGGGGAAGGCCGGCGGAGCTTAATACATCTTGTTTCTTCACTCTCTCTCATTCACAGTTGTGATGCATGTGTGTGTGTGACTGTCTTTGTTAAGTGCACAGACACATGAAGTCCTCCTCCAGTGTTTCAATTTGGTCTTCCTGTAAGGTAACTTTGAAGTTAAAGGGTATTTTCGCTTTGACTGAATCAGAAAATAACCCTCTGAGCACTGTAATTTCCCCTAGCAAAGAGCCAGCTGTCTCATACGTAGCAACTGCACGCTTGTCTCAGACATGTACTTATGAGCTGTATGGCCGCATGCTTCTGAAACTGAGATGCAATGCGCTCACACGCCAAATGATCTTGCCACAACAACACAGATGTTACCGGTGTGTGGTAATGCGTCATGGTGGAGAATGAGTGTAGTCAGTAAAACAATCTAAGAGAGCATGAACATTATTCTGAGCATGGAGAGCATGAGTCTGAACAAAGAAAAGTCATTGCCTTTTCGACTCATTGGGAATTTCACAGAGAGTGACGTGTATGTTTAAATGTGCAACCGTGACATCAGGTCTCAGGTTTTTAGGGACGTGTTTTGGTGCTCGCTATGACTCACATTTCCCTCCAAATAATACACTCAGTGGGTGTACTTGCTTTCCCTCAGCAACTGCTTGTCAGACACCGAGGGCGTTTAAAGCACAGGTGCAAGTGAAAGTTTTATCCCGCCATAGGCAGAACCAGTTAGGGTAGGATGACGTCTCTCGAGGCTGCATGCCAAAGAGGAAGTTTTTTCTCCTCTCCGAGGCTGTGGAAATACAGTACACTTGCACAGATGGCCGCGATGAGTCACGTCATAAGGCTTCCTCCTTTTTTCTGCTGGATAATCCTCATCAATTAGCTCTATTGTCAGCTGGCTTTTCACACTAGTGAAACTGATGCCTGAATGCTTGAAGGCAGAGAATCTGGGCCTCTATTTCCTTTGAATGGTGACTCACACGTTGGGGGAAGAAAAATCCTTTCTGGTCGGCGCTTTTCTTTTCAGTGACTTTAGATGATCTATACACAAAGTCGGAGGCATAAAGCTTCCCTCTGTGTAGTGCCATGAATAAAGACGTAGTTGCATCATAGTGATTTTCATCACATCACGCCACCAAAGGCACACCTACAGGGGTAAAAAAAATCTGTGCTGTTGGGAAAGACAGCGAGCAGGCTCATACCTGTCCCCGTCCATTTAGTATTTGAATAAGGTTTCATTATCTCTGCTGTAGCTTTCATAGTATCAGCAACAGGACCGGAATATATTCATATGAGACTTTTGGGACCAGATGCATATCTGAAAAAGCAATTCCTTTCTTTGACAAATACAGACGTACACACAAGCACACACACAGTTAACAGTGAAAAGGAATGTCACAGCTCAATAAACAAAGACAGAGCAGTGAGTCAGTATTACTCTCTGTGTTAAACTTGATCTTTGAACTTCATGTTTGCAGAGTGATACTTATGACAGGCCAGGCGGGGACAAAAAAGCAGGGGTTGTGAATCAAGTCACAGGTTTTACAGTTCAGCTCAAACTCTACAGATACCTTTGCAAATAAACAGCAGAAAGTGACTGAAGAGTAAAACTGGGTCTGTCAAAATGGCTCTCAAAACAGGTGGCTCCTTTGCAGAGTTAGGGTGTATAGAAGGTTTAAGGTTTGAGTCCCTGGGGGGGCCGGGACCTTTCTATGAGGTGTTTGCATGTTCTTCCTGTGTCTGCGTGAGACCACTAAGGCACAAACACCAAGTGGAAGATGTTGCTTGGTGACAAAATTTAACAGATATAACATGACTAATAAATGCTTTTAAAAATGTACTAGCCACTTGTGTTCAGTTGATGTTGAGGAGATATATTACTGTCAATATGAAAATGTGCTGGTGAGGGAATAAAAAAAAAAAATGCAACAGACACATTTAAAAAAAAAACCCAAGTGCTGATGAATGGAATACGTAGGAGTTTATGAAGTTATGTAAACCTCTGAGGAGAAACCAGACTGTGGTTTTAGAGGGTGATGCCGAATTTTGAACAGAAAATACTAAGGCAAGTCCTTTCTCCCTGCTCATACTCCAGAGTGCACATGCATTAGTAAGCACCCATGCAGGAGGGAGTGTGTAATCCAGTTTGACATATAGTCTGTCTGAGTGTGTCGCTGCGATGGAATCTGTGAATGGTACAAACGCATGTGTTGTTATGGTGTGAATAACACTTACATCACGATGTAGGTGTGTGACACAGAAGAGCTTTGCTGTACAAGAAATGAGGACACTGCATCTGTTCATTGCTGAAAGTGGGACAGCATCAGTAACTTTGCGAATACATATTATCATACAGGTTCTTCTTACAGGGTTTTTAACATTTTTTATTTTGTTTTCAACCAAATTTCTTTCTGCAGTTTGTACAGAGGCCTTGAAAACAATTTTCACTGCCATGGCACCATCTTGAAATTCTGAATTTTTTCTGTTGATTCAAGGGAAAATCCATTTTACAAGACGTGCAACCAGCCAAGTCCCCAATTAGTGCTGTAAAAAAAAAAACTCATCTAGGCAGAGGTGAAATTACATTCTGCAAATTCGGCAGCCGTCTTCGCCAAGGTCTGACACAAGGGAATCAATGACTTCACTGAAATATCAAACTGTGTCATAAATTATAGTGTTTCATTGCCTACAACCTTGATCCACAGGAGTGAGGTAATTTCCTCATCTTTGCTGTTGAAGATGAGCCGCGACAGTCCAGCTGCACTCCTGTGGATATTCAAATAATTGCCCTCTGTGCTGTGCGAGAGAGAATGAATTTGAATAATGTATTGCAACGGGAGTGAGGCCACAAGGCCTCTTAGGTCATAAATTCTGCTGCTAAATCAGCTCAGCCCAGGAGAAACGGAGGCACGTGGGGTTGTTTATAAAATGCCCTTGGAAAAATGAGTATAATCCCCAGCCAAACCGTAAGCCATGGGGAGAGCATTAGATAACCCACAAGCTGCAGAGTAATGAGAGTAATGAGAGAGATGGAGAAGCAGCGCCAGGACAGAGAGAATGCATCCATTTATTGGCTGTATGGTCTGATTGCTTAGACCATTTGAGACAAACTGGAGCCTGACACAATGCTGGAGTCCATTTCATCTGATCAGCAGCAATAAGCGCTTTCCACAACTATTCTGTACTTCAGGTTGGCAACAGCCATGCATAATGCGCATTTCAAAACCTCAGAAATTATGTCTACATGCTACCAGTTACCCAGTGTAAGATTACTCAAACAGCCTTCAAACTTAAATATTTTAAACGACAGATATCAGACTCAAACTGGAATCAGAAACACCTGCCTCTTGGTTTTCTTTTTTTAAGTGATACAGCAGCAGTAGGGACAGTAAAACTACTAATACGATTTCCCTTTGAAAACAAAAGTGTCTTGTTTGTTGGAAAAAAAATGATTTGTGTAAAAAAAAAATCCCTCATGCTGACACTCCAGTCATGTTTTCACACTGCAGACAGCTCTAACCCCTTTGCCACGTGAGTGTCAACTGCAGCGCAAATGATTGCTGCCTGCGTTTTTGTAATGGTGCTTTCCTTGATCACGACACAAGTGTGGACGTGCAAACACAGGTTTTCCATTCATGGTCACACACCAGACCTGGGGGCCACATTCCCTCGCTCCCCTTGAAGTCTCATTAGCTGCAAAAAAACAGACTTCCTCCTGTTCAGCCAAATTTCAGCGTTGTCGGAGGGGGGTGGGGGGTGGGCATTGGTATGTGTGTGTCTATTTGTGTGTTTCGGGGTTGGGAATGTCCTTAAGCCTACTCGTTCAGAGTGCAGGTGAGCCACGAGGCTGCCTGGCTTGCCGGCTGGCTGGGTGGCTGCAGTGTTATTGCCTCCAGACGTGTTCCTATAAATGAGGGCTGCCTGCCTGTGCGCCTGCATTCCCCCAGCCTTCCTCTGGCAGCTCATCCCATAAAGCCTGGGTGACGGAGCAGGTAATAAAGGGGCTGAACACAATGAGTCAGCACTTTAGTTTCCATTTAATTTCATCTGAATGCAGCGCTGACCCTCCCACCCTTCTTACCCCTTCAGTCTCCCCATACCACCAGGCTTCACTCTTTTCTCTCTATGCAGCAGATTTAACCCCTTCCTGGCCCCCTTTACAGAATAAAAGGGTATAACGAGGGGAGCTTTGAAACCTGGAAAGAAAACACCGTCTAATAGCCATATGTGTCCCTGTCCCCCATGTGGAAAAGTGCAATAAATCATAACTGTGCCTCGAATGTTTCCCTCTTTTATTCTTTTTGGCGTGCTGCCTCTTAAACTTGGTCATGCTGTTGTAGATGTGGAGGCAGGGGCTTGAGTGGGAATGTAGGCCACACATTCCTCTCTTAGGAGCTGTCTGAACACAAGCAAACAGCCCTGCACAATTGGATCAGGATTTCCGCTATTCCACAGGCTCTTTTAGTTTTCCCCTCACTTTGCACGAATTCCTGACTCTGATCTCAACCGATGCTTGCTGCTCCCAATTCTGCATGTCATGAAGTTTCCCGTCCCTGAAACAGATCTCGTTCCTTTAAGCCATCTGGCCCAGCTGTTGCTCTTTGTGCTGCATATGAATGATGGGCTTTCTAAGTTCACATTTCTGTGCCGAACATTCAGCCAAACACATTATGTTAGTTTTTCAAATGTTCTGTTTCCAACAAAATAAAGATAACTTTGCAATACTCCCCTTGTTCCAGTTTTAACAGTGTAACCATGAGATCTTTTGTTATGTAGTGCCTAATTATGAAATGTCTCTGCTCAGTTCTTTCTGCTCCACTGGGCTCTTTCATTTTTAGTCATTGTTTGCGCCTTTTCCTGCAAAGGATGAATGACATTGTCCAGATTTCCACTTTCCTTTCTCTCATCCTGCTGCTCCCCCTCCCATGGCAGCTCTCGCTTTCTCTCTATCCTCTTCCTCCTCCATATTTCCAGCTCCCTTGCCTTTGTGTCTCAGGCAGCTGCAATACAATAACAGTGTTTGAGTGCAAAAGTCCAGACAGGACTTAGGGTTAAATAATCATTCCCCAGGCCATGTAATAAACCCAGCAACCCCCTGTCTCAGTCTCCTAGTCAGTCCCTCAGCACTGGGGCCCAGTCCACAACACATTCCTGACTGTACACCCTGCCAGCCGCTCAGTCAGCCAACCAGCCAGCCAGCCAAACCACCATAGGAAAAATACAGAGCATGGAACTGTGATTCACAGCCCTGATATAGAATATCACCTCCTCCCCTTTTCCCAACTCCAACAGCTGGTTTCCTGGAAGCAGGCTCATGCGGTGTGAGTTCAGGGAGGGAAGGCAATGGAATCGAGGAGGCTGTGACTCTGGTCCTGAACAAGTCAGTCCTCACATCTGCGGCTGTAAAGCACGGTGTTGCAACAGCTTTACAAACTGCTTTTATTTGCGCTGAGGCAAAAATATGCATTGTAGCAAAGCAGGGTTTCACATAGAGCTCTATGTGAAATAGTGACATCAGTTGAGGTCATGGTGTTCACATGCTGAAGGTCTCCACATGTTTGGGGGTGAAACGGTGAGGTGTGGAGGAATAGCTATTTCTAGATGAAGTATATGCTGGCCCAACTTTTGATTATTTAGAAATAATTAGCTCATGGCTAAAGAGATACTTTAGGTGTGAAACATGTTAATGTTAGCATTTGGCATGAAAACACATCAGTCACTAACATCGTACCTCAGTTTATCAAAATAATTCCTTTAGTTTGAGCATGTCATTTTTCCTCTGACGCCTGGTATTAAAGTGTTCCTCTAAATTTTAACATTCGCAAGTAGAGTGCCCTTAACCTACTTTAGAGAGCATGTCAAGTCATATGTCTCCGCGGCCTTTCCTGTCTACACAATGACCCTCGAGTGGAGCAGAAGAATAGGAGCAGGGCTCACTTCCCTCCTGTGCATGAACAGCCTAATTTAGGAAAGCGTGTCAGTGTGAACCTTTGTCACATTGCTGGGCCCAGAATACCCATTGTTCCCTTGATAGAGTCATTCCACTTTGAAAAGGCTCTCAAGAGCACAGGGAATATCCTGCATCCTGCACTCCGCGCTCACACAGACACATCTGTATTAGTACATATATATCTCTCGACATAGGACACACAAACACACCCTCACGCACTTGTACACATGTGCACGATATACAGAGATTAAGAATGGAAGTGGGCTAAGCATGAGATCATGTGTTCTCTGGCTCATTAGGTACATTTAATATAGTCTGCCTGAAAAGCCATCTGTTCCAGGCGGATGGTGCCAGATATGATGCTATGCTGGGAGCCATGGTTGCTCTTGTTTACCGTGTTGAAAAATGGTCATATGGTAATGCAAGACTGGGGTTTTTAAGATTAGTTCATTTAAGGAACCCAATTCTAGTCACCATAACAAGGATCTTGGAAATTAGATTTTGAAAGAATATAGGTAAGAGGATCCCCAGAGAAGCATTTATGACTGATGGATGACTTATGTAGAGTGGGAACAGGGCCACAGACAGAATTTTCCTGGATATTATGTTGCAGTTATACACACTGTTATTTCCATTATAAAGAAGTAGTATGAAACCACAGCCATACTGGGCCTGATATGAAACAGCTATGCCTTCTTTAGGGGTATAGACGTATATTCCTTAAAAAGACTGCTTTCATTGTTTCTTTCAGAAAAGAGCATTACTGTGTCATTGTTTCTTCCTGGCGCTCAGTGATGCTGCCATAACTCTCTGCAGGCCTCCTCTGTTTCGAGGTCAGTGCTGATAATGATGCGACAGCCTTACTCACCCTTGTGTCTGAGAAGGTTCAAGTCATAATTCTTCTTCGGTTAGTACCCTTATTGCTAGGTTTACCGTTGCACATATTTACTTTCCAATGTCTGTTGCACATTGACACGCACAAAATGGTGGGCGTCTATGAAATGATGGTTGTCATTTTGTTTTTTTAACTTGCCAATTTGAAACGAAGTAGATCAGCAAGTTATAGCTGCTGAACCTGAAATGAATCACGCAAGTACAGCAAAAGCGGGATGTGTTACAAACAAGATGTCGCAATTAAACCTTCAGGAGGAGCCAATGAATGCAGAAACACAGGACAAAAGAAAATCAACGCAGTAAAACTGAAATCCACGCTGCCTAACATAAACAGTGGATGGACTGGAAAGAGAACAATTGAAAACAACATGTGTTTATATTGGGAGAGATATTTAGGTGACATGGCTATGCAGAAACAGGAAGCAGATGGTGAGTGGCTAGCAAGTATAAGTAACCTCAGGTGAATGGGAAAGATGACAACAAGAAAGTGGCAAAAAAACAACAAAAAGAAAGAGATGAAGACACATCTGTTTTGTTTTTCCTGTCTCTACAATGCACCCGGTTAGCATGGTCCCCGCAGGTGTCTCCTCACAGATACTTGGATTTCAGCCAGGGAACAAATTTAAGCAAGTAGATATATAGTGTAGTAACTGGTATATTGAACCCACCTTTCATACACATACATGTATATCCCTTTTCACATAAAGAAAAAAAAAGTTAACAGAAATATGTTTATTAATATAAATATATATTTCCAAATCATTAAATGATTAAAAGTATGAAATTGTGAACTCATTTTGCTTCACTTGATTTCATAACATTATTTATGTGGTGCTTAGAGGATGCAGTTTGTGCATTTTTAATCTAATGACATTCATGCTCCCTGCGCGTGCACGTGTCTCTGCACCAGTATTTGTGTGCCTCCATCCGCAAATCCAGCAATCTGCAGAGTTAGACAGCCCCCATTCCCCACCCCCTCTTGTCTCTGGCTGGGAGGGTGTTGGGGATTAACTTTCCACTTCTCTGATCCACTTTTCCACAGTCAATCGGTATGCAAGTCTGGAAATGTGCTATGTGGCTGTTTTAGACAGAAAAAAGAAGGCCAATTCACAATTCATGTCCCTCATCCCAAAGGTTTACCTTTGCGCCCAGTCTGTTCCCAGAATCCAATATCCATTATGGATTGTACTGGAAGCAGCGACTTCACTTTAATTTGAAAAATGTGGAGAATTTGACAGAAACTCGTACTTTGGCACACAACTTTCTCCCTCTTGCTAGAATTAAGATTCTTAAGGTCTGTTATGCATGCTTCAACGTATTTTACTGCAATCATGCTCCATTTCAACTCACTGAAATGGTTTCCCTCACTTGCCCTTTTGAGTGTGAAGAGCTGATTTTCAGCATCAGTAAAAGTTTCCCTTTTTAATTGGAAACGCCCAAAAAGACTAAATGCAAAATCTTTATAACGTCACCTTCAGCTAGCCCAGGTTTAAATGTAATGTGCTTTATTAGTGATGTATTTTTCATATTTTTGGACGTTCTGTACGAGTTCAGCAGAGCACCATTCAAACTGCAGGGTAGAGATATAAATGGGTGAGTCCTTCAGGAGATGGGATTGAAAGCCTCCATCAAGGCAGCCAGGGAGGAGGGAGTTGAGGTATTCCTTTGAAGTGGGTGGCTCAGATATTAAATAATTGAGTTGCAGGAGATTAAAGTTTCAGAAGCTAATTTGGTCCCCTCCACGGCCTGTCACTCTAGGGCTTGAAGAGTCTGCAGCCTGCAGACGACTGGTGAATAAGTGTGACTCACTTCCTGTGTGTGGCTGGGCTAGAGAAACCTTATATCTGTGGCAGAGTAAAACAGGAAGTTCATCCAGGGCACACTGCATCTCTGACTCAGAATGAGAGTTACGCCATTTTTGTTGTCCGAGTTTTCAGGAATCCTATCCTACATGTGCTCTGGCAACAAAGAGATTTCACTCCCCCCCCCCCGCCTCCAGCTTTGCTCCAAAACATTCATCAGAGCTGCTGACAACTCAACTGTTATGTGGAAAGAAGTTCGTTTGCTGATGCAACAAGAGCGTGTTGCTTGTGCAAGTGTGGATTTCTGAGTTATTGAGAAGGGATAGTTTCAGGTTTAGTCACTGCATGATGACCGGCAGACCGAACGGCTTGGAGGTGAAAGCTTTGTTATTTTTTTTGTCGGAAACGTTTCCCTCTACTGACTCTGAAACCTAATTTTCAGGCACCTTGAAGATGACTCTGCTGGAGTCATAAGTAATTGATATGTATAAGGGCATAAAAACACAAGCACGGTGTCTCCGAGGACAAACAACAGACTCTGTTGAAGAGGATGTGAGGATGTGGTAATGGATCACCCTTCCTGCTGTGTTTTCTGTGACTCCATGACTTATGCTGGTGCAGCAGCTCCACAGTGGGCCACATGCTTTCAGCAATGACTCAAACCCCCGAGGCCACAATGGAAAAGAACAACTCCATCTTTCTGTGGCCAAAGATTGGCTGGATAAGGCCCGAGTTTAAACGGCTGTAGATTTGTTTTGCTGACTCTTTCCCCTCGTAAAAAATAAATCAGACCTCCAGAAAATGTTGTCTAGCATAGGCCTGATCTGCCTTTAGTGGTTTTGCAACAGGAGATTCAAATAGTTCATCAGCTTTCCCAGCTGCTTTGAACTCAGACTCAGTGCTATTTTCTTTGCACGTCCTCTTCGAAAAATCTTTTTTCAACAAAGCAAATGTGCGGCATGCACTCTTAACCTTGTATTCAAATGTCCAATGACATCAGGTCGGCGTGACGCACTTAGAGCATCCTACCTCCGGAGGGTTGCTATTGCTTTGTGTTAAGCTCCTGCCACCTCGGTCAGTTATATGTTTTGACTGTCAAGAGTCGGGGATAGCTCAGGGCACTGTTGCTATGTTGTAGGGAAAAACAGTCTGCCTGTTGTCATGTGGGCCAGAGGGCTGCTGGGATGGAGAGCCAAGGCCCTGCGGTGAAATCAGTTTCTGGAGGAGGACTATGTTTAACAATGAGCCCCCGTGGGCTGTTTACACCATGCTGAAGCAGCATTACTCTCATCTAGCTGGAGGAAAAACAAATATAAACTGAAACAAAAAAAAACACACTATTACCACTGTGCGGCTCGCCTATTACTGGTTGCTGTTGGTTGCATCACACAGAAAACAAACTGCATGCCATTTGACATCAAGTGGGTTTGTTATTTGACGGGAGAAGATATTCTTTGAAAGGAGGTGCTGCACTGAGTTGCTAATACCGACTCTAGATGTTTTTTTTGGTCTATTTATTGCAACATTGTATCAACATTTCACCACTTTTCACAGCGAAAAAAAATCTATATCATGAATTTTTTAAAAATCAAACCATAAGAAATGCCCTTAAATATGATGAAATAATTAGATTTACTTGCAGTTTTGTAAGCTTCAGTAAATTTGTTAAACCGGATTACATCAGAGACCATTCAGCAGTAAATCTTCTTCTACTAAAAAGGACTGAATGCCCATTTAAATCTTTTTTTCAATGTTTGTGCTTTGCATGAAGTTTAATCGCTGTTTTAAAAAAAATCTGATTCTGCAATATTTGTATATTAGCCCAAATATCAGTGCCATGATGAATTTGTCTAAAATAAGCCAATTGAATCAAATGGATGAAAGCATGGACACAAACACAGACAGAGAGCAAGTGATCCAAAAATTTATTCATTTTCTGCCCAAAATGTTACACCAGTCACCAGTTATGAAACAGTCCAACTGTGTAATATCAGTCACCAAGGGAATGTCAGCATCATCTCCAGATAAACACACAATATTAGGACCAGAACAACAATCCCGACAACAAGAAAAGGGGCATTCTTTAGTGAGGGTCCATGGCTCCTCACCTGGATCCCTTTTCTGTTGATCATAATAAAATCTTTCAAACTTTACTACAACTCACAAAGGAACAAATCAAAGGGCCTCTCTGTGGTGTTTTCAGCGAGGCACTTAAAACGACCACTGTCGGGTTACCTCTTGCTTTTACTCCACTGAGATAATGTCCTCAATGCCTCGAGGAAAGATCACTAGGATGAACCCTACAGATGAAAGAGAGCAGTGTGACGACAGGAGGAAAAAAGAAAAGCAAACAGGACCTGCCAGGGAGTTTTTAGTGGTGGCTGCTAAACAAAAGGCCCACAGCTACATAGATCCCTCCCTCCTGTGGTGCGGTGGCCAGGCATGCTGGAGTGGTGTCTGTATCTGCGCTCCTTTGCAGACGAGCTCCGTTTTTGCTGCAGGCTAGAAAGGAGGAACCATGGGTAGGGTGTGTCTGTTTACCATGGAAGCAGGTGGGCAGAGGTAGGAGGGAGGGAGATAGAGCAGGTGGTGTGCTGGTGCTGGCTCCCCCCCAGCAGCCATGGAGGGCTGTGCTGACATGATGCCACCTCTGACGACATCACACAGACACGTTGTGTTGGCAATCAGGGGAAACAAAGAAAATCAATTTGAATGTAAAAGGTTGAAGGGAGCCATTTCGTTTTTTGAAGTGGGGTTCTGTGATGTTCTTGTGAGCCCGATGTACAGTATTAATTGTAAGCTGCATTAGGAAGACTCCCTGTAATTTACTTTCCATTTGGAAAAACAGGCTGCAAATTCTCATGGGAAAGGCAGAGCAAAATACTTCTCTTTTCTGAGAGCAGCAACTAAACAGGAGTGAATCAATATACTAAAATTTCTTAGCAGCTCAGTGATCAATATGCTTTTATTTCCTTCTTCACAATGCCTCACAATTATTACTCAAAAAACTACATCCTTGTGGCTGCCAGCTGTGACTCAGAGTTTAACAGGTTCAGCCCCAAGACTATAAGACATAAAGAGAGTGGTTATCAAAACTATATAATGACCAGGATGTGGCTTCATTGGAATAATCTTGAAAAGCTCAAACAAGAATCAACATGTAATTCTTTACAAAAATAATGCCTTGGAAAAAGATATTGAAACAACAGTCTTGTGTAATAGTTATGTATTGTACAACATCGACACAGTCCAGTTGAAAAAAAACCTTTGACATTGCAACATATCTTTTCACAGCTGTTCTTGTTATCAAAAAATGTACCTCTCGGCTTTACAGTTGTGCTTTGTCCACAGGAAAACATAGGCCAACGTCAATGGTTTAGACTGCACTATTTTATGCTACGTAATCTTTTTTCCATCCCTGTCTTTAGAAGATTGCCCTGTAAGGTGAATGAAATGTGTTGAGAACTGAACAACATTCCTCCGACGTTGTAGGTATGCATTCTTTTAATGCATGTGACAGATCAGACGATATGCGTTACAGAAAAGGATAAATCTTTCTGTTTGACCTTAAAAAGCTTAAAATGATGTGAGTAAGCTGCTGTTTCAGGTCTAAGTACCACTGCAATAAAGTCACATGAAGCACAACAGTCTCATTCCTTTTTCCTCTTGTGGATATCCACTGCTGGTGTTGTTTTCTGTTTTAGAAGTTTGATTCAGTTATAGCAACTGCTACGTCTACTGAAATAGCAAACTGCTAATGTAACAAGTGTCATTATGTCCATTGCTATGGCAACTTTGAAAAATGTCTTGAATAATGATTTTTCTTTCCGCCTTCTTCACACTTAATGCTGACGTTTTCTGGATCTTCATTGGATTTCATTGGAGTCCAATTTCTGGTTTGTGTGTACACAGTCATATAAATCTGATTTTAATATGATAAGAAGTAGAAACTGAATGAGCTGAGCTGAACTTGTATACAGTACTACATGCACAGACTTTGTACATAGAACTTCCCACTCAGTCACTTACACAAGACAGTGTTTTTTTCAGAGGTTGCCCTAGATATGTAGGAATGTTTGATCTAGGGCAGCTCCACAGCAGGGTAGCCAAGGGGAAACCAAGGAGCCAAGTTAACTAGTTCATGTCACTCATCAACTTCTTTTAACAGATATAGGCTACCTTCACTGTGGCAAAAATAAGGCAGTGAGTTTCCACTTTAAACTACTTTTGACCTGTTTTCAGTAACATTCTCACATTCCAGAATAACTCTTCTGACACTAAGCAGCTTACTTTGGCCATATTAATTTACATGCACTTTTCCATCGCTTTTGCCAGTTCAAGGGGAAAAAAATGGATAGGGAAATTGAGGGTAAGGCTAAACAAAGCAGCCGCTGTCATAAGCCATCAGTTTCTAATAAGGCATAACCTAGTCCTGGGTGGGCGAGGGAAGCCGCTGTTTTTCTATTTCCATTTATAGACTGCACCAACAAGCCCCCTGGGAGACTGCACGCTATGACTCATGTCTCCTGTGCTTCTGGTCCAGACTACCGCCCCCCCCTTTCTTCATCCCTTAGCATCACTGTCCTCTCTTCTTCTCTCCATAACTGGCTTTATCTTTATCACGCCTTCCATTGTGTGCTCTGTATTTATCTGCATATGCTTTCATTCATGAAACACAAAACCATGTAGGACAACAGAAAAAAACTAAAACAAACCAAAAATAAAAAACAGGAGAAAATCAATAGGAGGAGAGCCGCTCAAAGCGGGAATAAAACCAGCCACTATAGCTGATGATGAAAGTGATAAGCAGGCTGAATCAGTCCCACGTAAATAACAGCTACAGTGCAGACGGCGGCCATTTCCCAGAACTGTTGTTGTGGTGAATCGGCAGCGTCAATATGGGGGGATGTCTCTGTCTGCCTTTCCCAGCACAGCAGCCTGCAGGCTTTTCACCGTCACGTGGTCTGCTTGTCCTCTCCATCCCCCTTCCTCCTCCTCCTCTCTCTGGTTATATTCCAGTCACGGCACCCCACCCCGCCCCTCTGTGCTCTGTCAGGTCACCCGCCTTGTTTGCTCAGATGGAACAGAAGAGGAAATGAAAGCTCCTAGTGCACTGTTAACCCATCCCTTACACTTTGTTCTATTGTTGTGTTACTTGCTTTGATTAGGACTTATCTTTATCAGGATCTTTGTTTGTTTGTTGCGGGGAGTGGGCGAAAAAATATGCAAAAGGGATTGGTCTAAAAATATAGGCACATTTCCGCTGCACAAATTTGGACATGGTGAAAAAACAACAGCCCCAGTGGAGATAATAACTGTGGTTTACTTAATGTGCAACTTGGGATTTTCATGCATGACTTCATCGGAAAAGTGCTGTGTCAGTGTCTAGCTGGAAATAAAATCAAAAGGCAACTCCCATTTATACTGTTTGTGTAGATTCCTATATACATAGGACTTGATTTGTTTGTAAACTTATCCAACAATCTGTGCATGTGTGGGCGCACATTTGAGCTTTGGCAAATGCTTATCCTCAAGTCCGCCACTTGCTTGGTTACTATGCAACCAGGTCAGAAAAACATGGACACCACAGTAGCTGAATGGCCATTTTGGGTAAAAGCGCTCTACAATAATAAACAGCTTCTGGCACGGAGAAGTTGTTTCCCAGCTGCAGATTGGTGCCAAAGTACAGAATTAACTGCAATACCATTTACTGCTGTGGAAAAACATCAGCCATCCAAACCCACATACCTTTAGAGGCTTTGAACAGCTTGTAATCCTGCAGCAGCCAGATGACTCTCACACTTCAGACGGCTGCCAGAGAAATAACTGCGCAGTTCGAGGGTTACATTCGTATAAAGTGTAGTGTTTTCTTCCCACTCTTTGGGAGAGTGTTTGGGGGGACTGAAACATGTCTCCATAATTTAAAAACTCCAGCTTTTTTATTGCAACTTGGCCATAACTGGCTATTGTGTTTTCTAAAAGCCTGGAGATGTCTTTACATGGGGACGATAAGCCTTAAAAGCACAAAACAGCTGCCTTGGATTTTTACAACGCTGGAGCAGGAGTGCTTCATGCTTATTTTGAAGTAGCTCCAAAGATATTTGGAGTGATTTGAAGGGAGATCAAGTGAACTTTACCCTCTCTCTGAGGAAGGGATGAAAAACAGACGCTGAATCTCTAAGGCTAGAATGAATGCAGAATAAAACTAAGTGAAGCTGTACATCACAATGCCATGGGTCACTCAGTCATTTTCATACATGTTTCATCTTAATCATCTATTTATGTTCTGCCTGCAATCTCTGTAAGCACATGTGAGGACAGCTTGTACCAGCTGTCAAGGCTACAGCTCGTGAAGTGCTGCGACCACAAGAGTTGTGTTGTGTTAGCCTTGCACTGACATGTCATCATCATGGCCTCAGTGACCATCATGCTTGGTTTCTTGGAATCACTGGGTATGTGACTGTTTCCCTGGCAGTGGGCCACATCAAATAGACCACTGACTGTCTGGGTTTTTGTAATTGTCAACAGTAAATAGTAGAAGGAGGGTGGGGAGTTGCAGGAGATCTCAGGCAACTTGGGTAGAGTTTCTCCTCTGCAGTAACTTCTCAGAATTTGTGTTAATCCACACTCCTGCTGTCAGCAGCTATATATGACCGTAACTGCATGATATTATAGTTGATACATATTGTTCATATGTCTACTGTACTTCCATTTTATTATTGCTTATTAGCACAGATGAAAGCCTTAGCAAAAATTTCCAAATACAAGTACAGTAAGACATTTTCTCATCCTTTCTTATCCTTAAACCCACAAAAGAAATGGGTGTAATTGTATTTTAATCCTGGGAATACTTTGTTGACAAGACTAAAGATTGTGATATTCTAAGCCAATACTGATGTTAAAGAAAATCATTAAAGATGAGAGAGTACATATTTTTAAAACTAATTTTCCCTTTACTGCAAAGAAAAATATTAAATAAAATGATAAATATGATAACAAAAAGATGCCAAATCTTCTGATGGAAAATAAAATAGATGAGACACTTTTTCAAGCTAATTGAAAATATAACTTGTTTCAGTATGTAACTTTAGCATCATCATCCCTCCCCCTTCAAATATCTCATTGTTTGTTCATATGTTATTACTCCAGAGTTATGAATTTTCTCTCTTGTAGTAAGGAAAACATGCCAAAGGACATCCTGTTCACTGGGTTGGGGAGGGATTGGGTTGTTCTCAGAAGTTGCAAAGACCTGGCAGCCATATGACCTTGTGCTACTTGAATACCTCTCTTTGCAGATACCAATCTAGTGAGCATGTGAGGAACGGGGTCATATCTTCTCATGTGGCAGCTGCTGGTCTATCTGTCGGTTGAACTGTACAGATATGACAAAGTAGGGGTTAAGATCCAGCCTTAAGAGATAGAGAATATCATCTTTGTGATTTGTGCATGAATGCATGATTGTACTGTACTCTGGGCTGGATCCAGGACTTCAATCTGTTGATCTTCCTCTCTGAAATTTGTGGGCGTAGGCTGTTGTGACTGCACCGGCCTGGCAGTCCCCCCGACTGGAGGTTGAAAGCCAGGCTCTGTGAATGGGGCCGGGCCAGGCCGGGCCAGGCCAGGCCAGGGATGACGCAGGCCCTGGTAAACAGAGAGCACTGTAGACAGCGGTGGCCCCTGCTCTGGGGCCCCTCCTGTGCCTCGGAGCACTTCCTGCCTCTGTCACTCTACCAGCAAATCCAATCCTTGATCAAAGGCCAAGGAGAAAAAAAGAGGAAGAGAAGAGCGAGGAGACAGAGAAGTGAAAAGGGCGCGGGAGATTGACGTGTACGGTGGGAGGGGGCGGAGGGGGAGCGGGTTAGGGGAAAAAACAACAAACCGCTCTTTATCTGACAGGGAAGGCAGCTGCTTGGGCCAGGGCACCTGTGTGCCTGCTGCCTCCCAGGCCCACGCCAAGCTCCGCCCCGAAGCTCATGAGCGCCAGACCCATGAAAGGTTGCCAAGGCAACACCCCCAGCCTGCAGTCTGAAATAAACAACCTTTCAACCTCATCTGAGGAGAGTAACCTTTAGATGCTCTGTGGGCAGGCTCAGGTTGGGCTGGCATCACAGAGGTGACTAATTACCCCTCTGCCAGACGCACATTGTTGCTGCTTTACATAACCATCTACTTTTGGACGATCCAAAGTAGGAGTGTTCACTTTCTGAGAGAAGAAAAGAGGAGAAAATACACCTGTTCAAGCATTTGCTTGAGGCTACGTGAACTCCTGCCGGACTCGGTCAGCACCGGTTTTAATACAATTACCGATGTCAGATTAAAAATGGGCTATCATTGAGCAGATGTCCTGGATCTTTCCCCCGACATGCAGAGGAAATCTTATTACATCTTACCAGACGGGGTAGAGACAGTAAAAGCTTTTCCTTTGGATTTAACGTGTCCTCTCTGTTTAGACTCTGCACACAAACACATACACACACTGAATCACACGCTCACCAGCGTGGAGGCTAAGCCTCGCGCTTCTAAGTAGAACTGACATCCCATTCATTTGAGCTGGTCAGAGTCCGATGTCCCCCATCTTATCTTACAAGGCTTAGCTCTGTGAAATGACATTGGCCCAACTCCAGCGCCGACCAATGCAGTGGCTAGCATCTCTGAAGCCAGATCACTCTGCAGTGCGCCATACGTGCACACAAACACACACGAGTACACGCACACTGCACAGTTCTGCTGTCCGTCTGTAGCTTAATACAGTGTTATGGTTAAATGGTGTCATTCAGAATCATTTCACAGCTGTTAATGTGCTCATGTGGCTGCTGTCCATCACTGAAAGAAAAAGAGAGGAAGAAAAAACAAGAGCTCATTGACTGATGTAAAAAAAAAAGAAAAAGAAAAGCTGAATTTCACATTATCAGCTTGATTTTGTTTTGTTCATTTCTGTAGCGTGAGTATAAAACTGACCAAGCGGAGGAAATGTTTTCCCAACAACTTAGATTAAATTTATAATGACGCCTTTTCTGCTGGATTTTCTTAGTTGTTGTTATGGGCCGCTGGCAAGCAGTGATGCTGCAGGATGAGGAAATGGTTGCCATGGTAAACACACTCACATGAATGAACATCCTTTGTGTGAAATCTTGTGACATAGTTGCCTTCATTTATGCCATGGTTAGGAAATATAGAAGATGTGCAAATACAAACAAACGAGCCAATAACCTCCAGCAGGAGTTGTGGAAGCAGAACTATTCAAGCAAACATGAATACAGACATACATCAGAACATTGTGTTCATATGATAAATTCCGTCAGTTTGGCACACTGTATTTCTGGATTTGGAAGCTCTGAAGATAATCAGACGATTTAAAGGTCCTAATATGAAACAGTTGGAACAGATGATGCTTTAACAATATGTTACATGTTCAGTCAACACTAGCATCACCCTATGTTGTCTGACGGGAGGTAACAAATGAAATCCTGTCAGCATAGCTGTACTTTAGCCTGCTATCCATGTCAGTGGTGTCATTTGTCCGGGCTGTCAGCATTGCTTCTTTTGAAGGCTTTACTCTTTCATCCCCATTCATTTAATCTTGCCCGTCATGACAGCAGAGCTCCTGTCCCCGATTCCAGGCAGGGTGGGTTCAACAGGGATGAGTGGTGTGTGGGAGTGCGGATGATTGATACCAGAGGCTCTGGAGCACTGCCATGAAACGATGTGATAAACATGATAGGTGATGAAATAAGGCCCATGCACAGTAAACGTTACCTATTTCATGGCTTCATCATTTACTTTTTGTTTGTGTGTTGTGGTTGTTACACTAACAACCCTGGGGTGGCACAAATCCTATAAGGAATAAGTGGCGTCTTTCATTTGCTCTGTGCAATTCATCTTGTCCCTAAGGTGAAAAAAGAAAGAATGAAAAATGTTGAAACAAAACCATGAAGCACGGCTTTACAAGTTTTAACATAGCTGGCAAAAGTGTTGGACTTATTTTGCATTCAACCCAGTGAATGCAGAATAAATCTGCCTTTACTCGGCATAGTCCATTAATATTCCACTCATCTCCTATGTCAGATAAAGGGGAGAGACAGACTCCTCTTCATCTCTAAAAACACCAGCTGTGCAGAGCTGTGAGACATCCACACATGCATACAAAGCTGTAAACAGAGCACTGCAGACATATTAATAGATTCATGCATACAGGCAAACTTATATAATTCAAGAGAATGCAGCCAGCTCCATCAATGTTGCATGGGGATCATCCTGCATGATTTATCACTTTCACAGACTTCTCCTTCTTTCCTCAGAAGAATACACTCATTTCAAACCGAGCCACCTGGGCATTGTTGAAAGCGAAAAGGTGGAGAGGAAGTGAACCCCGGCACGGGTAGATATCACCTATTGTGCAGTCAGGTGGGCGTTGATATGCTGCTGGCACTCCAAACAGTCCCTCCTTTCATATCCTACTCATCTTCCCCCATCTTCCCGCCAACCCTTCATCTCTAAGAGTCTCTCTGCCACTAGTGCTACTCACTATCCTTCTGCTTTCCCCCCTACCGGGCCAGAGCGAGGCATTGGTTTTACCCCATGCTCCTGAGCTTTGCTGGTTCCCAGTCCACTAAAGCGATTAGTCACTCAGACATGGAGCGGTCCAAGAGTCTGGAAGCTTTTGATAGAGCAGCGCTCACAATCCAAGTGATGAGCTCAAGGACGTTTTCGTGTCAGTGTTTTTTTGTTTGTTGCGGTCGTTTATGGGAACGGCTGCTTGAGAATGTCCATTTTCTTTGAGACTGAGTCGAGGCAATGAGCTGTAATTACATGCCACTTTTCACAATGCTTTCTCTCTTTGCCCTATCCACCGGCAGCGAAAAAGCTAACAGCTTGTGTTATCTTTGTAATGATTCACCCATCGCTTCACTTGGACATAACACTCCTCTGTTTCCCTGCACACAAAACTCGCCCATGCTCTTGCACAAATTCACTGACTGTACAGAGCTAAAAATAAGATCCTGAATTCAGCCTGATATTTGCAGCTCAGCACTGGAAATACTGAGTTATATTTCCCTCCAGAGTTTCATTAGTTTTATTTTTAGGACCAGCTGGATGGGGCTGAAACATACTAGGTGAACTGGTATGGTTTCTGGGCAATGCGGTGGGTTACCTTGTTTCCCAGGAATCGACTAAATCCAATTAAAGGAGCCCATGAACCATAGCAACATGTGGTAAACACAGCATGGCGCTCCTGCAAAGCTGTTATTCAATCTCATCAGAAGTAAAACAAACAATTACTGCAGAATGACCCTAATGCAGGAACAAATAAGAATTTATGCATGAGGAAACGTGGGTTGGGAATGGAAGTGACTCATCTGCCATGTTTGTTGGCGAGAGACTGCTTGAGATTCTTATTCACAAGAATAATGATGATACTGATGAGGCAAGCATTGTGGGGAATTTATTATTGCTGTCTAAGTGTCTTTCATGTTCAGGACAAAGCATTTCCAAATGTTTTGCATTTCAAAGAGACATTGCTGTATTGTTGTTGTTGGGCTTGATGTAAGAATGTTACTGATGCTAATTAACCAATACTAATTCTGAGATTGAATAAATTATTAGAGGGGCGTGGGTTTTTTTTGTGTGTGTGTGTGTTTTTTTTTAGAGTTTGTTAATATTTCATGCGGCCTCATTGGGTTTTTGTTACATGAAATTCAGTTTTAACTCTTGGTCATGAGGGGCGGGATTTATCATTGTTGTTGGATGGTGGATGCTCCTGTTATGACAGAGTGAAACAGGCTGCGAGATAATTAGCTCATTAGAATTCACCCCCCCCCCCAACTTCTATATTACATCCTTAATATAGATCGCCCTACAGATGGATGTGTATTCTCATCACATGCTGTGGCAGTGAGGAGGAGTGCATATGAATAGAATTCATTGTAATTTTACACAGGGATCACATTTCAAAGCTGGCTCACTCTGCCTGTTGCCATGGCAACAGTCTAACAGAGCTGGGGTATGGATGAATGGACGCATGAACACAAGACACATTAAAAAAGGAACATTTACTGCAGATTTTGGTTACCCTTTATTTCAATCCTCTACAGTAAAGATGTTTTAGCTTCATGTAAACTCATAATCAGTGTTCAAAACCTTATAATGTCACAGATGCAAGCACCTACATGAGCCTTCTGTTTGATTCCCTGAGCTGTACTATTACACACGTCAACAAATCGTGTTGACATTACTCCATACCCTCTTACACTCTGTGCAAATTATTGGTGCGACAGATGTCCGCCCTCTTCTCAGCGCATTGTGGAAAGTAAATGATGTGGTAACATAGCCTGTCACATCTGAAACTGGATACTATGATGGTTCCTCTGCCTGCTGGGACTCAGGGATGGGAGGAAGATTCGGGGACATGACCTCAAATACCGGTTACAAACAAACGTGGAACAGAGTTTGTTAAAATGTGATAGAACAGAGGGATAGCTGTCAAAAATACTGGGGAGTTTGAACGTCTCAAGCAGAGGCTAAAGACACAAACAACACATTTTGGCTTGACTCACTGCAATGAAAATTTGGATTATTTTCAAACGGGAATGTTTTATGAGTAGGCAGCCGGACTTTTTTTTCAAGTCTGTGTTCTTGAAAAAGGTCTCAACTTCAAGCTGAAAAAGCTTTCTGATGAGAGTTGAAATGCGCAAGAAAACATCTTGACTGAGAATCTAAACTGAAATAAATCAGATAGTAGAAAGTTTTTCCACACACTAAAACCCAGAAGAAAAAGACCTGCCGAAACTTATTGAAGCAAGTCAAAACTTTTTGCTGCAGAAGGGATATCACCTACAAATACTGAGACACACATTAAAGATCTCAACTAACTGATGGCTTAAAGATTACCTGTAAGCACACGGACATTTAATATCTTAGTACCTACTTAGTACTTAGTATGAAGAAAGGAACAGTAAGCAAATGTTAATTGCCACACAATGGAAACTGTAAGCAGGAGGTATAGGCCAATACACACATCACAAATCAGGGCTCCAGTTACCACACTTTGAGAAATAATTTTGATAGTGAAATATGCAGGCAGAAGTGTTATGATATGAGCTCAGCTGGGCTTGAATGAAGGGAAATGTCTAAATACAGTTATTTTTTAGTCTTATTCCTATATACATCTAAGCTGTGGTGTTTCTAACGTCCCTATGTTAGTTTCAAGCTAATCTAAAGATTTGCATATGCAGGTTCGTTTTAGAAGTGATGCAGTGATTGAAGAAACAGAAGCTTGTCAAATAATGAAGCTAGTCAAAGATTAGGCTGACCTAACATTTTGCTCCATAATCACCAAGTCATGACGCCTTTTTCGCATATTTCCTTTTGGGCTGATGGCATCACCAGTGAGCTAGCAGCCAGATGGCCTGAGTGCATCTACAGCTGACTCACAGTAACTGGTAGCTGAGTCCTTGCTCTCCACTACAGGCTGTTCATCATGCTATTCTGAGCCACAGGCAGGCGTCTCATCCTTTCCGCTGATACGCGGCATTTACTTGGATGGCAGTGAAATGATTAAATCTTGTGTTGCAGAAACGTTGCACAGAGAAAGAGATTGCCTGTGTGCGCCTCAGCCGCTGCTGAATGTGATTGAGTCGTCCTTGTGATTGGAGTCTGGCTCCCCGTCCTCTCGCCCTTCGTCTCCAGACTGGTGGTGGCTTGTAACCATGGCGACCGCTGGTCTTGTTACCTGCTCACAGGAGGGAGGAGAAGGGGAGCTTGTGACTTTGAAGCTTGGGTTACCAGCCACGGTGGATGGAGGGAGGTCGAGCAGCGGGGAGGAGGGGGACATCGCACAAAGACCACACTGTTCTCCTCACATCCATTCACTGTTCGAGCAGCCAGAGAGGCAAACAAGATCAATGGCATGAAGCAGTTGATTAGGGTAACTCAATATTACGAGTTAAGTTTCCAGAGATGCTTTTAGAGCAGCCATATCAGGCGTTCTCTGTCCATCTTTCATGCAAGCAGACACAGTCATTGCCAAGCTCTACACGCCATGAATAAACTCCTAAATGCTACCCTGACTTCATCCTTCCAAGTGGTGACACATATTATGTTAGTCTCATGCTGTAATTACACAGCTCACATTAAGGGAAGGCACATAGTTCAACGTGTACTCCCCAGATTTCTGAGGCAGGTTAGATTAATTGTACAAACAGAAATGTTGTCATGTTGCAGCTGTCAAACACAACATCTCCGAAGCTCTTTGGGGTGAGTTTGCACTCATTAGTTGCTGTAATTCATCATTTATACCTTAGCGGATCAGCAGTATGTACCTCACCCTCACTGGTCTCACCTCAGGGCCCCCTTCAGTCTTTATTTACCCTCTGACTTATTATTGAGAGGCTGCTTTACACAGAGAAGTAATTAATTTTTGACTAATGATGTGCCAGTTGCTTGACAACTGCAATTACATCTTAATGAGTGAAAAGCTTAGTGTCAAATGATCGAGATGCAGTTTGATTGGTGCTAAATAGCTTTTAAGCCCATAGAAAAGCCAATGACAACATGTGTGGGCTAAATAAACATTTTCATCTTCTAACATCATCCAACCGAGTGTGATTTATGTAGTGGCACTAAGTACAGTGAGTTGTTCATTTTAGAAACGGCTGTAGTGCGGTAGGAAAACAGACTGGCAGCAAAGTAAGCCATTCTATGTGTGTCAGTAAGACTGTCAGATGCTCACCTTTGTGCTTTTTGTGTGGGTTACTGCTAGCCGAGAGAATCAAAGCTGGAACTGTACATTCACTCAGCGCCGAGCAGCTGCGCTAATGGCCTCAGGTCTCCTCCTAAAAGCAGGCTGAAGCATTCCTGAGCTGCATGAATGGGATTTGTTGTTATGATGGAGCGAGGCAGGCAGTGGCCAGATTTGGAAGGACTGTTGCTATGGAGACCACTCCAAGGCCCAGAAGCAGCTGTAGGCAGTCAGCTGATGCCCACTGGGTAAATGCTTTCAAACAGGACTTGCTTAATTCTTTATTTATTTCACTTTCAGTTCAGCAAAAGCCTCTCAGGGGACACAAATTGCCGCCGCCATTTTGTGTCCACAGTGCACGCGGACCCAGTCACCCCACATTACGCCTGTTCTGGGTCTATGTACAATTCTGATACTGAGCAGCATGATAAATCATGCTCACAAATAAATAATTAAGATGTAAAGGAAATTGAGTCGTTTTTTTAAAGCCAAAACAAGCTAAATCTGGAGTTTCCCAATTCATACATTTTTGTTCTTTGATCACTTTAATATGAAAGATCTTGATGTATGCATTTGATTGCAACAATTCTGATGTCTCATTTGGTTCCAGAAGTCTGCCTCACGTCTAGTCTTTTTTGCTTTAGGAAAAAGAGCCCCTCCTTATGCTGCTCTCCGTGTTAATGTATTCAGCATGTCACCATGTGAGTCACATGTTACTTGTGTCATGTGTCTCTGATGAACAATCCACTGTCTGTGCGAGTCGTGGTGAATTGGACCCGTTTGAACAGATAATGCGGCCCAGCACGTCAAAGGGGACAATGAGATCTTTTCTGGTCCGGAAGAGAGTGTGTAACCCTATCTGCGGCTTAAATGGAGCGAGATAAAGAGTGATGTATCAATACTGCCACTATACCGCAGGAGAGAACAGTGGGTGTGGGTCATAGCTCAGTTTCCAGTTGCTGTTTTGTGCAAGTCATGAATGATATTCTTACAGCTTGTGATATGAGCCCACCTTATTTTTGGGGAATATAACGTTTCAGTGGCAATGCCATGTGGCTTCACAGCATCAAGCATTTCCCTTCATTTGACTTAACCGTTGTGTCATATCTGGACCAAACAAAGATGCAAGTTGTTACAGACCATCTCACGACACCTTTTTATATGAGTCAGTTTGCTTATCATGAATTAGTAAGACTGTGACTTCAGTGCATCGGAATGATTTTCAGTGGTGTGACACCTTAACCTGGCGTCAGTGAAAGGTTGAGGTGGGTGTAGGTTTGTTTGCGCGCAACGGCATTTGTTTGCACTGCAACTTATCCAGCTCACCTTACCCTGCTCTACCAGTAATCGTGGGAAAGAATGCGGCTCCTCTACTGTACTTGTTTTTCTTTGTGCTGTAGGTGTGGCCAGGTCATCGTGTGAAATGTTGCCACCGCTTCTTGTGACAGCCATGCCTCCCAGGTGTCACCTTTCCAGATGAGCGTGTTGATACTGTAATGGGGATAGACTCCAAACAAACTGGAGCTGGAGTGACTTCATTCGCCTTGGGTGGTTCACAGCAATGTGCAATGGTTTCAGTTAACATTCATCATTGTGCTCTGGAACTATAATTAGTCAGGAGATTTATTTGGACTGGTACACCTTCCTTGTGTCTCGGAACTGATGACGATCTGATTGCTTAAAGTACATGATAAACCGTCTCATCTTGAGCAAGCAATTAAAAATATTGTGTGTGCAGTTGGTCATCCAGCTACAGTCATACAGTTGATATCCTTCCTACAATGTTTTTCTGCATTTTATTTTAAAACACATGCTGTACACTTTTGGTATGTTCAAGCCCTTTTACAACTTTGTGTAAATACTAGACACTTTGCTGAGGTTTGACGAGGCTCTGCCACAGTTGGGCCCATTTAAAGCAATGTTTCCCCCACCGTCAGCAGCTGCTTTCCATCTAGTGGCATTTTCCTTGTCTAACCCCCCTTCAGTCCCTTCCCCTCTCCCCCACCACCATCCCCTCTTTCTTCACGTCAAACTTGGCAGCCAAGTTTACACTCGGATTTTCAAAGCCGCCCTGTTCTCTGTCAAATGTTGCGTGGCAACATCAAACGCTCTGCCGGACAGAGCCTTCCTGGGATTCCAGCGTGGTGGGCGGATAATTGGAGGCAGGCCTCAGCGGATCTGGCAGATGTGTGATGAGTTTTTACTGGAGCGTTGTTTTTTTGGAGCAGTGTGTGCGTGTGTGTGTGTGTTTGAGAGGGGGGTGAGAAAGGGGATTTAGAGGGAAAACATAAGGGCTTTCTTTGTTGTCATCCCTGGTCCTTCTCTAAAGCTGGCCACAGGGGTGTCTTATTGGCCAAGCGAGGCCTGATTGTGGCTGTAAACATTGCATACAGACACGATATCTGAACCCAGCATGTGGAATTTGATGTCTTAGGTCAGACTCAGAAAGCCTTTAAACCTCAAAAAAAAGATTCAGACGTGTGCTTTTTTAAATTTTTTTCTTCTTTGACGTTTTTTTCCCCCCTGGAAGCTGGATTTTTCTGTTACTTTTGCAGAAACACCCAGATAATTACTGGGCACCGTTCTCTGTGGTGTGACCGCGGTTTTGGAAGAAGGTCACAGCAGCTCCTGTCAAACATGTAGTGATTACAAAGATATGCTGGAATCCCTTTCCCCCCCTCCTCACTTCCCACTGTAAAAGCAGGAATGCAGTATTTGAATTCTTAGTTTTCTTGTCCATCCATCACTGAGCAGGCATAACAGAGACCCCTACTAGCTCCTCCCAAGTCAAAGATGGGCTTCTATTGAAAGTGGAAGAGGCCAGGGCTGTGGAGAGGGAAGACAGGATAGGGGGTGGGGGGGTTACTGGGCTTGGGAATTTGTTTGACAGAGAGGGAAATGGACAAAGAGGGAATAAGATATGCAGACAAAGTTCCAAAAAAAAAGAATGAAACACAGCCCTCCCATGTTTTTGTTAAGCCCCTTGGGCTCAAGCAGACAGTATTATGTTTAACTTTTTTCTTTTTACACAGGAAGGTAGTGCAGATGTTCCCGAGAGCAGGCTTGCGGTTTCCCTGTTTTCCTTTTGCTGGTCTGTTCTTGGCTCTCCAGCGTTGCCAAGGCGCTCCCTTACTCGGTGCTAGCGTTTTTGTTTTTCCTGAGAGTGGGGCTCCAACAGGAGGGTCATCTCCAGGCCAGCTCCAAATGAGAAATAGTTGGCCGGCTGCCCTGGCGGCCACTCAAATCCGCCCTTTTGAAAAGATTACTGTGCTGCTGTTGCCGCCGCCTCCTGTGGGGCATGCCAGATCTGCTGAGGGGAGAGGAATGTGCAGGAGGGCTGGAGGAGGGAGAGTGAGAGTATGGACCAGACAGAGGGCATTGGAGGATGGAGGATGGAGGGTGGGGGTGGGCATTTCATTTGACCTCTTTCAGAAAGTTTTCCTCATTACTTTTCCCTCTTACTCCCCTCCTTAAACGCTTCAATTTCTGCAGTACATAACAGGCCACAGATCGTTCACAAATAAAACCTGACAGGGTTTTCGCTCCCAGCCAAGGGCTATGTGACACAGTCCAGCTCAGCTGCCTCCCTCCCCTGGCCGTCTTTTGGCTGCTTGTTTTTGTTTCTTTAGGACAAGTGATGAATGATCGATTGATAGCATTAAAGCCCACTGTGAGACTGCTGCAGGCTATCTCTGCTAAGCTGCTTTGCCCGATAGGCTGCTGACTGTGAAGACTCCTATGCCGGAGCAATAAAAGTTGATTTGTGGGGGCATTGTGCAAAGCCCAAAACACTTAAGAGAGGTGTGCATGTCTCCTCTGGCCTGTCACTATTAATACCACCTCACCAGTGCTGGACCCCCATGTCTCTCCTGTGTTTACTCTTAAATAATGCGTCACACTTGCACAAACTCCCTTTCATTCACATGCAGGATGAACAACTTTCACATTGGCTACAAGGAAAATTTCAGTAAAGCTTCAGCATATTGTTTCTTTTTTCCAGCATAGAGGGCATTTTTCTTCTCTTGAGTGCTTCTACAAGGGATCGTTTTTAGTCCTGCCCAACCTGATTGAACAACCTTAACATCCAATCCTTTCAGGCTCAGATTACACACCCATCCTGTTTTGGCTTGGATTATCCTCAGAAAAAAAATCTATAACAATTGGTGAAACAATGATTGTAAAAGGAGCCTGACATATTTGGCCTCTTTATTTAACAATACGCCCTCAGGGGACGCATGCCCCACGTTGGATTTATGAAAAGGGCTACCACAGTAGATAAAATCACATGTTAACATGGTGTCAGGCGAAAGGAAACACTTTTCTTCTATTATGAATCACTGTTTATGATTTACACAGGGATCACATTGCTGGAGACTTTGATAAATGCTGAGTAATTACATCAGTCCTCTGCCATGAGAATGCTGGATCCACCCCAGAGATCATCAACTGCTGACGGATTTGAAGTGATGAGGCCTTGGTGGGTGGTCCTTATCTTGAGCGTTGGGAAATGAGGCCAGACCTATAAACACCCCACTCACCACAGAGGAAGCACCCATGTATGAGAACTCCACCCTAAGTTGCTGTAAACTTCGACTGCGCCCAAATATTTAAGGAAAAAAGCTCATCTAAATCCTTTTCCAAGTCTACTTTTCTCACAGCACTTCAGAGCAGAGAGAACAACAACCCAGCTTGGTTTAATTTGCGAGACTGGTTTGTTCCAGTAAACATCACTGCACATGCAGGAACAGTCGGATCATTGCTATTAGAGCGTCTGCTCTGAGCTGACACCGTAAGTGTGTGTTCCTGAGTCACATCATCTGCTTAGCAACGTGCACGCTGGGGAGAGCAGGACAGAGCAATGTGATTGGGGGAGACCAGGACCCTCCGGACACAGAGCTCTAATTGCAAAGCTGTTTTTCTCCTCCACTTTTAACAGATGCAACATGCCATCCACAGAAAAAAGGGTTGCATAACTGGATTTTATATCAGAAACCTCCTCCTCTGTGTGTCTCCGTCAATTTCCATCCTTTTATACCCTCCCCCTATTCCTGGTCCTAGCAACCCCATCTCTTTTGATCCATTCCCTTATAAGAGCTGAGGGTAAACCATGTAGTTTTATGCTATTTTAAAGATGGTACATCGACAGAAAGGAATGACTTACAGTCTTATGATCTTTTGTTTTTATTACAGATAGTGTAGAATATACTACTCTTGTAGTCTTGTGTATGTCAGTTTAGGGCACAAATGAAAAATCTTCATTAAATGGTTTGGAGGCAGTGTTGCTGAGCTAACTGGGGTCTTTGGGAGTGTTGACAAAGAGCGCAGAGTGGCCAGCCTTTGTGCTGGAGAGCTGAAAGAGCAGTTTCCATATTGGGACAATATTCACTGTGACCTCTGACCCAGCTCAGAGGCGGCGGCTGGAGAGCACTCAGGGATTTGCTGACCAGAAACACAAAGCATTCCAGGCTCACACACATCTTCACATAAGAGAAACTGAAAACATGTTGGCACAAGCAGACGATGCACACATGCACACCAACTGTTACTTTTCGTTCATCAGCCCTCTGGGCCAAAATTTTACACATGCAAGCATTTTGCTGTCTGACGGGGGCAGGGCAGACTTGGCTGGGGGAGATGAGAATATTTGCAACACGTACACACACAGACTGGTGATCTCAGCGTGTAAGGGAGGGCAAACATGAAGTATTTGTTGCCACAGGGCCAAGAGAGCAAGAAAGAATGGTTGGTGGGGATCAGTTGTGCTTTGTGGGAGATGGGAGGGGAAAAGACATAGCACTGATGAATTTTTTTCCACATTGGTCTCAGGGAAAACAAAGAAGAATTACGCAACCTTAATGTCACTAAACCCTGATTACAGGCTTTCATGTGAAAATCAGGGCTGTTATGTGTTACGGCTACAGTATGAACAAAATATCAAATATACTGGCTTTTACGCGTGTAAAAGACTTTCTCCACCCTGTGCTTTGTATTTTATTTTTGCATGCATGCACACATATGGGAGTGTGTGTCCTGTATCAGGGGAACAGAGTCTTATGGACTGTTTCCATGTTTGGATGACTGCAGCTGCCATTAACAATAACTCTGAGAGTGATGTCCAGTGTGCAGAGAATGTTTTGATGTTTGGGAGCTTGGCAAGCGAGGGTGATAGGAGGACAGTCCAGAAATAGAAATGTGTCATGAAAACATCAAAATGAAGAATCATTTCACTGTAAAGGCTAGTTTCATAATCGCCCCAGAGGCACCGGGGCTTGTCTGTTCCATTTGAGTTCCCTTTTTGCCCTAATTCACTTCTGCAACTCGAATGCATTTAACCCAGTGTCAGCTCTGACTAGCCCCGCTCGCTTATCCCAGCCTTTTCTCCTGTCAGGTCATGTTTGTTACGAAAGAGTTGAGTTGAGATTTTTTCCCCCCTTTATTTGGGAAGTGCTGCCAACATCAAAGCTATGATGATAGCTGGGTTACAGTATGTGAGTAACCAATTATCTGCCCTCTAAGATCCAGCAGGGACAGAAGAGCTCAAACATAAGGAAACAAGGTAAGGCCCGACTGAGATGACTTCTGTGAAGTCAAAATCCCCCAGCCTAGCACTCATTCTGCTTTTGAAGATTGTACTGGGATTTGCTGTCTGCACACTTAGAGTGGATCTCTAAATTTATTGTATTCCGTGTTTTTTTTCTGTCAATGTTTACATAAGAGCATGAAAAAGCAGCACATTTTGTCATGTCCGTTGTTCTTTTGGACATGACCAACTCTTTCACCACAATTTCAGGACATTGTTAAAGACCAATGGAGCTTCAGCTTTGAAGTGATGCTTTTGTTGTAGCTCTATGACACTGGGAAAATACCTAAACATCATTCTGATGGATTATTGTTTCTTGCCTTTACATTTCTCTGCTGCTATCAAAAGGCCTATATAATCACGTAGAAATTGTATACTATCTTACACTTGACAACCTTTGTATCTTTTGAATGTGAAAGCCTGTTGATCATCACTGGGAGGCCCTTGCCACTCAGAGATAAATGGACCCAAGGCTTAATGTAAGAAACTATTTGTGATTTTAGACTAGTTATTTGGACTACTAGGACCATGTTAAGCAGCTAACCAATAGTAGCCAATTAGTCCTCTGAGCTTCATTGCTTCATTTCCCAAAAGTGAACAATGCTAATTACCAAACAAGAAAAGCCTTTAGAATGAAACGGTCGAGCCAAACCCATCTCCACTCATCGTTTACCCACATAACCTGCTAACCCAGCCTGGCTCCAGCCTGAACATCGGATCAATGTAGATCCAGATCAATAGGCTTATTAGAGCTGCAGCTGAGTGGTGAACAAAGCCGATTAGCTGAGTCTCCATGGCACGTCCCCCCAGGTTTAGGGGGAAAAACAGAACAGGTCACCAGTCACAAGGTCATTTCACCCTTTGGAGATGCTGGTTGTGCATAGCGGCGCAACCCACAGCCTCTCAGCACATATGATTAATAGAATTAGACCCAGGGAAACATTGATCAGCACTCTATCTATGCAGAGAACCCATTGATATCTAACCCTGTTTTGCACGTTTTTTAGAACAATTGTTCAAGCTACTGCTGATGCTAACATTTGAAGGAACTAATCAGGCCTTTAGGGAAGAAAAGATGTGGACGTAAAGTCAGTGTGAATGTGGGATTTCTTTAGACATCAGAGGCTGATTGATGAGCCACAAATAGACGGCAAGTCTATGACAGTCAAAGAAAACAAAGCACATGGCAAGTGTTTCGGGAGAGTCTTTCCAAGAATCAGTTTCATATCATATACTGGTAACCCTGGTAAGTAGCAGATTGTGAGTCATGCCTCTTCAAATTTTGGGAAAATAAAACCTTACAGTGGAGGAAAAACAGACCAATTTACGCTTTTAAAGGTAAATTCATCATAACAGTAGCCAGGGATTTATAACTTTTTTCGCTCCTGGGTGTATATGTTGACCAACAGAAATATTCAGTGGTTTGTATGTATGTTACTCCTTGTCGCAGGCAAGACTGATATGGATGTGAAATAGATTAAACCAACACTGTACATATTTTTTTAAGGCGAGCACTGATCATTAGAATATAAATCACCCACTGTGGGCTGTGTAGATAAAAGAGAGGACTGCATTCAGCCGGAAAAGCAACTTGTCTCATGTGTTTATGTTTGTGACTACCATGTGTAGCAGAAGATGAATGGGCTGCTCTTTCTGCTTTTCCACAGAGATATGGAGCCTGTGTTTTTGCACTCTCTTTGTGAATGGGATCCCCTGCAATATACTATGTTCACTGAAACTAATGGCAGTAAGACTGTGTTTGTCTGCTTCCACTCCCACCAAATCCCCCTCCCGCACGACTCAGCACAAAAGCCACCTTTGACTGGGAGGCCTGCAACGAGTTGGAGAAAGGAGTGGGGCAGGGGAATATCTTATGACTAAGAGGCTGCGAATGCTATTGCACAAACTGTGTGTTCAATTAATGCGGCATCATCACAGATTAGCTGGCACGCAGGGCTCTGAGACCACCTCCAAACATACCCCTTGCCATAGTTTTATCCAAAATAAGACAATGCATTCCTCAGCAAGTGAACTTTTTATTGTGTTTAGGTCTGTTTTTTGTAATTTAGTGAAGTATGTTTCAGAGTGCCTTTATTGATCTGGAGTCTCTTGCTTTGTGTGCTGGCTCAGGGCTTATTTGCAGTTGCAGTTACAGGAAATGGATCCCTGGAGCGATCTGGACTCAGCTGATCCAATTAAACGCTGTGAATAATTGATCTGACAGTGAAACTGAGCCATATCACATGGGAACAGTGACATCACCGTGTAGGGGTTGAAAAAGTATTCCTATGCAGCTGGACTGCCCCAGGTCATTTGCTCCACAATCAGTTCACTGTATCTGATTACCGCCTGTGAAGGACACAAAGCAGACCATGAGGACAGAAAAGGAGGTTACAACAGCATTATAACGCTCAGCAAGACTGTACAAATACAACAAACTCACTGATAACTGGAGCCTGGAACCTCATGAGATTGTCACATGTTGCAGTCTGTAAACCTGAGCTCAATAAGCTGAGAGAATTGAAGTGTTCATTTCATGCTGAAGATAGAAAAAAAACAAAACCGTCTTTGTTTCCTCTCTCACAGTTGCTGTTCCTCTCTCATTTGAGGTCTTGGGCGAGCTGTTCTACATTACATGCTACAAAGGCTATCCCAAAAGAAGACCTCCATATGAACCAGATGGACTCTGCGTGGGCCGATTATCTTTCTGGCCATGAAATAAGGTGTAAATAGGAGCCATCTTTGGCCTTGGCCTTGAAAGAAGCTTAGATTGTAATATCTAATGAAACCCCTCCAGAGAGGTCTGCTCCTACTGCTCTTCGCCTTTTCATCTACAGCTGCACCACAAATGAGAAAAGGAGGCTGTTGAACATCCAACATCTTGTTTGAATTAGACTTTAACCTCTGGGCAGGAACAAGAGGAGCTTGTGGAGGTAGGGGTGCTCTCTATGTCGACCCTCGGTTTTTTTTAAGAGGGAGGAAAGGGTGTGGGGACCCTCTTCCAGCTGATTCTCATGTTGCAAATTTTTTGCTGGGTTGGCACATTGGACATGGTCATAGTGAAGTCCAAAGTCCCATGATTCATCAATGAGTCTCATGCAGTCACACATACTGTAGTCTAGACAGATTATGTAAGTCTGGGTTGATCAAGTAGAATGATTAATGTCTTGCTGTTGAAGGTGTCAGCAGTATTGGGCCTTATTTATGAAAGGCATCGTTCTTTATGAGAATCTGGCTCCAGTCATTTCATTTCTGCTCTGCAACACTCAGTCTGAAATAAAGCTTTCTGCCAGCAGTAACAAAGTATTTCCCTTCTAGAGTATTGACATTTGGTGTAACTAATGTGCTAGCTGTTGTAACTCTTAATAAAGATACTTAAATATGATTATGTTTAATGTTATTTATAGCGCACAAAAAAACAAAACAAAAGAAAAACAGTAACCCCCCATCTTCCTGTCCAGCATCATGGCTAGAAGAATGGTTTGAGAATTGGACCTCTTCAATAAATTGTCATTGCAGGCAACAATGTATTCTAATCTAGAAGAAAAAGTGAGGACCAAAAACTTCTTTTTTATTAACTCTCTTATTTTTTTAGGGTCAACTCCTAATTTTTACATTTGCCATTTTAAATAAATCAATAACAGCCATGCTTTATTTGTAACAAGAAGCGGAACGGAAAACAAAATCAAAAAGAACTATTCCCCTTGTTCTCTTAAAAACCTACTTATTGGCTACATACATATAACTGAAGAAATTTGCTCCATAAGAATTTAAATTTGTGACACTGTGCAGCATTGAATAGATATCTCGAGCATTCGTATGCATTGTCTTTTATTTCTGCAAAACCTCAAGACTGTGTTAGGGCCAGTGAAACAGTCTTAATTTCTATACATCATGGCATTAAAATGTATCATATTTGTCTGATAAAACAAACTCCGGTGAATACTTTTCTGGCATCTGGCTGACTCCTGTGAAAGCAGATTTCCTTTCGCCCATCTCAAGCTTTCATCTGACATGCCGATGGTTTGATATCATTATGAGGAACAGTCTTTTGAAAAGAAGTAGACATAGTTTTTTTCCTCCAGAAGAATAAACAGCAGCATTTAGTTTGTCTAGTGATAAGAACAATAGGTCTGCAATACTTCAGCAAGGGTCTGGTGAAGATTTTAATTGATCAACTTTCACCTTTACTTTGATTTAGATTGTTATCCTTTATTATTGTATTCTATCTGTTTGTTTCCAGTAGTAGTTTTGTTTTTCTCCCATTACAATGCCTTGTTGCTGTTAGTAATTCAGGTATTTTCGGTTCTGTGCTCACCTTAATCTCAAAGTATTTTTGTTCCTTTTCACTGAACTTCCCTTTATGTATCACTATTAAAATTTGTTGTTAACATGCTCCCAATCATTATTGAAAGCTAAAGCTTCAGAGGCCTGAAGAGGGAAACGATTAGAAAAGGACAGTTGGAGTTCTGTCCATCCTCTAATTTTCTTCTACAATCAACTTCATGCATTGCTAGAGAATGTCCCTCGCCTGTCAAACTGGGTAATGGCAAAGTACACAAATGACAGGAGAAGTTTAATTAAATCTCAACAACACATCGACATAAGCCTTACTTCCTGACAGAAGGTCATTCGATGTAACCATGGAAATACGGAACACCAGCAGTATGTTAAAAAGGTAGCAAGGGGGGTTACGCTTGGCGTCTAAACTGAAACTATGGCTGAGGAATTTTAGTGGGTGGGTTTGGACGCATGTTGAATATTAAAATATTCTCTCTAAATGAAGTCAGAGTTGCCGTGCCTCCATTCATTCCACCACTCTGATGTTCTATATCCATTAACATATGTTAATGCTCAATACGCAGCACGACACATCCAGGTCTCTGGACAACCATGGTATTTTTAGACGTGCACTCATTAGTGCTGAGAGATCATTTGTAATAAAGGACGGGAGGGGAGAGGGGACCCAAATGTCTGTGAAAGATGGGACCCACATTCAAACACCTGAGGATGGAGTGAATTCAATGCGTAGTGAAAAGAGCAAACGTGAGATGTGAGAGGCAGCTTGGTCGAAGAGTCTGAGAAGGGCAGTGCAATAAACTAGTTAGGGCAAGGGTGATGAAATTATGCAGCACATTATGCAGTGCCTGGATTCTTCAAGTTATACCCCTATAATACGGACAACGCAGGTAGAGCCGAACGGGTTTCGTCTCCTTTAAGCACTGCCATGCTTCGAGGAGTGAATCTATTGTTCCCAACAGGATCAACATTCCTCCAGCTTCAGGGCCATAATTCAAATGAGCTTGTCACTTTTATTAACAGAATCATGCATGGTATTGATTAATGGACTCCTCGTTGAGAACTGATCCATTATTCTTCTCTGAAACTATATACATTTATGTGCTGCAGTCAACATGCACCATATTTCCTGTTTGAGTCATGCAAGGGGGTATTGAATTGTGGAGGGTGGTGTTTTTTTTTTTCTGTAATGGCATTCTGATTTAATTTGCTGCAGGAGGGAAAGTGCCGTTCAGTCCGTTGCCTTCTCCAAGTAGAGGTTAGACTTGATAAGAATATGGTGTCATTGTCTCACAAAGAGGAAACAAACGCATATTGCATAGGAGACGAGCTCAACCACTTCCCTCCTCTCATCGGTCTTTCAATGAGATGCAGCCCGGAACAACAGTGCCCCCTAGTGGCCATGATTAATCTGGTCCAAATGTCAGACACTCTCAGAACGAAATTTGTCTAAATATTATGTCTATCTTACGCATACAAGCCTCCGTCTCTGACAGAGTAATGATATGATAACATCACTGATAATGTTTAATCATAAGGAGAACATTTTGATCATGAGATCCTACTTTATCAGTCCTACTTTTTATGCCTCCATCTAAATGTAAAACAGTCCAATTATCCAGTTTCTATAAGATTTTTCAGTCTTTTGATCAGTCGCCCAAAAGAAACTGTAGTTTATGAATTTTTCTTTGCCACTTATTCTGTTTCCTTAAATGCTGAGCTTTTCTTGTGAAACATATAATTGATATAAGTTTTCTTTTAGAAAAGCTTCGGCATCCAATTATAAAGTCCAGCCACTGAATACATAATTACTAGAGACTAAAGTTTTGATCAAGTACAGAGCTTTGATATATCATGTTGAATCGGATTAAAGTCAAAATCGAAAGGCTTAAACTGATTCCTACATCCCTCAGCAATGAGACAGGGTGCCACTTATATTGGGCCATGTGGTCCGCTGGTGATAATATAAAGGCCCAGAAGGCCCTTGAGGACATCATTATCTGTAATGTTTTCCTCAGACTGTCATGTCTGTAAAGATTGATCACAGCATTTACTCAGGGGCATAACAGTTGATAGAGCCTACAGACCCTTGTAGAAAAAAACAGAAGTGGAGACGACAGGATGGTGAGTGTGATTCAGACCACAGGGCGTTGATTTCTGAGAACGTGGCTCTGGAGGCTGGAAGCACGAAACAGATGGCAACATGGTGCGCTTATTCCTACGAGGCTTCACATGAAACAAGAAGTATGAGATTGCTTTCCAGGTTTAATGCAACTAATTTGGATCTGATGAAGAACGTGCGAGCCGAATGCCAGCAATGGGGACTTTCAACCAAATCTGAAAGGATTTTATGAGAGGCCAGATGTGACAAACAATGAATTTGATTCAAATGTGTTAAACCCCACAGGGAATTTCACAGGGACACCTTATCAGATTAGATTCAGTGTAGAGAAAGTCTCATAAACAGGAGTTATTTTACCCATGTGTCTGTGCATCAGAAGTCTAACTGTGAGCTCTAACTGTCGGCCTCAAAAAGCAAGCAAATTGATCTGTGTGAGTGCCTGTGTCCATCACATCAACTCAAAACATTGAATTAATCATTATGTACTGTAAAGAGGCCTGGGATGGTTAGGTGTCATGGTATGTTATGAATAGTGAAGAGATTATGGACTAAAATGCTTACTGTAAAAGGTTTATAATTATGGATAAAAGATTATCTAAAATGTAATAAATACAAATGCAAGAAATTATTTGGGGTATTGGTACAAAAGAAAAAAAGATTGAAAAACTTGAATAATACTACCACTCAGAATCTTTTAAAAAATGTAATATAAGGAAATGTAATCTCATATTAAAAATAAACAAATGTTCCCAATGTTTTACTGTTGACAAGTGACATAAACCAGGATGAGATATTCTAATGCAATCTATTGATCAAAATAATAGATCATTCTAAGCTAAAGCATGTCCACATCTGTGATACAGTGTTATACACACGCAACTAACTGAATTCTTGGAGAATGAGGGATAATTAGAGTACATGGATATAAACGGAAATCTATCTACTGGATATGTCCTAGGGGAGATATTTTCCAAAGGACACTGCAATCTGAAACAAATGTGTAAAATAAAGCCAAATTGTGTAATGTTTCAGTTGTGTTCACATTATTCGATATCTTTAAATCAACAACAGAGAATTGGAATAAATAAAATATGCATAAGCTGCAGTTGTTGTTTTTTAACTCTTTACAACCAAATGACTGTTTTCTATTTTGACCAGAGCAAACTTTCAGAGTTATATCTTTATATGATAGAGAGTGGAAACATGCAATCCAATTTCCTACCCATTTAACTCCTGACACGCTGAATTTTGTCTGACAAAGGGTTCACTAACATTGACCGGTATTGATTCTTTTGGAGGCACCAGACAGAACAGTCTTCTTTCCAATTAGGATCAATACAGGTGTCTAGGACAGCATCATCAGATCCCTAACCCTTGTTATGTATTGATTTCTGTATTTTTAGCCATGCTAGATTTATGTCTCAGGATGTGTCGGTCGACCACCTCAGTCAGGCTGAATTATTTCAACCTAACAAATTACCATGATTTTCTTTTTAAAGAAAAATTAAGAACTATCCTTAGTTCTTCAAATCTCACCTAACACAGCTCTTCTATTCATGGAGCATGATGTGTTCTGGAATCCCCCCTTTCAACAAAGGAACATTTACAGAAATGAAAAAAAGGTATATATATTTCTTTGAAAACTGAGGGAACCTTTCTATTAAATGCAACAAACCCACTCAGGCAGAAAACAGCTTTAACAGCTCTCAAACAGCAGACAGGCCGGCTGATTGCAGGGGGGGTGGGTGGGCTCAGTGTGTCTGCTTTTAGAGGCTATGTTGGCTCAAGTGAAGCCTAACTGGACGCAAATCATCTGGAGCACCATCCAGAGGGGCGGGCGTGTGGGTGGATGGGAAGGCAAAGCAGATAAAACGAATCCTAAAAAGCTCCTGGCAGCTGAATAAAACGGGCCCAAAGGCTGTCTGTCATGGCATGGTGTTCAATCGTTGGCCCCCGTCTTTCTTTTTCTGGCTTTGTTCATGTCCTGGTTTCACACAGCTTTCATCTCCCTCCCTGCCTCTCCCGTAGGTGCATGCGTAATCGCTACCTAACACAAAGAGGAGAAGCAAACATGAATCCACAAACATTACACAAGTAATTAATTCCTGTCAATTCACTCTATCTGTCAGTTCATCTGCCAGTGTTATGAGCTTGCCTTTTCTTTGTATTGTTTGTCTGTATTGCTGTCAGAAGAACAGAGTGCCTGGGGTTCACATGATCACCACTTCCATCGCACTACCTGGACCTACTGTGACTTATTCAAATGATGCAATGAAGCCAACTTGTTTGATCCGTATAGCTCTGAATATTCTAATTTGTCCACTTTAACACGTCACGTCAGCATTTGGTGCATGAATCCCTTTTCATAACTTTACTCAGCAGGGGCAGACTACAGTTACAGACGATTTCCCTTCGCATTGCGGATTAAAATAAAACAAAGACTTTCAGATGTGCAAAAGGCCCCTTTAAAGAAAATCACCACGAAACATGGTTATGATATATTCATGACAGCAATAAGGAGGATATTCACGTGTCCTTGTCCTTGACTTAAAACAATCCACTGAGCAACAAACAGCACTGAAGTTGGTTGCCGTTGGTCCAGACAGTACTTTTAACATTGTACCAAATAATGATGGAAAAACCCTTTCACACTTCACATTGATTTGCAGTATGTCCATTTACAATGTTTCACTGTGCATATTTAAAAGGATACCATGTTTGTACCATGCACATTTGCTTTGAAATTCATCCCGACACAGTGATTGCATCATCTCACAAATGTTTTTCCTGCGGCCATGAAATGGGCACAACAGCTGGCCTGTCACAAGTTGTCGTCTTTGTGAGGGAAAACAGGGGGGGGGGGGGGAACTAGCCGCAAAGGCTTTTAGAGGATTCTCCTGACACATTGCCACACCCTCCGTTGCACTCTTCAACTCCAGATGGGGCCGACTCCCTCGCTTATTAAAGATTTAGCAGGTGAGTCTGCCACCGTACCCCTGACCTTCACCGGTGTGGCGGCGGTGCTGTGCCCGAAACCAAGATGGTGGGCGTCCGGGGATGCGAGGGGGCTGGGAGTTGACAAACGACTTTGCTGGCTTTGCCAGGCGACACACTGTTGGCAGGCTGTCAGAAGAGAGAATGCAATATCATTTGTTGTAAATTACCAGCCCACACGAAGTGACACAAGACAGCATAACGGCAGAGCTGTTCTGACAGCTCCTGCAGCTGCCTGGCAGAGCACACACCTGTCAAGGAATGAGAACATATCAACACACACGTTCATGCTTTCACCCAGCTCTGCCGATAAGACACACAAAAACCCACACACCGACAGATTTGACCTCGACTCCCCACGATGCAAGAAAGAAAAATACAACTTTCACAAAGGAAACTGTTTGCTTCTGGTCAAATCTGAATTTGAATATCTTCCATCTTGTAACAACCTGACATGGGTATTGTTTTATTTGTCAGAAAGGATGCAACTGAAAATATCCCTATCTTAATGCTATAAATGTAGTTTGGTACATTTGGGAGTAATTAGTACAGGTTGTCATTTATTAAAATGTTAATTTTCCATAGAGACTACCAAATGGTTTGGTATTTTTCCAGCTGTCTCCATCACAACAGATCATAAATGGGCCAATGAAAATCTGATTTGATGTTACAGTAAACATTTCTTTTGTTTACACTGAAATAAGGTGGCAGACAAGGAAAGAATAATAAAAGCAACCGAGGCAGCTGCTGCCACAGTCTGTGCGGGAGTGATAATCAGCAACAGCCACTCAGAAAAGCCCTGTGATGTGTAACATCGCTTCTGACAGCCCTACTCTCGGGAGACAGTCGGCTGGTATTTTGGCGTTGTAAATATAAGGAGTGAAAATGGATGAAAGTCTCAATGGAATATTTGGCTGCTGTAAGACAAAGTCATTGAAGTCATTGTAGCTTTGCGGCACATCTAAAATGGACCGGTTGGGAGGTCTCAAGCGACATGGGTTTTATGTAAGCAAAGTTTAACAGCTTTGAGGAGCATGTACTGTAGGTGTTGTGAGGAGGATCTAATATCCAGATACTGACTGCAGCTCATCTGATGAGTCCTGTTTTCTGTCGTAAATTTGTGATCAAGAGCTTCTCTTTTTTTTTTAAAATGAGACAGCAAGGAAAAAAACATTCAATGCAACTTCTGGATGCTGCTTCAGTGTAACTTAGCACCGTCTAAAGGGAGCACACTTTTAAGTGTCTGTGAATTTGCATTCTATTGATCCACAGACTGCTGGGATTTCATATTATGCAAAAACCAGTCTTCTTTTCATAACAGAAAAAGGAGAGAGGAGGGAACGCAAACGAAACCTTCTCACCGTGGAATAATAACTACTGCGGCTGCCCTTTAACAACGCTGGCTGTGATCCTTAAGTGGAGCGGTCAGAGGCAGGATGTGGTCCTGGAGAGGTAAAAAGTGCAGGGTGAAAGCCAAGAGAGGCCTGCGGCGAGCTGCTGCATGTCCTCATGCTCCAGTTAGCTGGAGTTCACCACAGGTTAAGTGGGTTCTAATGTAACAGAAATATACACACAGACAGGGACGGCTACACTTTTTGACAGCTCACGTGAATTCTCAACCCTTATTTTGATTCGGGAGTTTGCTTGTGGGCAAGGTCGGTTACTGAAACAAAGCAAATACTGGGTGCCGCCTCTGAGATGAAGCTGTGCACCGAGTAATCACTCGCTGTGACCCCAGGGACTGTGAGCAGACACTCTGGCTTGTGAGTTCATTTTCTGCCACTGACCAGGAGCTCTGCTTCAGTGCCCGCTCTGCTCTCAGAGGAAGTGACCTCAATACATCCCATCACCCTGCTCGTAGAAGTGCGACAACTGCAGAGAATTGGCCACACTCCAGCTTCTTTTTTCAAATCTTTGATAGTGCTCCATACTGTTTTGTTTCTGTAACCGTCAGGGGAGGACTGGAAAAAAGTTTTCCAATTTAACTGCGATCACAATAAATGAAAGAAAAACCTGACAATAAAAATGGGTTTTATTTGGAATTTTAACTATAAAGGACTGTACCTGTGTGATTGTGTTGATCTAGTTTTTGGCTGTTGTGACTCGAGAATACCGCAGATATGGTAATTATGCAGCATGATAAAATGTCACACAGCTCTACCTGTTTTTGGCCTCTCACTGTGAATAACCTGGACCCCCCCCCCCCCCCACACACACACTCAGTGTGGCTCCACAGAGCAACAGCTCCACCCACTGGTTAGACCACAAAACACTCTATGGTCAGTAGCACTTGATTAAATCTTCTCAAACTGAGCTGTCACACAGAGTCAGCTAAATCTTCACCTTAACTTAATTGGTCCTGTCCATCGCTGTAGGATAAACACAATAACAGAAAAACACAATAACAGTTTGACCTAACTGCTTAGGCAGTGGTGACATGAAATAGTCTTTTTTCCTAAGGTGAATCCTAAAGTGTATTGAGGCTCATGTGTTCTGTACATTTTAGTTAATTTTGACCCCCCAAAAAAAAGAAAAGAATTCATACTTCCTTTATATAACACACGCTGCTATGACTTAAAGTGATATGTGAAATAGGCCACTGTTATAAAGTGAATTTTGCATTTTCACTCCTCTCCATTTCTAGATGAGATAAGTAATGTAAACCAAAAGGAAAATGTATCTTAGAAACTATGAAGTCAGTTACTATAAGCTAAAGAACAAAAACAAAGTACCGTAACCAAAATAAAACAAAACAACAGCATTTATTTGTTTTAAGAACATTGTTTTTAAATAGGCAAATTTACATCTTGCATCCAGTCATCTTTATAAAAGCAGTGGTTCTACTCTGAGCCCTTCCCGGATGGCCGAGCTTCTCACCCTATCTCTAAGGAAGAGCCCAGCCATATTGATGAAGCCAATAGGAACACACCAATAAGACAACATAAAAACAAGTTTTAAAAAATAATTCTCCAATTCATACAAACGTTAAAACACTAAAACCTCAAGAAGGTTCTGTGAATTTAAAGTGCTGACTTGGCAGTGTTGTTCTCCATCCAGAGCAGGCCTAACAGTCCAAACTGCACATTCCCTTAATCCAGGAGCACCTACTGCACGTTTTAGAACTACAGTAGGTGGTTTTCTGAGATGTATCCTTCAATATCCTGAATAATACAGTTATACGATATGATCAGGTTTTTTCGTGGTCGGTCTTAAAGACAATGATAGTCAATGAATAAAAAACTGTAAAAAAATATTTCCTTTGGCATTACATCAACTCACATGGACAGAATACATAATATTGTACATGTAAATTGTTTAGGCCTTGCTACTGCAGTTCATGTCCTCTTCAGCACCCACTTTGTGAGTGCATTTTTCTAAATCTGCCTTGAGCCGACTTGCTTCGGGTCGGTCTTCTGGCTTTGGACTCAGCATTATACTTATGATGTGTGACTGGAGCATGAAAAGACACGGCAACAGCAAAGAAATGTATCATTTGGAAATATTTAAAAAAACTTCAAACAGAAAAATGTTTATGGGACTGTGATCAACACTCATTTCCAACTGACTGCAGACTTTTAAATATTGCACTTGCAAACCATTCACGGACATCAGTATTGTTTTAAATGACAAACCCCAAGCGGTTACACTAGAGCTTCTGAAACTGACCCAGGAAATCAGTAGGAAAAAAGTTTACATACCTCTTCCTCGAAACTGGGAACAAATTCTTCAGGAAACCTCTGCTGTCTGAGGCTGCTCCAAAGCTGAAATTTGTGCAGGGATTAAAGTAATGAATTATTAGACAATCCAATACATAAAAGAACATTTAGCTGGGTTTGATGCACTTGACCTAATATTCAGAAATAGTTTTGCATTTAAGGCATAAAAAGAATGATGAGTGAACAACTAGAACAAAAAAATATGTGACTTAGAGTAGATTAACTTACCTGTTGTTTTTCATGTGAAGTGGGGAGTTTCCATAAAAGCTCAAAGTAGATCAGCCCCAAAGCAAAGATATCGACCTTTCTGTTGTAGAACTTGTCATTCTTCCAAGGCAAATAAAACAGCAGTAGCATGCAACATGAGACAGCTTCGTGAAAACACTATATCACAGACAATCAGAGAACTAATCCTTCTGAACTGTGCACCAAATTAAATCATAATTATATTCAATCAGAATTAATTAAATAACTAGTCATGAAAATCAGGAGTTTTCAGAGTAAAACTGTGGCAACATATAAACTACTTTATGACACAAATACAGTATAATAATGAATGAATAACAATGACACCTCCGATTTGTATCATCTCAAGAGACTGATGTGTACATGAAAGAAAAATCATCCTGCACTTTAGAGATTGCTACCTGCTCTGGAGCCATGTAAGATTTAGTTCCAATGGAGGGACTTCTCTCCCTCTGATCCTCATCATCAGCATGCTCAACTGCTACAAGGCCGAAGTCTCCAATCTTTACTTTTCCATCCAGTCCAAACATGATGTTGCTGGGCTAACCAAGAGAGGCAGAAAGTATGGCTCATAATCATAGAGCAATACACATTTCAAGTTTTAGTACTGGTATTTTTAGAGAAATGAGCAAATCCTCAGACATGAACCAAAATGCTTTTGGAAGACCGTCAAATAAAATATATAGAATAATGAAATACCATTCCACCAATTTAGGATTATGACTGAAGTTCAATGAGGGGATTTATGAGAAAAATAAAATGACATATGTTTGACTGGCCAAACAGTTACTTTATTTAAAGTACAATGACCGTTGTTATGCACATATCCACTCCTGTAAATGCCTCAGAGTGTCTAGTGGCTGAGATACTTTGCTCCCTAGTGCTGAAACGCCACATTTTATTTTATGTTTGCTTCCCATATTTTGTGGCCTCTTCAGTATGAAAAAAAAAAAAAAACATTTGCAGGGCTTTGGTCTCTCTGAAAGTTGTCAGTAGGAGACCAAAGATCTGTTTGGTAGTCTTTGATGACTGATTTCTAACAATGACAACAAATGTTATATTTTCCCCACTGACATTTTGACTTCAAGCTTTTATGAACATTGGAACAACGGCCGCTTTTTCTCTTTTAATTCATCAGACTGTAAAGTGGATCCCATGGAGATCAGGTTTCTTGGGCCAAAGCGTAAACGTACAACATCAGTGCACTGCCTGCACAAACGTTAGTATTCTGACACACCTTCAGGTCTCTGTGGATGAACTTCTTGGAGTGAATGTGCTCGACTCCACTGAGCATTTGTTGCATGAAAGTCAAGCTTTTCATCCGCCTATTGGCACCTTCCATGATTTTTTCCTCATTCCACTTATCTATCCAATCTTTAAGAGTGTCTGTATCACATAATTCCATTTGAATATAAAAATACAATGTTGTTGAATCAATAGAAGACCTAGGAAACAAGAGACAAACTTTTAAAAGGCTTGGGCAAAAAAGAAACTACTCCAAACAAAAAAATAAGCTCAAATCAAAAGAAAAATCGTACAGTCAAAAACAGGCATACAAAGATTAACCAAATGGTAAAATCTTGTTATGACAACATATTCATAATAATTTCTAAGTGAATGTGACTTACGGTGAAGAGCTCCAGCTATTTTCTGTACTCTCTGACTTGGGCCCCGATTCTGCAGTCCAACAAGAATAGAATCGAAGAACGTGGCAGTGGTTCATTTCTGACAGCGCCTTCGCCTCCAGCCTGTTTCTGATCAAACAGATAAAAACAAAAATAAAAATAATTATTTTCAGCCGTTGACAGGGATGTTTACGCTGTGGAATTAAACTGAACATTTTAACAAGCGCTGCAAGAACACCTTTTCTATCTTTAGGAAACTCTTAAAGACCCACATTTTCAAAGAGGATCTCTTATCCTGACTCTTACCCGTACCCCTGTACTCCCCCACTACGCTTTCTGCACTTCCTTCTCTCTCTCTTGCAGCCACAACTGATTCTGACTAGGGATTTTCCTCTAGAGAACCTATGGTCATATTGATGATAACTGTAAAATTGTGTCTACTCTGTAAGTCGCTTTGGATAAAAGCGTCTGCTAAAGGCATAAACATAAACATAACTTACTTTTCAAGTAGAACACACTTTATGGCATAATCCTTCTCAAGCACAGTATCCCGTGCCTTAAAAACCTTGCCAAAGCCTCCTTTCCCAAGACACTCAAGGCACTTGAATTCTGAGGTGTTCCTGTTGCAAGAAATGTTTAGATATCCATGTCAATTGCTAAAAACAAACGCACAATGTGGCAAAATAGAGGTGTAATAACACATCTACATCACAAAACGAGAAATTATTAGGGGAAAAAGGCATCCAACAATTCAGTGTTACTGTTGTCAATCTTTTTAAATGGTTAATGGATTTGACTTGTACACTGCTTTTTTATTCTAGCTAAAGACTAGTACACACTCATGCTATTTAGAGTTATTGCAGAAACAATATTTGAATTAACTTTGTTCAAATGAGGATGAGTTGAAAATGAATATAACTGAGAGCTTCCCTGGAGCCCTGTAAGAGCAAATCTCACCTTTAGACACCCTAAACTTACCCTTCCAGAGGAGATCAAGCTTTGGATGCACAAAAGAATTGGTACAGGAAAAATGTGCATCAAAAGCAATGTATCTTTAATGTAGTAATCAACTGTTACCTCAAACAGACTGAACTCATAAAACTGTGACAGAGCTAATTCAGACTACAGCATGCATTCAAAATGTACTTACGAGATTATTACTGGTTGGCCTGATCGCATACCTTCATGAGAAAGTTGATTCTTAATAGAAAAAAGAAGATTACATGTATAATTGAAAAACAAGTATGGCTGGAAAGACATATAAACATTCATTAAAATATCTGGGAGTCCATATGTTTTCAGCAAAGTATTTTCCAGCCTCTATAAATTAAAAATCAAATGTTTCCAAACAATTTGAAACTTTTTAAGAAACAACTGTCCAAAGGATATAGAAAGAAAAAAACATGTACAATATATTAACGTGTCTATAATAACATTTTCCCTTATAATTCCACTCCGTATACATTAAACCAACTTTATTGTTCCTCTTTTCTTTACAGGTTTAGGCACAGAAGATTATTGTTTTTTAGATAAATAACATAGATGAATAACACAAACCTTCGAAATGGGAGAGTTTGATGAACCATGGATCTTTCTGTCAACTCCACAGGAACCCCTAGGAAAAAGCAACACAATAGAAAAATATCTTGACAAATTCAACCCTGGCCATTAGTCTTACTGAGGGTTTTGTGGTGGGGATGGTCTTGATGATTCACCACCAGACACAGCTGACTCAGTGGGCCCCTGAAACACAGAAAGGATTAAACTCCTGTACCATGTTGTTCTCCCCACATTATTACATAAATTCACTTAATTCAAGTTTTTTGGATTATAAGAAGCAATGATTAAAAGTAGCCAATGGTTCTCCAGAGGAAAAAGTGTGGCTATCCTTTTAAAGTTTCAGTAAGTTAGTATCAAACACACAATGAACCAACATGAAAACTTATATTGGTTAAACACAACTAACCTCTGGAGCTTTATTGGGAAGCATTTGGTCAAATGCCAGTTTCCTCTTTGCCTTCACCTTTTTTGAAGGTGTTACAAAATCCTCATTAAAAACGGCAAAGGTTCGCCTTCTGAAATGATAACAGTTTTACATTTAAATGGATGAATTTGCAAAAAAAATGAAAAAAATAGTATCAAGCAGTGTGAGGACTTACGGAGTGCGTGGCACTGTGGATGAGTTCCACACCAAACTCTGCCTGTCAGGATCAGCTCTGGTACTATTGTTATGTTGCTGAGTCACAGAAGGATATTCTGAAGAGCTTTCCTTCTTTAAGATAAAAGAATGATTTTCTTTTTAGCATTTTCTACCATAGTTCACCATAGAGCAAACTATTATTGAAAAGTTCAGATTCATAACCAAACAATGGCATGATAACACTTCCATTTTCAGAAAGATGAGTCTTACTTCCACCTGATTCTCTTTGTTACTGAGTCTTCTCAGGGCCTTTCTGGCTGCATTTTGCTTGGCATGTTTCAATGTGGGCGCCTCACCGGTGGAAACACACCGCCCATTAAGAAAAACGCTCACGCTGACTCTAAGGATGAATACAAAAAACATTTAGTTATGTACCATATCTGAACCAAATAACTGCCAGTGAAACAAACACGTTTTAATCAGAGAAAACTATTGACGGCAGCAATGAAATAACAGCATAGAAAATAAATGGGTCGAATTTGACAGAAAAACATCAAATCCCACTGGACACTTTAAAAAAGGAAAAAATTCGGAAGCAGCGTTACGGTTACAGCGGGCGGACCATGCGTGGAGGCTCTGCCCGGAACCGGGCCGCCTGGGTTCGATTCCGTCCCATGGCCCTTTCCCGCAGGTCTCCCCCTCTCTACCCCTCCTGTCAAACTACTGTCATTAAAGGCCACTAGAGCCAACACAATCTTTAAAAAAACAAAAAAAAAAAGTTGCATTTCCTACGCTGAATGCCCGCTTATGCTCACTTGTTCTCCTCGGGTTTACCGCGTATCTCCTTAAATTCCAGACACTCTCCGGATTTATGTGCACACTGTTCAAGCTTCTTAACACAATTATTTCGGCCCATCGCGTTCAAAAACCTAGAAGGTGTACAAGTAGCCAGTGAACTGTCCTGAAGTGTTTGTCTTTCTGGCCACTTGCTCTTTGCAAGACGAACCACTTCGTCCCGAGTGCAGTAAGTGAAAGTAGCTCGATGGGAAAAGATCCCTTTTAAACTTCGCAGACTTTTCTCACATGGAATTAAATTGACTGACTCAACTCCACACCGCCACCCTTTGGTGGGAGGACTTTATTACACTGTAACAGAAACTGAGATGATAGCCAGTACAGCGAGTTCCGGATTTTAAATCCAACTGAAAAGTACTCATTTATGTTTTCCACCGAAATACTTTTCCTTAGTTTTTTTTTAAAGTGAAAAATTATCTTTCTGTGATAATCTTACAATCTGATGGAATTTTCCAGAACTGATCAGAATAAATCCTTACATTAACAATGAATGTAGTATCTGAGTTCTGACCATTCTGATATGAACAGTCATTTGAATTCTTTCTAAATACTGCGAGACAACATCAAGCAAAAAAAAATTTTGTGCATTTTTTCACAAATCTTTTATTTTTCTTAAGCAGCATCAATTGGGAAACAATGAAAATACAGTCTACGACCATGCTCAAAGCCCGTTAATCAGAGATGTTTATCTCCAGTTAAGGGCCTATGTAGAGATATGCTTTGCTGTTAAACATAATGAATGTTAAAGCATTTTCTACATAATATATAAAACTGATTAGATTTCATATTATTATGCTATGTTGTTATGTTACTTTGTCCTGTTTGCAATCAGTTACTTCAGAGCTTGAACAATCAGCTTGGATCTGTTCGCACCTTTTAGCTGATTCTTTCTGCTCAGACAACTTTTTGTCATAATGAAAGACTAAAAATATGGTTGCTTTAACATTAACTGAGACTAAAATTGTTCAAACATTCCTCACTCATACAGATTCATGTTTTACTCACAGAATACCACCCAATACACATGTAACACAATTCTGCTAATATCCCAGTAAAATCGTTGTCCCACCAGAAGAAATTACACAAGAGAAAAGAAACAGACTCAAACATCTTTAGACCTTTAACAGAAAGTAAAAAAAAAGAAAAGAATGCTCCAAAACATGATTGTAACCCTATAATGCCATCTTAATCATATTGGATACATATTCTTTTTAAAATGTTTTGCATCATTTAATGGAAAAGCTTTGCTCAAAAACCACAACAGCGGGCAGTAGATTCAATGACATGACAATATGTTTGACTTATTGCACAGTAACAATTGATGCATATTCTGAAAATCTTTCTGTTTTTAACCCCATATTTGGTTAAAGGTCATATTAAATACTTCAAAGTCTACTTTTTTTTGGATCATGCTTAAAAGGGTAAAGGCAGTAATAATGGAATGTAAAAATCATGATTTCTGTCAACTGTCAAATGTTCTTTTTTGAAATTATGATTCAGTTTGATTTCATGGTTAATTTTGACCCCATCTGCTTTCCAACCCTTTGGAACATATTTTGTCACGAAGGCACCGAAGATGCTTCTTTTTCTTGTCTTTCTTAGACAGTTTGGTTTTCAAGGTTCACTCTTTTCTGTGCACATTTCTCCAGCTCAGCTTTCAGTTGACTTGCCTCAGGTCGGTCTTCTGGCTTCTCACAGAGCAAAGACCGAACAATCAGGCTCTGAAAGGTAAACAAACATAGTGTATCAACTAGCGAACAGTAAAACACAAGACAGTTGAAGTGCTACCTCTAGTTTTTCTGACATATGCTGCTTGTTTGGAAACAGCTGGTATCGTAAGCTGACAACCATTTACCTCAGGGTGAAACATATTTAAAAACTCTTCTGGGAGCTTCTGGCTTCTTGCATCTCTAAAAATCTATGGGGAAAAAAAGAGTATTTTGGTTTAATCAGTTCAAACTAAGGAAAGTTGAAAAAACTTAAGACACAACAGGAAGACTAAATAGACAAACTTAGTTTGTCTTGATTGGAGCTTGAGGCTTTTCACACATTTCACATTCCATTTATTAATAACAACACACACTATGACCATGGAACACTCACCACTACTCTCTCATGGCCAGTCGAGAGTTTCCAGAGGAGTTCAAAGAAAATCAACCCCAAAGCAAACATGTCCACTTTGTGGTCATATTGCTGAGTCATCTGTAATAAAAAATATCAGGTAAATATATCTAATTATTAATCTTTTATTACTTTCAAAGTCACAACAATTAAAACTGTAAAGATAAGAGAGAGTTGTATTTTATGCTCTGTGCAGCAGCAGTATGTTGACAATGACAACACAAATAAAGTTGTAAGGATCGTGATGGAAAATGCGAGCTTATTTCAGAATTAATACCACCAGTTCATCTCACTTGTTCAGGTGCCATATAAGATACAGTTCCCTTTTCCTTTGTTCTTTTCATCAGGTTTACATCATCACCATCAGTTTTAACAGTGACCAGACCGAAATCTCCAATCTTCACCTTTCCGTCCTTCCCAAACATGATGTTGGCAGGCTGACAGTGAAAAAAAAACACAATAAATATCTTTCTTACTGGGTGGCTAGGTAAACACTGTGAAAACAGTAGGTTCAAATGACTGAGAGAATTTGTATGCCTGATGGTGGATGACTGGGCTCTGAAGCTGATCATATGCAGTTAGGATTTCATTTATTGATCAAATCTAAGTTAAGTAGCTAATCTGACAAAAGCTAAGCATTAAAGACGGACACATTAGCAGGATGTACTGGAACAAAAAAAACTATTTTTAGCAGTTCAGCGCTAGAGGCAAAGACTCACCTTAAGGTCCCTGTGAATTAGGTTGTTGGAGTGAATGTATTCCACTCCACTGACTATTTGCTGAGCAATAGGAAGACTTTCTTCTCTTCTTTTCATGCCTTGTACACTTTTCTCGTTCTTTTCACGAATCCAGTCTTCAAGTGTGTCTGGGCTACATAATTCCATTTTAATATACAAGTAATATGGACACGATATCTTTTTGGACCTAAAAAAGAGGAAGAAGTGTTTACAGAGTTCTTTGCCTTGAAGCACAATACAGAGTCATTTTACACGGGAAACTTACTTAGAGTGCTGACTGAAATTTGAATCATCCATCCAACAAGTGTAGTACCTAACAATGTTCAGGTGTTGGAGTTCTGATAATGCTTTTGCCTCTCGGACAGCTTTTCTAATCAAAGAATCAAAGTAAAAGCATGTAAATTCCTGTAGCTCATCTCGTCTGAAACACAGTGTGAACTCAGCTCTCCACTCTTTACTTACGATGTCCCATCTACAATCTTTACGGCATAATCCAACTCTGTGAGTTTTTCTGTAGCTTTGTAAACATCACCGTAGCCTCCATTTCCGAGAGGTTCAATGTTTCGAAATTCCTTTACAAATCTGCAGACATAGATGAAACTGCTCAGGAATAATAGCCAGGGGAAAGCCTCGGACGTGCTTTCAGTGCTGTTATTTGCTTTGATGTACCTTGACTCATTCGATGCACTACTCACATTCCCCACACCAGTGTTTTGGACATCATTCTAAGAGAAAAACATGCATTCAGAATATTAGTTTTACATAAAAAAAAGAAAACACAGACAGAATAAGCCCTGCAGCCTATGAATATGAAAAATGCAGATACTGACAGCAATAAGATTTTAAGAGGTGACTGCTACAAACCCAAAGACTTCTAAAGTAGTATAACTGAAAAACAGACCACATTACCACATTTCAGTAAAGACATGCTGTTTTACATTTTGTGCTTCATTCAGAGTTAGTTTTTCAGTTTTTCTGAGAAAAACTATCCATCCTATTGGTAAACCTTTTTAATCCAATTGCCATTAGTCAGAAAGAAGTAAAACTTTGACAATTGGCCACACCAAGACAATCTTATATTACTTTGTTTTAAGGCATTTGCATAAGTGATAAGTGAGCTGATGTTCTTGATAGAAAAAGTCACATGTTGCTGATTCAGCAAAAGTCTACAGAGCCAGATAGCTCTGCTCTGTGCATCATCAAGACCAGCAAAGATGCTTTTAAAAAAATAGAAGGTAAAGTTGATCTTGAGGTTATTTTTCGTGTACTTCCACCCCTCATTTGAACCTCTCTAAGCAACACAGACCAAAAGAAAATGATCCCAACCGCACAGTCAGAATTGTACTTTTCAAATATCACTCAAAGGCCGGCTATTTGAGACGGTTTGCCAAACCTGTGCTGCCGTTTAGCTCCGAGGGAACATACCTGGCTGTCGGATGGGTTTGATGAATCAGCAAATACTATGGAGTCACTGGCACTGTCCTGAAGGCTTTGTGATGATGGCTCATTTGAGTCCCTAAAAAAGATCGCTGATCAGTACGCACAGTCTTTTCACGACACAAAGTAACGCATGTGGACATTCAGTTGGATGATCCCAGTTCCAAGCTCGACAGAAACAAAAGGCTGAAAAAGTATATAGTGCTAAACAACCTGACCACATGTCTGTGAGATGACTGAGCACCAAAAGGAGCACCTCATCCAGTTATTTAAGAGAAAAAAATCGTACCGTCTTCCTTTCCCATAGATCCAGTAACTGGTATCTTTGGGTACTATATATACACATAAAGTTAAGAGGAGATGCTACACAGTAGTAAACATGGCACAGCCTTTTCTGAGACATGTTGCGGCTATCAAAATAAAGATCAGCTCAAATTCTTTCTATATTTTAATTAGTATGAAATGTTGGTTTATGGGATTTACCTATTTCTCTTTTCACTCACATTTCACCTAGCATCACAACTTTATTAGAATCTGGGTGGCGTATCTTATCTCTTATATCTACTCTTCTGCTTGTGACAGGAGCCTCACCATGTCGCTGACTGTGTTGACATTGTGGGTCGTGTTCCATCTTCTGAGTGATCTGACCCAACAGAAACCTGAAATGCACAGAAAAGATGTTACTTGAAAAAAGTTTTAACTATGTTCATTTTTACTTCAGTGAAAGTTTGTAATAAAACTTGCTATTATTACAGACTACACAGCCATGTTATCTATATTTGATGACAAATTGGACCAGAACACCTCACATACCTTGCTATCCCAGTCTGATTGTTCTTGAAGAGCGGACCAGGCCAGTTTAGCTGCATTTTGTTTGGCCTCCTTTTTGTTCTTACCCTCACCAACTGGATAGTCTTTGTCGTCTATTTCTAATTTGCAGCTAAATCTGTAACAAAAGTGATAAAATGGTTTGGATCCTTACACATCCTTACACAAGGTCAGAAAAGTGGCAGAATTGATAGGAGCTGTCGTGTGATTTGTACTGACTTGGGTCGATCAGCAGGGCCTGTTCTATCCACTTCAATATATTTTGGATTGCGATTTGTCTTCTGACAATAGGAGTAGATGATTCCAACATAATTGGTCTCTTTATAACCGGTGTCAACAGAGTTGAAGCTGAGGCTGCTTGTCTTTGAGCTGTTGCAAAAGAAGAAGAACATCAGAGTGAAGGCGATACCAGAAATCAAGCAATTCATCCCCCTATTATCTACTCACCAGGTATCATCAGTATTTATCGGCAACGCCTCGATTTGTGGGCCTGATCCAGCTGCACCCTTTTTGAAAAAATAAATCAAATGAAAATGGTTGTCAAAGTGAAATGCAGCCTGCTCATAACGTTTTGAGTCTGATGTGGCGTGTGCCACTCTTACCTCTGTGCCATTGAGGCTGTCATATACCAGCTTAGCTGCTTCCTCCTTAGCCTCTCTCTTAGTTTTCCCAGAGATCTCTGGGTACTCCGTGTCTCCCACCACAAACTTACACCAACTGGTTTAATGAAAACGCTTTTAACAAAATCAAAGCTGTAAACACACAGATATAGACTAAACAGGATGTATTTTGAAGCCTTACTAAGTTGCATTCTGCAGTCCAGGTTTCATTGTCTCCACGGGCTTCACCCTCAGCGAGTTCCTCTGGCCATACTGATTAAGCCAACAAATGTAGTTCATGTTTGGATGATTAACTGGTGAAGAACCTTCATCTGTACTTTCGGCCTGTAACGTCATTTAGAAATCGCATCAAATTTTAAACATGTCACAAGTTGGACTTTTCTAATAAGCTCTACGCAGATGACTGAGAGAGGAGAAAAGGACGTAAATATTACCAAACTCTGATCCCCATCCATAAAGAGACATTTCCAGGCCGTTTCTGCAGCCTTTTGTTTAGCATCCTTCTTGGTCTTCCCCACACCAGGGGCGTAGGGTTTGCCCTCTATGACAACTCTCTGTTTGAATCTGTGGAGTATTCATTTGTCAAGATCGTTGTCAGAATGTGTTACAGGACATTATTCAGCCTGCCAGAGGAAATGTCAGAACTTTTGATCCATTCTGAGGACACTGCAAGACTAAAGGAATTGCTAACACTTAGAAAGACAGCTTGTCAAAACAAGTTTGTGACACTCTGTGAAACTTTCTGTTTGACAACTCCTCATCTTGCACCACGTTTATTAGTTTCACAAAGGGTCATTTTGCAGGTAGCAACATCTTAATTTACTGTTCACTCAGTTAAAAACACAGCAAAGTGTTTTATGTGGCTTTCACTTCGTCGGGATTCACTTCTTAAAATACCAATAGGGTTTATTGTATTTTTATTTGGTTATGGCAGGTTACTGTTTGGTTTATTTGCTGCTCTCTTAGAGTGTATGAGTAAGGCTGTAGGGAGGAGGCCAGAGTCCTTCTCTGCAGGGCAGAGACCCTGGAACAAGCCCCACAGAGAAATGCTACTTACATTTTATTATGGGCCGGACCCTGACCGCCGTCCATCTCCTCAAAGAGCAGTATCTTGTTCTCCTTCTGAGCATACTCGAGCAGCGCACCCACGTAGTTTCCACTCGCCATGGCGGTGATGACGCAGCTTTTCTTACAGAAAACTCCGACAAGTGGGCACAAAGCTCAGCCAAGCCGCTCGGTTTTCACCAGCTATCTGATTTCTTCCCCAGAATCTTCATCTGAGTGATCAGTTCCGCCTCTGCTGTCTTAAGAGCGCTGTAAGTTTCGATTCCTGGATATAAGCCTTGGGTTTGGCTTGCCCATACCCCGGGACTATCGAAACTGAAACGGGGCACCAAAATGATAACTTCCGGGAGAGCAATCAATATCTCTGGCGGTTGGCTGCTATTTCCACTCTTGTAGGAGCAGATTCTACTTGTTGTGCCGGGGTGTGCGGGTAGACTTTGGGATGGGTGGGAGAGGCGTTCAGGTCTCTTAAAGAGGCACGGTGTGTCATCGATGATAAGGGTGTGTGCCTCTGACGTTCCACATGCACACAGATCAGAAACATGTCACGTGATGCATATTGTATGAACAGAAATACTTTGAGCCATGTAAGAAAGTACTATTTCTCTATAGATGAGCCAAATCCAGCTGTTAGGGCTCATCTGTCAGTGTTTAACATGTGGAAAAAGTTCATGTCACTTTCTTCAGTTACAGCCATTAGTCACCTATCCTTTATTCCTCTTTCTTGACTTGTTGCATGTGGGGTCAGTTATTTAGTTTTTATGTAAGATTTTAAGGCCACCATAAAGACTCCAGGACTTAAATATGTATCTAAAATAAACAGCACATGGAAACAGAAGGAACTGTCCATCTTTTATTTCATAATTCAGTGTCCCTTATATATATATTTATAAAAAAAACACATTATAAACAGTTAAATATACAATAATGATCCTAATAGATGAGGACAGTTATAACCCACATCATGATTGTTTGTTAAAAATGTAGGACGAACTTCATTTTCTATTAACTGGAGAAAAAATGGATTAAGTTCGATCTCCTTCGATTGAGTGATGTACCTTACATCTAGCATAATCATTTCATTACACTTTTTTACAAGACACATTGAACCACACGGTCATGGGAAATGATGTAGAATTAATCAAGTCATGCATTTGTTGGCTTCGCTTCTTTTTTCTGGAGTGGTCAGACAGTCCTGCTGTCACGCTGAACAGTTTTAGACATGTCCAGTAACCGCCATAACTCTTCTAGGTCCGGCTTCAGTTTCCATGCCTCTGGTCGCTCTTGGGGTGTATCAGAAAGCATCGACTGGATCATTTTGCTCTGAAACACAGACATAGGCATATGCACACGTCAACGCACATTTCTGTCCTTGGAGACTTCAGAGATCAGAGAACAGTTGTAATCGTACAAACAAACAAACAAACAAACAGATGAAATATTGAATGCAAAAAAACTGGTTTACCTCTTGTAGATAATGTTGAGAAAATCCTTGAGGAAGTTTCTGTTTTCTGACATCCGCCCAAATCTGGAATTTGCACCATAACAGACGACGGGGTCATATAGCTGCAGTGATACAAGTTAATAAGCTCTCCAAAGCTACTTTTATAACACAGCATGAATGGACAACGTGATCTAAATGCAGTCTGCATTTACAGATCAGACAAAATCTTTAAACCAATCATTAATAAATAATTCATACAGACACAGACAGTTCCTGTCATGCAAGATAAAGTTGAACTAAAAAGATGTTTCAATGATTTCTAAGTCAATATTTATTAAGCACGACTGAATTTTGCTGGAGTTAATAGATCCTGCTGGAAACTTGTTCATATCACATTTGTATTGCCATTCTTAAATACTCATTAAACTAATGAGAGTATAGTTTAAAGGAATGTTAAAACAACAGACTGATTGATGGATGCAAACCTCTGAAATGAACTGCATAAAATTCCTCCATAACTTGATTTTGACCCAGTCTTTAATAATCTCACCTCAGTCTTTCCTTCAACAGTAGGGATGTTCCAAAGCAGTTCGAAATATATCAGTCCCAACGCAAATATGTCCACCTTATGGTCGTAAAGGGTTCTGTCCCTCTGTAATGAAAGGACACAGTGTTGACTACTGGCACACAAGTTCTGCAGATATCTCTGAGATTCAAAAACTCTACAGCACAACTGGAATGTGGTGTCTGACAGTTCAGAGGCCTCTGCTCTCACCTGCTCAGGAGCCATGTAAGATGGTGTTCCTTTATACTTGTTTCTCTCCATCTGGTTCTCAGTGTCATTCTCAATTTCTTCAGTAACTAGACCAAAGTCTCCAATCTTTATAGAGCCACTCTGGCCAAACATGATGTTGGCAGGCTAGGTGTAGGAAAGAAAGACAGAGGGAAAGCAACTGATGGTTTCACATAATGATTCAAATCGCTGTCTTGCAGCAGTTCAGAAACTGAGCCAAACTGAGTGAATAGCTCTGTGGATGAGCCCCAATCAGGCACAGTGAAGTTGGCAATATTGTATGTAAGACTTTAAATAAACACAGTGATCAAACTAGCATGTCATTTGAAATAAAGCTGCTCTCTTATGAGCATGAGAATGAACCTTTAAATCAACAGTGAGTGGGAAACCCAACCATTCTAACTTTTCTTTTAGTATTGGTTCTTAACGAGTTCTAAAAAGGTTTTATGGGAAAAAACATCCCTGTTTTTTACTTGTGTTTGCGTTTGTGGTTTGCTCTTGTCTCACCTTCAGGTCTCTGTGGATGAGCCTCTTGGAATGAATGTACTCCACACCACTGACCATTTGAAAGGCCGTGGTTAAACTCTCCGTTCTTCTCTTGGAGTCGCGCAGAGATTTCTTGGGATTCTGAACATTCTTCTCATCTATCCATACTCTCAGTGTTTTGACATTACATAACTCCATCTGAATGAAGAGGTACTTTGGTGATGAATCACTGGAAGACCTGATCAGACATATTTAGAGGAAAAACAAAAACATGCTGATACATTTTAGAAAACAGGAAGACGAGAGAGTGGTGGGGGGGGCTTACTGTGATGCACTGCTACTGCCAGTAGAAGTGTCCCACTGGTATGGCGAGTCCTCCATCCAACATGAATGGTATCGAACGATGTTAGCATGATTGAGGTCTGACAATACTTTCACCTCTTGTAGAACTTTTCTAATGCATAGGGAATCAAGATAAACATCTATAAGCAAAACATTTAAACAATTATGAGCTGAATCTAAAATAAAATTTAAAAAGAACATATCAATCTCAGAAAAAAAAAAAAAAAAAAAAATTCATTACTTGACATCGTCCTTGCAGCGGACCATCTTCACGGCATAATATTTTTCTTCCAGTTTGTGCTTTGCCTTGAAAACATGACCAAAGGATCCTTTATCTAGATGTTCTATGGAGTCATAGTCCAATGTAAACCTGAAGAAGAAAAAAAGAGTGAAAAAGCTGAAAATACGAGTGCTTCTCTCTGGCTTCTCAAGGAGTTGCAAACGTATTTAGCGCTACATGTTTTTTTCATTTTGTTTTATTAAAACAGATTTAATTCACAGGGATGATAAAAAAAAAACACATATTAAACTGAAAGAATCTAAAAAGTGAAAAGTTTTCACTTGACTCTAAAATTCAATCAATAGGACTCAACTGTATAAGTACAGCAAACATAAAAACATTGCTTACACTAGCCAGGAGCTAAAATTGTACAACCAGTTTAATATCTTCTACTGGCAAAACAAAAAAAAAGTAGTGAGAATCGTATCTGGTGCCAGCAGACACATGTTACACTGTAAAAAACAAAGAACATCCATTTCAAAATCACAGCGAAAGTTTTCATACCTCGACATCACTGGCTGATTTGGTGGTTTTTCAGTTTGAGTATTTTTTTTTTTCTTGACTTCAAAATTGATTAAATCCTTCATGAGAAAAAGATGCACAAAAAAGATCATGAACAATTTTCAATTTAAAGAAATACATTTATATGATTAATATCTTAATAATTTACCTCTATGCTTTTCTGAGCGGCATTTTGGAAATTTGGAGCAAGTCTAACCATAAAAAAGCAACAATCAGCACATCTGGAACATCTGATGATATGATCTATATCTTTATGTTTACAGATGGTGACTCACCTTATCTTGGGTTTTCCATCTGGACTTTGAACCTTTGTAACGGGAGAGAGGGAGAGATTTTTTTCAACATCAGTAAAAAGAACAACAAAAAACAAACTATTGATATTAAAAATGACACAAAGCCCTTCTTTATTTGTTTGGAGCTAAAAACACAAATGTGGTTTGATGTAGAAGTTTTAGTAGAGGGAATTGCTAAAATAAACCGGATAAATTAAATCTTTTCACACACTTTTATACACCATATACATGTGTTACCTCAAGGGATTAGCAGGTCATATTACGTAATTTTTGTCATTCAAAGGCAACTTATGTAAAACTGATTGGATGTAAATAAAAATATCCTAAAGCAACATATACTCACTTTTGTAATAAGCTAATCATTACAAGGCAACAAATACCATAACAGAATGCAGTGAACCTGGGAAGAAACACACCTGATACCTGGGATTATTTGGTGAATGCTTGGAAACAGCTGGATCACCTTTTACTACGCTGCTTGATTTCACAATACCAGAGTCCCTTTAAAAAAAATCAAGTGATTTGATTGTTGGTAGCGTTATCATACAAGAATGCATTTTGTGGCTCTGTCGGCCCCTTACTGTGTACTTGTTGACGGGGACTGCTTGGCTTGGGCACCATCATCAGAAACCTGGATCCACAAATGAGGAGGGATGCTGTTATAACTGGACAGTGACCCTGTTGGTTCCTCTGTGAGGTCCTTCAGCAATTTCTGACTTTTCAGTCCGTTTCAATCTTCAATGCTAAGAACTAGGAAAGTTCCAATATGCCCGAAACCACATTTGCTTTCTGAGCAAAATGCTGTTCTTGGGAAAAAAGTTAAATTATCAATACTTAGCATCGAACAAGTAATTATACCAGTTTAGCTTTTTAGTAGAGGCTGATGGCTCTGTTTGAGGGAGAACTAGAAAATAGAAATAGACATCAGAGGTTTGCTGTGAGAGGGAAAGGAAAAAGCAAATGCACCAAAAAACAATAATGATAAGAATTATGAATAAACAACTTTCATAAGGGATCTCAATCAAAAACAGTTTATGCATGCAAAGAAATACTTGAAGCTTTCAAATACCTTGCTATTCCAGTCTGACTGTTCTTTAAGAGCAGCCCAAGCCAGCTGAGCTGCACGCTGCCTGGCGTCCCTGATGCTCTTACCCTGACCCACAGGGTATTCCTTGTTGTTGATCACTAGTTTGTAGAAAAATCTGCATCGTGCAGGGAGGAAAGAAATTCAGATCAGTGTGTTGCAAACAATGAGTTTCCACATAGTGGGTATTTCAGCTACGAAGTTTGATGAAACTGACATATGGCAATGTGGAGGGCCGCTTCTGGCATGTTCTATAAATGTACACAATTGCCTGGTTCTCTGACAGTACTGATTGACAAGTCCGACAAAATTAATTTCTGCTGGACAACTGTCCTCAGTCTTTATGTTCAAGCTCCCAATTTGATTGCTGAAAATGAAACAGACACAACATATCAATACCAATTCAAAGATTTCACAGCCACACAGGGCAAAAAATTAATTAAATAGTCAATGTTTCACAGACATGAAAAGTTCAAATCAGACAAAACCTCAACACTATTTGTGCTTACCTGACATCCAACAGAATTTCATCCAATTCCTCTTTGTGTAGACTTGTTATGCCACTGTCTGTGTCATCCCCAGTCTTGAAACCAAACAGAAAAAAACAAGTGTTTTCATTTCTCACAAGAAAATGAAGTCTTCAGTAAACTGGTGTTAGTCTCCACTTACATCTGTACTTTCACCCTTAACTATCTCATGGTACGCCAGCTTGGCAGCTTCGTCTTTAGCTTCTTTCTTCGTTTTCCCAAATGCTACTGGATATTCCTTATCGCCAACCACAAATTTACACCATCTAATAAGAGGACAAAGGAATTGAACAAACATTTTGATAGTGAACGGATGACTACGAATGACACAGGGTGGAGACTTACTGAGTGATATTTGGTCCAAGCCTGGTTCCTTCCATGCTTCTTATAGATAGTCCTTTCTTCTGGCCATATTCATTGAGCCGACACATGTAGTTGAGACTGGTTTGTTGTACTTGAACAGGAGAAGCCTCTTCTCTTACCTTTGTCTGTCAAGAAGGAAAACAACACCTGCGTTTAAATCAGTACAAACATTTAAGTCCCCAGCATGAAGATAAAACTTTGTAATAATCTTACAGACTCAGCTGGCTTCTCCAACAAGCATTTCAAAGCATTTTTAGCAGCATTCTGTTTCGCTTCTTTCTTGTTCTTCCCCACACCGTCGGGATAGGGCTTCCCATTCAGGACCGCTCTTAACATAAACCTGCAGCCATTACAAGACCTCAGTTAGCACCAGTACACACGCAAGTGCAATCATGCTGATGTTTTTAATTAGAAGTAAAATAGTGCTGGCAATCACTGTTTCATTATGGGTGTCACAGTGGTGGGTGAATCCATGCATTCATCACTAAAACCAGTTCCCCTGGCCTTTAACCAGACTTTTAGGATTACCATGAAATGGATGACTAAGAAACTACACCAACCTACTTGCTCCATGAAAATGGACTGATTGTTGAGTTGGTCAAATTGAGGGGGGGGGGTATTTTGAATATTTATAAAGAAAATCTTCCTATCAATGAAAATGGAGGATAGTTTTTAAATGTGGCCAGTTGTGGCGGTAATCATACTGCGGACACTGTGAGACTGAGCAATGAAATGCTTGTTTTCCTACACCCATTTCTGTTGACGTTAAATATGAATGTGGATTTTGACATTACATGTCAACGCAAGAGCAAAGAGTACTGTGAAGGGGGCTGGGAATCCAAACCGGACTCGACTTACAGGGTCCAGGGGATATATCACATGCCCGTATCACAGAGGTTTCCTCTTCCTTCCGTGAGCCCCTAATGCCAGACAAGTTTCATCATTTGTTCAACTCACGTTTTAATATGGTCAGGGCCAACGGATCCAACGTCCTCATATTTCACCACCAGCCGCTCCTTGTGGGCATACTCGTTAAGCTGTGCCACGAAGTTGACCGAATCCATCATATAACACTAAAAAATGTGTATCAAATAACTAAAGAATTAACAAAAAATGGCCCCATATTACCCGCCGTGCTTGGACACAGCCTCCATGACACCGTCATAAGTTTCGATTTCCCCGTACGTAACGTGACGCTTTCTGTGATGTGTGAAACGTCGAACTATTCTTTTTTTTTTTTTTTTTTTTTAAACAAAAGTTGTTACATATTTTATTAACATTGTTTTTGATGTCGGTGCAGCCTCCGCAAAGTATTGTTCTGGGACAACTGCAATGGGGAATATATTTGAAAATAAATGTTGTTTCGGGAAGTGGCTCTCGTGTGTGTGGCTCATCGTTACTCAGGCTAATATTATATATGCTATCAATAATTGTTTTTAATTTTGGCAGTTTCTGTAAAATATACATAAATATAATTGCTTATCTACGTTAAGCGTGCTAGAATTGAACTGCAAATCCCAAGAGGTTTATAACCTGGTCCGGCGGCTGAGGCTCATGGGAAGTGTAGTTGGTGCTGCTAAAACAGCTATAGCATGTGGAGACTTCATTTTGGTCATGGCAAATAAAGCCTTACATTGTTTCAAGGACAAAAAAGGCATAGTATAGGCGCTGCATAATTTATGCAATGGAAGCTTATAAATCTAGCAAAAGGACAGTGCAGGAATAAAGACATTGATTGTGCTTTCACAGGTAAAAATACACACCTGTTACAGAGATTAGGTGACTTGTCATTGCTGCACAAGTCAAGCGGTTTGGTCATAGAGTCTGTCCCCATTATGTCACTGACTGTGTAGCAACACAACTATGAAAATCATCTGTCAAATACAAGTAAGCTGTTGGCCAGATTATTTTCAGAAGCCCAAAACAGGATAATACTGACATCCTCAATTGTTTCAAAGCAGCTTCCAGAACTCCTAACCTGGTCAAAGGTGCACAAAAATGCAACATGAAGGAAAAAGCCACAATTGTAGAACCGTTTAAAATTTCACAAATAAAGAAACCCAAAACTAATTGTTTAAATAACAATAGGGAGTATCAAGACATTTTACAAGTCAAAACCAAATGGCATTACCTTACTAAAACGAAAACTAAAATAATGAAGAGGAAATTAAATTTTTATAACATTTAATGGAAACATGGGCATGTGCTGTAACTACTCTTGAAACAAGTTTTAAAAAAAAGAATCTTCCAAATCTTTTAAAATATAAATACTGAAATGATTTTTTTCAACATTTCTAATCAAACAAATGTCGGTTACTATATTACACCGAGCCTGATTCATCTACTGAAAAACAATCTCTAGAGTTGTCTCATAAAGATAATATTTCAAGTCTAAAATATTTGCCACAGCGTTATCATTAGAGGTTACTAAACATTGTTTTCAATCAAGATCAGTCGTGTTCTGCTGCTGTGTTGCCTGGACAGTTGGAGCACAAATCCTCTTCATCTGCAAAAATGAAGAATACATATGAGTAAACAACCATAAAACATCTATGAAACTATATGTATATTGTCACCACTCTTACCATTATAGGCAGTCCCACACCATATGCAGTAAAAATGGACCCCTCTCAAGTAGGATGTTAAAATTTGCAGCTTATCAAAGGACTGTAAGAGAGAAGTACATATAAAATGCCCTTAAACATAGTGTAATTGAATTTTATAAGATGCTGTGACTGAAGTATATTCCCATATTAACCCTATCCAATGATCATGTTAGCTAGAAATCTTCACACCAAAATGATTACATGCGATTGAAATCTATTTGATTTTTGTCTTAAAATACATTGAATACTAACAGTTAGTTCTACAATATCCTCTTCTTCATCTTCCTCTTCAAGATCATCTTCCTCATCATCAACGTTGGATTTTGGCCAGTACCAGGCTTCTCTCGGGATGGTTATGCCCTGAAAAAAATGAAGGCACCTCAGCTAACAATTTTCTCAAAGTGGAGATTAAGTGGAGATTTTCCTATGAAACGTGATGATGACGGATGATTTCATGCCATATAAGCCAACCTTCTGACTGTCAAGTTGCTCACAAGATAGCTGACTCCTCCTTAGGTCCCCTTCAATCTTTCGCTCTTCTCTCTCTGTCCTTACTCTTGACCTGGAATTTAGAAATTATAGGCACAGACATCTGCGTTATGGAAAGGGGTTTTAAGAGGTTATGGAAACATTTCCCGTCAGCTTTCCATTTACCTAAAATCTTCAAGAGACTTTGTCTCATTCTGTTTTTTGGCTTGTACTTTGTGTCGATAATGTTCAAGCTCCTCCTCGGCTTTTCTTTTTTTCAGCTCCTCCAGTCCAATACCCCCACGGTCTTATCGATAATATACAGACAAATTATGAACATATAGGTCTATTGTTTGAATCTGAAGCATTATCATTATTGCCAAATTATAGCCTACCTGTTTTAATACTCAGTGGAATTGGATCAACCCGTCCTGCTCCTGCAGAAGTATAACAGACATGGGTAATTCATCACATGAGTGTAAAACAAATACAGTTCTTAATTAATTGAGGAAACGTACCCTCCTTCCCAAGGCCCTGGCCAGCTTTGTAGCCCATTTTCTGAAGAAGCGCAAAACCTTTGTTCTGATTGCTAATGGCACTTTGCAGTGCTGTCTCTCGACTTTCCTTCTCCTGTTCCTTGTAGGTTTTCTGGCGGTTCTTGATGTTCTTTTCCTTATGCTGCTCTTCCTTCTTAATTGCTTCCTTCATCCTCCTCACCATGCTGACACCTGGTTTTACATCTCGACTAACAGAGGGAATAATATTAGCATTTTGAAAAATGCACAGGAGCTTCAAGAAGAAACAGAAACATGTTCAACATTTTTACAGACATGCTCTTAATGAAAATTCCCCCTCAGTATCTTCGTCTATACCAATGCCAATATCAACGCCCGCGAGTTTTAATATAAAAAAGAAACACGCTAAATGCTTACATTTTACTCAGAAATGCATCAGACATATAGTCTTCTTCCTCGTCAGACATTATGGCCCAAAAAAAACGGCGAATAGAAGAACTACAAAGACTTTTTCCGGTGTCAATTTTTGTTAGCTTCTCAGATGTTTTGTTCGTTGCTGGACAAGTTTCGACTTGGTGCAAAGACAGTTGTTAAAGCAAAGTTCCGCTGTGTGTGACACACAATTCTGACGACAATCTTTACACAAGGATACACAGAAATAACTTAAAATATATAAACATTAGACAACCGAAGAATGTTTTTTTGTGCAAAAATGTTTTCGTTGTGTCACTTGTTCATTTCGTTTCCTATCGGAGACACTTCACTGTGACACCACCTTTTCTTGTCGTCATTCATCTTGGGTCATCGAAGCAAGGTAAGATGAGTGAATTGATAGCACACACCACCTTTGTCGGGGAGTTTTTCCTCTTCTGAGAAAATTTTAACAGCATACATTTGTGCAAGGTGACGGTAGATAACTAAAGCCACGACTATATGAGAGTGTAATTTAGAGAGTTTAGCTTGTTCCCCCTAGCTAACCGAAGTTGCTAACCAGCTCGTCTATAAACAGCTGGAGGGTGACGGAAACTGTCAAGACTAAACAACAAAGTGTTAGCGCTACATAGCTTTCACATTTTAGTTTGCAGGACTTAATACAACATCAAAAAGTACATATGTTTGGGCGAAAGTCCGTAAAGACATTTGAATAATATTAAATGACCTCAGATCCGGATCGTCTAAACTGCTCCTACAAGCTATCGACATGGTGGACATACTGATTGGATGGAAAGGCGTTCATGAGAGAAGAGGCATACGATAATAAATGACACCCCTCACTTTAACGTTGTAGAGACGAGTGCGGACAGCGGTTTCAGAGACTCTTGCCATGGAGCTGGCTCACAGTCTGCTGCTCAATGAAGATGCTTTGGCACAGATCACCGAAGCAAAGAGGCCTGTCTTCATCTTCGAATGGCTCCGCTTCCTCGACAAAGTGCTTGTGGCAGCAAATAAGGTGTCTTATTTTCACACGTTGTTATTGTTTTGTTAAGTAGTTTTGTTTGGATGGATTTTGTGACCGTTTTGTGATTAAATGGCAGGTGGATGTGAAGGAGAAACAGAAGAAGCTAGTGGAACAGCTGACGGGGCTGATCAGCAGTGCCCCAGGACCACCAACCAGAAAACTGTTAGCCAAAAACCTCGCCACTCTCTACAGCATTGGTGACACCTTCACTGTTTTCCAGACTTTGGATAAATGCAACGACATCATTAAAAACAAGGATGACACACCTGCATACTTACCAACAAAACTGTAAGTTTATTCTCAGCTATTCATATTTCCTGGCTGATTAAACAGTCATTTTGCATCTGGTATATACTGTTTAAGCTTATACACTTTTTCCTAGTTGTCATTTAACATTGCTCTATAAATGTAAGGCACATGCAGTAGGCCCACCTTCAAATGTATTAACAGTTAAGCCAAACATTAATCTGCTGAATTATTTTGATCTTTTGAAAGGGAGGATTACGTTTGCAAAAGAGTATATATTAGGATGTGTTTGTTGGTTACATTAATGCATTCCAACAGCAGAGGAAGCTGTATCAGAGCTGTTATGCTGGATTTAATCCTTTTCCCTTTCCTGATGATTTCTGTATAGAATCAGAAAGGATATGGGGGACATAGATGGGTTGTAGACTAGCAGCTATACGTCTGCAGTGTTTTACAGCAGATTTAGTTGTCAACAGCTGGGAAATGGGTGACGCTTGTGTCACTAGTAATGAGATAAATGCTACTTCAAATCGTTCAGTATAGTGAATTAACACCATGTATGTTTTTATTATGAATCTTTTGAATGTTCATAATGACTGTCCAGCATAAGTTCATGATGATGTTCCCACTTTTTCTTGCAGTGCTGCTGTGGCATGTGTTGGAGCTTTTTATGAGAAAATGGGCAGGATGCTGGGGAGCTCCTTTCCAGACACCATTAATAATCTTCTGAAGGCTTTGAAGAGTGCAGAGGTATGAATTTTAAGAGAATACAATTGGTATGAATTTTAAGAGAATACAATTGGAATATGTTCATATTATTTAATTGAATAGAATATGAAAAATACTTAACCCACTAATGGATCAGTGAGTTGAAGTTGGTCACATCTAGTTTAATACGTTGTTCTCAACAATATCTAGTCTCAAGGCAGAGGAGAGATCCTTCTCAGTCTGCAGAAAGTACTGAATGGATTGGGGGGAGCTGCAGCTTCATGCCATAGAGATATCTACAAGAATGCCCGCTCTCTGCTCACAGACAGATCGATGGCTGTACGCTGTTCAGTAGCAAAGGTTGGTCTCAGAAGAACTCTTGGATGAAGGCATAAATTGTTTAACAAATGTCTGATTAGCAGATGTAGTCATTCAAAAGAAACACTTTTTAATGTTAACAACTTGGTGAAAATTCTTCACACTGGTGGAGGATTATTCCTTGTATGTATAAGAATGAAATGGCCAAATTTGATCTTTTGATTCTAGCTTAGAGAAAAATGTTATTTTCTACCACTAGGTAACCATATAAAGGATGTTAGAATGTTGGAGAAGAAGCTTTTACTGTGTGTAAAAAGCTGTCAGCTGTGCAACTGTGTCCTGTACTGATAAGTATAAACGGAACAGAATGTGGACATTAACAAAAGCCCTCCATTTTTGTTGATCCTGCCCAATCAGTGCCTGTTGGAGCTGCAGAATGAGGCCGTATTCATGTGGACCACAGAACTGGAGAACATTGCCACTTTGTGTTTCAAAGCCTTGGAGGGTTCCAACTATGGTGTTCGAGTGGCAGTGGCCAAACTGCTGGGGACGGTCATGGCCACAGCTCTGATGCCCAAACAAGCAGCTGGTATTTGGATTGGTCGACTTCTCTTGTAGGTCACAGTTGGCGGCTCGCCATCTTCGTTCCTCATAATTTCAAACTTTTTTCTTCCCAGTGATGCGTCAGAATGTGAAGCGAGCTACCCTGGAGGAGGTGCTGGAGCTGATGGCTACGGGCTTTCTGCGTGGGGGCTCCGGCTTCCTGAAAAGTGGTGGCGAGATGTTGAAGGGTGGAGGCTCTGTCAGCAGGGAGGTGCGAGTGGGCGTCACACAGGTGAGACATATGTCTTCTGGTTAATTTGAATTCCTTTTTTTTGTGATTGCTCAAACTCATGCACAGTCTTGCTCCTTTCTCCTCAGGCGTATGTTGTGTTTGTGACAACTCTTGGTGGCCAGTGGCTGGAGCGCAACTTCGCTACGTTCTTGTCCCACGTTTTGGACCTAGTGTCACACCCACGAGCCACGCAGACACATGTCGAGGCCGTGTACTCACGCCGCTGTGTCTCCTTCATGCTACGCGCCACCCTGGGTGGCTTGCTTGGAGAAAAAGCCCAAATTGCTGCGGGGAAAGAAATCTGCCAAGCCATCAGCAAGCAAATGAGGGCTGTGGGTAAGGAGGATGGGGGGGAAATATCACGGTTCAGAGCATTACAGAGTAAGTACTCATCCATCATCATCATATTTGATTTACTCTTCAATCTGTTTCTAAAATTGCTGCATGCCTTCTGCTTGTATGCTGGGCTTTTTCTTTCTTGAGTGTGGTTATAGCTTCTCTGCTTTGGCTTTCTTGTTGTGCTTCTTTTGGATCACTCTTTATTTTTATTTAAGTAAAAACAGCATCATACTACCAGTGAAACCATCCATTGAAAACTCGTGTGAATGACTCATTCTTGCCTTATTTCCTAGCTGCCTTGAATTTTTGCCAGAGAACTCACACTTAGTTTTTGCCTTACAATGCCTAAGGAGCGGATAACAATTTTCTGACTGTTGACTTCCGGCTTACATAGGCAAAACAACAAAGAATAAGCATGCGCCTCTGAATTAGCTAACTCACAACAGGAGGAATTTATTTTCCTCGAAATACCTAGAACTTGTATTAGTAAGATTACCCGGGTATTTCTTTTTTTTTTTTCTTCTTTTGGCTTCACATCATCACATCAGTCATTCATGAAACCACATTTATTAAAAAAGGATGATTCTTACTCTGATTTGCTTTGCAACCTATTATCTCATGTGGATGTTAGAGAACAATATAGTGTTATTAGTGTTAGGATTCAATTTGAAAAAGAAGTCTAATGTCGGTGTCACACAAATAGTGACCCACGGTCCCACAGTCCTTATGCTACACTGTCTGCAGTAGCTTTTTCACAGCACCTGTACCTCTGAGATGTCTTGAAATGAAATCATTGCAAATGTTTGTGCTCATTGGAAGTGAAGAAAAAGACAAGGTGGTGCCTCTTGTATGTTCTTCTATTACTGTTCAAGAAGTAGCTTTAGGTCTATTCTTGAAGTGATCTGACTGACCTTCTCTTTCATGTGATATCTTCTGACTGCTTTCTTCATAGAGCTCAGAGGATTTCAGTTCCCAAAGCATCTATTTACGCTCTTTAAATTGTATCCTTTAGTTTTTAACTCTTTTTCAATGAGAGAAAACCTCAGAGCTCTAAACTACATTCAGTGAGACTAAGAACATTTTGGACACTAACACTGGTTTTGTTGAGACTCGGATATGATTTTGATTTAATTTATTCTGACGTTTATCATGGAAAAACTCTCAGCTCTTACTCAACTTATTGCAGTAATGGTATGAATAAGATTCAAACAAAGAGAAACTAAAGATCGCTTCAGTAAAATTTCAGCAAAACATCATAAATGAGTAAGTAAAGAGTAATTTCCATTGCTTGAAAATGATTCTTCTTAAAATAAAATTTGGAAAAGAGTTGTATTTTTTAACCATATATATATATATATATATATTTTTTTTTCTGAATAGGTATATTCACATAGAGTCTCTATCATTTAAAAAACTTTTATATAGGATGTACTTTTTTGGCGAAGCTTAAAGCCTACTTTTGGCCCATATTCATTATATTCACTATCTAGTTGAATGTTTTTGCTGGTAACTAAATCCAAAGAAGTGACAGTGTCCAAATATTTCTGAGCCTAACTGTGAAAAAAATTGCTGTCCTTTAAAATGAAAGATTTTGCAGCTACAGACCTTTGATAAGTTAACTTATGGGATACAGTTTGCAATCATCGCAAAGGATCATAACTAGTAAAAAAAAAACATTTAAGTGATTTTGGTTTTTATTTCAAAGTCCATTAATGCTGCAGAGATTTCCTTTTAATTTTTCTTTGTTGAGTTCTTAACTGTTTAGTTGTGATCTTCAAATGTTAAAAGACTTGATTTGTTCTTACCAACACATTTCTGCTCCTTCTTTCTTCCTCCCTTTTCCAGAGGCGGTTGTAAACGACATCAGTGGTGAGAACAAGGCTGGGGCAGCTGACGTTTCTGCCAGTCAGCACGTTATGGTGTGTGCCCTGAAAGAGCTGGGCAGTTTGGTTCAGAGCTTGAGTGCCACAGCTTCACCGCTCATCCAGGAGCCTTCTATTGGTGAGACACACTGAACAGACTGGTTATGTAAATTCAGTTTCAATCAGAAACAAGGTACATCTTTAATCCCCTTCCTTTTGCTGGTGCTAAAATGAACGTTAACGATTCATGATTTCTACTTCAGGGCTTCTTGAAACCGTGTCTTCAGTGCTGCTGCACCCGAGCATGGCGGCAAGATTAGCAGCTGCGTGGTGCCTGCGTTGCGTTGCTGTGGCCCTGCCCTATCAGCTGTCTCCCCTGCTGGACCGCTGCGCAGAGAGAATCAACAACCTGAAGAGCTCACCTGAGGCTGTGAGCGGATACAGCTTTGCAATGGCAGCTCTACTGGGGGGTGTACACCAATGTCCCCTTGGTATCCCTCACTCTAAGGGCAAGGTAGATCGTCCTATAGATCATTTTCTGCACGGCATATTGAGTAGAGCATTTAAAGAATAAACGGTCTGTGTTCGGCCCCTGTAGCTGGTGGTCAGTATAGCTGAAGATCTCCTGCGTACAGCAGCTCAGAACAGTCGGCTGTCCCTGCAGCGCACACAAGCTGGTTGGCTGCTGCTGGGGGCGCTCATGACTTTAGGTCAGTCTCCCAGACCTGATCATTTTGGGATGGGTCAGCAGCTCCCTCTTTCACCAATACTTATTGAGTCTCTGTGCTTCCAGGTTCCTCACTTGTACGATACCACCTCCCTAAAATGCTGCTGCTTTGGAGGAACGTTTTTCCCCGCTCCCAAAAGGAGCTGGAGGCAGAAAAGGCCAGAGGAGACTCCTTCACTTGGCAGGTCACCCTGGAGGGTCGAGCCGGAGCTCTGTGCGGTGAGAATCAAGTGCTTTATGAATCTGCACATGATCTATTATGTCAGGATACACACCTCTGACAAATGCTCTTTTTTTTTGTGTAGCCATGCGAAGCTTCGTGGCCCACTGTCCTGAGCTTTTGACAGAAGATGTAATCCGCAGGCTAATGACTCCCATTGAATGTGCAATGACCATGATGTCTCAGTGAGTTTTTTTTTCGTTTGACGACGAAAGACAGTGTGAATTAATCTTTTTATTGTTCTGTATGAGGATTATTTCTTGCATTTCTTTTAGATTATTTTCTGTTTCTCCTCTTCTTTTTGTGATATTTTTGTCCTTTTCTCAGTGTCCCTGCCATAATTAAGGCCCATGGTGCTCATTTGAAAGCAAGTGCGGCGATGGTGAGGCTCAGGCTGTATGACATCTTGGCTCTCTTGCCTCCTAAGACTTATGAAGGTAACACAGACTTAAATGGATTTCTTTTCACAGAGGTTGAAAATGATTAGCTGTAAATGTTTTTAAATTGTTTAACCTCCCTGTTCAGGGAGCTTCAACGCCCTGCTGAGGGAGCTGGTGGCAGAGTTTACATTGACTGACAACTCTGCCAACACCACCACCTCTCTGCTGCGCTCCCTGTGTCACTACGATGACAGTGTGCTCATGGGCTCCTGGCTGCAAGAAACCGACCACAAGTCCATTGAGGATCAAGTTAGTTGAATCAAATTATGATGGAAAACGTACATGTTTTGAAAGTGATTGTGTTGAAAATAGGTTATTAAAATATTTGGCTATCTTTTAGTCAAATATTAACCAGTTTAAAATGAATTTCTGGGGCTGTTCACAAAGTTTGGTTTACGGTTTGGTTTACAGTTTGTGTTTTGACACCTCTGTAATGTCGTTCCTAAATAGCTGCAGCCCAACAGCGCGTCTGGCAGCGGAGCTCTGGAACACGATCCTTCCTCGATCTACCTGCGTGTGCCTGTTGGCGAGGCCATCCCGGGGCCTCTGCCTTTGGGCGTGTCAGTAATCGATGCTTCAGTGGCGTTGTTCGGTGTGGTTTTCCCTCATGTGTCATTTAAACACAGGTGAGCAGCACACCGGTTGCTGTGAAGGTTTTCTTTTTCTTGTTAGAAAGAGATTTGAATGCTCTTTGTTTAATGATTCATGGCCCACTGCTGTAGAACTTACTCTGGCGTGCTTGCTGTTGATAATTTCAATTCTATTTGATTCAGGCTGCAGATGCTCGACCACTTTGCAGAGTGCATAAAGCAGGCTAAAGGCGTTCGACAGCAGGCCGTACAACTCAACATCTTTACTGCAGTGCTCAGCGCCCTCAAGGTAGCAAAACAGTCAGCCTACGCTCTTCTTACAAAAAATGTTAGGAGTTTACACACAAAAAAGAACTTTTCTCTTCCACTGAAGGGTTTGGCAGAGAATAAGAGCACCCTGGGCCCAGAGGAGGTGCGCAAGTCAGCCCTGGCCCTGGTGATGGGGGCTTTGGACAATCCCAATCCCATCCTGCGCTGTGCTGCTGGAGAGGCCCTAGGCAGGATGGCACAGGTTGTAGGAGAGGCAACCTTCATTGCCAGAATGGCACAGACCAGCTTTGACAAGTAATCCTATTTCTGAGTGTACTTTTGTACTTTTCTGCTTTTTATTCTCCTTTTTGTTTGACCAAGCACTAGAATGTCACCAATGAATAACGCCATTTAAATATTTTATTTTAAATACTTTATTTCAGGAAAACGATACACTTTGTCTTCTTTTTGTAGACTAAAATCAGCCCGGGATGTTGTTTCAAGGACCGGCCATTCATTGGCGCTTGGTTGTCTGCATCGATATGTTGGAGGCATTGGCTCTGGCCAGCACTTAAAGACCAGTGTCAGCATCCTCTTGGCCCTTGCCCAAGATGGGTCCTCTCACGAGGTTCAGGTACAGAAAACAACCCTGCAGAAATGGATATTTACATTAACTCATAGTTTTATTATTTAGTGAGCTTTAAAACTAATCTATTTTTTTTGTGAACCAGACATGGGCTCTGCACTCTTTGGCTCTGATTGTGGATTCCAGCGGTCCCATGTACAGAGGCTATGTGGAGCCCACGCTGTCCCTGGTTCTCACTCTGCTGCTCACTGTGCCACCTTCACACACAGAGGTTCACCAGTGTTTGGGCCGCTGCCTTGGAGCTCTCATCACCACCGTGGGACCAGAATTACAAGGTAACTTGAGTAAAGCCCTCTCGTGGAACCCTTGATTCTCAATGACATTTCTTTTCATGCCTTGTGTGAGAGCATTTCTCAGCCAGCAGGTGGCAGTGAAAAGAATTGTAACTCTGCAGGTCAATAGTCAAAACAATTGTTTTTTTTTCTTTTCCTGAATTCCTTTTTTGGAACATAAGGTAAAACATTGTAAGATGAAGAAAAGATGGGAAGGGAGAATCTTCAAAGACAAGAAAAATGATTACACTGCAGAGAGCATTTGATCACATTTGTTCTGTCTGAGATCTGGGTCTGCTGTGGTAAAACTAGAACTGCTCCAGATATAGACTTTATAACTTGCTGTATGTGCCATGTTTCTATGTTATTTGAGAGATAAATGCAAAAAAATAGAATTAGCATTCAGGTATTTTTCAGTAATCCATCACATGAAAGTGTAATTTTGACATAACTAGCTGCTCCATATTAAAAAATGTTGAGTATTAAGATTTTTTTTAGATTGGAAATATTAGAATAAAGCAGGCTCTCCTTGTTCTATGAAGAATATATTAACATTTGTTGTCTAACATAAACCGTCTTTGCATGTTGGTTTTAGCCCTTCTAAAGATGGATGATTGTACACTGAAATATACAAGGGACATATAATGTGCCATTTAATACAAGAAAAATCCATTCATGTCTGTTTTTCTAATTAGCATTGTTGTTTTTTTTTAGGAAATGGAGCCACTATTTCCACTATCCGCTCCTCGTGCCTCGTCGGTTGTGCCATAATGCAGGACCACTCTGACTCCCTTGTCCAGGCAGCTGCCATCTCATGTCTACAGCAGCTGCATATGTTCGCCCCCCGACATGTCAACCTGTCCAGCCTGGTGCCGTGTCTCTGTGTAAGACACAAGTTCAGACCTATGAGTGTGGTTGCCTTTGTTTGTGCTAATCTGAGTCATGATTTCTTAATGTACCACTGGATTCTGGCAGGTGCACTTGTGCAGCTCTCACCTGTTGCTGCGTCGAGCTGCAGTGGCCTGCTTACGACAGCTCGCCCAGAGAGAGGCTGCAGAGGTCTGCGAGTATGCCATGAGCCTGGCAAAGAGAGCAGGAGACAGCAAAGACAGCACTGCAATCAGTGAGATGAATAAACCTCATAAAGCTTTTCATGAGAATACATTCTAGTTTGGATTATGATAGCAGATCACAGTTTGCATTTTTAACTCATCTGAACGAGACGCTGTGGCTCTGACTGTGTTTATTTGGTGTGTGGCTCAGATCTAAACATCACAGAAACTGGTCTGGAAGGTGTTTTGTTTGGGATGCTGGACCGGGAGACGGACAGGAAGCTGTGTTCTGACATCCATGACACACTAGGTCACATGCTGTCATCTCTTGCTGTGGAGAAACTTTCTCATTGGCTGAAACTATGTAAGGACGTCCTTGCAGCAACTACAGGTAAGTCTTCAAAAGGACATGGTTATCTAAATCTTTAGAGCTTTGCTTCACTCCTGTGTCCATCTCCATTTTCAGATGTTGGGGGCCCGGTTACATTCCAGGTGGAAAAGGATGAGGAAGACTCTGAGAAAAAAGACGAGATAGATGATGACACCATGTTCACAGGCCTGGGAGATGATGACAAATCCAAGCCGTCTGTGGCTCCTCGCTGGGTCACTCGTGTGTTTGCCGCAGACTGCTTGTGCCGCATCATCCTACTGTGTGAGAATGCAGACAAAGCGCACTTTGATCTGGCTACCGCACGCTCTGCAAAGGCACAGAACCCCAAAGGTACCGCTCAGGACGGGCTCAGTGTCTTCTTAAAGATTTGTGTTTGCTTTCTAAACCATCATCTTTTGTTATGGTTAATGTAGAGAATGTTCATACTGTATATCATCTTTCTCCTCTGACAGTTCTTGGGTTAACTCCTAGGAAAAGCTGATCCTTGAGCTTTTTTGTGTAAAGATGGAACAAAGAATTATATGAGTAAGCAGAAGTCTGAGGTTTCCCTGGCAGAGGAACCTGTATTTATACAGTCTGTAGCGTGTCTTCTTATTTCAGAGAAGCTTAAAGAGTCGTAAGATAGCGGGTTGAATTTGAAGCTCTAAGAACAGCAAAGTCAAATTTATTGTGATAGTTGATGTGTTCAGCTAATCCCTGGAACGGTGTGTTTGAGATAAAACCCAATCTCCCCAGCCACACTAAAACTCTGAAAACTGTTCATTATTCTGTTGTTATTCCTCAACAAGCTAAAAGCTTTGATCATTTTTTATTGTTATGGCTGCTTCACTTTAATCATATTCCTCATAAAATTCTGAAATGAGATGTCACTTCTGACCCACATGTCATTGTTTTTTCCCCATATCTGTTTGTTCAGGAGATCTATTGGTACTCCATTTATCTGACCTCATCCGAATGGCTTTTATGGCTGCCACAGACCACAGTAACCAGCTCAGGATGGCTGGCCTGCAGGCACTGGAAGACATCATTAAAAAGTTTGCATCCGTCCCAGAGCCCGAGTTCCCAGGACATGTTATCCTGGAACAATACCAGGCCAATGTGAGTTAACTACTCATTAAATTGCATCATGCACTGGATGTCTCATATTTGTAAAGTACAGAAAAAAAGAAACAGGCTACAAAACAGAACTGTTTGTGCACTTAGGTTGGAGCTGCCCTTCGACCGGCATTCTCACCTGACACACCCTCTGACATCACAGCGAAAGCATGCCAGGTAAGACATTTTGCTTTGTCTGCCAACAACCCTCACACACAATAAAATAGTTTGGTTTTGATATATTATATTTTCCAGTAGCCTTGAGAAAGAGGACCTAGGAGGATATAATGACCTATTGCAAAGAGTCACTACCTCCTTGAGGTCATCAGTGTCAAATTTCCTGACTGACCCAGTTGACTTATTATTAAGGAGTGAGTTTTCTCTGGCGAATGATAATTTATAAATGTGTGCCTTGCTTTTACAACCATAACAATCCAGGCTTATGTGATTTGAAAATAACTGTTTAATGTCCACATCCTTTTAAGTGATATGGCTATTAATCTTGAGTAACCTGATGCGTATTGCAATTTTGTAAACCTATTTAATTTATTTTTTTGTTTTTACTTGGTGTGAAAAAAAACATTAAAGAACTAATCCCTGGCTTGGATTGATCATTCATTAACTTGACCTCTGTGTGTCCACAGGTGTGTAGTACGTGGATCGGTAGTGGCGTAGTCAGTGACCTGAATGACCTGAGACGGGTCCACAATCTGCTGGTGTCCTCGCTGGACAAGGTGCAGGCTGGGAAAGGCTCGTCCAGCCAGCTGTACAGTGAAAGCGCCACCACCATGGAGAAACTGGCTGTGCTGAAGGCGTGGGCTGAGGTGGGACTGAGGGTCATTGGAACACGCCGTTTTGGTTATAAAACAAGTGTTAATAGCACACTTCTTTCTTGTGCAGGTTTATGTGATGGCAATGAAGATCAAGAAGGAGGCGGAGTCAAAGCCTGCCAAACCAGTTAGAAATGGGGACGAAGACGAGGAAGAGGAGGACCTGGGAGCTGACGTGCTTCCTCCCGACAGTCTCATCACCTTGGTGCAGCCAGAGCTGCCATCGCTCAGCCGCCTCTGGCTGGCCATGCTGCGGGATTATGCACTGCTCACTCTGCCAGCTGAATTTTCCAGTCAGCTTCCACCTGAGGGTACATGACAGATTCTCCTGTATCTCCTTCTCTCAGCTATAGAATATAACATGCAATTGCTTAACTGTATGCACGCTGTTCAACTTTTTCCCTATTTTCTTTAAGATTTGCATCAAATTTCATAATCAAAATGTCATCTGTGTTTGCAACACGCTAATTGTGTTTGAATTTTGATTACAGCCAAATAAGAGTTCAGATTAGATATCTGAGCCCTTTGTCTGAGCCTTTTATGCACTGTGTCTTATGTTTTACGCTAACAGCAACTGACTGGTGGTGTAATAGAATATTTAACAAAAAAAGCTATTTTGATTTGAGTTGAGATGGTTGCAGTAAACCGTGCCCCCCCAATCTGCATGTGTGTTTAGGCGGAGCCTTTTATACCCCAGAGACGATAGATACAGCAAGACTCCACTACCGCAGCTCATGGGCTCCAGTCCTGCATGCAGTGGCCCTCTGGCTCAACAGCACTGGGTTTGGAGCAGGTGAAGATCAAGAGGAGGTCTCTTCAGCCTTCTCCAAGCCGGCCAGCCTTCCACAGGGAGGCTTCTCCACAACAAAGACCTTTGAAGAGTCTGTCAAAGACAGGATGCATCTAATGTTGGGTAAAGGCACTTCCTCTCACCTGTATTATGAAGCAAAGACAAATAGGTCTGATGAAAAGAAAGAGGAAAAAGATCAACTTCTGGTTTTGCTTGCCTACTTTTTTCGGTGTTTATTCCATCTATCATCTGCCGACTCTGAAAGACTGGTAGTGGTTTAAAAAAAAGTGGACACACCCTAAGTGCATTTCCATGTTCTCTCTCTCAGGTGTCAGTATAGAGTTTCTTTGCTTCCCCCGACCAGAGGAACCCATTGAGCATGTGCTTTCTTGCCTTCAAGCCCTGTGTACTCTGCTTGACTCTCCATGTGCAAAGACACATATTGCAGAAGATCAGGTAAAGGTGGAAGTTTTGTTTTATTGCAACGTTAGGTTTAAATTGATTCAATATTACTAAATTAGACATTGATTTTTTTTCTTTATATTGAAAGAATTTGAAATAAAGCACTCACAAAGTTATGGAATAGTGTTCTATATTTATTAGCCACATATTTAAAGGCAGGATTTGTGCTTTTTAGACTGTAGAAGCTATTTGCTAAAGACAGACAATGAATTATGAAATGTCAATTACAGACAACCTTCAGCCAACTAGAAGATACTCTGAAAAGTCTTATTTTCTTTGCAGCTGGCAGTAGTTAATACATCACTGATAACTCAGTGCAAATATGTTATAATCATGCACATGTGTCAGATTTATAGAAACCTTGTTGCTTGAGACGTCGTTGTGTGAAACCTGATCTGTTTCCAGCTCTGATAGATCTCCTGTTTGTGGAGTTGTAGACATTCAACTGGAATAGATTTCCACTACGCTGTATGGAAAAAAGCGTTCTATTTATAGATGTAAATCTGTACAATAATCACATGTCACTGTAGCATTGCTGTAACTATTTATTTCCCTGTTTTAGCTGCTGGCAGTGGAGCTCCTGAATGTGCTCCACAGGCTGCTGTTGACCCGGGATCCCCCGGCAGTCCAGCTCCAAGTCACTGCTGTAGTACAGGAGACCATCAGGGCTGCACAGGAGCACCTTCAGCAAGAACGGACCAAGAAAGGTCAGGAACACAGCGTTACTCGCTACTGTTGCCTTATGTTTGGCTTCATCTGAATGGAGGCTGAGCATCACTAGCATTTTGAATTTTTATAGGACAGTTGTCTGAGTTCTTTTAGTTTTGTGGTGGCTAGAGTTATTTAGGTCACTGTGTTGTTTTGCTTAGGCAAAGAGGAAGAAGGCGAAAAAGACTCGAAGGCCTGCCAGGGGGAAGGGGGAGACACGGGGGAGCTCGTCCCCGGCAAGTCACTAGTGTACGCAGCTATGGAGCTGCTCGTGTTCATCCTGGTTCGTCACCTACCACAGCTTAATTCACGAGTGAAAGAGTCACCCAGCCACGCACCTCTCAAGCCTCAGAGATTATCCGATGAAAGCGCACGCCTGGTGGCAAACACAGTTTCTATCCTGGCAGAGCTGCCTTCGCTCTGTTCTCCCGCTGGTGAGGCCTGCGGCCACACTCGCACACCACAGAAAATATGATAGGAATCCACACACAGTACAGAAACAAACATGTACATGTTGATGTTTGGACCTAAAAGTCTGCTTTGTTCAGGTCTGTGTACAGTTAAATTCCCCGACAGCTACTCATAGGTGGCATCAGGAACAGCTTTAAATGTGTGTTCGAGATTTAATTTAAGTGAGAATGCTTTTTTCCCTTCTGTTTGTCACTATTTCTGTTTGCCTTTACAGGAAGCATGACTATCCTACCCACTGTGCTGTTCCTGATCACTGGGGTTCTGAGGGAAACTGCACTTAAGACGGGTGACAGCTCTGTGCCTGTTCCTGTATCAGCTGCCCTGCAGGGCATCAAGACCATCATCACCTCACCAATGGCCCGCGAAGAGAGCATTCAGACGCAGTGGACTGGCCTTGTGAGGAGCAGCTTGGCATCTGTACTTGAGTACTCGCAGCCTGGTAAACATTGTGGCCTCTCTGCACTTTTTTTTTTGTTTGTTTTTGACAGTTGAGAAGAAAATGTTGATTTGTTGTTCATGAAATGTTTGGTTGCTTGCTTGTGTAATTTTGTAGATGAGTCCCGACCTGACATGGATGAGGTCAGTATGCTGACAGCGATCACGCTGTTCCTTCTGTCGGCCAGCACTGAACTCGTAGGTGTAGTCGTCCTGCAGAAGGGCTGCATGGACCGCTTCAGAAACGGCCTCAACTCTAGCGACCCCTTGGTAAGCAGCTATGTGTATAAACAGAGTTGGAGTCTTTTGAAGCGCTGACATGTGAGAGATGTTATGCTTTTGGTGCCACAGGTTCAGGCCCGTTGTTATCAGCTGCTGCTCTCAGTGTTTCAACACTCCAGCCGTGCCCTCTCCACTCCTTACATCCACGCCTTGGCGCCACTCATGGTTGAGAAGCTGAAGGCGGTTGAGCGCAGTCGACCGGGAACTGCTGCAGAGCTGCAAGCTGTCCAGGAGGGCATCAGGGTCCTGGAAAATCTGGTCAGCATGGGTGAAGAGAAAAACCGTAAGTGTGCCTCTTCCTAATGGGCCGATAAAGTACCATAATTGTTTCACAAGAGTGTTTTGCTCCATCATAGTAGGTCTGTTAAAGTGTTTAGCTCCGTGCCTCTGGATGTGTGCCGTCAGGAGCATTAAAGCATTAGAGGCTAAATTTAGAATCACTGCACTGGTTTACTGTCAATTTTAGTATTGATTTTGACTTTATGTTACATCACACTGTATGTTGTTTTATAAAAATGACTGCCTCCACAAGATGTGCTTGAAGGTACTATTTTTGTATTTGCGTCCCATTAATATGTTATTTATTTATTTATTCAACAGGGGTTCAGCTGCTGGCTCTTCTAGTACCAACTCTGATCTCTTATCTTTTGGATGAAAATGCCATCTCCTCTGCATCCCAAATCTCCAAAGGCCTACATGATTTTGCCCTTCAGAACTTAATGCGGATTGGCCCCCTCTATCCAGCTGCCTTCAAGATAGTAATTGGTGCTGCACCTGAGCTTAAAACCCGTCTGGAATCTGCTGTACGGGCCAACCAGGCCAGCAGCAAAGCCAAAGCTGCAGCCAGGCAAACTCAGCCAACTGTGCAAGCTGCACCAACCATTAAACTAAAAACTAGCTTCTTCTGAAGGAAAAAAGGTGCATTGTACAGTCTCAAAATTTTGTTTTTTTGTTTTTCTGTCAACAGTGTACAACATGTACTACAGTTGATTAAATGTATTTATTTATGCTACATCTCATCATTGGTTTTAATAGATAAGCTGTCTTATTGAAGTCAAAATGGTAATTATGTAAATACCATGAAAAAGACATTGAATGTTCACTTAAAAAACTTGATTTATAATCTCAACAAGTTTGATTTGGAGAATGTATCGAATCCAGACTTTTTCATATTTCCCCATGATATTCTCTCCCAATGCTTCAAAAGCTGGTCTTAACTTGATAGTCATGCTGTCTGTATAAATTGCTACAACAATTGTTTGTTTGTTGGAGCTGCCTGATTTCAACATGTAGACTTTTAAATTCTTTTTTCAAAAATGATTTTGCTTTTAAATAATGTTTTCAACATTCCCCCATTAGCTGTTGAACAAAGACAAAACGAGATTAGTCCTGATAACATATTGAGCCAGCAATGAGATTATATTAAAACTAACAAAGTAAATGCATTTTTTTCCTGCTTGATTTAGAGATAATAGACCAATAAATAGATAGGGAAAATAAATACATCTAAAGATCATATCATATATTGTTTTGTTTCTAAGTTTCCCCTTCTTTGTGTACTGCTAACAATATGTGACCATCAATTATGCAGATTTGTTTAAATGTACAATTTGACATAGTCTTTTGAATTGGAATAAATTTTCTTGGACCCCATTTCTGTTTCCATAATTTATATAAATGTATCATGTTTAAAAGCTACAGATCTGAATGTACTATGTTTGAGTCTGAAGTTCCGGGCAATCCACTGAGCAAATCGAGCGTCCCCAGCCAACATGTTGTGGGCGCGGCTTCGTTACTGACGTCATTCGGTGACAGCTAGCTGTCAGAAAGTGAGTTCATTCCCCCAAGCCGAGGAGACGGATCGCCGTTGATAGATTTTTTTTTGCCCTTCCGTTGGTATCTAACACATTGAGTCAGCGACACAACGGGTCGAAATTTCCACCGAGCCCGGCCATGGACGAACAGGCAGGGCCCGGCGTGTTCTTCAACAACAATAACAACTCTGTTTTACCCGGCGGTGGAAAAGGACCACTGCCCGATGGCGACGCCGGGGAGGCGGCGAGGGCGCAATACAGTATCCCGGGGATCTTGCACTTCCTGCAGCACGAATGGGCCCGTTTCGAAGTAGAAAGAGCACAATGGGAGGTGGAGCGGGCTGAATTGCAGGTGAAAACATCGCATTTTAATTTTACGCTCCATATGTGTGTCCCCGCGGGGGCATTACGCTGTTCTTTAATAGTAAGTCGCGCTGAGTTTCTGTATTTGATTGTTCTGGTCACCAGGCGAAATTGTTAGCTTTAGCTCATTAGCTAAATGAGCTGCAGCGCCCCTCTGACCCAGCTGCACGACGACTTTTTACGTCCTCTTAACTCTCAGTGAAACCACTTAACACGTCTCCTAAATGCAGGGGTTTGAGTACGAGCTGTACTCGTACTTCTTATTCAATTTGACCCGTTCAAGCAGCTACAAATAACTACTACGTGTATTAGCATAGTAGTTACTGTTGAGCGCAAAACGTGCGGCAACACAGCGTTTGTTTGTCACTGATAATTGTCCTACCAACCGCCCATATTTTACGGATTTGTACGTAAAACCCCTGAAGAAATACACGAAGGGGAAAATTAAGAGATATTTTTTTAACGCATTTGGCCTTCTGCGAGTTGTCAGACAGCACATGCTATTCAAGAGCCTGGATACAGTATTGTTTATCAAGCTAGCTGCCATGTCACTGCTACTCCTGAGAAAATCATTTAGATTGTTGCTCTTTTTCTACAAAAATCCATTGTCGGTCTCCGTACTAGACATTTGTCTTGGAAAGTAGTTATAATCCTTATTAGATAGGCAGCTGGATAAGTTATTTTAGCTTTTTACATAAAGGCAAAAACAATCGGATTTCCTGCCATGAACCAGAATGTTCCCAGAGGAAGCTCCAGTTTGGTTTAGTTTTCTTCAACTTGGAGTGTTTTACCAAATCTTGGTGTGTTTGCTTTGTTTTGACATTTACATTTTTTAATGTGTAAGATAGAATGATATAAGTGGTCACTTTATTTATGATTCTACATACCCTGGCCTCTCTAATGCTGTAAGAGGTAAACAGAAAGGTAGGACAACATAGTTTGTCCCCCCCCAATGTAATTTGTAACTCCCAAATTACAGAAAGGGGGGAAATGTTTTTTGGCCAGAGGCAACTCCATGGGGTATATGAGCTCAGAGAAAATAAAGGGAGCTGAGGGAAACACTGCATTGTTTGTACATTGATGACGTCTACCCGATCAGTGCAATAGGGCTTTGACTCAGCTTCATGCAGCACTTTCATTGCCACTGGTGTACTCTGCTTCCTGTCTGCCGTCATGAAACAAGCACATCGGACGAGAAGCCACAGCCGCTGCGGCAAAGAGCTGGGAGGTTGCTACATAGCCTATTGGGTGGTTTGTTTGTGGCGGCAAAAGGGTGTGCAATTTAGTTTGAGTTCTTGTTTTTGCGACTATGAATCTTAAACCTGAGCCTCATTTATGTGTTGGATATAATATGACTTGCTGTAGACTCTTTACAACTTCCTGCTCACTTGTGATTGCCCCCTGATCTCTCTGGCAGAGGAAGTGTCTGCATGTACATAGACTGAGATAATCATTTTTTGCTTTTCTTTGGACAGTAGGGACACTCATCATTCAGTGTACGTGGCAGTTGTGCTCAAAACCAGAGAAAGAAGGCTAAATAAAAAATACTGTAAAGCTTCCTCATGAGATATAACCTTCTGCTGTCCTTGAGGTATGCCTACGTATACAGTTCTTTTAGAGGATGTTTGTGAATTAACTATAGTGAAAGGACCACAGTTTGCAAGAAAAGATGTGCTTTTTGAAGGAGCTTGAATAGTCTTTGATAAATAAATAAAAAGCTCCTGAGGACACAGTGTTTTAGTGAATAATGTCATTCAGCACAAATAGTACGCTCTTTCTTATTTTCCTTATGCTTTGCACCATCACACATACAGTTTTAATCAGCATTTAAACATGCACCCCAGTTTGTTTGTGCTTATTTTTATTTTATTTTTTTACTGCTGGTTAAGTTGTTGTCTAAATGCAGAGAGTAGAAGTTGTTTTATGTGAGCGTTGGAAAGAAAGCCATGAAGGTTTGCCTCAGCCACTGAGGTGTACTTTTAGGAATGCCGTCCAGCTAGCCTGTTCGGTGACGCCCGAGGCCGCTCCTCTATACTGAAGCACGGAAACTGTACATGCCCATCTTAACCTGCTGTGCTCATTTCTGCCTAATGCATAGGCTGCTGTCATTCACTATTAGACTGCAGTCCAGTGGTCATTGATAATCAGTTGATGAATTCGATCAGAGTGATGTGCAGAGTTTAGTTGAAGGTTCCATCTCTTGTTTGTCTGTTCTACATTATCTTGGGAATAAAATACATTGGGCTGAAAGGCAAAAATAAAAAAAAATTCTACCTTTCCCAACTGTAAACAAAAATGCTGTTAAAGTTAACATATTTTGTCAAATCTGATAAACATTTATGTGCCAAATGTAGTATCAGACCCCTTGAATTTGCTCGTAAGCATAGTATAGCACAGAAATTATTCTAAATTCTACTCAATAGCAACTAAATGTAGAGATATTAATCATGTATCGATTAATATTCTGTTTATCTATAATCTCTCTGTCATGTCTATCTACCAACTGGCTACCTTCATATGAGCACAAATGATAATCATATTTGCAGTAAATTCAGATTGTTTTGATTTTGCAAACAGGTGGTATACAATATCTGTTAGACAAAACCTTCTCTTTGTGTGATATAGATTTAATTGACGTCGCCATGGTGTACTGTATTAGTGCAGATCCTTTCCAGGCCAGATGACTGAGGTTGTATCAGATAACAAGCCAGTGCTCCACTGTGCTTCATCAGCTCTCCAGTTATGGGGAAATCCCTGCTCCATAGGTGGATCTCCTTGCCAGAAGTATCTGTCAAGAGCGATAAGCTGACACCAAGAGAAGGTTGAAGGTGACTCGGGGTGTAAGGTGGCTTTATGTGTGAGAAAACTGAGGTGCAGAGCCACTTATCTGGGCTCAAAAGATGTGCGTTTGGAAGTAAAAAAGGGAGTTGACTGTGTGTTTTGTGATTATTTCTTCCAGTGTCGACTGCAGCAAACAGAAAAATCCTGCCTTAATTACACCGGTTATTGCTGGGATCCTGTGTTTACTTTCAGTAATGACAAAGCTTGAAGCACATTTAACTTGATGGCGTGGTGGTGGCAGTATGGACTGAACCATTCACAAATACACACATTCACTCACACTGAGAAATTTAGAAATGGGAGTCACCGTCATTCCTCACTCGATACCATGTCCACCCCCATGCTACGGTTATTTTTGCCGTCTTAGCGTGCACCCTCACAGAGGGAAAATTTAAAAAAAGCTCATGCTTCTTCAAGAAAACTATGGTAGCATGGTTTCTCACTGTCCTAATTCTCACATACTCCTGCTCATTTCAAATAGTCTCAAAGATGATAGTTGGCGTTCTAAAACGGTTTGCGTTTTTATGGGAGCCCTTTATGAGAGCCTCAAGGGAACTATGTTTATTAACCAACACCTCCTCCTCTGAGTTTTGCCCTACTGTCCCTGTTGGACTCACACCAGAGCCTTTCGAGCTGCCTCACTGTCCTCTCTCCTTCCTCCATTCACACTTACAGCCTTCATCTGGTTCCGTGGGTGTGCGGGACAGCTGCCTGGTTCTGTCACAAAGTCGCCTCCCTCCTCCGGTTTTACAGTAAATCTGAAGTAGCCAGTCTGTCAGAGTTGTAAATGAATGCTTTCATTAGATCAAAGTGCCGTTGTCTTGGAGTGAATCAATCTGAAATGTGTTGGAGCAGTGTTCCAGTCCTCAAAAATACTCTATGGAGTCTTTGCCTAACCCTAAGTTGACGTGTAAATTCATAACCATTTTTAAGTGATAAAGAGGCATAATTTCTCACGAAATCTTGTTTTGCATTTATGTGAGATATGGTTAGTAATACATACATTTTTTTGTAAACTCTTAATGCCTGTCATTTTGAAACGTGTGTGGGTTTTAAAAATGGATGTCTAAGTTGTATCTCCCATGCCTTAAATACCAGTGAGGTAATGAAAATCGAGACTGTACTGGCTGAGCTTTTCAATCTTGTGCTGCACACACACAGACACACTCGCAGGCCAGCCGAAAGGGCTTCAGCTGCTTCATTTCATCCTCTCAGAAAGAGCACTTTACCAGCACTGTCTCAGACTGACCGTTTTCTGTCTCTGGCTCATCACTCTTCACCCTGTGTATCTTCGTCTTTTTTTCGCCTGCAATTCCAGATCTTATTCACTGGGTCGTGTTCTGATAGGACTGCACTTTAAAGCCTGGTGACCATGTATTGGCTGGAGAAAATGCTGATGTTTAAAAATGTAGCTCTTTGCCTGCATGTAGCCATGTGCGCTTTGAGGCTTATGTAATTTTAATGCAGCAACATGGTATGGAGCATGCTTGTCCAAGAGGAGCCCAACTTTGTGCCGCAGTGACGTAGCGCTGCGCTTTACTTGACATGAGGCGACATTCAAGTGTAAAATCGAGCTTAAGTGGAATCTTGTGACGGGATCAAAGCAAATCTTTGTGTATCGGAAAATCTAGGTTTAAAAAAAAAGGAGAGATCTCTGGCCCACTCTGCTTTTGCTTCGACCTCAAAAGGTTTGCAGCAGCTGTGTTTGAAGGAGTGATTACAGGTCCTCTGTATTTAACTCTGTAACCATCTGCTTTTGTAGTATTGGTGGATTGGTGGAGGCAAGAACTAAGCTTTGTTGTTTCCAGCATCTTGACAGTCAGGTTGTAGTAACTGCACATACACTACTGTGATTCAAGTGTTTTTAGTCTGAACGTTGAGAATTTTAAGCCACCCTCCTGAGCAGAGACTGATGTCTATAAATGACTGGATGACTGCTTTTAAAGAGCAAAAGGGCAACATGTTCCGCTACAATGGGTGGACATCATAATGTCTTATTCTGTGAGTCAGTACAAAGTCGTCTCGCACCAGACACATTACCTCACCATCCCCGCTGCCCCTAATGTAAGTCTGAATGCATTAGACCTCTGCAGTGTTGCAAATCATTGACTCAGCTTGAAAGTGATATTGGATTTTATGATTTCTTGAGGAGTCAACTTTTATTAGTAGTAGTTTGAGACAAAAACGTGCAACAAAACATGTATGTTGATGCTAGTGCTGATCTTGTCAAGCACTATATGGATTTCTATTTCTGATCTCAACAAAGTTAACTTTTGAGAAAGCCACTTAAAACAATTTGTCACGGTAATTTTGACACCTACCACCATCTCTACAGTTTTTTGGAACGGAAAGCAGAAACTGTATTAAAAATTTTCAAAGTTGAATATAGTTTAGAATAAAGTTTAATAGGAGTTTAGTATTGGTGTTTATAGCGGTGGCATTATAGTAGTCCCCAGCACCTCTGTTGTTTTGTAACTTTTTTTCTGTTGCTACTAGTGTAATGGCATGTGTGGAATGTACTTGGATAGCTATCAAGTCGGCCATCGTGGTTCTCATTGGTTTGCGGTAACTCTGAGAGTAAACCCAGTGTTCTCTGAGAGAGGGCTGTTTGCATTGTAAATGTGGGATTTGCACCAACCCCGTCACTTCTCCTGCAGCTCAGTCGGCAGTCAAAGGCCAGCACGTTTCAACCAGTTTGTGTTTGTTGAAGTCCTGCGGTTGTATTTGTATCAACTGAATTTGCTTCACCAATGCAGTGGGCTCAGTCTCGCCGCGGACACATACTGGGTTATTCACAGGGCTCCGTCTGCCCGGGTTAAATGGACACATTGTGTTGTGGATGTTTTTGCTGATGACGCAGAGCAAGACTGGAAGAAGACATGTCTGCAACTCACAAACGTCATTCTTTGAGACACTTTTCAAGTAGAAATGGACCGAGAATCCAGCTAAGGTTCTGTTTTATGGATGTATGCACGTCGCACCCTCTGAATGTAGGTTAACGGTGAAAAAGGGGAACTAAAACAGCTTTCATTAAGCCCTGCAGCAGTCAGAGGAATTGAATATCAAACTAAAAGGCACTTAGGTCATTCATTAGTTATATCTTTGTAATTCCTGATATGGTTAAAAAAGAATAAATGAAAAAAGTTTAGGCAAACTTCTTTACTTTAAAGAAAGGCAGCTTTGTGCAGCTCTCCTATCAGAGCATGAAAGTTGGTGGCTGGTGCTTGTTTTCCTCCCCTTGCATTAAGCCTATCTTTTCTGCCTCCTTTTCCTGTCTCTGAAAAGCCCAGCAAGCTAGATGGATGCCCCATTCTACTTGTCTCTCCCTCAGACAGGACTAAGGAGCCCTTATCCAGCAGCGCAATAATGCAGTCAGTGTGAGGCCGGGAATTAAATGCTTCCTGTGTCTCTTTATGGCCGGCGTTGACTCATTGCATTCCTCCCAAGGTTAATGTTTGATAGAGGAGAGATGGCGAGCCAGAGACTCACAGAGCAGCACTCTTCTTTATCTCTGGCACGACAGGACGTCAGGGGTGCCTGAGCCAGCGCATCTTGTGCAGGAGGAATTGAAAAGGCACCAGCTCCCTCGGTCAAAGCAGATGCAGAGCTTCATCTACAGTGACGTCTTTTCCTTCATTTCAATCTGTTTTCTTTTGTAGTTTGATCAAAAAGACAAACAGGGCCAGATCACTACCCTGTATTGCTGGCTGATATTATAGATGACGATGGCTTATCACAGGTGTGTATTGCCTTGTGTTGTGATGTCATCAGATAGTTTTTTTCTTTTCCGTGGAGCAGGCCTGACTCTACACGTCCACAGCTCTTTCAGCTCAGTACACATCTCTACTGAGAAAGCAGTTGAGTGAAGTCAAGTGACTACTTTGTGACATTTCTTCTTAAGGGATAAACAATGACCCTGTCATTTTTTTTCTCGGTTTAAAATAAGCATACTGTACGACTTTCATGTAGTGCAGTAATACAGTGACATAGAACATCTTTTTAATTTTAGGGAGTGGATTATTCACAATGAGACTGACGTGTTCTTTTACTGTAGCGTTGAAATGCTGTTATCTCTTTTAGTTTATCTTTCTGTTTGACTATTTTTTTCATGTTCATCCTCAGCATTTTTGTGCTGAACAACACTAGAAAGTAGCTCTGTATTTGGCCTAATGAGGTTCACACTGGGCCCTGTAATGTGATGCAGTTTAATTGCCCAGAGGCTCTTGTCTCCACCGATATTTAGATTGGAGCCGTTTTAGCAAGAGTGAGATATTTTCAGAGCTGCAAAGGGTCGTCCAACCCAAACACGGACCATTTTCCATGTGCAGTACTTTCCTGATGCTTTGTTTGTGCCCCCTCTTGTGCCTCCACTTCTACGCAGATGTTAAAATAAAATGGTTCTCTAAGTTTGAAGCGGTCACCTTTTCTTGTTTTTTCCCGTCCTGATGTATCTGCAACACTTAAATCTGCCCAAAGTGGTAAATCAATATTTTTCACAGGTTAAAGTAATGGCCGACTCACACTTCGGTGACTACGTGGGCTGTGCTTTCATTTTCTGCTCATTCTTTGCCCTCGTTCACGTCGCTGCTATGGAGGTTGTGAATGCACCTGCAGACTTTTAGCGATGTACCATGTTTCTTGAAACAACAGTTGATTTAAATGTGTCATTATCATTAAACTCTTGGAGATATTTGACCAAGTTTGTTTAAAAGTCTGAGCCGTCTGAATGTTTTTAATTTCCTTGAACATCCCAGCTAGCTTTGTTCCAGTTCCAGCCGGGACAAGATTAGTAAAGGAACATGCAGGCTGTAAAGATCCACAGAGTGGAGCCTCTTCCTCAGCATCTGAGCAGACTCTTTTAGGTGACCTGTACCAGCTAAACTTTTTGCTATTTACACTGTCAAACGGTGCGTACCAGAGCTCTAAATCCCAATTGTCTTGTCCGCTTGTTATGAGTTCCCATCCAGAGAACGATGGAAGGAAAATGCCCATATAAATACGAGGCCGACTGAAGCGCTGTCATGACTCATTGTTGCAGGCAGCAGCAGTGCTGCTTGTTCTCCAAATGAAACTGTGATCTCAGCCCACTCGAACAGGCTCTGTCCTCTGCGTTCAGAGGGAATGGAGGCTGTGGTTATTCCTTTCAGGGGTTAACGTGGTTTTTAGCAAAACGCTGCGTTCTGTTTTTGTCTCGGTGTGCGAGTAGTTTGACTCGAAGTGCTGTTCTTAATCCCAGATCTAAAGTTGTTTGATATTCATAGCAGGAAGAAAAAAGAAACCATTTAAACAGATTGTAAAATAGAGCGATCCTAATGAAGAGCTGGACTGGAAGTGCCTACGTCTATCACAGGCTAGCAGCTTTATTGTAGTGATTTTTTTTCTCCTGTAGCCTTTGTAATAGTTAATAAGTTTGGAGATACGCTAAATGCCATTTAGAATCTTTATTTTAATGTGCCATTAACATTCCTTCATACCATATTTTCAAGCATATGACTGAGCAATAATGATACTTGTCAAATGATGACCCCGATTGTCTCACATTGGATGATTTCACTCTTAAATGGATAATTAAGGGGAGGGGGTACCCAGCAATGTAATGTAATGCTGATTCAGACTGAGTGCGTCAACAGCTGCCGCATGTCAGTGAAAAGACAGTGGTGTGCAGAGTGAGAGGGACGGTTGGTGCGTGGGGGAGTGAGGAGGTGAGATTAAAATAGAGTAGTACAGATGGTCTTTTTATTTCCCATCATGCCACGCATATTGATTTGACATCATCTATTTCAGCATTGTCAGAAGTAGATGTTTTCAGATGTTGCCAAACAGAGGCTGACTTTGTAGTCACGTCTTTGTTGGGAGCTGACGAGTATTCAAGATGCCAAAACTCCTGAAATGCTGCGTCTATTTATAAATGCAGCCATTTCAACATGAGATCTGACGGTCCTATTTTTGTTTTTCTAGGCTCAAATTGCCTTCCTGCAGGGGGAAAGGAAAGGCCAGGAGAACCTTAAGAAGGACCTTGTCAGGAGGATCAAAATGCTGGAGTATGCACTGAAGCAAGAGAGGTGAGTGCCTCGACGCCTGCTGATGCTTCAGCCCACCCACAGCTAACGCCTCAGTACCTCAGCTAGTTTCCACGCACCCAAAATAAGTTCCTTCCTTCCTCTGGGAAATATGGGAAGGCAAACCACTACTGTGCACATTCTTCACTGGTCAACAGATCATCATCAGCTGTGCTTTCACTGAGCCTGGACGGTTCTGGCTGCAGCAAGGTTTTCTTTATGATACGGATCCTCCGAATTGGTCGGTGTGCTCCCACACACCTCACAGCAGGCTGATACCTCAGCTGGTTTCAGCAGAGTGCCAGAAGGATTCCCTCGTGTCCAGCTGCTGTGCATGTCTGGTGGCATTACGATTGTTTTAACTGTCGGATGCTTGAAGCAGCCCTCAGCTGAAAGACAGGACGGGCCAGGAAAGTAAACCTATCTCAGCCCGTGGCGAGGTTATTGTCCCTGCCGCCTTTCAGGAGAATTACATTGTTCTCATAATCACCGCCCTGCCACCTGACCACAAGAGGTCCCTTTCTTAAAGGTGGTGATAACGTTTAGCGACTGCCCAGTAACACACTGCTGAACTTTTGAACAAAGATACAGTGTGCTGGAGTCTGTATTAATGTCAAGCACATTAGTCATACAGAATGAAAGCTTTAAAGACAAACAATCATTTCCCATCGGTTAGCTTTAATGCTGTCTTTGTGTGGTCAGGCAAACCTCTCACTGTATGAGCAACCACACAGGATGTGCAAAACCTCGTTGTGGCAAAGAGTAGAAGGCTCTGATTGTATCAGACAACCATGAGCTGAGATCATGTGGAATCTCATGAATGTAGAAACATTAGTGAGGTGATCAATGCCAGTTAGAAAATGTTGAGCTGAAGAAGTGAGACACGGACATGGGTAATGAACAAAACCCCTGGCTTCAGGTGTCTCTGTAAAATCTTGAAATGGGGAGATTAGACTAATGGAAGCCTGAGCACAACTGAATCCGCTTGGGCTCAAAATGGCTTTTTGCTTTGTCATCCTCCCAGTGAGCTCAGAGTTCAATTAAAATTTGCTCTCCGCTGTGAAGAACACCATCACAGGCTTGCTTTGCATAGAATCCTCCTCTGGCCGTTTGTAATCTATATTTAACTTCTTTTCACCAGTGATTGCCCCTCCTCCCGAGCGCCTCCTCCTTAACCCAGAATTACTACCACTTTCCTTGGTTGCTTAGCAACAGGTCATGTCTCCAAGGGTATCTGAAAGCAATATCAGAGATGGCTTTCTGAATGCGGGATAGACCCTGCTTAAGATGAATTAGATTTTTGAAGGGGGTCGCTTGTTGTGCAGCATTAGTGTAGACGGGTGGGGACTGGTGTCTCTGGTGTGAGCGTTACTTGAATGGTTGTTGATGTTTGTGACCACACTGGAGAAAAAAGTAAACTTCTAAACACCCTCCACTGAAAAGACACTTCAATGTGTTCTTGCTACAATTTATTGTCTTATGATATTCAACAAATTATATACGTTTTTGAAATTATTACTAGATATGCAGAAAATTAAACTTTTATTGTCATCGTAAGGGATAAAAATGTGTTTTCTTGCTCTTTGAGAATAAATGTAAATATATATATATTTTTTTGAGTGATTATCAGAAAAAACAGCTATTATACATTTTGAAATTTTCTGATCAGATAATAAGACAAGCAGATGAATAGATTGTTCAGGTGATTTCTATGTTGAGACTTTAGTACCACAAGTAGTCTTATTAGGAAAGCTTTGATTGTACCAAATGGCATGGGTTTCTTCTTTTCTTTTTTTTTTTTTACAATCTAACCTTGTTGTGACATGTTAAGAAAGTTACAGTTAGAACTGCATTCAAATCTCACAGTATTATACACACCCTGTTTGTTTATTGGTCTTTTTCCTCTTTTTGCTTTCAGAGCAAAATACCACAAGTTAAAATATGGGACGGAGTTAAATCAAGGTGACATGAAACCTCCGAGCTACGACTCTGGTAAGTCTATAGAATCTCTGACTGCTTACTTCCCCTCCTCACGCTAAATCACTGCACAGGCTGAGCTCACATACCTCCCAGACAGGACGGTTGTGCTTGTGAAGGCTGCTTTCATGTTGAATCTTGTTTGTCTTCATACATTGCTTAAAGTGTCCTTGCCCGAGTTGTGAAAGAGCTGTTTTTAAGCTCTCGTCTGAGTTAGAATTTTCCGTTCTCCCCCAACAACGGCACAGGCGGATTTGATTTTAATTGTTGCTTCAGTCATTAAAAATATCCTCTTATGAATATTACAAGCCAAGGCCTCAAAAATGTTACTGGGATTCACAGAAAGATGTTTACAACGTGCTGTGTCAGAATGACGGGACCATTGACTGTGTTGTTTTTCAGTGTTGTATTCAAGGTAAAAAAGATCAACAGAAAAATTAGTTCGACCCACTTCGAGTTGCATTAGTCATCATGGAAGACAAGACCCGGTAGTCATTATGCAATCTTTACTGCTGTGATAAGTACAAGCAAAATTAAATTCTGAGTTTTCAAAACATTTAAATCCACATTGAGGTTTTTTTGGTGGTATTATTTGAATTTAATTGGCCTCTTGTGTTTAAGTCCTCTTCGATCATTAAGTCAGTTTGCGACATTTCCTCTTCGCTCCCCTCATCATTATTCATGAGGGCTGTTCAAAGCAAGAAGCCCTTGAAGTGTTGATGAATTGGGGGAAGTGAGGGAGAGAGGTGTTGGGTGAAGGGGATGGAGAGGGATGGGAGGTGTTGCTGGCGTGGTGGTGCACCTGCCAGCTCATCAACCCTCTGAATTTAGCATGACCCACTTTTTGAGGGATCTTCCATCTTTCTGCCACGCCAAATAAACCAGCTCACCCAATTAAAATCCTATTATCACCTCTCTTTGCTCATGCTAAAAATATGTTTTTAAAAATCTAAACAAGCTTTCAGTGTGATCTGTGTGTGTTTGTTGAGAGACGGTCCAAAGAGCATGTGGCCTAATGGATGCTGGAGGCATCCACGCATCGTTGCTTTTTCTAGCGTGTCATGTGGCACAGGTGGAGCAGAGATTAGCCATTTGTAGGTGTCGGACTACAGGATTAGATACCGAATATGCGGTTCAAGCACCAGGCTGCTGTTCATTATTTTGTTTTTGAATCTTATTCTTAGCCCTCTGTTGATATTATAGATGACCGTATTTGACATGTCTCTTTCAGTAAGTGAAAAGAATGCGCCTAGGGCACTGTGGTACAGGAATGTTTACATGGTCATGTTTACTCTGTTAGGGTGTGCTTTTTGTGGAGACCTGATTTGTGTCCTTCTCTTCTCCTCCAGACGAAGCCAATGAAAACGAGTCTTCTGGATCGATTAACAATCAGCTGTCCTGGAAACAAGGCCGGCAGCTCCTCAGACAGTGAGTGCTTATGTTTTTTTCCCCCCAAGCTCAGAAAACTGCCTTCAACCCAGAAACCTACTAAGTCCTCTAAAATTAACTGGATTGAAATGCCACAGTGTTGACAGGCCTTAGTTAAATTGCAACTGGAACGACGTTGTCACTTTGTCAGACTAACAGGTTTTGACTTGAACTACAGGGCCTACATAGCTGTGGGTCTAAATAACTATGGAAAGTGCACCCTCACATGGGCAACCACAGCAATGATCTGCTCTGCTTTTTCTTTTTCCTTGATTTCCCTTTATTTTTTATTTCCCCTCTTCCATCCTATCTCTTTATCCTCTCCCTCTTCTGTGTACCCAAAGGGTGTGTGGTTATTATAATGTCCCACTATCCTGTCAGCCTCTGTAAATAAACTGGGCTTCATCCCTGACATCACCAGCCATCCTAACACATCATCTGCCTGAACATGCCGGCTGATGAAGCAGCCAATTTATTCATGAGTCTGTGTAAAGGGAAGGATCAATAATGTGCCCAAAACACCCCTCCCTCTCAGTTGGTGGCTTTGTTTTTCTTTAAATGATGTCAGTGCATTAATACAAATTCCATTTTGTATCAGTGAAGTATTTCATTCAACAGTGTTTTGGAATAAAATAAATAAATACAATTTTAGATTGATCGGAGTTCCACATCTGTTTCACTCTTTTAGACGTTAGACAGCCTGCTTTGATATAAAATCTGCATCTTTTCATTCAGTTACATTTATAGGCAGCCCCCATGTCAGTTAATATAGGTCATGTAATGTCTGTTTGACTAGCTGCACTCACTGAATATGCAGAGCTGTTTTTAGAGCTAACAGTTTGCTTACACAACAGCTCCAAGATTTCCAGAAGCTTTGGAGACTCGAGATTCTCTAAAGCCAAATGTATTCATTGACAGTTATTTCTGAAAGTTGCCACAGACTTGATGATTATTCCCTCTCTTGGAAACAGAGCTAACTGGCCAAATGCCTCCTTAATTCTTAACTGAGAAGTTGTGCTTCCTGTGTTCAGTGGGACCTGGATGACAGCCTCTTCTGTAACAGTTCGTATTAGTAATTGACTACAATACCACATTTTTACACACAGTGAACGTTGTATTTAATTCATGCTTTCCCCAAACCCAACCCTCAGTAATGGCCTCAGTAACATTTGAGCTGCATGTCTCCTCTTCTGCTGTACAGCAGACAAATGCAATGTGACAACACATTAGGCCTAATTGCTCCGCAGAGGCCTGAAAATCACTCTCTATGTTGGGTCAGCTTTAAATTTGTGATCATTTTCATTTAAAGCTACATTAATACAGAGACGTTCACACCATAACACAGAAAGAGGTTCACATCTCCTGCTATAAATTTGGAACTATTGAACCGTACAGATGCATTGTTCAGAAAGGAATTTTTATTTTGGAAATGAGCTCATGATTACGCTTAGAAAAATAAGAATTTAATAGAATTCTAACTAACCATAAGGGGAAATCCATGCTGTTGCAGGTACCTGCAGGAGGTGGGCTACACAGACACTATCTTAGATGTGAAGTCCCAAAGAGTCCGAGCCCTGCTAGGACTCGCTGGGGACGGAGGCACGAAGACGGGTGAACGCACGAGTGACGAGCCTTTGGTCAATGGCACCGACTCGGCAACAAAGGGCACGGGAACCAGGGCGTAAGTTACCTTAAAGTTTTTTTTTGTTTTGTTTTTTTACATAAGACTTTTACAGGATACAGATTGAAATAGGACCACAAAGATGAATACTTTACATGACAGTGATGTCACAAAAAATTGAGTCAAAATACTGTAATCACTTACAGATTGTCAATATAACTGTGTGTTGGTGTCGCTCTGCAGGAAAGCTGAGCTCTCTGACACCAGTGCTGTTCTGGAGGCCTTCAAGTTCATTGAGAATGCAGCGGCTGAGTTCAGCGATGAAGACGAGGATGAGGATAGCGAGGGGAAAGACAGAACCCACGTGGACTCCAGGACTGTAAGGAACCAATTGGCCTCACCCTTTGGAATCGCACAGTTAAGCCCAAGTGTTTGTTGTCCAACGAGAGAGAACTCCCCTAATTCTACCCCACAGATCCTGAGAAAGAAGCCCGCATCGTCATCATCACCAGCTAGCATGGACACCAGTGAGGACTCTTACACAGAGGAGGCTCTTAAGGACTTTGACTTCCTGTCCAGCCTTGAAGACATGGACACGTCATCGGAGTTTAGAGGCACTGGGGATGGCACAGACTGGGGTAAGACAAGCATGATCACAAACAGAACATGTTGTTCAGAGCTGCAATTTGATGCACAACGAGTACAGTTTAGACCCCACAGATCCAGTTACTTTACCTACACGGTTTTTCTGTTTCATGTTCGTAATGCAGTAATCCTGACCGGTTGTAATTCTCACTCATAGTTTGGTGACTTTTCATAAAATACTCGTCATTCATATATCATGCTGTGGTCATAAATCATGATGTTGAGTGTCTCTGTCTAACCCATAGTTTGTGATCTTTTCCACTGTGTGTTCCCATAGCCAGCCTGTGACCACAGTGTGTCTTCCACTCGCACAACGTAGATCAACCTGAACCCCCCCCCCTCCCCTCCCCTGACCTTTAGACTTAATCTAGAAAAAATGGATTTGATGCCAAGCTTAGGTGTTTTCTTTGAATTTGAATCATGTTTTGTTTTTGTTTTGTTGTCTTTACTAATGCTTAAATAGCTCTATGATTTCAAAGATGGGCAGTTGTCAAAGTCAAAGAATTCTCCACTTGGTGTTGCTCTCCCTCCCACCGCTCTCATTTGTAGCACTAGAAGAGAATTCCTAAAGTTATTCAGTAGAAGGCTGTAAGTTCTGCTCCTATTTAGTTAGTACCGCTGTCGGGGTAGTGGCCTTTTCAAAGTAGCAACGTAAATCTTAAACCCCCAAAACCTGTAATAGCACACGAGAGGTCTCAGCAGCTTACCCACTCTGCCAGGTCAGCGGTACCTCGACCAGGGCAGTTCCTCAACAGCCTCTCGGTCTGGTTTTGTTCCCCTTGTGTAGAGAAGGACGAGCAAGGTCCCATTTGTGAGGCCTGGGACGTGGACCCGGGCCTGATAACCAAACTCAAGGAGCAGTACAAAAAGGAGCGCAAGGGCAAAAAGGGGGTGAAGAGTAAGTCCTGTCAGGCATTGCTGCCTCCTTCCCTCTCCTCTCTCTGTAGAGCCTGACTTTCCTGAGTTCAGCCAAAAAGCCTTAAATCAAAAACAGAACATCTTCATTGTTTTCTCATCTGCCTCTCTAGCTGCTCCTCGTTACGTCTCTGTCTCTCTGTCCTCTTTACATTTCACACTGAAGTCTCCTCAGATTCCAGTGAGTGCTTGCACCAACAGAAGCTGTCATGATTTTCCTTCCAAAACTGTAATGCCTGTTGCATGTTTGTCTATCCCACTCAGTGTTTTTTTATTTTATTTGATTCCTTTTATATATATGTCCACATCAACATCATCTCCATAGAGTTTATTGTCAGAGATGAATGAATAAAAAGACTCTTAGCTGTGATAAGTCCTTCTCTAGCCCATCTGGTAATAGTATCTGCAGTCATCTGTTTCTGTGTTTTCTGCAGTAATTATAGCATAATGATCACCATCTTTATCCTCCGTCTGTCAGCCATGTTGATGCTTCAGAAACAAATAATTTTGTGCCTTGCGTAAATTGATAGCAAATAAAAGCCTTTCCCCATGATTCGGATAAGTGACTCAACTGAATACTCCTTCTCCCTGAATAGCGGCCCACTTCAGTCTCGTTCAGCGGCTCAGAGCCGTCAGATTCTGCACATATGAGTCAAACTCATTTGACTGTCCACCGCTCACTGATCGTCCCCGTGTTTTACAGTCAGCAGGCTAAGCCCAGCCAATAAAGGGCTGTTTATGGCGTCACACTGGTGCCACTCAGCTCTCTGACAGACACTTTGGAAAACTTCATTTTTATATTCTAGAACTGCTGTGAAAGTTTGGTTCAGTCTGAGTCTTGTTGAGAGCAAAAGCATCCAGATCTTTCGTGGATGACTCTCTTCACTCTCTGAGTTAAACGTTCTTCATTTTCCTACTATTTCTTGAACAAGATCTCTGCTGCTAGCCCCTCTTCATTTTCTCTCTCATGCTGTGTACTTATTGATTTCTTTTCATTCCATTTCAGTGATGTTTGATCTCCATTGTCATTTATGCTTTCTATTTCAGCCTGTGTGCTCTGTTGTTTTATTTTTCCCTCTCTCTGGCACTGTATATCTGCGTTGTTAACTATTAATCTGACTTGTTAACAGGACCCAACCGGTCCAAGCTACAGAACATGCTGGCTAACCTGAGAGATGCAGAGGACCTGTCTCACATGCAGCCTCCATCCACCCCCCAGGCCCGGCCCAGCGTTGCCCGCTTCACTGAACAAGAGGGAAACCGGACAGATGAAGGTGCCCCAGAAAAAGCAATCTCATTGAATTCTTGGATTCGATTCCTTTTTTTTCTTTGGTTACTTGTGACAGCTCATGTTTCTATTCTTATGCTCTCTTCCCCAGTTGAGGCGCTTACTTTCCCACCCACCTCAGGGAAGGCGTTCATCATGGGCACCGATGAGGCCATGGAGAGCGAGCTGGGCCTGGGCGAGCTGGCCGGGCTCACCGTGGCCAATGAGGCCGACAGCCTGGCATATGATGTGAGTGGCAAGAGACGAGATGCGTTGTCAGAGATACAGGAAACTCCTCTTGTTCTAGTTACCCCAAGAACCCTTTGAAAGTCTTCCACTTAAATTTCCTCCACTAATCTGAGACTAATCTCTTAAATCACATGCTTAAACTTACTGTTGGCCTCTCTATCCACTGTCAGTGAGCTGTTGTAATGATCTTTTTGGACAGTGCAACGGAGACAAAACATGACTATAGAAGCACATCAAAGAGTTCTCTTTGAAGCTTCAAAAGGACCTTACTAGCTTGTCAAAATGAATTGTGAAAATTTTCAACATGATAAAGATTCTCCGTTTTTGCGGTTACCATGCTAATCCTGGATGTGAAACAATCAGTAGAAAAGGCCTCAACTGTAGCTTTATTCTGATTTCCAGGTGATATTTCATGTCTTAAATGAATATTATGTTCTGATGCCCTCTTTAGATTGGCAACAATAAGGATGCCATGAGAAAAACGTGGAACCCCAAGTTCACTCTGCGGAGTCATTTCGACGGGATCCGCGCTCTGACCTTTCACCCCGTGGAGCCAGTGCTCATTACTGCTTCAGAGGACCACACGCTCAAGATGTGGAACCTGCAAAAGACAGCTCCTGCCAAAAAGTAAGCAGCTCTTCTTCACAAGAGCAGACCCGTTTTATTTCCATTTCTACTTTTTTTGTTTTTTAATGAACCAGGTTAGGATTTTTTTTCCTGTTGCCTCCCACATGTAACATAAAAAGTTATTGAATAGAAAGATCTGAATTACTTTGTACCTTGTGTGATTTGTTGTTTTTTGTACCATTCTCATGATTCATCTGCAGAAAAGTGACAAAAACCTGATGTAATTCTGTCTCGGGACACTCGTTATGTCATGTGACCACCCTGCAGCCCACACAGCAGTAGTGGTTCTGTGCATTTATTTATAGACACAAGAGGGACTTTAAAGTCAAGTGCACCATGACTAAGATGATAGCATGTTCACCACGGCGTTACATGACCATAGCAGAGGGACTCTGGCTCTTGCTTTGGTGCTCCACTAATGAACATTTTGTCTGCAGGAGCACATCTTTAGATGTGGAACCCATCTACACATTCAGGGCTCACAGGTAAAAACGCAGCACCCCAAGTTTTTATTTATTTTTAATGAAATTTGTTGAAAAAGACCAGGGATAATTCATTAGGATTTAATCATAGGGGAGCTGTGCTGAGTGTGGTGATGAGCAGTACCGGGGAGCAGTGTTTCAGCGGGGGGATTGATGGAACCATCCAATGCTGGAACACCCCGAACCCCAACATCGACCCCTATGATTCCTACGGTAGCTGCGGTTTTGTCTTGAATCGGAGATGGTTCAGATGAAGCAACACGCCTGACTTGCTCTGTCCTGTGATCTGTCTCAGACCCGTCGGTGCTACGTGGCGCTCTAAGTGGACACACTGACTCGGTGTGGGGTTTGGTGTACAGCAGCGCCCACCAGCGCCTCCTCTCCTGCTCTGCAGACGGCACCGTCAGACTGTGGGATGCCAACACCACCTCCCCCGCCCTGGCCGTGTTCAACGAAAACAAAAGTGCTGCTTTGAGTCATGCACCCCAGTGTTGCTTTATGCCAACTCCTTCCCAATGAAATGATTAAATGGTTCTGTTCTGTGTTTGTGCCTCCGCCAGAGCTGGGCATCCCCTCCTCAGTGGATCTGGTGTGCAGTGAACCAGCTCACCTGGTCACATCCTTCACAAACGGGCAGATTGGCCTTTTCAACATGGAGACCCGCCAACTGGTCCTCAATCTGGAATCAGACCTTGAGCCAGGTAGGTTTGAAGGGGTTGGGTCACTAACAGTTGTAGCAGAGGGCCAAAGATCATAAGAAGAAAAAGATTTTTGAAGTCAAATGAAGCATATAAAGCACTATGGTGCAGGATGAATGTACAATACGCAATCTGATAAATTCATTGAAATGACAGGATGTGGATTAAAGGTTCTCTACTTACACCTAGTGGTGATAAAGAGTAAAAGCACAGAACGTGTCTGAAATACTCTGTGCATGGCTCTCCCTGTTGCTGTGTGTAGTCTTATGTGCTAATATGTGCTTTATATTTTTTTCTTCACCAGGCACCCCCTGCCAGATCAACAAGGTCCTCAGCCACCCCACTCTTCCCATCACCATCACTGCACAGGAGGACCGCCACATCAAGTTCTTTGACAACAACAGTGGGAAACTCATTCATTCCATGGTGGCCCATCTGGATGCTGTCACCAGCTTAGCTGTGGACCCGAATGGACTTTATCTCATGTCCGGCAGTGAGTACCCCTCAGCCACATTTGTGTTTAAAGGCACAGTAAAGGCAACAGTAGCAGCATGGACTGCTTTTACAGTAGAAGTGTGAGGCGATGATAAATCCAGTCCCAGATGTACAGCACCTTACCCCGTCATCCTCTCCACAGGTCACGACTGCTCTATCCGTCTGTGGAACCTGGAGAGTAAAACCTGCATCCAGGAGTTCACAGCTCACAGAAAGAAGTTTGAGGAATCAATCCACGATGTGGCATTTCATCCATCTAAATGTTACATTGCCAGCGCCGGGGCAGATGCTCTCGCCAAAGTGTTTGTATGACGCGGAGCTGTGCGTCCCCCCACAGCCCTGCTCTCTGACTCAGCTTCCCACGATCAGGGACCAATAGAGACCCAGCAGGGGAAGGACAGCCACGCAGGGGTCCAGTCCCACCTCCCACAGCCCCCTGGTCTCCTGTTGGACTTGCAGACTATGTAGCCGGTAGCCTCAAACAAGCTGTGGCTCTCCTCAGAGAGGGTTCGCAGGGAGACCAGCCAGAGGGAGAACCGCTCTCTGGCCCCCCACCCACCATCCAGGCAGGCCTGGGTGTGACCGGCCGCAGTGCCCCTGCAGACACCAATTTAACCTCCACTGAATGGAGGCTCAGGACAAGTGTCAGTGTGTAAAGGAGAAAGGAGGTTTTCAGCGCCCTCTTCTTCTGCCCCTGTGGCTTCACGCTCATCCCCACCCCCCCTCAGGCCCTCGACCCTCCCTCTCACACGGACCAGGTCCAGTCCCCTCACTCCAAGTCAGGTTTTTCAGAGCGTGGGCAACTGAAGGCCCGCCGGAGCTGCCGCGGAAGCCTCACACTTCCTCTACTCCACTTCCCAGACTGACTCCGCTTGCTGGCCTGCCTTCATTTTTCCTTTTTAAAACCCCATATTGACAAACGTGCCTTTGCTTTAAAAAGGTCTTGAAAATGTTATTTTAACAAGCTTTTTTTGGGAAACAGGGAGGGAGGGAATGGTGGAGAATTTCAAGCTGGTGTTCACAATGTTGTTGATTTTAACATTGGATGTAAAATTACAAATGCTTATAATAAACAAAATATATATTCAGTCTTAAAATTTACTGTGCAGTGTGAGTTTGAGTGTCATTTTTGATAAGTGTGGTTGGGAAATCAGTTTTGTGCATTTCAGGACGAAGCTGGCAGAGTGAAACAGACCATTAAATATATTGCCTGTTTGTTTGACTCAAGTAACTGTACACTTCCGCATTAAGGTAACAAACATATGTGTCCAAAGTAAACCATCTTGGTTATATAATTACAACTCTGACTTGGTTCTAGATGTCAATTTTAGGAGTAACTAACCAATTTTGGCCAGTTTGCTCTTGTTTGAATTGATTGCGTGTACTATATGTAGTATTCCCAAGCTGTGTGGACAGGCTTTACTACAATGTGATGTATCATGTCCTGATATTTGCAGTAGTCCATTGTTTAGCAGGAAATTAGTGCAGTACTTTAGGACTATTTGAAACAATGAATTAACCATCCGACACTGAGGGAAGAAAATTGTCCTGCAATTCCAGTTTCCTGTAAACTGAAGCGGTTAAAAGTTTTAAAAACGGAAAAGGAAAAAGTCAATCAAGATGTACATGGAGAGTACAGCTTCAGATGAGCCATTTTCTCAGTCACTGGTTTGTATATGGAAGTATGTTGAAAATAAAACCTGCTGTAAAACGTTGAATGGGTCTGCTGTTGGTTATTTTAAACAAGTGAAAGCTGAAACATCATTGGGTCATCGGCTGATGGGATTTTCTGTCACCACAGCGGTTGGCTAAGGAATTCTCAAAGTTAAGCTTTACTTTTTGTTTTTATTCAATTTAATTTTCATTTTTACCGTATGGCAAATTGTTGCCCAAAAAAGTTTGGGGAGAAAAATTCAGTGGTATTTGTACTGTCCTGCTCACGGATTAACTGAGTTACTATAAAACTAAAAACATTTCAGAATTTCTAAAAAAGCTCTGGAATAGCTTCTTGTTTCTTGCAAGATCTTTGTTTTTGTATCTCTGTGGCAAAACCCATATAAAGTACCAGAATTTGATTGACAAAATCTAAGCACGTATTAGCTGCTGTTTGTCTATTTTTCAATCAGAAACTCCAAAATTCTCTGAACATCATAAGCAAAAAGACTTTTAATAAGTTTATGTACAAACAGGGCACAAGAGGAATAAAATCATAAATACTCTTTCAACAAAATGGAGTCATGCCTGCAGCGGTAGAAGCAGCCACTATTAGAGGACAGAGTGATGAGATAACGCTTTCCTGAAAAGCCCTTTTTTCGATCTGCTGCCACTCTATGCAAAGTCCACATCCTTGTTTTCATGCCATTCACAGCCACCCCTTGGTAGGATTGGAAGAATCATATCCAAAGCAACATCAGCATCACAATCTTTCAAAGGAACTTCAAAAACATCCAAACTCACCAGCTATGACAACGTGCACAGTCTTTTCAGGAAAATGCCCAAAAGCACCATGTTATTAGCTTTGTTAAGTATGATAAGCCTTAAGCAAAAGTGCTTCAAACCTAAATCTCTCTTCAAGAAACCTTATCCCAGACAGGCAGCTTTATGTATATTATTGTTTTTCTTTATTAAAGGTATTGTACTGTATTTAAGAGCTTAATCGAGGTCAGTAGATCATTCACTAATGCCTTGAGAAATAAATCGTGGATAACCAAATGGTATAGGTTTTCTCAACTGATCAAATCCAGCAGTCCAAATGAAAATGGTTAAAAAAATTAAATGGGTCTCATATTATTGGAGGATGAATGCCATCTAGAGTGTTATCCCACAACCTGGCAACCCAGATTAAAACTGACCATTGATAACTTATGTACTTATGAAAAGCATGTAAATGATTTATAATGGCTTTAAATCAGTGTGCCAGATCAGAACTGTACTGTGCTGTGACAACAACAGCTGGCTCCACACTCCAGATGTGATGTCACTGCTGTACCATAATCACAAAATGCTTTCCAATTTAGAATTTCTTTTTGGTCCAAATCTAAAAACCTCCCCTCATTTCAAAGCCCTCCCTCAACAAATGTGTGGCGCTGTAGCCAATCCAGCTCCACCGTCGGGGCAAAAGAGTGAGTAAATCTACAATCAGAGTTCTGTTGATACAGTCCAGACCCCACGTGTCCCCCTCAACCCCCCCCCCCATCCCCGCACACGTCCGGCTTCAGTTTCTGGGCTGAGAGTTGAACTCCTGGCAGATGTTGTGAATGATCTTGGGCACAAATTTGTAGAGGTTGTCAAACTCGTCCACAAAGAAGGAGTGCTCCTTGTCGGGGTCCGTGGCGATGTACTCCAGCTCGTCCTGGGCAGCCCAGGCGATGCCGATGGAGTACGCAATCACACCTGGACCAAGTAAAGGACAGCCAATTACACTCACATAGAAAACGCACACACACACACACACACACAAGTTATTCTTGTGTCATTTTTGGTTTCTTCTGTGGCCTATAAACATGTTATTGACTTATTGACAGTTCGAAATCTCATGGGGTTTTTCCCCCCTGCTAGAAGTGACCTCTGACCTTGGCGGTGGACGGCCAGCGCCGGCGCCCTGACGTCATCGTACGAGCGCCCGTCTGTGATTACTATCATGATCTTGCGCTTGTTGGGCTTGGATTTGCTGAAAAGCTGCTCGGCGGCGTAGGTGATGGCTGCCCCGGTGCTGGTGCCCCCGCTCCAGTAGTTGACGCGCTTGATGGCGTTCAGCAGCTCGGCCTTGTTGTCGTACTGGCCGAAGGCGAACTCCAGCCTCTGCTCGTAGGTGTACTGCACGGCCCCGACCCGCGTGTCCGTGTCGGAGATCTCGAACTCCCTGGTCACGTTGGCCACGAACTGCAGCACCGTGCGGAAGTTGCCCGTCCCCACGCTGCTGGAGCCGTCGATGACGAAGGCGATGTCGTTGGCGTTCAGGCACGTCTTGCTGCACACCAGCCGGTCGGTGTCACACACCCGCTTCACCAGAGGCTGCACCGCTTTCCTCAGGGCGAACCAGCTGTTCACGGGAAGGGAGTAGAAGCCGTTTGTCCGACACACTGCCTGCGGGGACAAACACACACACACACACACACACACACACATACACACACACGCTGTGAGCGCTTTGATGTGGGGCACTGAGCACTGACGCATCTCTGGGGGATCCTACCTTGTCCACAAAGTTGGCCTCGACGAGGTTTTGTTTCTCACTGTCGTCAGGGCCCTCGATGGTGACGAAAAAGATGTTGATGCCGGACTCGCGCGCCAGTCGAGAGGCCTCCTCCACCTTGTCCGTGGGCCAGCCGTCCACAAGCACCACGGCCACATTTGGAGCTCCTCCACGGTTGCCATTGGCGTCGCTGAAGTACTGCTTGTTGATGTAGGAGAGGGCTTTTCCTGTCAGAACACCAGGGGGCAAGAGGGAGACGATTACAAGATGGACGCTACATCTTTCTCTGTGCAAGTCTGCTTTTGAAAAAGGCAGAGGGGGGGGGGACCTACTTACACTTGATAAAAGTATGACATGCAAGACTGTGTACTTTACAGAAAACAAACTATATAAACTGCTGTAGTAGTATTTAAGAGTAGTATTTAATCACAAATGATAGTGATGTCCTATCCTTTTGTCTAGCATTTTCTTGTTGGTGGTCTTAACAATAGCTGAAGTGGTTCTGTTGTGGACTGTTGAAGCCTTTTTAACCACTGGTGTGTGATTAAAGAGCACTTCTGAGCAAACGGCAACAACACTATTTGTATCAGCATGCAAAATTTAGCAGCTCCTAAACATCCATGTGGTGATGACGCACCGAGCAGACCAGAAAAACACCACTTGCTCCCCGAAAGCTAACCCCCACGAGCTGGTAAAAGCAAAAGGTTTTTGGTCGGCACAAAGGAAAAACAAGGCTTACTAGAAGCAGGACTGTAATTTAGCAAACAGTGTCTTGCAGCAGATTTAGATTTAATTCTACCCTTGCATGTGAAAATGTGCCTGGGTTGTAAAACATGCGATAATTGCTCCACTTTCCCTTTCACACCTGCATTTCTCGGCATGCGTTGTGGCTGGCAGCTGCCAGCTGGTTACTCACCCACATTGGAGAGGCCCCCCTTCTGCACAATCTTATCAATGGCTGACTTCACTTCTTTGGAGCTGGAGTAAGTCCTCAGACTGATCTCCGTCATCGGGTCATCACTTCAGACAAAGCAACACTCAGTCACATGACATGTGCTTCACTCAAACTGGCACGTAGTAACAAAACCTAAAAAAAAAAAGAGGTTACCCATATTGGATGATGCCCATCATGGGTCCCGCGACACCCACATTGATGGTCTGTGCCACCTCAGCCAGGAAGTCCTTCTGGATCTTAAAACGCCGCTTCCCAATACTCCAACTCCCGTCCATCAAGAAGGCAAGGTCTACCTTACAATCTGCAAAGAGCAGAAAAGTTAATGACAGTACTGTATGTATAGAATATCTGCAAATGGCTGTTTCTGCTGTTACTCTGATATGGTGGCACATTTTCTCACATGAACTGCTCTCACCTCAGGTCCTTTCACAACATTTCTGAGACTAATGTAAGACATCTAATTTATCACTAAAAAACATGAAATGTTTTCTTAATTTCTTAATTAGATTTTTCTAAATTCAGTTTACGGGCCTGAAATTTTTGGAGAGTAGCCCCGCTGTGTACCACTGTTTCCCTTCAGCTAGCCCTTAACCAAAGTTACTATTTGCACTATTTGGCCTTATCTTAATTAGTTAGGTTTATTAGATTAAACAAAATAGTCATGTAGACAGCTTCATGAGCATCTAGGGACTGAGATAAAATAAGACACATGGGACCGCCAGGGTTTAAAGGATTCTAAATCCCTTCTTTGCATTTGTTATATGAGGAAGGGAATCCATTGAATATGCATCGATTACCGAGAATGTGTACTTAGACAACATAGCGTTTGACATGATTACTTTTAGGCACATCACAACATCAATTCTTCAAATAGTGACATACTTGGGTCTCCCTGTGACACAGGCTCAGGTGTTCGGGGTACAGGGTCTTGCTCCCTCAAAGTGAAACCTGAAATAAATCATAAGCATTGGGTTATAGTCTGCTTTTAGGTGTTAAACTATGAAGGGTAAAAGTCACTTGGTCGATTTTGTGTTTTGACCTGCACAGTCATGCGCTCTCCTACAGTCATAGAAACATTTATCTAAGTCACAGAGCATTCAGGTTGAATGGAGGAAAACAATTTTTTTTTACCATCCAAGACGTTAAACCTATTGTTGGCTATAAAATATAACTCTGACCCTCTAAAAAGTCAGAGAGAAATGTCCACTTTTTTGTGATCCCAAATGTTGGCCAGTATTTGTTGTGACAAACATTATGCCTCAAGCAAGCATGCCATTTGACTTTCACCCAAACTGCCTTCAATTACAGGCTGAGCAGAAACCCAGTCTTTTTCTCGACTGGTCTTGGTTTGGGATTGCACTGACAGTCAGAACTGAGAATATGCTGGCACGGTGGCTCTTTTGGAGGGTGGCAGAACGAGAAGCAGCACTAGCAGTCTTACCGGATTCATAGGGGTTTGCTTCTGGTTTCCAGACATCCACGGGCTCCACTGCTCGGGTGATATCGCACAAGCTCAGCGTTAGCAAATCTACTGTTTTTGTGTTGATCCTATATGATATGAAGCCTTTTTGGATTGTAGCCATGGTAACAACTGCTCACCTTTGGTATGGGTTGGATCCAGCGGCATTTTAATGCTGCCCTCTGAGTCAGTGGATCGAGGGGCTACAAATAAAGGCAATTATCAATGAGGATAAACTGTGACACAAGAAATATACAAGTAAGCACGCCATTGCATTGTGGCCTGCTCCTTTCTGGTTACACGTTTTATTTGCTTGGTCATTGAGTGACCGAATGAAACATGGGTATATTCAGCTGTGTTTCTCAACAGATGGAGAAACTTATAATGGCTTATAATGTGAAAACGGGGGCTTTTGCTACTTATTTGTGTCCTGTGAGTGGCCTGTGTGTTTTGGTTTAGTGTAAATTATAGAACAGCTTTTTAAAGCACTTCATGAAGTAGATTAGAAGTCTGGGCTACCTGATTTCATGCTTTGCCAAATGGAAACTGACCGTCTTTGTGCTGAGATGTGGAGTGAGAAGAAACATGTAGACAAAGCTAACCTCACTCTGTCTGTCAGTACCAAGTGATTTATGTGAGGATTCAGATCAACACTAACAGAGTAGGAGTGTGATCTTGTCCCAGAAGTTGTGTGCTATTGTGTCACAGAGAAAGAACCCAACAAGGTTTACGTGAATCCAATCCCAAACCCATTCATTCATATCATACGGTACAACCTGGAGACTTGTTAGTGCCCAATAAATAGAAATTCAAGAACACTTACGGTAAGGTCCAAAGTTATAAAACCAGCGCTCAAAGTCTGAGATATCAGGCCTGTGATCCCGAGCTAGAGGAGGACGTTGTGAAACCCATTAGTGTGGAGCAAACTTCAGAGGGGAAAGCACACATTTTCATGGTTGTGATTGGTCACACGTCCTTCCGAACCAATCACAGACCGAAGAAAAGTATGGCTCTTTTTTGCAAAATGATCACCTCACAGTCTATCACTCTGGCGTGCACCATAATCCTGCCCCATGCACCTCTACTACACTTCAAAGAATCTCTCATGTGGCAGGCAGATGACCTGTAAACACAGGGTCCGGGGGACACACTGCGTTTACTCACACTTAAAAGTTTATTGAACACATTCATGGCCAGCAGATAGATAAACTGTATCATTCACATGAGCATGCTGTGTTTCCACGTGCAGCACCAATCAAAATGCAGTGTGGTCATGTGCCTCGGTAAAGGGAGGTGGCATTGTGCTCCGAACTGTCCTGATGTGTAACTTTAGAGGGAGGCGGGTGCAACTTACCTGGATATTCAGGTGTGTCCGTCTCACTCCATGCATATCCTGTGTCTGGACCTGTGTAACTAACATCTGAATGTGCAGCAGAGAAGATGAATGCATCAACACCTATCAGTTACACTAGCCATCTTTTATTTTAAGTCATGATACTTGGCGATGCATTCATAAAATGACAGCTTTGTATGGAAAGCTTTCTTACCTTACTCTTGTGTGAGCATTTAGAAAAAAATCATCATAATCAAATGTGCAAATTAGGTTTGATCAGTGCCATATTTGCTACCTGCTGGACGTCGGGCTCCAGGGAACCAATCAGGACGAGCAAAAGAAGGGGGTGGCCAATCCCTTCTGGGAAAAGCTGTGCCAGGGAAGATTAGAAGGCGGCATTCAGGACAAGCACAGATGAGGAGCACACTTGTGACCTCCACTAAAATGACCACGTTATTAGTGGGGCGTGCACAAGGTGTTTAGCCAGACACTAAACATACAGCAGTCATTCAATCAGAGACTGATGGACTGAAGGTTGTTTAGGTGAAATTTAGGCTTTTTTCTTTCTATCATCAGTGTAGATAGACAGAAGAAGCCCAAATACTTTTTCCTCACTGTCTGTCCCACCGGCTGCTTCCTCAGCAAATGAGAAGATTCAGCTTTACAAATGTCCAAAAAAGAAGACGTCGACGGTGGACAGTTGTGACTGAACGCTAGAGGCTGAAACAGCTGAGCAGAACCATAATAGTGCGTCCCCTCTGTCTGAGCTCAGTGAACCATGGCAACACACTTCAGTTAACCTCTCTCTGTGGTGGCTTAAACAAGCACACAGGTCCAGCTCTGAGGTTCCCATCCAGCGACTACTAGCGAGCTGGACCTTTTGTTTACTAGTCTGGGCTAAAAGGGCCAAGCAAGCTGACCACTGAAGCGTGGGAGTGTTGTTCTAAGGTTGGTGTCAAACCAGGGACAGTATGGATAGCAGGACGCAGGGATTAGGCTAATCAGCTGCTGGTCAAAGGTCCAGTAGTGCACAGCAGACAGTAGTGTTGTTTCTTTCTGTTAAAACAGGTGCTTTAAAGGGATTGAGTTCAACTCTTTCAATCATAGCCATTTGAGTTATCACTGAGGCCAGGAGGTCAGAGCAGGACCGGGGATAAAGAGCTTCATCTAGCAGCAGAGCTCGCTTTGCCATAAAGCTATGGGCCTATATATGTCAGAGTGAGTGATCATAATGTGCCGTTTTGCTGGCAGCCACAAGCTAAAGCAGATGGTCACATAACATCACCTCGTCGCCTTTTTTTAAATTGTTCTTTTTACAGATTTTACCATGTATCTTTTTGGCTGTCGGGTAACCATCTCTGGGAAAAAAAATCTCATGTTAAACTGGGCCATAACTTAAAGCAACGTGTTTAAACATCTGTTTGTGGAGGCTGTCACAAAGTGACACAGAAAAAAAATCCCTCAACCTGTAAATCAATGTCTGACACACTAACATTGGCAAGCATCCCCTTCTGCAAGGGAGTCCTGGAGGAAAGTCTGAGTCCCTGCAGGCACCGGGAGTGCTGATCACTTTCACCTCTGAACTCTGTCTTCCTCCTTCAAGAATTACCTTAAGGGGATCAACCAATTTAAATGCACCAATCAAATGACCTACTTCCTGCACGCATTGGCATCTCAGCAGACAAAGGTAATTTGAATAAATTATGTACTGGTTTCAATAATTTTTTCCCCTGCATTTTTTAAATCAAATCCTACCATCAGCCATCATTTAAATAGACATAGGCCTGTCTAATTTCAGGGGATTTATGGTTTAGCATGCTGTGGAAGAGAAAACAGAAGTGCATTCCTCTGTGGGCCACACCTCGCCTGGTTGGAGGAGCTTTTTATTCTTGAGGAGCAGACAGTGGAGCTAGATCCTGCTGTGCTGTGGACTGGGCCATGCCTCTCTGTGGGAGAACCACTACAGCTGCTTTTATCTCTCCTTTTTTCTGCTCTGATTTTTTAAGGGAGGGGACCAAAACTAGGCCACATGGTCTCTGTCATGAGAGGATATGACTTTACTAGCAGAGTTCCTCATTGTAGCCTTATTTACAATCGAGAGGTGTCTGAGGGATATCAGATATATCTGAATGATGTTATCACCTCAGCTTTGATCTTTGATTTTTTTTTTGCACTCATTCTTCCCCAATGAAATTTGAGTATCTCTGCATGGGCTGTCTAGAAGACGAGCCATGCATTGAACTATAGCTCCCCACAGAGGGTAAACATTAGTGTAGCTTTACAAAACATTCTAACTGAGGCTTTATGGCCCTTGTTATCCTCCTGTTTGATCAGAACTGTCTGCGTCAGTGTGGTTAAGCGCTCCCTCTGCAGACACTTACCAGGGTTGGGCTGGCTCATGGTTTGAGTCCGCTCTGGTGGGGCAGGCTGAACCCTGTTGAAAGCTGTTTGTATAGATGAGAAACAGGCAGATAGAAAAAGGAAAGGAAAGGAAAAGAAGGGGGGCAGAGGAGAGATTCAGGTCTGGGCTTCCGTCCACAAATGCAGCCCAGCTGTTAGGCTCTGATCAAAGTTAAAGGCAGTTTCTCCACAGCATGATATCAAAAACAATAGATATATGCTGGGCGTATTTACAGGCCTTAACTCTGCTTAATTTGGCACTTTTCGTCTCGTAAAGTGAAAATATGACCGAGAGAGGATGTTTATAATGACAGAAAACAGCAGTTATCTCCAGAGGAATGTTATCTGAGATGCTTGATGGAGCGGGTTAGTTGTGACCCCGGGGTGAAGACCACAGGGGCTCATGGGTGTGAACACTGGGGTCTCCTGGATTCTCATTTCAACAGTCATCTGTCCCCGAAAGCTGCCCTTGACCCACATTCCTGTTAACCATGCCTACCTGTTAGTTACTGTGTGTGAGAGTGCTGATGAGGAGGCTGACCTGGGCCAACAGGAGAGGATGGCTGCCTCCTGATGGCTGACCCCGCCTCTGGTCTGCGCATACCTGGAGCCGCGTATTGAAGGAAGGCACAATAAAACAAAATGTAATTGTTTTGAAGTCATTTACATTTTCAATGGGCATAATTTCAAATGATGGCCTGGCCACTTCCTGATGGGCATCTGTGAAAAGAATTTGACCCGCAAAACAAATAATAGAGATTCCGAACAAGGAGCATCCCCCCTTTTATAAAATGCTGGAGAAAGATTTGCTGTCCCTGCAAGCTGTTGCAGTCACTGAGAATAAAGATGCAATAAAACCTGAGGCCTATTGCTATTGCTGTTTTTAAACATTTATTCATCCAAGACAGTTTTACTAAGAGCAAGGTTGTTGTTTTTTTAGGACTGCCCTATAATTACAGTAGCACCGAAGTAGAAAATATTGTCTTCAAAAATTCCTTGGATTCAGAGATTCTCAATTTTATTGGCCATTTGAGCAGTGTGGCTTTGGAAACCAAGTCCACTGGTTTGGTCCATCCTGGATGGCAACCAGTTGTATGAAGCTCAGAATGATTTGAACTCTGAAACTTTGACTCTACTGTATTTATCTACCAACAACAGCTCATTTGATCATCTTAGCTCCTCATTTCTCTCATATTTTCATCCAGCATTTAAGATATCATGTTAAGTGTGATGCTACAAGTCCAACCCCTGTCTGACCAGTTTGATCATTATTTTCAAATCACTTACTTTGGTTAAAAAATTTATCTGATTGGAGGTTTGAAACTGACCCACATCTAGCATACATAACTTTACAATTCTCTGTAACGTGTTCCTGAACCCAGACTGGTGAGACAAACTGGGTCAGTTAAATAATTTAAGTCATTCCTTGACTACAATTATTTTGCATTATAAGCAGATTTGCTCATGGTATTGCTGATATGATTGATGGTGCCTTTTGGCAATGACATCTAGAAACAGCAGCAGCTCATTTTTTAAGTTGTCCTCTGAGTCATGTTTCTTTTTTGTGAATACTTAAAATAGCTGTTGGCTTTTACTTAATAGATTATGGAACAAAAATATGGCCTATGTAAATAAAAATATTAGTAAAACTAAGCTGTTACAGGCACAGAACAGATCAGAGGGGCCATGCACATATACATCAGCATAAATCAAAGAAATAAGGAAAAGGTGGCAGACCAGCTGTGGAGACAGTTTCAGACAAACCAAAGCCAAATGGACAAGGAGATGTCAATAAAAAAAGATTGGCTGATTTACCTGCACTTGCACGGTGTGGGAATCTATTCGGATAGGAGCCTCCTCTGAATACTTTGAAGAAATGCTTTTGTTTAGTTACACTTCATTGACTGTAGGTATCACAAAAGCCTTTTAAACAGCTGCAGGACAAAGGAGAAAAGTGACATACCTTGACTGGGACTCTTTCCTGGGCCTGTCTGTGACTGTCCTATACCAATAACACAATTTGGGCAAATTTACAAGAAAAATACCTAGCAAAAAATTGTATCAAAACTGCAAACCAAAGTGAATTTTGCAAGCTGTGTCACTGACAGTGACAACTTAAGCTGGAAACAGCACCACCAAAACCTTTAACGTGAATTACAGGACAAATCTTGATGCATACAAGCCTGAATTGAAGCGAATACCCCATGGTTAGTGTAAACACATGCTCCCGAATGCCCAGGCATCAAGAATCAGCACCGTAGGCCTTCTCATAGCCCACCCCTTCATCCAAAAGAATAGTAGTTTTTGTTAGGTTTCACTTACTTGAACTTGTGGCAGCCATGTGAGTAAGGTATGGGTGACTGCTTCCTAGATAGAAGAAATACAAATGGGGTGCCAATATGAAGAGAAGACAGATAGTGTTACAGAAAATGAAAGGAAGAGAAACGCTTGGGAGGTAGCTTGGCACAGTGCCCATCTCATTTGCACACATACCTGAAGATACTGTGGCACTGCCTACTCTTTGTAGCCGCGTTTCTATTTAAAACGGCGCAGACCCACAGTGATTACTGCCCGATCATGCCTTCATTTAATCAGCGATGAAAGGTCTGCTGATCCACTGCGAAGCCAGTCATGCTGGCTGAACAGTGCAGTATGAACTTCATCACAGAGCAGCTGTAATTTCTCATAATTGCAGTTGTAACTAGTTGTAAATACCAGATGCAATCATAGATCTTCATCGCTCAGTTCCACATAAAGGAGAGCTTGTCCTTACAGGAATCATTTCTAATTACAAGCTGCCGATAGTGTTAGATGGATGTCATCTAGGTGGCCCTCTGACTGCAGATGATGTAACTTTTTGAATGCAACTCTGTGCCTGTTTTGTTCACCTGCATCCCGGATTTTATGGACAGCAGCCCGGGCCTTGGTGGTTGGAGGTGGTGGTGGAGCTGTAGTGGTGGTGGTAGTGGGAGGGTGTGTGGTGGTGGTTGGCTCAGGAGTGGTGGTGGTGACTTCAGGGGCTGCTGTTGTAGGCAGCGCCGTGGTGACTGCAGGTGACTTGGCCTCCTTTTGACCTGAAAGGATTTGAAAGATGAAGTCAGTCAGTCATGTAGGAGGATGGATGGGGAGGAAGAGCGTCTACAGAAACCTCTGTGTTGTAATGCATTCTTGTCATTCTTCAGCACACTACAGCAATCCAGCTCCTCATTCAAGCTGAGGGAAGTTCAGCAGGGCAGAGTCAAGCATAAGGATGCTTATCCAGTAACCTTTTGTACTTTGAACATACAACTGAAATGTCCTTCAAGGATATCTTGGTGGGTAAATAAAGAAATGATTTAAAAAAGTGATAGATGATTTGTTTATATAACACTCTTTTAAAACATCCATTCAATCAATAGACCCTTACATTCATAATTCGTGTATCACATGATTACAGATCTAGACACTTTTTATTTTTATTTGAATGCATCTAAACCAGTGAACTTAGAATCCATATCTCAATGTCCAGGCAAACTAAATGTAATCAGCCAAAAGTCACGTCCTCATATTCCTCTTACCTGTTTTCACATAGGTTGGTCTTGAAGGAACGTAGTCCAGAGTAGATGGGTAAATGACTCCTTTCTTTGGCTTACCCACTGAAATGCAGTAGAACCACAATTTATTATGACATCCTAATCAGAAGAATTTTGCGTAACGTGGTGGACTTCATCATCAGTACCTGCAACGACAAACGACTCCCTCCACTTGGGCAATGACAGCGAGCGTACCCCATTGGAATTGCTGCCTTTGTAGATGTTCTGCCCGGCCATCTTCCTTACAATCACCTTCCCTCCTGAGTTAGTGATGACCCCACTGTGGAGACAACATACCAATCCATTCCAGTGCTTTACCAGGACAGGTATTTGGTAGAAAGATCACTTGACATGAATCACTCCTGTGTTAACCTATGGATGGCTGCGTTGCAGATGCTGGAGATGGAGGCAAACACGCCGGTTCCATAGACCTGCTGCCTGGTTTCCTTGCACTGTGCAGGACATTTGACAATGAACTCAGGGAGATTGATCTTTCCAGCCCTGACGTCGCACTCTATATCTGGAACAACTGCAGACAAAAGAAGATAAAAACAAAAAGACAAAATTATTGACAGATCAGTGGTTCTGCAAGATTTAAGTTGAATAGATTGCTATTTGCTTTTAAGAAACTTCTTACTTTGTTACTGTTTAAAATGACAAGGCTCTCCAAAGCAGGAACGGAAATTTCTAAGAGGTTTTCCTCTGCACAAATTGTGTTACCCTTCCTTTCTCCCTTTTTTTGTGATAGCAGGTTTTCTGATTTGTATATTAGGGAACATATTTGGAGTCAGTTCAATTGTCAGTGTCTACTGAGAGCCTATCCTTTTTCTCAAGCATTTTACATGACTCATTCTCTAGTAACCATCTTAGAAATACTTCCTGCCAATGTGCCATACACTCCTGACATTTTTAGATTAGACACAGGGGTGTAGTCACTTGTGCAGTGTGTTTTTTTCAAAGAAGTTAATTCAGAACAGTTGACAAGGAAAAAACAACTGCAATGTCAAATGAATCTCCAGGTAAAAACGCAGTGAGTGAACCAAAAGGTAGTGCAGACAATTCTACTGGGTCTGAGAGAGATTACAGGGTTGCTTACTCTGCTTTGGTTTCTTGTTCTTTGATCCATTAGGCTTGGCCCAGCATGCACACAACAAGAGGGGCACTGCGGGTGAGGCAGAGGGAGTTTCACATAATACCAGACAAAGTAATGTAATCATCCATGTTTATACCATACACACAAGATTTCAGAGAGGCCGCTGTTTCAAAAGGTGAATTATTTTAAAAAAAGAAAAGAAAAACAAAAAAAGAAACCTGAATCACTGATGGAAGACAGTACGAAATAATGCCTCTAAAATGGTATGATCTAAAGCCTGCTTCATAACGGAACACCCCAAATAGGGTGAATGCTTTTCTCACCAAGGGCAATGACAGTAACTGATACTCTGACCATGATGGGTGGTGCCTTGATTTCCACTGCTCAGCCAGACGTCCTCGTATGACAGCTGAACCACCTACAGGCTTACAGACTGTGAAGAAGAGACAGATTTTTACTATTACCCTCTGAAGCAGACTCCCTCACTTATATTCAAATAAAATGACACTTTCTGTTAAGCGTTTTGCATGTTGAAAGAAATACAGTTTAAAACTCCTTTAGGTGACACACTTTGTGGAGCTTTACTGGATGCATGCCATAAAATGCTGTGTGTCCAGTTATTATGGCCAGTTTCAGCTAATATGTTGGTTCAAAGATTGGTCAGGTAAGTTAAAAAACGCATTTTAACCAATCCGAGGCACTGCATCTGATGTTTACATCTGTATACAGAAGTCATGCCACTAATATCCATGGAGCTGGACTTATTAGATGGCTGAGAAACATAATTTGATCAGTATGAAAAGGGGTGTTGTTTCAGTTTCCCTGTTTGAAGTAAGCTACCACATCAAGCGGGAATGTACCTAAAACAAAGTGTGCTTACACTTAGTGGAAAATCGCTCCTTGCGTCTGTAATTCAGATTCAGGAGATGTACACATGGAAGAATTTAAATCATAGTTGAAGCCAGAGTTAAGCTGAAAAGAAGCAGGTGGATGAGGCGTCCCTCCAAACACTGTAATGCAACATTTTGATGTAATCACAGGACGGCTGTAATGAAAAAAAGCTAAATCTGAACTACAGCGTGGCCAGAGTAAAACGTACGGCCCCCACAGCCCCCCCTCGCTGAGGCAGATGAATGCTCTACCACCCAGAAGGGTGACATCTGCCTCTCAGTGCTGATAGATACAGCAGATTAGTAGTATAAAAGCAGAGAAGAATCAATCTTATCATGTGCAAATGTACCATCACCAGTCCTTTGAAGCTGGGTCAGACTGAGCTACATTCAGGCTGATGTGAATGCAAAAAACAGACAAGTATTTTAGTAAGAAATAGTTTGCTGACTGTACCATCATATAGTTGTTTGAGTGCTTTAAATTAAATTTTCCAGGGAAAATATACCAAATGAAAACACATCTAATTGGGATCATGTTGATATTTCTCAGTGGCAATCATGAACAAAAAGAAATTAACCACAGTACATTTTTTGTTGTTAAAAAACAAAACAAAGAAACAACAATGCCAATATCTCAGAAACCTGTTGATTTTCTCACTGCACTGGACTCCAGTTGATATATTTCATATACTGATATGTATACTGATTTACCTCTGCACAGTTTGCTCACATTTCATGAAAAACAACAATGTTATTACATTACTGCTGTCCGATTTCTAACATTACAACTTTGTGTGTTTATGTTACAAGTGTAATACAGAAATAAATCTTTATAGATTCATATAGTAATAAATGACAAAATACATGAAAAATGATCATCCTCAGCAAACCCTTATGTAGAGTGCAATATAAATACATTTGCAGTGCTTGACTTGACAGGAACATGCAACTCTTTAGCTTCTTTTAGCCAAGCTGTGCATGAAGACTGACAACAGGAGGAAGCAGCTAGCCTTACCTGCATGCAACAGTCTCCTACAGCGCACTTACCAACACATCATGTGCCATCGAGACAAAACCCAGAGCACTGGAAAGGGTGCTGGACTATTTCTCTTCTAAGAGCACGTAACATCTACTTACCAGGCGACCCACAGGTGGCAATGAAGCAAACTATTTCCCGCCAGCTTCTCATTCATGAAGTTTCTTGATTGTTGTCCCAGTAACCTTCTAGTAAAGCCTTTTTATGTTAGGAAGCAGTGTAGCCAGTGGCAGGACTTTCCCCAGCGCTGCATTTGTAAGTGCTGACATAGATTTTCCACTGTGCTATGCTTTGACAGGTAGATAGATGACTACTTCACAGTCAGGACTACAATTTGTATTTGCGGGGGAAGGAAGCTGAGACAGAGAACAAGCTTGAACAGATATGCACATCTCCCGTGGAGGAGAAAGGAGACTGGAGTACAGGAAACTTGATCGCCTTCTAAGAGATCAGCTGTATGACAGGAAACAATCACATGCTCACCTTCGCATGTTTTATAACTGAAAGGCATATTAAGTATTCAAATCCTCCAAATCAAACTTTAGTTCGCTGGCTTTTCTTCCTCGAAAAGAAACAATGACATCATCACAAGAGAGAATGAAATAATTAAAGAAACTGTTTGATATCTCAGAGTGAGCCTCCTCACATACAGAGCAAATGATGTCCTTTGACAAACACTGCAGGGAGTTTCCTGCAAAGTGGATAATATGCCCTGCGGGAACTCGCACAGACATAGTCTCACACAGAGACACAAGCATTACACTAAAAGATGAAGAATAAACAGAGTGAGAGAGATCCAATGGTGAGCTTCCTCAGAGAGCTTTGGAGAATGCTTATCAGACTTTTGAGGTGCCACATTAATAACTCCTAAACACACTGGGTCACATGATGTGCGCATTGCAAATATCTCCTATTCCCTGGCTATAAACTTTAGATGAGGGCATAAATTGCTATCTAACTATAATTTAATTTCAGATGGACACAAATCGAAAAAATCAACAGGAAGACAGCTACCAATGAAAATGTAATCCTAAATTATTCCTACAACCAGATTTTGTCCCTTTATGGAAGCAAACCCGCTCAGACAGGTTACATAGTTGGAGGAATTAAAGTTCAATTCAGCTTGAGAAATTACTGTCACTCTAATATGGATTACAGGCAGCACACAACCTTTAATAAGCTTCCACTAGGCCAAGCTTTTGTGCAACCTGTTTCAGCTACAAGCAAATCTTTCTTTTACTTCAGGTGTATAAGCAGAAGAAATCTGATCATGTGGGAGTGATGACAGGCCTGGAAGGAGTCTTAAAGGTATACCGTTGCTGTAATGCAAACAGGATATACAGAAGCTATCTGGGAGTATTTCAAAGAGCTGCACACAATAGGTTCTCAAAACATACAGACCACACACACTTGCCAATGGACCACCAGAGTCTTAAAAGTGCTTGAAAGTAGTTATTCATAAGAGCAAAAAAACACAATTTGTTGCCCCAGAATTGTGTCCTTCTGCCACCTAAGTTTGAACTTTAGAGACACGCAGCTTAACACTTAATACAAGGACTGGATTTAAAACCTCCAGCAGCCACATTCTTAGTCTGGGGTGAACAGTACAAATGCATCATGGGTAAGAACAAAAGGAGATTGGGTTTATCAGAGTATCATGACCAGCTTGGAACTTGGTTTCACTGTGTTCATAAGAGAAGAAAAAAAGAGACTTAGTTTGCATAAATGGACACACAGACACACGCACACATTGTTGGGGAGTGATAAATCCCACCATTCACAGGTGTCACAACGGTGCTGTAAGCATGTTACTCAGCAAAAATAAAACTCAGGGACCACAAGACAGCAGTCACACAAAAAATCCCAACATGTCTCTACAGGGCCATTTCTGAAGCTTTTCGCGCTGGTGCTTCTGCTCAGACGGCGTTTGTTTATCAAGCACGGCACAGCTGAATTTCTTTAATTCTTGGCACTGATTTCAGTTCAAGCCACAGCCTGTTACTCGCTGCTGGACATATTAATGTACAGAGAAAGAATACAAAAGGGAACGCCAAACATTATTTACAAAAGTTCAATCAAGGGCTGAAACACTCACAGCTCAGAAGAACAGCAGGAAGAATAACGCATTTGAAAATAGGCAAAAAATCTAAACTTTTTCATTCTCACCATTGCAAATAATTAGAGTGAGCATATTTGTCTGTATTTCTCTGCAATACAATGGTCAGTTCAGGGAGAAGGTCAAGTAGCCTACTATTTCATCCAGACGAGGCTCGACAAACCCAATTAAGTAAGTTATTTGAGCAACGTGTAAGACTTCAATCGGTTTAAATTAAGATGATGCCCGGTTATCGTCATGTAAAAGCTGAAAATGAATGTGCAAAAATACTTAAACAGTCTCCAAACTTTTACGTGGAATGCTTTTTTTTACGGCTACGGCGCAATTGACTTTAATTACGCGCAATTACGCACCTTTTGACAAGTTGCTCAATTGCAGTGAGCGAAAGCCAAAACCCAACACTGCGGTTAAACGTGGAGCCGCTTATTAGCCCTCTGTTTATTTTCCGTGGACAAATGATAGTGAACTTACCTGAGTGGGTAAAATAATCCAGTATATGGTGAAAAGGTAGCCCCCTCCTTTTACCGTCTCACTGAGAGTACTTTGGAGCGGCAGGCGCGTGCTCCTGTCGCACCTTAGGTTCCACGTCTGATGGGTCGCAGTGCGCACTAGGAGTGGAGAACGGGATGGGGCCAGAGTTTCCCCTGCTTGCCCGTCCCACTTTAGGCTCCCAGCTTTTTCACCCAGGCAGAAAAAGATTAGCGACCCGAGGCCAACAACAGGCTAATCAGGGGAGAGGATAGAGGCGAAGTAAACGTTGATTTACGCATTGAGCATGCTCAGGGAATAGATTGGCAAAATCACTGTAGTTTGCATATTTTCTGTTTTTTAAGAGAAAAACGGAGCAGAATTTGGTAATGTGTTTTGCTCAGTCGATTTGTAGTCATGAAACAATAAAGAGTAGGGTACCAGCTTTTGCTCCAGCTATGTGTCCCTCTCCACTCTATTGGGGAATCAAAAGTGTAACATCTACTGTCCCTTTGAGGTTTCTGATGTGCTGTAGCACCCCTGGAGCCCCTCCTTGGACACACATTCCTGTCAACCTCCATTACTTACAGGCTGAGCCAGTCGGTTTCCAAAGTTTGGCACACAAGGTGTTGCCATTGAGCACTATACGGATGGTTGCTTGCCATTTGGATTTAAAGGTCTTAAGTGCTGCTGTAAAAGAGCTCATTGTGCATGTGATTATGGTCTTTACAGAAACCACCAGTAACTTTAAGATTAAATCTTCATGGCCCGAGCAGATAAATGCCCATTGATGTTGCCTAAAAGAAAAAAAAATGAGAAAAGATCAGGTGCTGTTTCAGAGTTACTCATTGCTCTTTTGGTGCCTGCAGTCTGACAGCTTGTCAGCAGACAACGGTTTTAACTTGCAATACCCGTGGTCTGGAGGTTTCCTGCTGAGTTTTCTGTAAAAACAGAGCCACTCAGCTTTATGTAAACACAACATTTGCTCCAATCAACGTTCAGTTTTCCAACACTTGCATGCTTGAATGATTGGAGAAATTAAATAGGATTATTTTTATAGATAGCTAATTGACAGAATGTCATCTGCAGCGTATGATCTGATGTCATGAGAGTCGTGAGAGGCAGCAAAAGGGAAATGACAGAATACTGTACCATCGCGTGCGCCAGCTGAGTCAAGGACAGTTCAGTGTTTCCAGATGTTGCCCTGCATCTCTTGGCTGAGCTACTTTTGTGCCTAACTTTTAGAGGATTCAGGCAGGGCATTGCCATTTCCCGTTTCAGTTGAAAAATATCTAATACAAATTTGTTTGAATATATCTATATATATTTATGTGTGTGTATATAAAAAGGCTGCTTAAGCCACAGCAAATAATTTATTAAGACATGTAACAGATACAGTTTACGAACATGAGCAAGACCAAAAAATGCAAAATTATTCTTAATCTCCCCTTGTTCTTCAAGTGTTAGTTTTAAGTGAAATGGAAACAGTCCTCAGAGTCTGTCACAACAGTACTCTGATGTTTCAATGTGTGATGGCATATCAATGTGGAAGATCTCCGGGGTTGTATGCGGAGGGCTGTTGACCCCTGAATCGCTCTCAGGATCGGATGGCTTCAGTTCTCCTGCTATGCTTTTTGCCTCCATCCTCTGGACAGGAAGAAATGCAGGTGGGGGCGGGGCTTCGGCCTTAGGTTTGAGATTTTTAAAGTGTTGCAGACGCACCACTTCCCTGTTCTCTCTTGTGCAAGGCAGCAATATGGAGATGTCCTTGCGGAATTTTGAGCTCATGCCAAAGTATATTATAGGGTTGTAGAAGCTGGCAGACTTGGCGAAGAGACGAGTGAAGATGCTGGTGGTGCTGGGCACATGGAAGCCCCAGGCTGACCACATGGACACCACTGCATATGGCGACCAGGCCATGATGAAAGCCGTGCAGATTACGATGGAGATCTGGAGAGGGACACGAGGAAGCAATTGTCAGGTCTGGAGAAATGTGCGGAAGGATTTATTACTAAGGGCGGTGTTGAGTAGAACTTCAACAAGTCTGATTTTACTTGAGCAAACAAATGTTTCCAATATATAAAGAGACCTCAGAAATAAAACTCAGCCATTTTGGTCTGGGCTTACCCGTGTGACATCCCTCTCCACTTTCCTTTGGCGGGTGGAGAGGAAGCCACCAGCAGACATGGCATTTGTGCTTTTCACTGTGTTGATGATAGAGACGTAGGAGAAGAGCATGATCATCACGGGGATGAAGAAGCAGAAGATGAGGATGGAGATGATGTACGACTTGTAAATCGTAGAGTAGTTGGCTTTGGACCAATCCACCTCACAGGTGCCGTAACCTCGATCTAAAAAAATCATGAGATAAAGAGGTTGTGTTAAAGCTAAGGGTTGAACTTTGTGGAATGGTCTGAAGTTCTTTTCAGGCATCTGAAACAAAGTGACCTGTGTAGCTGCCCCATCCCAGAAGTGGGGCACCGGCCCAAAACAACCCTCCAGACCAAATGAAGATCAGCGATATTGCAATCGTGTTGATGCTGATACAGTGAGCTGCAAGAAAAAGTGACAGTCATGGAACAGATAGTGGGATTGTTAAATGTTAGGATTTTGGCAGAAGACAGAAAAGAAAAAAAATGGGAGGCTTTAAATGAAATTCTTGTCTTGCTATGAATGTCAATATTTTCTGTCATTTGTCAAACAATGAGGTCTTTTCTTATGCTAACAGCCCTTGCAAACATTTGAGACTGAAAAGGACCTCTGTTGACAAAGTACACATAGTTTTGTATTCAAGGGACGAGAAAAAAGCCGTTCTGTTTTCAAGAAGTGCTCAAATGTCTTATGTCAATATTCAATACTACACATTCAACTGAGTTACAGTGACCAAGGATTGCCGAGATACAGTGCTCTTGTTGCTATTGGCAACAGGCTACCAACCCACTAACTGGATTGTCATTTCATTTGCACTTTGTATTGCTCAAATTAGTTTATCTAGCGACATATTTGTTGTTTGCAGCAGTTGTGCTCTAGAACATAAGAAAGCTGGCTATGTCCCACTCTCACCAATGATGCTCATAGTTCAACCACCAATGTAAAAAAAGAGAAAAGAAAGAAAAAAACACACAGGTTTATAAAGACTCATTTTTATGAACAACCACCAGCACAGTAAAATCAGAAGCCGTTGCTCAACCTAATTTCCATGTAATTAAGACATTCTTCAGCCTCAGTTACAGCCCCCAAAAAAGAAAATGTCACCTCAAATTGACTTAATAACATGCTGGAGAAAAAGAAATGGTATCGCTGGAGACAAGTGGTGGTTATTTCTCCAGCTGTAGTCAGTGTTTAGGTTTCATTAGCTGAAAAACACACTTTCTGTCAGATAAGAACTGCTGGAATGCGAGGGAGGCCGCCTCGCTGGTATGGAGCTTTCCTTGTGTTTCCACACTTCGGCTCAGGGGGGTTAGCTCTGACCTTTTTGTGGGTGGCATCCCTTGATGTATCTGGTGACGCTGATCACGGTCAAGGTGTTGATGCTAACAAGGCCAAAAAGCAACGTGAAGAAGCCGTCTACCTGGAACGAGGCAGACAGAGGAGACAGGTGACAGACCAATCTGCCCGGAAGAAATTTCTTTTGAGAATTCACCGAAGCCTCGAGAGATGAATCTGCGGAGTGTCTTTGGCTTTGAAACCTATCGAATAGAGAGGATACAGGTGAAGATACGGGTCTTCCTGACTTTTGACGAACATTTCTCTGACTCATAGCACTTTGCCTGATGTGGGCTGCAGGCTATATAAGTTACAGAATTAGCAAGCGGAAATTAGAATGTAAACTTTCTTTAGATTTTATCTCGATGTGGGGGAAAACAATTAGATGACTGCCAAATCCAGTTGCTGACTAATCCTCTTGGCTGTCAATTGTTCAATGGTGATTACCTTTTAAATCCAGCTCTTCTCAAAGGGAATTATGTTACTATGTTTCGGTCTGGCTCCAACTGTACGACAGCCAGCACCCTGCAGGGTCACTTCCAGGTGGTACAGCTCATCCAAGGTCTTTTACTGATGACTTTCATGATCCTCCTTGGTCATAATCCTATTACTGCGCGTCATCACATCTATTTTACTCTCGCGTTTGGAAGTAAGATCGTGATTTAGGGAGTTTAACTTGAAATGTTTATTCTAGTAATAACTTAGAACAATTAATCTTAAAATAGTATAATTTCATCATCCAAGTACAGTGTTTTGAAAACATTTCTCTTCAGGTGCACAGAGCGATATGGTAATAAACTCTGGGAGACAGGACAAGCACCAGGAGAGAAGGTATTTCAAATCAGAGGGTTTTAGTACACCTTGCCTCTCCACACAAGGACTTATTTTGGCCCAGTCCTACTGACTCATGTCCTGGGGAGCAAAACAGAAAGATCAGCGCTAGTTTGAAATTCTTCATGTCCCATCATGCACTGATATGTTTCACACCTCTCGTTTTCATATCTTAATTCCTTCTCTCCTCTTCTCCATTCACTTATTACTGGTTTCCCTCATTTAACTCTGATTTTTTCTTATCAACGTCTCTGGGGAAGTTAAAGTAAAGTAAAGTAAAGAGCAGCTGGCTTTTAGTTCTATATATTTCATGCATGAACAAAAATCGAGTACATGAGTGGCTGGACTTCAGCCTAAGAGCAGCAAAAAATGACTGACAGTACACTCGGATTTAGGAGTTTACACTTCTCTGATTGAAAATGTGTTTGGTTACAGCTACTTGTTTTTTTTATTTCTCTAAAAATTCACTTATTTCTGGGGAAGATATCACGTTTTCTACCAAAGGTAGCCTGAAGCAAGAGAATGCCCTGATGAATTCCAAGCTAAACTATGACAGCTATTTCACTTCAAGCTGAGGCTGCGACCAGAGACACATCCAAATGAACGGAACACTTCAGAACTGGCACCCAAAAGATTGTCTTTTAAATGCAATCATAATCCAGTATCAATAAACTAATGGAGCAAATACAGCAATCTAAGAGCATCTCATCAAAATCCACAACAATTTTCAACCTGAGACCTGTGAGTTGTTCTGAGTTTGGTTGTTGACATGCTACTTGAAGAGCTTCACCCATTTAAAGGCCTCCACCATGGTAATCTTATTATAGATTTAACCTCCAGCCCACATGGTTACTAGAATAAGCCTTTGCACATACTCAGCGACACACATACTCATTTCATTGTAAAACTTCTACAGATCCTCCTGTTGTATTCAATTAATCATAACGGCCCCTCAAGGGAACATACACTCCCATACAGTGATTTGCTGACTCTACACATCACCTTGAAACCATTTCAAAATACAGCTTTTGAATAATTGCTCATGCTGCACTGTGCAGTAAACTCCATGTAACAATGTCAGGTCATAGATAATAGCTTATTTTGAAGAAAAGTGTTCTTTGTCTGGCTTTTACCTGGCAGGTCCAGATCCACGTGATCAAATAATCATCATCCTTTAAGATATTGAATATTTCCACGATTCCTCTGGAGTAGCCAAACACCGAGATGCTGGCGTCAGAAATGGCAAGGTTCAAAGTGAAGAAATCCGTTGGTTGAAGTGAAGCCCGCTGCCTGTACAGGACAAATATAACTAAACTGTTCCCGAACCACGACAGCCATCCTGATGAGAGAAAATAATAGCATCTTTAGAAATAGTTGGTATGAAATTAAGTAGAGTACAGAATTCTTGGCCAGTAGACTGTTGTACAGTATACATGGATCAGTTGAGGACCACATCACTAACTCCTCATAAAATAGAGTGGAGTGGGTTAGAGAATTGTCACAATATACAATGTGGATTTATTTACAGAACAGCATTCACAAAGGAAATAATACAAATTTTATTTAAAAAAAAAGACAGGATTAGACTTTTGACATATCCAGCTGAGAATTATAAATGTTTACAAAATGGATTGTAGTTGTCGACCTGGTCCTGTGGAAGTTTAAGTCAAATAGTTTAACTATGGCGTTATATAAGAGTGTTGATAATAAAGAAAAAGCCCTTGTCTTTTTATATCTCAGTCTTTGTCACACAAAATCACTTGACTGTGTTAGTTGGCATGACATGAAGAGCAGCACTTGTTTTTGTTCCTGACACTTAACCAATGTGTGACTTTTTCTCTCTGCAATTTGAATAAAGGAATTTAAATCATGTTAAATTACAATAAAACGATATCAAAATAAATCGGGAAACGTTGAATGAATAGGAAACTAAGAGGAGACATTTCATGCTTTTGAAATAGTTCTCAAAAAAAGCTGAATGAGCATTCTCAGTGAGCACTCACTAAGATTTCTATTGCTCTTTTTAGTACAACGCACACACTGCAAGAAACTGGCCTGTATGAAGGCACACTTACCCAACACCAACAGGTAGATTCCAATGATGGTTTCACCTTGGTCAGAGAGGGGGGGGTCTGTATGGAGAGTACTGAGGTTATTATTCCTCCATGGAATATTCACCACCTTTAGAGGAAAAGCTTTCAGTGTTATTTCCATGGTCTGAATCGATGCTGCCACATTAATTTTTCCCGTCATTCACAGCAGCTCTGCTCTGTTCCGGTTCCAGGAAACACTGCAGTCTTAAACCAGTGTTGGGTTGACTGGTCAGTTCATTCTAAATCCAGCTTAGACGCAGTCACTAATACCTGACCGTTCACCGTTCAAATGACTGCAGGTGTAATCCTATCTATTTCTTAACAACTAAGAAGATAGAGATTTTGGGTGAACATCCAACGCAACCGGAAAATATCCAATCATCTGACTTTGGGGGATTTTATTTAGCTTAAATTAGGTCTTAAAACTAATCTAAGACAAAAACAGCCAGTTTATTTTAATTTTGCAAACTTGGACTGATCCGGAAAGATGAATGGTATCTCATTGAGGGTTTTTGTATAACAAATTTTGCTTTTGTGTTCAGTTGATCCTGAGTATTGGATATCACCAAGACTATGATCCACTTGTAGTAATCTTTGGAAAAAACTGAGCTAATAGAATACATAACAACATATAAATGAAAACTTACATTACATTCACCAGAAGAATACAAAAATCCATTTGAAAGTGGTAATAATCATACTTTTTGAGTCTTCCTGCATCCATAGGGTCACGTCATCTTCTGTTAACACGTTTTCATATAATCTCCCTCGAACTCAATGGGTGTGTCACTGGGGGCTTGAGGACGTGTTGAGTCTTGACTGATGTAATTTGGCAAAAAGTCCTCATATCACAGTATGGTTTTTTATTGTGTTACTAGTGTAGCAAAGATGAAAGTCATGATTCAAGATTGATCAGCACTAGTTTTACAAGACAGAATAATATGAGGCCATTTCCAACAACCTGTCACATTACTGATAGTGTTGGTGGACGTTTAACAGTATGTGGTCTGGCAACAATTTTGTCTTTTACTTGAGGCAAAACTCCTTCAAAGGTTATAATGAACTCTCCAGAGACTGGTTTTACTTTTCACAAATCACTTCCATTCAGTAAAGGCGATCATGTCAGTCCCCCAGCTGTGACTGCATTTCGACATATAGAACAAAGTCGTGTGACCTTTGCCAAATTCAGTGTGTTCTGATGTCAGCATTTCAGCATCTGCTGCTCCAAGAGTGTGTTTAACACTTCCATATGACTAACAGTAAGGCAGCATGAAACAATCCTAATGTGTTGTCACCAGCAGATCTGGTCCAGTCTTTTTGATTGAAATACTTCTTCCAAAGTTACAATTTCAGCATACTCCCCATCCTCCACTTTCCCTCCTTTTACAGTTAGGTTCTCTGTGGCAGTGCATCTACCCAAGGGGTAACCCGAACCACCGCCTTTAGTGTGCATTTAGCTCACAGTGTGCACCTTGTTTTCCACCTCTGACTGCAACAGAGCAGCTCTGCTGGCCCTCAGGATGTGGAGGGAAGGGTGCTGCGTCTGCTGCCAGATGCCTCATTGCTTCCGAGTCCTCCTAATCAAATTCCTTCTTTGAGTCTGCAGGGAGGGAGCTGTTCGAAGAGTGAACCTGTGACCCAAACTGTCACCCGTCCAGCAGCAAACACTGAACCCAGTCTTTGCTCACTCAAGCCCTCAACCAGAGGACGCCACACGATACAGGCTCAGTTATCCCAGATTATGCAGCCCGCAGCAACAGAAAGGTGCAGTGAAGCTACTGTGGTCGGGTCAGAGCAGATAATGTGATAATGATCAGGAAGGTATCGTGCAACAACCTCACACCTGACAGTGCTGGGTATTACCCAGCACCGCCTGCAGGAGCTAAGATTGGCAACCAGTCCCAGTGAAAGTGAGGAGATTAGTCTGTCTGGCAACAAGTGAGAGGTGCATGTCAGTCAATGTTAAGGACAGCTGCTGCAGAGATTACACTGCCGCTAAGTAAAGGGGTCAAAGGCCAAGGAAAACCCTGCATTCAACAGGTGCGAAGTACAACAAAACATCACTCAGCAGCTGACACAAGGCAAGTGTGTAAAGGCAGGATTTTCTACAGGTGTGCAGAAAACCCCGCTCTATTTTTGGAACAAAACTGCTCACTTCAACAATTTTAAAAATAAGGCTCTCAGAGTCAAGCACAGAGCATTGGCTGAAGTGTTAACGGGTCAAGATTAGCGTCTCTTGCCCGGATGCTTTGGCACGTGCGCATGTGCCTGTTTTAAACCAGGAGATGGCGGCTCGGCCACAATGGGCCACTGTATCATTAGCTTCACGATGATTACTCTGTCCCAAGCAAAGCCTGGGATGTGAGGTTAAAAGCTCACAATTTTCCAAATGGAAAATCAGACACATATACTATTGTCAAAGTGTGTGTTAAAGTCTACAAGTCTGTCTGAAGCCAACAAAGTCTCCCTTTACTGCAGACATACACCAGGTCGAAAGACCATTACAGGATTCGCAAAAAGAAAAACAACAAAAAACCCACACATTTTCTCCCTCAGCCACTAAGGGAAAGGCACAGGCAGTGATTGTATTCTTGTAGTAAGGGTCCACACAGCATTGACATTTTTAGATCAGTCTGCATGAAATTTGAAGCCATGCATTTTTTTTGTACTTTCAAGTAGTTCACTTCTATTTAAAGATTTTAACAGATGTAATCCGGAGCTCCTATTAAGTGGATCAGTAATAAATGTTTGTTTTAGGAGGTGAATGAGAATCGATCATCTTTCAAACAGAGTATGGCCCCTGAATTATTGTTACAGTGCTTCTAAACAACACTTTTTGCAAGCTGCGATGATATAAAATCATAAAAGTACTTCTCAACTACACTCAACAAAATGATAAAAACTTTTCACATGAGATACATTCATCATTAGCTACCGTAGGAGAAGTTTTTATGTTCCTACAAAAAGCCAAGTGTCTGATTTCGGATCATTCGGATATGATAATATAACAGTTTGTCTTTCAGGTAGATGAAACCTAATGGTGCAGCTCTGTTGAAGCAGACCACAGTTCATGCAGTAACTTTACTACAGGCTCAACGACCAGGCTGTGTTTTTTTCTTTCCGCTGCAAGGCTCTGCTTAGCTTGCTGTTTAAAACAAAGTAAGTGTATGGGTTTAAAGTGATTTAGATCTGCCCTCCATTAGAGCACCATGAAAAGCAGACAGGAAAATAGCATTTTGTATTATTGGCCTTATCTGGAGCTGTTACATTCAAAGGTAAGGGGCTGCACTGTAGTTTGAAACAGCTTGAAATAAAGTTATTAATAAACCAAACTGGTGAAGAGTAGATTAATGGTTTTGTATGTATTTTTGAAGTGAACACAGGCTATGTGTGGAGACCAAGAGCAATGTGGAGTAGTTTTGTGGCTCAAGATCTCTGACTCCAAACCACATCCAAACATTTATTTGGGCACGCTGTCCTATTTGCTGTTTCTCCTCTGGAGGCTTTTTGTTTAAGCAGGTGACTTATGTAAGCAACTCACATTCAGAAAAGAGCACTCACCTTTACCCATGTGGTCTGCCAAGTATTGGCATGAATGGATACTTTACCAAAATATAGTTTTAAAAACATCCAAAAAGCAGTGCGGTAAAACTGCAACAGGATTTGTTGCAACCGAAGAAAAGGGTAAGTGAGATGGCAGTGGAATATACCATTATCCTCTCCTGAGACAAAAACATGTTGACCTTAAAGATGACTGTTTTACTATGTCTGATGACCCATAACACATGCCTGTTTTGGCTTAATTAAGAAGGATCATAACAACTCTCATGCTGACCTGTTGACTGCTGAGTGAAAGTGCCCCCGTTTCAGCCTCCGGCTTTTAATTGCTAAACCTGAACTGTTAATGTTTAGCTGGATGTGACATTTGAATGTAATACAAATGCAAATACTTAGGAGCTAAATGATGACTTATTCAACCTTTTGAGAAACACATTAATTGAATAATTCCTGTCTATATTTGTTTATGCAGACACTATTTTGGTTTCACAGAGCAGAGAGGCAGCATGCAGTGGAATGCAGAAAAAAAACACACACACAATAAATGCCTTTCTTCACATAGGAATGGTTAGATATATTCACATTGTTTAGTCACATTGTGATGGGAAGTCTTTTAATAAGGCAGATGAAATCATTTTGAATAAATGAGTCTCAGTACTAAAGATAGGAGGGAAAAGATTAAAGTAATGGGCATTCATGTCCTCTGACATGTGCCCCTATTGCCCTCCAGCAGTGAGAACACATCCCAGTGTCCATGTTGATACATGAGCAGACCTTTTAACCTCTCCATACATCACATAGCAAAACCAGAGGATAATCAACTCTGCTGGGACATTACTAACTTTCTTTTAACATCTACCCTAAAGAAATGAAGACCTCTTATCTTGAGAAAAAGACAATCACTTAAATTCTTGACCTATTGCCTGCTGTTGCTGCTTCAAAAGGTTACATGATAGCTTCTTTCTAGTTTTCATGCATTCAACAATGTGTTGATGTCAACTTTTCTTTCAGTGGATAGTAATGATGGCTTTCATGAAATTATGATTCAGACGTGACGGAAAATCGTGAAACAGCATGAAACAGGTGCTTTGGGAAATTAAACTCTTCAGCAATTCCACTCTTCCGTGCCATTGTGAAAAAAAATTTGCCCTCTGAATATTGATCAAACACAGCTCAGCTGATCCCTGTGGAGAAACGAGGTCAGGGTTAGATTCAGGGCAGCTGGGGATCAGCATAGCAATCATATTTAGATAAGCATGTATGTCAAAATCCAATGATCAGCAGGCTTTTGCAGTGGTAAATTATATATTATTAGGATCAGTTAGAGTGCAAAAAAGGGAGAAACTCTGATTAAAGTCCAGGCTTTCCTCTCAGTGGACATTTGGACTAAGCCAATCTAGTGGTACACTCGAAAAAGAAAATGGATAACCTTTTTCCAAGGCCAACAACTTTGACCGTTAAGTGCAGATTGGGCTTTGCACAAATAAAAACAATTTATGACAGAATTTTACAGGGTGTGGTAATGCCATATACACGATGAGATAAATAATTCGTTTTTAAAAAACTGAAACCCTACTCCCGACCATTTAAACCCAAGTCCTGACTCTTGTATAAGTTACGTTTCATTCATCTGAGTGAGTGGCACATTTATCAAATTTATCACTGTTTGTATAATATCAAGAACTATGGACATGCCTTTCAGGGAAAGGCGATAAATATGAGTTGTGTAGTAGGAGTGACAGATGCGTCGGAACAGCTTCTTAAAAATCACTTTGACTGCTTTTTCCAACACAGTTCCATATGTGAAGATCATAGGCATGGTCTTCCTTTAAAAGAAGAGTTTTCCTGACCACCTGGACAACCTACCAGACAGACAGTACATCTAGCGACTCACTTAAGTGTTTCATCACCCAGCTGTAGAACACCTGGCAAAATCTGGGCTTTCTCTTCAAATAACAGCCATGTGGAATTTCTCTATGAGCTGAAAGTGCTTGTATTTGGCAGAATAGCTGAGTCATGAAAGAGAAATACATGTCTTAATCTAACCTGTTCCTTTCATATCTAGCAAAAAGTTTTTTCTTTGAACAATCAGTTTGAAATGTTCAATAATGTTTTCACTGATAAGGACAGAAAGTTTTCATTCAAGCAAAAAGTAACAGCTTTGCTCTAGTGCATGATGGATCTGCTTATCCTTTGAGCATTTTAGTTGCACATGTCTGGTAAATGATGCCTCCTGCATCATATCTGTCAATTTATCAACCCGATCACAAGCAATTACCTGACCTTTTAGTCAGGCTTATGCAAAAATGTGCTAAAGGCCATAAACCTATAGCAGATTCTTGAATTAGTTTGTCAACATGATGATTTGGTTGGTGGAAAGTCTAATTCTACTTAAAGCAGGCCATTGGGCATTGCCTTTAAGCTCTCCTTTTGGTCTCCACCAACTCCTGAGGGAAAGAATCAAGCACATTATCTGCTGCTAAATGCCCCATTATGTTCACGAGCTACATGATAATTATGTCTGCCGTATGGAGTGGAGCAGGTGTTTTAGCGCACTAAAGCCGTGAGAAGGAACCTAGTGAAAAATAATAAAAATGTTATGGGCAGGTCAAATCGTCAAAGCCCTAAAAAGGCTGTGCCATCAGATTATCTAGAGTCAGGTTTATTTGGTTCAAGCACCCCTTCCACAATGTTTTTTTTGTGCTCCATCATTTTTAGAAAATAAGTATTGCCCGTTGTGATGAGCTTCTGGGTTTGGTTGACAATGCAAAACGAGGCCAGTTTTCACCACTTAGCGCATGGCAGAGGTGAATGGCTTTACTTTTACTGTAATTATACACAAAATGGCACAGGATGCTGCAATGATGCTTATTAAATCTAATTCTTGGTGCTGTGCTGCCCTATCATAACCTTAAATCCCAATCTTAAACATTTTATCATTACCACAGTCTCCTTCCTGTTCTGGGGGACGTTTCCGAATGTCTTCACTCTAAAAATTGTTTATGGTTGTAGCTTTCACTGTGACTCAGCCTTCTAAGATGCCTATGTTTAAGAATACAGTCTGCAGTGTTTCTCAGAAATTGAACAGAAGTCAACATGACGGATTTCCAAAACACCATTCCCAGAGTGACCAAACTCCCTGTCCCTTTTCCCCAAACAGAGTTCAGTTCATGCCGTGGTCCTGTGCTTTGAATAAGGAAACCTCTGTTTTACAGCTCATGTGACAGTCTGGCTCCTGTACAGATTGCACCTAAACAGGTTCCACTGAAGTCTCAAGCTAAATGAAAAAAAACCAAACCAGCAGTTTGACTGTCAGTCACAGTAAAACGGACTATTTCACACCAGCGTTACCACAAATATACATTTGCACAAAAAAAGGTGGATATCCAAAACACTTACTCTAACTCACAAACTCACAAAAAGAGATGCTGTACACCTCAAAGAAAGGAGCTCCCAAAAAACACTCCAACATGTCAGATGGGTTTTAGGTTTTGTTGTAGGTGGTGCTGTGAGATGCTGTGAGACATTACTTACCAAGCTCACAACCAAAAACACTCTACTTTGAAATATCCTGATCAGACTTTGGGCAAATTTCACCAGCAGGTCTTTGAGAGATTTTGTTGTTCCACACTAAGGACGATGAAATGAAATGTTGATTTACTAAAATGAAGAGGTCCAACTATTTGTTTTGACCCATGTTATATTGCGTGCCATATTTAATTCTTACAAAAGCTAAGAATGTTAAATCAAACAAAAAAAGAAATAGCTGGAAGGTGAACCAACATGTTCAGTTCTGCAAATATTCAAATCCAGCCTGATCTAATTGGTTATTGCTGATGCCATATCAGGAATGTGCGATTTAACTTTTAGCTTAACTTGCGCCATACCTGCCAAAGCAAATAATGTTCAAAAAGCCTCCATCTAATCTGCACATGCCTTTTCCACCACACACAAAAGAATGTTTGGATTGGAGCAGATGTGTGTACTTTGTGATTGGGATTTGATAGACTCAGAAAGCCATTTACAACTTGCTTATGATGTTGTTTCATCAAGCAGAAGAACTGATTTGCCCTTTTCGCATTACCAACTCAGTTGCATTGGGATGTGAAAATTATTTAATGGATTTTGGATTTGGGGGAGGAAGGGTTTTTCCATTTTCTATATCTGCTTAATTCAGTCTGTGTTGAGGTCCAGAGCTTGTCCCTGCAGCCATTGGACGAAAGGCATGGAGAGGTCGCCAGTCCATCCTCAGGGCCATCTCCAATGTATAAGTTTGGAAATAGCCATCCATCCATTTTCGTAATCGCTTATTCTCTAATGGGGTAGCAGGGGGACTGGATCCTGTCCCAGTGGTCAATGGGTAAGAGGCAGGGCACACCCTGGACAGTCGGGCGGTCCATCGCAGGGTGTTTAAATACTAATGCTAATATTCGGATGCAAGAAAGTTAAACCATTTTGAAGCTGATTACTATCATAAAAAATTATTGTGGTATTCTTTAAGAAAACAGACACTAAGTCCCATTTCATAATGCTCCAAATCTTATCAGTTGGTTACAGGTCTTGACTTCAGTACTAACACTTTTCCACCCAGACTCTACCATAACAAATACAGCTATCCCTTTTGAACATGTGCAAAATGTGCTATCCCTTAACTTGTTTTATCCAAGCAAGGCCTCTCATGAGAAAACTTGGGATCATTTGGATTGCTTTAAAACCTGAATCAAGTGCACCAAAAGAGCCACCAACACAGCCTCTCTCAGTTTCCGAAAGGTTTTCAGAATTTTGATTCAACTGACCACCAGAGAGCTTTACTCTCAATTACAGTAGGTCTTTCATAAAACTGGACCAATTTGCACCGTTGCAAAACAGATTTTACTCAAGATATCAACCATCAAACTTTTTCTTTGACATCATTGTATCCTGTTTTGTTGATATTGTCTTCAGATAACAATGGAACTCCAAAATGATTTGTCAGCCCCTCCCCATTATTTCCAAGTGACTAAAACAATATGATATTAATACATTTCAAACCTTAAAACGTTGCATGTGTCTTATCCTGCTGTTCGTGGGAGTACTTCAAATGAAGCAGACACTGTGAAAGGGACACTGATGCTCAGTGAACCTGTTGTAGCTCAGGGCTGCAGTGGAACTATTGCTCCTGTTCTCACATGAATGTCCTGAGGGAGGAGCAACAAAGAGGAGAAAAGAAAAAAGGGAGGGAAAATAAGCGAGAAAGACGTGATGACAGAGAGGGAATTATTCTCGTGAAAAATGCTCAGTCCACACCACACTTTCACTTTTCATCAAGTGTTTTGACTGCACTTAAGCTGAAGGAATGCACCGCAGGGCATCCTGCTGCTCACTCTGACGGAGCACCGTTCCCCTTCCCCTCCCTGAGTCAGTCCACGTCTTAACATGTCCACCTAAGTCCAGGTTGTGTCCTGGACATCATCTGGGGAGGTATATTTGTCCTAAAAATGGGAGGATATGACTGTTCTCTTGCATTATGCACAGAGCTTTGTTTAGCTTTAAACAATTCTTGGAAGACTTCTTGGCCATGTGCAGGTGATCCTGAGAATAGACCATTTTAGCAATGTGTTGAAGAGCTGATGTCAAGTCCAATATATCTGTTTCTGAGAAGTCAAAGGCGAGGGTGTGGCTCCTGAGGTTACAGAGATTAACGGCTTTGCAGGTCATGTGCAGGCATGACAGAGGTTTTGCTCTCTTCCATCCACCTTGATGTGTTAGAGCTTTGGCAGGCTGCAGTGGATGTGAAAATACATGAATTTGCCTGTGGTCACTCAAAACCCAGCAGATAACATACCCACAGTAAGTGATTGATAAAAAAAAATCCCAAACTGAGATTCCATTTCAGATAGTTACCTTAAAATCAAATATGGAGGCTGTAAATTTGAGCCTTATGCTTTCCATAGTCCAAAACATGTTGTTAAGCTTTATTATAAGCATGGATGTGAGCATGGATTGTCAAACCGTGTCGTTATGCAGCCCTGTGACTGCCTGTTGTCTGCTGTCACCAGCCTTAGCAGTGATGGGCTGCAGTCGCACGCAATCCCCAAGGATAAACAAATCTAGTTACAGTAATAAATAGACAAGCTGTAAGACTAGCCATTACTGGCCTTACCACAGCTCTATTTGTCTGCAGCAGTGAACATTTAACCGACATCAGGTGACAACAGCAACCCTTTCCACAAATCCATTTCAGGCTGCAAAAGTAACATCTCCCTTGGCCCCAGCAACTACAGAAGACACGATTCTCTTTTGCAATGTTATCTGCTTTAAGATCATCAAGAATCAAGAAACTTGGGCTGACCTGGCATATAGTACACATGTGTACTATATGGTACTGTACCTCCATATCTACATACAAACACCCCTTTTCTGAAATACACATATCCATTGACACACACCACCAGTGAAAAATGAAAATAAATTTGCTCATAAAAGACAGATGTTGCCATCGGATAGAGCATTGGTTTTGGCTTCCAGCCCCCCATGGGAGATAAAGATAGCACTCATGGTAAATGAAGTTATGTATTGGGCGTGCTGGCTGGTGGAACAGTAGCAGCCAGTGCTGGAAAGTGGACACAATTCAACCCTTGAGGGTTTTCCACTATGTGAGCCCAGAACCACATCCTTAAACTCAACATGATTAAAAAAAAGAGAAAAAATAGCACATGGAAATACTCTTCTCAGAGGCTTACCAATTTATAATCAAGTGTTTCTTAAAAATGCTCCAGCTCACAGCGGTTCTAGATGATGCTGAACCCCATCTGTCGGCGCTGAAAATTGGAGCTCCAAACGTTCTGTTGACAAACGCGTCAGGTTTTTAATTAACACCTCGGTGGACTCGAGGAACATTCACAACTTCATTGCTCTGAGGTGAGACACGTGCTGCCATCCACATGCCGTTCTCATAATGGGCCACTTGAAGAAACAATCACCAAGTGTTTGCTCAGCCAGAGAGGTCCTCGCCATGTTGACTATTCTTCCACAGCCAACAGGGTGGGCTTCCTGACTGGAGGTATCAAATTATCACCCATTCTGTGTTCCCTTGAGTGAGTGAAGTTGTCAAAGCATCACTCTGCCGCTCCTAAGAAGAAAGTGTCAGTCTTTTAAAAAAATGTAGCTTACCTCAGTGCCTTATAATGCATTTTTACTGTCAGTGTAGGGTATTTAGATAAATGTCGTTAAATGTCTTTTAAGACTGTTGCTGTTTGTACGTTTCATCCTCTTGGGGTTTACCTTGTCCACTCAGACATTTATGTTGAAAGGTGGAGAAAAAAGATGATTACGTGGTCTTGCGAGTGGTGTCTCCTAAAGGGAGTTTGTTTATCATCAGAGATGATCTCAGGGTCGAGCTTGCTGACTAAACCCTAACCTCTAACACTCTTCATTCCTGTCTGGCGTCATGAAAGAAGCTCTTCAGGCGTGACACGTTAAAAAAAATAAACTCCATCCACCATCTCTCCCTTGGGGGACGAAAATGAGTAGGTGTGGTTGGAGCTCTGAGAGCGAGTGCTTTCCACGTTTATCTCCTTTGAAAATAAAATGGAGGGAAGTAAAACTGTCTGAGCTCGACAGATTCAGGAATTGCAGAAAAAGTTTGCATGCAGAATCTGTAAATAAAACCACAGAAGAAGTGCAGCCACTGGACCTCAGAAAGTGTGTGCCACACCAATAGATAAGAATGAGAAGGGCCTTTGGGAGCAAAAGGGAAATTTAAGCTGATTTTAGGAACTCCAAATGAAATCTCAGCACTAAAGGACTTACTTTGATAGATGCAACATCTGCTTACCCTTGTTTAGCCTTAGTCTTAAGCAATATTAATATGTGGTGGACAGCTTTAGGGTCCTGCCAAAACATCTGCATTATGCAACGAGACTGCTGCACATACGTGTACGTGCATGAACACACCAAGCGTAGCCTGTCAGTATACCCCAAAACGAAACCTCAGCCAATATATCATCCAGGCCGACAGTCAGCAGAGCTTGACATGGACTTTATTTTCATTTATGGCATTTAACTGAATTCCACACATCTGTGGCTGCAGGCAGAGCCTCAGCCCACACGGACAGCTGCCTTTGAAAGCGGCAGTGGAGCTGCAGCACCATCTACCTGCAAGACATCACAACCTGTCCCCTAGGCTCAATCAAAACAATTCCAAAGCTATTGGAAGATGTAAATGAAAATTGAGAACTTTGCTGAAGATTTAAAAAACAACAACAAAGAAATCAAATTTGAACTTTTTACATCCAGTCTTAAAGGACACATTTTTCATATTTTTGGGGAAAAACGTCTATTTTCTGATAAGGCGCTGAATGAATAAATACAACTTTACTGTTCTTTATATCTTCCATTACTGTATATCAACTGTGAAGCATGTGTGGCATTTGCTGTTTGTCAATACAAGATTCGGGGGAAAGAACAACCCTGTGTAAACTTTAATAAATGCATTTATTGATGAATGAGAAAACAGGAAGCAATTACAGTTTTGCATAGGGGATGATTTGGAGCTACGTGTTCGGAAATGTTTAAATGATGTTGTCTACCTCCAAATCAGAGTACCTGTATCTACAGAAAAAACATGCATGGAAAAGTTCTTTACCCGTACAAACAAAAAAACACACTTTGGTTGTGACTCCCACTTGTTAGCACTCTTGTTGGTGTGCCTGAGCAGAAAGAGCACTTAGTGATTATTCCCATCAAAATGTTACTGTACAGGTCGGTGAGGAGTTGAATAGAATTATTGAGATGAATAATATTTAGTAAAAACTTACAGACACTTATTTTCCTCTTGAAGGTAAACAAGACGATCTGTAAATTGCAGGATATTCTTCAGAATAACTTTGAATATCACAGAATAAGACAATTACATTAAGTAAGAAAACCTTAGAGCTTTTCCATAAAACAGGAAATTATCCCATTGTGCTTCCAAATGTAGTAATATTCACAGAAGTCGGGTTCACCAACCTACAGCAGGTTTTTCTATAGGTGTTGCACACATTAGCACAGCAGAAACAATGTTTTCCTTCTTTTTTTAAGCGCCAATAATCGAAAACAATCAAGCTATAAACCTGTTGTATCACCAAAATCTTTGTTCCACTGGGCATACATGTTAAGAGTCGCTGAACTAACAGTGGGCTTAATTCGCTTCAGGGAATCCTCAAAGTCTTTCTTCTTAATGTTACGCATCTGTGAACAAAAACCAAAGAGTAAACACGACAGTCATGTGAAAAATAAAATGCACATTCTTGTCAAGAATGGCCTGGTCGCCTGTTAAGTGACAGCTTGTGTTGGGTAGTACATATACAAATATGTGGGTACTTTAACGTAAGCATCTCACCTCACCAACAGACACATTTCGGACTTGATCTGCTCCCAACTCTGTTTAAAAGACAAATTTCATGTATAGAGTAGCATCTTTAGTTGCAATTACAATGACAAATAGACTGAAGGATCATACCTCTGATTGGCCCGAGTGCAGCGTCTTTGGCTAATGATGTCAGATCACTTCCTGAATACCTATCTGTCGCTCTGTCAATTCATTTAGGGATTAATAAAAAAATTGAAAGAAACACACCTCTGTTAAGGGGGTTAAAGTGTCACTTACTTTGAGAGGTAGGTCAGCTCAGTTGTGCTCAGTGGGTTTCCGTGCTTTCCCAGGAGGTTTTTTAGCAGCGTGAATCTTGTCTGGTGGAAAGAAAGCAATAGTGAGTAAGGATTTTTAAAACTTTAGTGCACATGAAGGAACAGTTGTTGGTAAATTGTCACCTGCTCATCTGGCAATGTCACGTAAACCCTTTTAGCGAAGCGCCTGCCAAACGAACAACAGAAAAAGCTGGGATTCAGTGAAACCGGCTCCCGAGAGAAAAGAATGCACAGCACTATCGGTTGCATTGTGTACCTTAAAACTGCTTCATCGAGCTCCTGAGGCCTGTTAGTGGCTCCCATTACCAGCACCCTGTCATCCCCAACTGAATTCACCTGAAACCCAGAAGCGTTGATGGTGAAGACAAAACCTGTGCTACCATATACAGTTCTGAGGACCCTTGAGGAGCCGGCTGAGGCTCTTACCCCATCAAATTCAATGAGGAATTCAGTTTTTAAACGTCGAGAGGCGTCGTGTTCCCCCTCCCTCCTCTCACAGAGCAAGCTGTCCACTTCATCTGAGAGTCAACCAGAAGACAAAGAGGGGCTTATTTCTGTGCTTCAGTGTGGTGGTTAAGCTGTAGAGGAGTGAAATACAAACCGATAAAGATGACAGAAGGCTGCAACTCTCTGGCCACCGCAAACAGTGCCCGCACAAGCTTCTCGCCTTCTCCCACCTGTGGCGGTCCGGAAAGGAAGCATTAAAAGAAAAGCTAAATTCAGTTTCACATGAAATCCTTCTGCGTATAATAAAATAATACAAACCCATAGTGCCTCTTACCCATTTAGATGTCAAACTGGCAGCACTAATGTTGAAAAACGTGGCATTAGATTCTGCTGCGACTGCTTTGGCCTGAAGAGAGGAAACAAGAAGACAATACAGAAGAGACAGTGAGACATGTATCAAAATATGAATCTGTCTGACTGGAATGAAGTAATGTGTTGTGATGAGATGACCACTGAGCATACCAGCATGGTTTTCCCATTCCCAGGCGGGCCAAACAAAAGTAATCCGCGTGCGGGCGCTCTCAGGCCAGTGAAGAGCTGGACAGAAAATGTGAAATGGCGTCACACACAAATAGGCTTAGATTCAGTAAACAAAGGCAACAGGCTCCTGAGTGATCACCTCTGGTCTTAAGGCAGGAAGGATGACAATTTCTTGGAGTGCTTGTTTAGCCAGGTCCTGACCTGCAATGTCCTCAAAGGATATAACTGACCCCCTGCAGTGAAGAGCGGCGTACGCTTTGTGAGTATCTTAGCTGTTTTTAAAGCATTTATTTGCATGGGGGCTTGAATGGTTTCAAATACCTGTCAACTATTTCATTCATAATCAAGTTGGCCATTTTGCTGTCCACATTCTTGAAGTTTTTCATGTCCCTCTTTGGTGGCTGTTTCACAGCACTGGATTTTCCATTCTGAGGTTTTCCAGTCCGGGGGGTAACCTGAACGGGAATAGAGTTATTCTGACAGCATTACACATCATGGTAATTCAACTGCCCATACCTAAAAATGACGACAATCACCTTTGCCTCAGGAGGCCTTGTTGGGGGTCTCACAGTACTGGATGGCCTGATGTTAGACGACACGCCTGCTGCTGAGGGGGGGGGCTTGGTCTTTGGAACAACATCTGAAGTCTGGGGATCACTTCTCCGCTTGGCTGCCAACGTGGTTTCTGCGAGTGAAGTACAGGCTCACATAACTTTGACAACTCTTGTGAACGCGTCGGAGACTTTTGCCTATAAAACTGTAAGTATGCCACTTACCTAACAAAGCGAGCCTGTCCTTAGCCATAGTACGATTGGCGACCATTTTATCTTGGAGTCTCTTTGCTCGATCATATTGATCTCCTGCTAAGAAAATACTGAGCATAAGGCCAAAAAAATGCTGACCCTGGACATGATGCACATAAGTGTATTTCCTGGAATACCTTGCCCGGTGATCTTTACAGCGATGCCCCTCTCAAGTTCAGCAATCCCTCTCTTGTACCACTGAACAGCCTCCCCCTTTTCTCCTGTTTCCACAGACAGATGATGTTTATCAGGGACTGTAACACACCAGTTCATGAGTCATACACACACCAAACTAACCTGTATCATCTTCATCGATCCTCAATGCTTTCGATATATACTCAAACGCCTGCTTGTGGTGGTTTTTAATGAGTTCACCGCAGTCTTTGCCTTTGGCTTCGTTTGTTTTGGCAGACATTACTCTCGCGTCGTCTGGCTCAGTTCAAACTCAGTTAGCTGGTGAAGGGATAACACACGGCGCAAGATAAGTTGGAAATGCATTTAAGTCTGACCGGCATCGCAGTCTGAGTTTAATATCATAACTTCTTAGCCACATATGTTGTTCTAATTTTGCTCCATCACTCTGGACCAGATAGAGTCGCACCGCTAGCTTCCATTTCCCCTTCCGTACGCAGGTCTGACAGTAGACTCCGCCCTATTTTCTTCTCCATGTTAACGGAAGGTGGAGTCAATGAGCTATACTGCCACCTACCGACGCGGAGCTTAAGAACAACAGCAAGAACCATTTAGGCAAAAAATAAATGAGATGAGATGAGATCATAATATTGTACATAATATTCATCCACTAATTCTATTAGCCTTCTTCTTGTAAAACATATTAAGTTTTCTTTTGACAAGGCCATTTGATTTTTTTTTTAATCTCTTCCAAATTCCAATGTTGACATGCATTTCCAACATTTACTTCAGATAACACAGAATTGGGGATTTAATTAACAACTATAACCAATCGTCAACATTTTTTTATTTAGCTCATTTCCCCCAGTCATTTCACATAACAAAGACAATGATAATGGGTAATGAATCCCATACTATCAAGGAGTTTGGCTTTTGAAATGTGTATTGTTGATCAATCTGGACTGTCCTAAGCCCCTTTTTGAGACTATCTCATCCAAAATTCACTGGCTATTTTGTGTTGTATTTGTTAGTTTGTTCATTAACATTTAGGGTTATTTGGGGAACCTATTTAATTTGTTTGAATTGATTTAAACAGCATATGTCAATTTGAAACTGAGTTGCATTTTCAGTCCTTAATTAGACAATAAACGAGACTTGCAACTTTACCCGCTCACCTGGCGGGCAATGCAGTATTAAAACCAAACACTCACTTTAATAAACGCTCCTCCTCCCACGTTATGCCATTAGACAAACCGCACAGAGTTAAAGTCAACTATCCAATCAAAACCCCTGACGTCACTTCCATAACAGTTTCAGAAACGCCCCTTACCTGGTTGGCAGACAAATCATTAATCCTCTAGACTTCGACTGTGACAGTCATAGGCATAAATATCGTTTAACTTGATGTTGATTATTGGCACATAACAAAATTTTGTCATTTGTGCCTGTCTAAAATCAAATAATAATACTGCCAGGCTCTCGAACCAATTGACAACTTATTAACCGGTAACATCACAAGAGGCAGCTGACGGCACTATCTGAGCTTGTTAGCCAGCTAGCTCAGCTGACTACAGTCGAACTGCCCCTTTGTCTTTTCATGCAAGTTAGCTAGCAGGCGTTGTTTCCTGTCTGTCAGCTAAAACAGGATTTTGAATCTGGGTTCATTTAAGTTTTGTGCTTGACAAAAGTGAAGTAAACCAAGATAGGCGGCTTGGGAACCAAGATGTCGAACCGAGTGGTGTGCAGAGAAGCAAGTCACGCCGGCAGCTGGTATTCGGCTTCGGGTAACTGTCAAAACAGCACTGTCCCCGTTAGCACAGCGAATGCTGTCTGATGTTGTCTTTCTAGTAGCCTTGTATGTGAGTGCATTTGGTTACATTTTCTGTTATCATAATCTCAGGGATCACAACTAGTTTGTTAAGCGCTTGACACATCAGGCAGAGATGACCAACGTTTAGGTTGCAAGGCTAATCCAGATGATTAAAAAAAGTCGGATAGCTAACATTAAACTGATATCGCCAGGCTCTTCTCTGTTCAATTTGATGTTCGGTTTTTACTTTATTGAACACTTCTACATCAGACAATGACAGAAAATAAACGAGCATCTGCTGCAAGGCCGTTTTTGAGAGGCTAGAAACTCAATTTAGCTAACTTAACTAATCGTATAGAACTTCCTGGCCTACATGCTAACTTAAGTCGCAGTCCGAGACAAATCGCGAAACACCTTAACCAAATTTCGTTTAATATGCCATTGTTATTGTTCTGTCGTTTTGTTTGTGACTCTGACATGCTCAAGTTATGTGATTAAGTAATCCCTGCCGTTAGACAAAGGACTGGCTAGGGCAGGGCAAAAAACTCAAGTTTCATGTTGCACCCCTTCCCCCATTTTACAAGCCGCACGCAGTGTTGTTTAAAACCCCACATGCCAGGAAGATTAGTCTTTTTACTAGCTTTCTGAAGTATTTTGTTTTCCTTTATCTGTGCGTATCTTGCTCACAATTCCTACCTGCATATGTAGGCCGAGGTAACCTAAATGTATCATAGTACCGACGTTAACACATCTGTGCACTATTGGACATAAATACACTTTTCAGTGGTACATTCAATGTAGTCACTCACAGAAAATTCAAAGAAAGAAAAATCGAGTTTTTCTTTTGCTAAGTGTCAGCTAAAATCCTATACATTTGTACATACATGACTCTAAAAGGCTGGATATTTAATTAGCTGTATTCACAGCTTATACAAGATTGATAACAGCTTGTAGGTGTGATTGACTACTGACTGACAGGACACATTTTCCATTCTCTATAACATTTAGTCGAGATAAAGTTAACTTGACTACTGTCCCTATGAATTGAAAGATCGGTGCTCATTCTAAACGTTTTATGTTGTAGTGTAGTTTATGTTTCGCAGTCATCTATGGGCCAATCTGTTTCGTAATTTTTGGACTGTCTGCCACTTTCAAAATTCAAATTGTACCTGCTTAACATTGTTCCTTATATTTAAAATGGATCTTTATTCATGTGAAGGGTCCCAGCTGAATGCACAACTGGAGGGCTGGCTATCCCAAGCACAGTCCACCATCAGACCTGCGAGAGCCATCATAGCGCCGTAAGAATCGCATTGACAGACAGAAGGAAAACATCTTATCCTCTCATTCTGAACTGACCTGTTTTTGCTTGCAGCCATGCTGGGTATACCTACTGTGGTGCTTGTGCAGCACATGCCTACAAGCAGGTTGATCCCTCGATCACGTAAGTTATGCAGCTCTCGGGCTCCATTTCTCATTTCAAAAAGGTATTTCACAAGACTTTTTCTTATCTCAGTTTCCTTCCTCCTATAGAAGGAACAGATGCTAGTGTAGATAACAGAACTATGTGCAGGTCATATATTGTTAAGTGTGGGCTAGATGAAGTGTTGTCCTTCAGTCGTAGGGTGTTCATCCTGGGACCTTCACACCATGTGCCCCTCTCCCGCTGTGCCCTGTCACCTGCAGACGTCTATAGAACACCCCTCTATGACCTGAGAATCGACCAGAAGGGTACTGACTGCTTTTACACTGAATATTGTCATTATCTTTGTGAATTACCACTAATTGATCAATTGGTCGCAGTTAGTATGATTTGTTGACCTGACCAAATGCTGTACACTCTGATTATTCTGAATCATTGCACAGAAAAAAGAAAGAGCTAAATGTTGTATAGTTATAACCTCGTGTAAAATAGAGTTCAGGAATACATATCTCAGACATCTTGGAAAGTGACACAGTCATCCCTGTCCCTCAGAGACCAGACAGTTCAGTTCTTCAATTTTAAGGTACTTTATGCCCCCTCCCCCCTTTGTTTGGCACTCATCAGAGTTCTCAACAAATGGCTTGATCAGTAAACATGGTTTTAATAGCACGCTCAAATAAAAGTAAAACCTGTCTTTTGCAGTTTATGCTGACCTCTGGAAAACTGGGTTGTTTGAGAGGATGAGTATGCAGACTGATGAAGATGAGCACAGTATTGAAATGCACTTGCCTTACACTGCTAAAGCCATGGAGAGGTAATGTTGATTAAATCCATCCATCGACATGACTGTGTCTCAGTCTTCAGAAATTGCATACTTTCTTACTCTATCTGGAGTAGAAGATATCAGACCCACTTTGTATGGTTCTGTGTTTGCTTTTCACTTCACTTTGTATACATACTGTTAGCCCGGATGGCACCAATGCAGGAACACATGGAAAGTAACATGAATAATTAATTAAGCCTTCTGTTACTTTGGCTGGATATGTAGTCATTTTCTTGGTTCTAAAAAGAAAAAAAACTAGAAACGTGGATTTTGCTTGAGTTGAAGTGAACACATTTCCTCACTTAAGTACAGTAGCAAAACCTGAACTGTTAACTGACGATAAAGATTAGTCATAAAAGTGTTTAGACATATAAGATAAACTGTCATCTGAAATCTAATCTCATGCTACAGCCACAAAGATGAGTTCAGCATTGTTCCAGTGCTTGTCGGTGCACTGAGTGAGTCAAAGGAACAGGAATATGGGAAGCTGCTCAGCAAGTATTTGGCAGACCCTTCCAACCTCTTCATCATCTCATCTGACTTCTGCCACTGGGGTAGGTTGCAAAAATGAAGATTACATATCCTTGAGACTATTTTGCCAGTTTAATTGGACTTTATGATAACAGAAGGATTCAGTGTAGATGTTACAAAGACGTTATGACTGAATTTAGTTGTGTGAAGTTGCCTGTTTCTGTTGAAGGTCAACGGTTTCGTTATACGTACTACGATGACTCTCAAGGGGAGATCTACAGGTCTATTGAGCATCTTGATAAAATGGTAAGAATCCAGCTGTCCATTAATGGAGGTGGTTTGTGTTAGCACAGAAGACGAACAAGAAAACAACAAGCCTGAGAATATGGATGACAATATTCAGCTCTTTTTTTGCATCAGTACACAATAAAGTTTCTGTACTTTGAGCTTTCAGCTTCTGCTCTGCTTGTGCAGGGGATGGGTATTATAGAACAGCTGGATCCCATGTCTTTCACCAACTACTTGAAAAAGTACCGCAACACCATCTGTGGGCGTCACCCAATAGGAGTGCTGCTAAATGTAAGTACCACAGAAGAGAAGCCCCACTTAATGTATCATCCTGTTATCATCCTGTTAATCAGAAGGTGATGTAAACATTCAAGATTGTAATTGCATTAGAGGTTTGACTCCCAGGTGGAGTCTAACATTTTTTCTACTGGTTATATGAAGGTTTGCCGCAGATATTAGAGTCAGAGCAAGATTTTAAAAGCAAGAGTTTGCTGGGTTTGTTGAGTCTGCGTCACCAAACGCCAGTTAACCAGCCAGTTATTTCAACCGCGCCCTGTGCTGAATGCTGTGTGTATCACATCTGCAATTACACATGGGGACTGTGAAACATACAGAGCACCATCCAAAAGTTTGGATTTTCTACAAAGTGAAGACGGTCTGCTTATTGTTGGTTATGCCCAGGAATAACCACAATGGATAGCCCACTCCCATCTAGTGAGATGTCCCGGGGAATCTCTGGGAAGCTAATACAACTAGCACCAGCAACAAGAGTTAATGCAGGGCTGATGAAAGCGGCATCATCTGTTACCCAATTTATTGCTACTTTAAAGCCTACAGTGTGGCTGAGTAGGAGGATTTTGTGAAGATGATGCCGTGGAATCTTTAGAACTGTGATAAAGGATGTCCATGACAAAGTCTTTTTCCTCTGCTATGAAGATACTGAGCAACAGAAGAGGAGTGTGTTTTATTTTTTGCTGGGCTGAGTGTCATTAATCAGCAGCTAACTGGATGTTGTTGTTTTGCAGGCTGTGGCTGAGCTTAGGAAGTCTGGTTTAGAAATGAACTTCTCTTTCCTGAACTACGCCCAGTCAAGTCAGTGCAGGAACTGGCAGGACAGCTCCGTGAGCTACGCTGCTGGGGCTCTCATCGTTCATTGAGGTCAACTTTAGCAGGGGCCCCTGCAACGCCGCCACCCTGCTCTTATTATCTATCGCCATAACCCGGCCCTTCCCCTCACACCCCAACCCCCAGTTACGCCCACTATTTGCAGGAAGGACCTAGACACTCTAAGCCAATACAAATCTTTCTCTGAATCTCCCATCCACCCCTCCATCCACCACCCTCCTCCCAGCTTGAAGTGTCTCACAGAGAGTTTTGATTGAAACGTTTAGCTTGTTGTGTAGTTCTGAAATTATGTTGGACGAAAAAGCTTAGAGGAGATGGGATATGTCTGATTGATTGTTGGGTGGTGGCAACTTATCTGGATTCTTTACATGGACTGTAGATGTCCTCTAAGTCGTTCGTTTTTCAGACAACACAAAGGATTTGGGCTCTGAAAAAGGCAAACCTCATATCTGGATTTAATCTGTTCTCTTGTAATATGCCACTGAAAAGCAAAACAAAAACTGCACGTTAATGGAGAAGGGATAATATTCAGATTTCGCCTGATTAAAAATTAAACCCGACTTTTTGCTTCAAGCTCAATATGGCTCAAGTTTGAGAACAGTGTCATAGGTCATTACTACCAGTACACAGCATATGTTGTAGTTGCTAACAAAGGGCTGCACCCAACATAGTTCTACCTAGCACCCCACAACAATACAAAGAAAAAAATCACATTCATCACCAAATTGGTTCATTAAATATACTTTGTTGATATTTTATTCCTTATTTTTGACTCTTTAGTAGTTTAATTACATACCATAGTATTTACTCAGTTAAAGTGTGGCTTTGAACAGCAGCTGTGACTCCGGCTGTGAAGCTTTCGACATGGTTTGCTTAGTAGATGAGAGTGAGCAGCACTGATCCTGGATTCCAGTCATACGCATGCAGCATTAAAGGTTTTGTGAGGGCCAGACTGCAGCTGTGGAAAGTTGGATCTTCTTTTTATTTTCTGACACACTGACACCTCTAGTTTTTGTTTACAATGCCTCCTTAAATCTCTGTAGTAACTGACTTGCCTAAACAGTAGACTTGAGTGATGATTTCTTCCTCTTTTTCATTTAATCTTTTGTTTGTTTATTGTATACAAATGTATTCTGTTACACACTGAGTTCTCTGTAAGAGCAGCAACGTTTGTGCTGAGGTCTGAACAAAGATGCAAAGCAGAAAATTCCAAGACTATTTTCTTATTTTATAGGAAGTATATCTGTGCTGTAGATTGTCTATTACAGCTTTTTTTTTTGTTTCTTCACTGACTGAAGAATGCCAAAAAGCTATTAGGAGGATTTATTTCTTCATCTTTACATTTGAGGAAATTGCATAAAAACAACTCCATACATTAGAATGAGCTCACTGTAGATAGATACAAGTAACAAATATAACATGTATTAATATTAGCCTCATTTCACAAGACTTACCCAGAACAGTGACATGTTGTTCCCTGCTATATTAAAAGATTTATTGAATGAACATGTGGAAGAAAGAAAAAAGATAATTGCTAAATCAGCACAGGACCCCTTTTTAAAAAAAAAACTAGATTGAATAAGAAAAAAATAATCATCATTGACATCTGGCAGCATGAAGTGAATGCCACTCTGTCACTACTTCCATATAGCGTTTTAATATCGCTTCCTCCCGTCTTGGCATTCAATGACTGAACGAGCCATCACATTTAACACCGCGCTAGGAAACCATGCCAACCCCAGTAGGCACAGACTGAAAAATGAATCCCCAAGCTCACTTGACCTCTAATGCTAATTTAAGGGAATCAGCGAAGCATCACACACTGTGCTATTGTGCCTTTTATCACTGTTGCACATGAATATATAAAGGGTGTTCTCATTTTCAGTCTTACGTTAGAGTGTGTTCTTCAGTCTTGGTTTTTTAATGTGTCCCCTCACCTCTGCCGATAGCCCAACTCGCCCAACACACCTCGAGTATGGAGACCTGTTCACCCCATCTGTCGGCCAAAAATGGCACCAACTGTTATCACTGTTCCCCAGCAGGGAGTGGTTTTCTGTTTTGACACGTCACCTCATTCCCGTAGAGAGAAACAGAGGCTAAACCTTTCCTTTACGTTCACCATGTTTGTGTTGATGGATATTTGTCATTCTAGAAATGTTTTTTGTATTTTCTTTTCTTGGTTAGAGAATTGGAACTTACATGTCATAAACCTAAAATATACAGCTTACTACTCCCTTAATGGAGTTTTTCTGATCTCAGGTTCCACTGATAAAGCATCCCAGAAGGCTCTTCAAAAAAGGCCGAGGATTCATGTTACAAAAAGAAGTAAAATGTACTGAAAAGCATATCCGCTCTGGTGTCATGTTCTTTTAGTGCTCTATTTTTACGTTGTGCTTTTAAACATCTTTAACAATTTATATCTACCGACATTTCAGTGAATACGAATTTCTCCTATTTTTTGCACTGAAGCCATTTATTTTCTTATTTCTTTACATAATTCTTTCCTTGAAAACAAATAGCAGTCTAAGAGGATATAGAGTACAATCAATGTTAGCATGTTTTAACTTGACATAATATTCCAAGTTTAAAAGCTGTCAGTGATAGAAAATGTAGAGCAAATGGCAGCCATGCTGCTAAGATTATCCATGTTAACTATAATTAACTGTTAATCGAATGACAGTTAAAGTTAAAATCACCAGTAGAGGGAGACAAATGGGCTGTTGAGTACAGCAACATGATCACAGTGATGTTTCATTTTAGGCTGAACAGTATACACCAAATACGTCCCATACCCTGGTACATCACAGGTCTAAACAACAGAGGTCAACAAACATTCACATTCACTCCTAATTCAGAGACACCGCTTAACTGTAGAGGGTGGGAGGAAGTCAGAGAACCCACGCACACATATATGTACATTTTTGCAATCACGGAGCAGTGAGAGTCTAACTCCTGACAGATGAGTGAAGATTGACACAATAACTAGTCAAACCAGGTATTGCATCCATGATTTTCTGATGGGCTGGTGCACTACTTATACAAACTGCTACAAAGTACAGCTTGAAAAAAAAAGAAAGGCCAACAGCTTGAAGCTAAGGGACATCAAGACTTTAAGTTTCTCCAAATTGTGCGTCAATCAAGCACCGTGACAGCAGGCCAGTGAAATTCAAGGACGAGTATGAAATCACATTTGTATCTGGATTAGACTAAAAAGCAGAGAGTGAGGAAAGGTGTGTTATGGAAAGTCCCGCTTGAGCATTATCATGGGATGCTTCAGAGTTGGCTGACCCTCCTCTAACTGTAAGTTTTATAACAAAAGAAAAGACGTGAAGACTCATTTTAAAGGTATAGTGGGTGTCTCTTTCATGGATGTAATATTTTCAGCTCGATCCACAGAGAGGAGGCGGATAACTGAAGGCCTGTGCCTCCCACTCTTCTCTTGGAAACTTCAGGAACCACAAGTACTCTTCTTGTTTTTGTTGATATTATTTAATTAACACCGACATGTAATCCATCCTTTCCACCCGATAAATCTGATGTAAGACATGAACAATACAGTGCCGTGCTCAAATGAGTTGAGTTGATAATTTCAAACCATAAACAAGGGGGCTTTAAAAAAAAAAAAAAAGGTTCTTCCTGTAAACAACTGCAGTCTCATTTTTGCAACGTGTAAGCAGCCGTTTCTGGACATCATTAAGAGGCTGCTGTGAGTCCACTCAGTCAACTTCAAATTCCATCCACCCACTTATTGGTAATGAGAGGCACTGGGAAAACTTGATTTAAGGTCAGTAGCTAACATTTGACTTTACAAGCACACCCAGACATAAGTATGAACAGACCCTACAGTGCTACCTTTCTTTTCTTTTTTTCAGCGTATTTTTACTGTGTGGACAGGTAGATTCGATTTTCACTCTTTCCAAAAGTAATCGCTTACAGCTGACTTAAACTGGGAAATTCACTTTTGTGTGCAAAGAAAGTTTGAATAATCATAACCTCATTTCTGGCTGTTTTTCTTATACAAGCTGTGGAAAAGGGAACATGTCTCAGCAGGCTGACACACCTCTTTCTTACTTTGGGAGGAGACAGAGAGGCTGTTAACATCCATCCAATTTCATACAGATGCTCAAGATTAGTTCATAAGTGGAAAGGATTACTGCAATGCTCAGTTTTCTGGCGGCACAGGCCCTCAAGATGCACTGCCATGAGAACCTTGTCAATTATTTCAGTTGTGGGATCATCCTGGTAGGATTTGGCCACCTGGTCCATCATAAGAAGGCGCAGACCGCTTACGGACGCCACATGCCACTCTCTCAGACGGCTAAGATGGTACCTGCAAGACTAGCCTGGTTCCTCCAGGAGATGCCTGCCCTCCTGATCCCTCTAGTTTTAATGCTGACTTCAGCCAAAACCTCCAGCGTGGGAAAGTACTTACTGCTGACCACCTTTTGCTTGCACTACTTTCAAAGGTAAGTGCAGAGTCAGAGTGGTGTCTGTAATAATGTCGACAGGTGTCTCCAGAATTGTAAATTCTGAAAAATAATTCAGAATAAGACAACAATGACAGAAGTTCAGATTTTTCTAATATTTCTCATCACTTTTCTGTTATTTTCATATTTTATACCATCTCAGCATTCTTTAAGCAGAAACACAATAGAGAACTGAAACTATAAATGAACACTTTAAACGTTTATCTATTTGCCTTAATTACAAAGGTATTGTCTTCCCCATTTTACTTGCACACATAGGTAAATCACTGAACATTTTTGTTTTGAGAAGAATCCACAAAAACGGTCTTTAGTACTTGGGGTAGCATTTTTGGAATCACAAAGACAATGGAGTTTTTGTTAAAAGCAAGATGAAGATGGAAAAGAAAAAGTCCTCAGAGCTCAAACACTTGGGAATACTGGATGCGGATGACTGATAAACAACACCAGCATACTGAAAATAGAGTGTTTTGAAAGAATCTTTCCTGCAGCTGTAATCTGAAACAGCTCCCTAGTGAATGCAGAGTTAACCTCCCATTAAGGAGAGGGGCTACTGGCATGCCTCTGCTTTCTGTTTTTACAGCCAAATCATTTTTAAAGAATACCTCCATCTAGTTGTAAAGCTTTATGATTTTTGCATCTATCAGCTTTGGTGAAAGCAACATTAACCACTCCCTGTTCTTCCTGCAGGACATTTGTGTATTCGTTTCTGACCAGAGGGCAGCCCTTTCCTCTGGGTGTGATGGTGGCAGGGGGGTTCTTTTGCCTGATAAATGGTCTCCTGCAGGGACACTACCTGCTGCATTGTGCTCACTTTGATGAAGAATGGTCATTTGGCTGCCGCTATAAGATGGGTGGGCCAACCGCTTTGCCGTAGAAATGGTTTCATGTGTGAGAATGACTGATAAAATGCTTTTTTATATGCCTAACATTTCAAGTCATTTATGTGACAAAACTTATAACACAAGCATGGATTTCTTCTAGGTTTAATGATGTTTTATGTCGGGATGGCTGTCAATATACAAAGTGACTATATTCTACGCAATCTGAGGAAACCAAAAGAGGTTGTTTACAAAATCCCTGCAGGTATGAAACAGATTACAGTTGCATAACCTTTCCTCCAATGCGCATTTTAAGTGACATGTGGTCTTAATCTCCAACAGGAGGTCTGTTTGAATATGTGTCTGGTGCCAACTACTTAGGAGAGATTGTGGAGTGGTTTGGCTATGCTGTAGCCACCTGGTCCCTTCCGACACTCTCCTTTGCTGTGTTCAGCCTCTGCTTTATTGGACCAAGGGCCCACTACCATCACAGGTGCTTAAGACATTCACGGGAAGCTTGGGAGTCTTTTGCCATCTTCTTTTTTCTGGGTGGTAATTGTTATTTTCTGCTCCTCATCTGCAGGTTTTACCAGGAGAAATTCAAGGAATACCCCAGGTTTCGAAAAGCTTTAATTCCATTCATCTTCTGAATTAAAAAGCAGTCGTCACCTCACTGAGCAAGCGTATTAACCACCCTAAAGCAGAGGAAGGCTACAGGGATCTGCACAAGTGTAAAAAATGAAGAAACACTCACTTCACTGCACGAAAAATGGGATTAAGTCATAACTGAAGTCAGGTACAGTATTCTGCAAATCCATCTGACACCGAGCATGTTGGTATGGCATTCAGCTATTCAATCAATGTTTAATTTACATAAAAAATCAATGAGGGTGTGCAAACAGGATGATAACAGAGGACGAGCAGGCAGCAAGAGCAGAGTCATAATAAACATTTAAGAGCAGAGTACTTTGTAGACATGATGTGTTAAGTTTAAATGTGATACAATCTGTTATCAGTGTGTGGAGAAAAAAGATACTAAAAATGGTTTTACACAATTTTGATTAAAGAAGTAGTTATTTGATTATAATGTTTTCATGTCAGATATTCCAATTAGTTGTCCTAATTTGAGCAGAATAAATGAACAGTCTGAAACATGTCGATAGATATTACCGTATGCATAAGTAATCTTTTTGCTTGTATCATGTGTCATTGTGAATACTGAAAAATGAAGTTTTGTAACCTGCCCTTTGCATTCTAGTAACTCACTGACTCATAGCATGCCGATGAGGAATATAGATGTATCTTTCAGCTTGAACAAGATCTTTGGACTCAGTTTAGAGTGTGACTGTTTATGGAAAGTAGCATGAATTCAGACATTCTGTGTTCCAGGACTAATTGTACGCCACAGAGTGCTTTTAGAAGTCTGTTAAATGCTTGTTGATGGATTTATGTTGCTGAATGTGTGGGATGAGTAGAACAATACAAAACTAGCTTTTACAATCAAAGCAGAACTGACTATTTTGTAACAAAGGATGTGGCAATAATGTAAATTGTGAACAAGACTGGATCTACAAACTATCTAAAAAAAAAAAAAAAAGATATTTCTGACAATGAGTTGATTATTTAACCCACATTCATAGGATGGTGTCTGCACGTGTTATTAATCACAAACCTGAATCCCACCCATGACAACATTTCTCTTATATTAGTTCACATCTTGAATTATATATCTCACATCCAGTGCAAGATTAGCAGTTTCCACAGCAACTTGTAATGCACTGAGTTTAGCTGTGAAGGAGTCCAGCACACTTGGCTGCTCAAAAGCGTCTCCAAATAAGGGAGCAGGAGAGAACTCTGCATATTCAGTGTTTAGATAAGTCCACTTATTACTAGGGCAACTTTTCACCACTCCACAACCACAGAAGCCAAAGCTGTCCTGGTCTTTTGTGCCATCTGAAGGGAGAGTCCAATGGTGGGCATGAGTCAAATCCATGGCAGAAGTCCCACCGTCATGCTCCAAAGATCTGGCCACAGACTCCAGAGAGCGGCAGAATACCTCCACGCCAAGGAGGAACTCTGTCCGTGAGCACCCTGCTGCTGATGTTGTCTGCGATGCTTCATTCTTGCTCTATAATACAAGAATGTCACAATCAGGGCACTCCGTCATGTGGCAGACGTCAATGTCCGAAAACAGAACGAGTTTAAAAGATAATTAGTGGATCTGACCTTGTGTCTGACAAAAGCAGCTAAGTGGGTCTCAGTACAGCCCCCTCCAAGCAAAGCACATGGCTCCTTCAGGGCGAGCCTCAACACATGCTCTGCGTTCTGACAAACTACCTTCATCACAAAACAAAAGAGAAAATCTTTCTATTTTCTTTACTGTTGGGTCGGTTGCATATTCAAATTATAAAGCAAAACACATCCACACACAGACAGGAACATATGAGAGAAAGCAGTTCATAAGACAATGCCATTAAATGAACTTTTCAACCCTCAAATCTGTCAATGCAGCTGTATAGACTACTTAATCTTACCTTTAGCTCGTTTAAAATCGTTTCACTCCTGTGGCAGAGTATCATGGTGCAAATGACTGACTCCCCAACGGGGTGTAAATGCAGCATTGTCCTTGATCCAAACTGCCTTGTATTGAGATCCCTCACCTTCCCATAGGCAGTGGCTGGGATCTTGATATGCAACGTAGCCAAAGGTTGAGCCCCTATTTGATAGACACACATGAACAAATTAAATATGGAACACAACAGTAAGGATGTTTTTTCTACTGGGACATGAGAGGCAGTGATGTGATAATCTATTGTGTGTTCTTATACATGGTTGCCGACAGTAACAACACTCTGAATGTGTGTGTTTAATTTTTGCAAATACAAAATGATAAACTCTCCCGTTTCAGTCTAGTGGATTGGCCTACATTAAAACTAAAGCTCTCTAGGTATAAAAAGTTGTTTTCTGTACACTAAGCGGTGATTACCAGTCAGTAGAGTAAGTGGCTCCATGAGAGTGATTCCAAGTCTCTCTACCACGATGACTCCATGGTTTCTCAGGTAATGCTGTAACACTGGGTGGATGACTTTCTGACAGACAAATAACTTCACGTCATCTTGAACCACCTGCCTACCAATCTCCAAAAGCAGATCCAGGATCTGTGATTCAATGTCCAGACTCGAGTGCACCTCAATTGCACCATCTCCTACTTCTGGTAGGTCTCCAGCAAGAGACGCACTGAACAGCACCACGTGCACAGGAGTAGAGGTAATGTCCAACTTGTTAAAGCAATTGTCCCCGGGTAGGTCCACCAGTAAGCCTGGAAACACATCAGAGTCAAGGACAGAACGACTCTCAACGGTAACTGTTACTATTCTGCCAAGGGTGACTGTCCCCGGGACGTTACAGGGAACCGTGAGTAAGAAGGCTCGCACAGCTATCTTGCTGACGTGGAGCATCTCCGGTTCTGTCAGTAAGCATGCTGGTTTGCTGGAGATAACACTACGAGCTAACGTGATCAAATGGTGACTGCTGCAGAAGTCGAATTTGACTTTACAAGAGCAGTCCTCTTGTTGCAGGTAACTGGTGCACACGGCCAAGACGTGCTTATTCACTCTGATAGCCACATTTTCCCTGAGTCCCGACTGCTTTGCTTGCTCAATAAGGGACAGACAAAGAAGGGCAGCAAACAAACCACAATCACTATAGCGGGAGACGTGGTTAAGAATTGAAGTCCTTATTAGATTGATAAAAGGCTGAGAGGAAGAAATGACTGGAAGAAGGACTGATGAGGATGAAGTGGTTATAACGTGACCGCCAATGTTATTATGGACGTGTTTCAGTCTAGCAGTCGGTCCGTAACATGATCTCAGAAGTTCCCTCAGAAGATGAAGCTTGTTACAAAGCTCACTGTTGTTGAGTGGCAGATCCATACAAAGAGAAGGGGATTTCTTCCTAAGCCGAGACATCACTTGAGCTGCGATTGCCAAACAATATAAGGAAATTGTTAAACTTGTGAACAGAAAACGACTAAACTCTTCTTTTTAGGAGCGGTGATCAAGGCATCCCAGATAATAAGGTATAAAGAGTGTATTCTGAAGGTAATTAAATGTTAAATAGTCCTGCAAAACTCATTTAAATATCAGCCGATAAGATGCTTTGCATTTCATATCCGGATAGCGGTCCTTTTATAAGCCTTAAATCAAACAAATTATTATTTGGGAATTGTTTAATTTTCTTTTACCAGAAACAAAATAATAGTTTTATTTTTAGGATATTTTAGGATATTATTCTATTTAAAAAATAACAAATATACGACAAATATATTTTAAACAGCATGATCATAGAGATTTAAACAGGCACCGTACAGACGCGTTTCGTCTCCATGGTAGCAGTCACGGCGTTGGGTGCAATACGGTCCTATGCAACATTCTGTCGAATATTTTTCAGTTATCCATAACACTTGCAGTGCTCGTATGTTGCGCCTTCTGAATGAGGGGAAATTATCAGTGAAACAGCAAGTAATGAGCAGTCATTATTTTGTCATTTTCTGGCGCTGAAAGCTTCTGATGCTAACGGTTAAGTTCCTCTTGGACTACATAGGACGGTGACGTCATCTCTTCGTGCCAAACGTACAAATTGTTGGCGGTAGGAAATCTTTTAAATTTCTGACGTAGTTTGTGATTTTTAATGCATTTCTGCTTTCGTGTCGTTGTTGTGCTAGTTAAAAAGTACAGCTAAACATTAAAAAGTGGTGGTGATGTAATGCGATTAAATGCATTGGAAATTTGTGGTGATGATTATGATTTAAAACGTGACAATCACTAAACGACAACACCTACAGTAGAAAGTAACACATGGCTATGCTCTTTTCAGGTTTGATACAGACACCATTTCACGATGGCTCCTTTGAAATTTGTCATCAAGGTAGGTGAGGAAACAAAACCAAAGTATTGTAAGGCTTCACTATAAGTTTATTTCAAAAGCAACGTATTTCTTTATTTAAATTAACAGCTTTACAATATGAATATGTTGATTCATTAGGTTAAACATTTGGTAAAATTAGCTTTTTTTTTTTTTTACAATATACTGTATGTTGAGAATATATGTACAGATTTTATTGTTTGATGCCAGCAACATGTTAAAAGCAATTACAAAAGTGCGTATTTACATGGTATCGCACACTCATCTATTAACAATTAGTATTTCGGAAAGTGAGGACTCACTTCCATTCCTTCTTAATACAGGATCTCTGCTGCACAGCAGCTTTTAATCTCCTTTATCGTATTTTGTTTGCTATTTTGACTGTTTAGTGAAGTTCCCTACATGTTCCATCTTGACCAAGAAGCCAAGAAGGTCTTCATGTCTTTTGCTGCACCTGTTTCAGCTTGTGTTTTTCATTTGTTGTTGCCATCCAGTGCAAAATGAGCATGTGCCATATTTATATTCTCACATATTTTATGCTGCTCTTATTGATCAAGTTTTTTTCTTCTTAGTCATAAATGATTTGTCCACTAGAGGGGAGTGTAGATACGTGGTTCAATTGTCCAAGCTCCATGTGAGGGTGTTTTGTTGATGATTCAGAGACTCCAGTCACCTTTTGTAAATCTTAACTGACTGCCCTCCCGAGAGTCTTTAGTGAATGGACTCAACCATACAGTGGAGCGGAAACTCTCTCTATTAAAAAGCCGAGCTGTTCATCCTCAGTCTGCTGCTCTGTCAGGAATAATGCGCTTCAGATGTTTTTGTTAAGTGCAGGGAAAGCTGCTGGTCTCTCCTTTGTTGATATTTCATTTATTGAGAGTTTTGGATGAGGGCTGCAGACATTTGCACTGATCTCTAACATCCTCCATAATGCCATGTGTGCCTAGTTGAGCAGATATTGCATTTACTCTCTTTTATTTGTTTCATATGCATGTCTGCATATGGGCTACTCCACTGACCCCCCTGCCCCCCCCCCCCCTTTTTTTTTTTTTTTGTTGGTTGTGGGAGAGTAAAACCCTGAAGGTTCACTGAAGGTTCCTTCCCACTGGGCACGTAATGATACTGTTGGGTTGCTCTGCCTGAGAAAATTCACTCGGCCTCTACCATGCTCAACCAACTAACCACAAACAAGTACAATTGAAGGGATCAGTTATAAACAACTGAATTCAAGAAGCAACTCACGAATTCTTTTTCACAAAGCAAACACCCCCGCTCTCAAGATTTAAAAAAATCAATAGAATGGAAGAATGTGAACGATCAAAGCCCATATAAATAACGTATAAGGATTCACTTCAACATGTAAGGTGGGCTGCACAGCACTGTGTTTTACGATGCACTTTTTTTCTGACGCGTTTCCAGCTCCCTTAGCAATCTGTGGAACTGCAGGAGGTGCTGGTATGCTCCTTCCTAAAGGGGCTCAGACTATGTAGTGACCTGCCACTACTCAGATCTCCCAAAAAGGCCCCGTGGGCTAAAACACTGATCCGCTGACATGCCTGTTGTCTGCCAGGACATTACTGAAGCGGAGCCCTGCAATCTGCCTTCTATTAGCAATATTCACTGCTGCTTTTCTAACCATCCAAAGTGATAGGCTGAAACAAAGAGTTTGAGTTGTCACAGAGCAGTTTAATGTCAAAGGTTTATGTGCTGTGTAGTGTCGCCGCTCTGCAGATGAGCTCATAAAGGACCACACATCACGCTTCTGCACAAAATCATTGACATTTCTGATGAGAAGGATTTTGACAGTTGCAAAATATTCAAGAGAAAATGTCGATCTAAAAAAACAAAACAAACTTTCTTTTTTATCTCTGCACTGTCCTACATTGCTGCCGAGAATTAATCTTTGCTGATGAGGCAAAACACGTCTCAGCTTATTTACGAGCATCAACCAATATCTCCAGGATGTATCTGGCTCAGCTTTGTTTGCTGAGTGTTACCTGGAGATATTCTTGCCTGTTCTTGCTGCTTAAATTCCACTCCTGGGTTGTGTCTCTTTTTGTCATCAAATAAAGAGGACTCAGGTGTGCTAACATTCTCCTGAATGAGGGGAGGTTGTGCAGCGAACACCTCCGGCCAGTGCTCTCCAATAACTTTTGGTCTTTACTTTTCCTGCTTGATATCTGACCATTTGAAAAGCTGGAAAAAATTTTTTTTTTTTTTTCTTTTTTTTTTTTTTTCCAAGGGGAAACCCAGGTGACTCACAGCACAGAGAGATCTGGGAATAAGGCAAATAAAGCCTGAGAGCGAAGCCGTCACACCCACAGTTCTAAAGAGCTCCCCGGGGTTCTGTGCAGATTGCTGAGAGAGAGTCCAAAAAAGAGAGACACAAAGGCTGAGTGGGAAAGATGCAAGTTTTATTGAGTGAGACTGCATCTGCTGCCCCTTCTCTCTCCGTGTAAACATCTGGGGCTGGTTAGTGTTAGCCTTTGAGCTAAGTGCAGTCCGAGAAGGTCTGGTTCTTATACTGTGAGATAGCGATGGCAAAAGGGCAGCGAGGTGGGGAGGCGGGTGAAACTGCTGGAGGAGCGTGGGCCCCGTGCCCAACTTAGAGCAGCTCAGGCGGGAGGATGGAGAGTCAAGTCTGGGAGAGAGATAAGGGAAGGTGGAGAGTGTTTTGGGAACTAAGAGTGATACAGACCAGAGCTCTGAATGCTAGAAAAAGCAAAGGAGATGTCAGTGGGTTTAGGTGAAGACTTTGTTTACAGACAGAAAATAGAAAGGCGTTCCTTCTCATGCTTCTTTGAGCTATTGGCATCTATAGCCTTTGTCCCCAGTGTTTTTGCCCTGTTGTTAACTTTTATTTTCTCTTGCAGGTTATATTTACGGCTTTGTCAGCAAGTACACAGGATAGAGAGGCTGAGCTTAGCCTGCAGGAAGACTCAGCCCTATTCATCTACTTAATGACACCACACAAAAGATGGCGCATAAAAGATTTGGTATTAAGTAGTGCTCCTCGCTGGCTCAGCCTCCGTACGCGGAGAACAATGTGCTGCTGGCCCATTTTAATATGAATGAGAAGAGTAACTTCCTCTAGACTAGAGCGTGGCATTTTATCTAAATATTATTCCGACTACGGGGACTGTTTCTGTCCGCATCGTCATAAATGTCTCAAAATGAATCACACAGTGGCGTCCAATGCGGATTATTAGGAACATGTCCGATTGAACTAAATCCTTCAGTCATGCCACTGAGAAAATTTATATTGTGTGTTTGCTGATAAGTCTGCTTTGAAGTTGTGGTTTCTGGTTTCCATCCTTTCAACAGGCACATACAATTTTTTTTCTTTTTTGCGTGCTTTCAGGCCCATCCGGTTTATAATGCAATAACGTTGAGTTGCTTGTAGAAATTGTATTTGAAAAGGGGCCATAGCTGTCCTTTATGCGGGATGCACAAGGGTCACAGTTCACCCGGGAGATCACTGGTCACACTTTGTGCCTTGAGCTGAAAAATTCAGAGCACATGATCAGGCTGCTGTCTTTGTGTGGAAATAGATTTTGCTGCTTTTTTGTCGTGTTTGTGCGAGTGTTCTTTGTCAAAGCCCTGGAACCTGCACCTAGACAGCAACGGCCGAACTCTGATTTAAAGACCTTTGCCGTAAGACCGTCCCAGGACAACTGGCACTTTAGCAGGACAAATTAATTGAGCTCCCATTAGGATGATTTCATTACTTTGCATTCCTGACAAACTCCCCCATTTCTTAGAGGCCCGCAGAATCACATGCTGTTTTTGTGTTAGGGGCAGACCACTGTTTATCATTAACGTTCAGTTCCCAGTCGACTTGTCTGCTTTTCTAATGTGATAAAAAGAAGTTTGTCTCAGGCTTGCTAGAAGGCTGGCCTCAGTCCTAAAACACGCACTCAGAAGCATGGAAACTGTGTGTAGGGATTCACAGTGCTGTTCTTCTTCATTAGAACCACATTTGACTCTTTTTTGGGAATAGGCATTTGCTCTAGCTTGTGTCTTTTTTAGCTGTATGATCCATGAGTGTGTTTCTATGGGTCTCTGCCAGGATAAGCATATTTTAGGTGTTAGAATGTGAAACTAGCAACAATTATCAAATGAATTCTCAACACCATTAATTTGAAACTGAATTCAACATCTGCTAAGTTATTATTTGGCCTCAAAAGCCCGGGAAGAAAGTCAAGAAAGAAAGACCCTTTTTTTCTGTTGTCTGTGTCAAGTCCACTAGTAGGCCTCTGGGTTTTGATTGACAAGGTCTGACCCTTTGTTGCTAGGGTTTCCTACGCATGGGTAATCGTAGAGGACCCCACCAGTCATCGGTGGACCGCTTTGAGACAAAGGTCATAAAATTAAGAGAATGCTGATCTGCAGGGATGAGCTGAACTCGACAGGCCACGTATGCATGGAGTCAGAAAAACACATGAGCCTCTGTTCCTGTTTGTGGCCTTTTGTCTGTCTGAGCACAGGGTTTTGTGCAACAGTTGCGTTTTTCACTATAAAATTCACATGCAGCTGGATTTTAGGAGTGGACGTTTGTTGGAAGATTACCGTACCTAGAGGAAAAGAGCACGCCATGACTGGGACATTACTAGAGGCATTCACTGATCTGCCAAATGGGGGCGCCCTCCCCTCTGGTTGTGCAACTTCTTAAAGGAAGCAACTTGTGTTGTTTTATTTTTTCTTAAAATTATTTTCTGGGAAGACAATGTGACTGAGAAACACTCTCATGGGAAAAGACTAATGCAAAATATTTGGCAGCTTGATTTGCTCAAAGCATTTAAGCAGGCCTTTAGCACCACTTGGCTCAAAGTTCACAATCCAATTGTAGTGTCATAACAGTAAATAATACTTTGTCAAGCTCCTCTTTTAAATGTTATGTATCAAAGACCGTTGATTACTTTTTAAGTGAGATGAGAGCACAACTGGACAGACAAATAAGTTTATGTTCTGCAGAGCTATGCCCAAAACGTGGGCCGATCCCCTACGCACCTTTTACATTCACTCTGTTGCACCATACTGAGTACAAGGTGAGGAGAACATTCTTCACGTACGGCTTGTAGTGTTTCGTCATCCTGTCTGTAATGGTTAAATCCGTAGAGTTAGTTTGGCGAAAAACAAAGGGTTTAGTGTGTATAAATGCTCCCCTTACTTCACACGTAACCCTGTGTTTGGATATTCCCTGTTCAAGTGCTAAAGGGGGATCTTAAAGTCTTTTTATAACTGCATTGTTGCTCCCCATTCAGCTCAGTGCTTTTTGCTGCAATATCACTCTGAGCTAGCTTTAGGGCAGAGCATGTCTTCTGTAATGTGCCGTGGGTGGTCCCAGTCCATCCATTACTTCCTTGTCCACTGAGAGGCGAAGTTCACACGAGACCCACATTTATTTGCTCTGCAGCGGGCAGCGTTTGCACCCATGTGTAAACCATAATCTGGCTGGCCTTAGAGAGACCTCAGAGCAACTTAACCAGCAGCGATTGCTCTGACTTCCTTGTCTCTTTGTAGTTTTTCACCCATAGCCCCTGCCTTAACTCAGCATCACTCATCTGTGGACTTACAATGAAGCACGTTAATTCTCATTCTTGACCTTTGGGATTTATTTTGACCTGAGACTCTGACTGCAATGCAGTCAAAGTTTGATGAGAGTCATCAGATCATAGATCTGTTTTTCAAACAGATCATTTTTTGCCATGAGAGGCAGACAGGGTCATACCTTTTCTTAAAGAGACTGGTAGAGAGAAGACTAGACAGAGAAACACGAGGGAGGGGACTCCTGTGAGTGGCCTGGGGGTGATGTTTGAGGACACAGGGGGTCGTTGTGGTCTGTCTCGCTGTCAATCACCCAAGCTCTGATTTTCTTTGTTGCCTGTGCGCCCAATGCCCTTCAGCAACCTGTGGCTGTCCCTCCTCTTTGTATTACAGTGTGGGAACTTCGCTGTACTGGTGGATCTCCACGTTCTGCCCCTGGGCGGCCAAGAGGACGCCAGCTGGTTTACTACGGGCTACACCAAGGTACTGACACAGGGAGAAGGGTGGGGTTGTAAAAAAAAAGTGTCTTTGTGTGAATATATAGCTTATAATCTGCAGGGGGGGGGGGCTTTTCAAAAGACGACTGACTCTGAAGTGACTTTGAGCTTTCTCTCTTGTCATTGTTACACAACCACTCCATTGTGTCTGCTGGGCACTTGAGGAGTCGGTGTAATGGCCTGTCACGTGAGACTTCCTCTGTCTCGCGCCTGAATCTTGTCCTCGTTGATCTTTGCGCATAAAGTCAGATTAAAAATCTGCGTCTTGTTAGCGGCATGCTGATGCACTAAAACATTTGCGAACTGTTTTGTAGGAGGTTACCGCGCTGGTTCGAGATGCTGTGGAGCGGAGGGTGAAGCAGTACTCCGACTTCCTGCACAGCAGAAGACAGACTAAACAGAAGAAGGAGCTGCCACCTGCCTCAGCCTTTTGTGTGAACGGTATCCCACCATCCTGAGACGCCTCTTACACTGTTTCAGAACCAACATTGATCTATGTGATGTAACACAACTTTGCTGTCCGTTGTTGCACATATCACGAACATCCTCACCTATGTATTCGGAACATCGGTTTTGGTGATTTCTCAGGAATGAAGTCATCTTCTCTTCATTTTAGGCGTGTCTATCATCAGCTCTCCAATAACTTAAAAATGATTTACTTTGGCAGTAAACTCGCACCACTGTTGACTTTTCTGGACCTTGGAGCAGAGATATTTTTGTTAGGAGCATGGGAATGGGGTTACAAAACAAAGTATTTCATGTCCACCTTTGTGGAGAAGCAAGTGGGCGGAAAGACGAGTGTACCAGTTGGGACACGGTGGCGTCCTACACCCAGGGTGTGACCTGCGAGGACGAGAGCTCATAGGAGTTTTCATATTGTTCTGCACTGTTTAACTTGGCTCATCTCAGCTGCATGTGTACATATCGAAGATGTAGAACAATTAAGACGGCTGATGTTCGTTTCCCTTCTGTTAATGAGACCCTGGCGCACCTTTTGGTTTTCCTGCGCTTGGACTTGCGTAGATGGTTTGAAAAACAGCTGCTGTTACCCACATAAGTCGATCAGTTTTGCAGCAATGGGGAAAAAAATAATTTGGGTCATCATCTCCTCTTAATCACTGTGGGGACGCTCACCCAGCCACTCACAGTAGACTTTGAAGAGCTTTAAACTCTGCATCTGAGGAACCTCCAGCTGTGTGCTGTAAGACAGACAGGTTTGTTACAGGTAGCAGTTAAGGGCAGTTAAACTGGGCTCACTCAGCAGTGCAGTCCTGACTGAGAGTGGGATTACAGGGCAGTCAGCCTCATAAAGTTTCTCCTGTGGCTGCAGCTCTCCCTCTCACGCTAACCCTCCCACCCCCCTCTCACACTCACACACACACTCTCATCCTGAACCATCCTTCCAGTGTTTCACACACATGTTCATGTTACTCAGCTCTTGTAGTTTTTCTCGTTAAACCTTTATTCATTAGTTTCATTTTGCGTGCCTGCTATATGAAAGCAGGCAGGAGCTCACACACGTTACAGCCAGAAGAGTCAGGATAGCCACAGTGTGCTCCAGAGCTATATCCTCCCCCAGAGCAAGGTGTGAACAGGCTGACAGTGTACAGTTACTGAAAGGCCTGACTCACATTCCCTGTGACAGACTGAGGAGAGACAGACGTCTCTAATGATGGATATCACAGGCTCGGGCTCAAAACACACACAGACCCACACAAATCCTCTCCATTGTGTGAACAGGGAAGTTATCACTAGTTCAGCATTGAAATATGCATGTAAAAATGATTAAGCGCCTTGCAGCTCTGCCAAAACAAAGCTAACGGGTGAAACATGACTCCGTCCAGTATCTCAGAAGTTTTCCCCCTTCAGAACATGAAAACGAAAAGCACTCCAAACAGGCCATGTGCTCCAGCCTTATTAAAGGTCTTAAGTGAATGTAATGACATTCTTGGTCTTTTCATTGTCCCGTGTGAGGGCAGGCGGCACAGCAGTAAAGGTACTGACAGTGACTTTGAGAAGTGAGCGGGCAGGCTGGAGCCATAAAAAGGGGAGGGCAGACTATAGGCTGAGGGAGCGAAGCCTAACACACCTCAGGGTGCGTATTAACTCTTGAGCTTGTCTCTTCTGCTTGCAAATCAAATGCCAACCTGCTAATCTTTTCAGGACCAGCAGACTGTCTTACAGCCAGTTTTCTCTTTTAAAGAGAAAGTTCTATTTGCCTGTTGCTATTTCAGATCTAAAGAGCTAAAGTGTTTAGGGGCTGAAGCACGTGCACACGCACTGAATATAGTTGCAGGACAGCAGGAAGTGTCAGGTAGAAAAGACTGCGGTTTAGTCCAAGAACGGGCAGATGAATCGAGGTGCTATGTGGGGATATAGAGGGAGGTGAGGATTGTGGATCTTGAGTGAGGCAGCGTTTGAGTTGGTGCCAGAGTGAAATCACAGGGGCTTCCGCCAAGAGACAGCAGTAAAGACAGCGTAACAGCCTCAGCTGTTGGCACTTCAAATGAGCCATCAACAGCTTTTAGGTTTCCAAAGCCCTTAACTTCAAGTATTTGTATCCGACTTATCTCTATGGGCTATATTGTCAACATACTGTATATGATGTACAGTATATGTGTATATATATATATAAATATATACGCACACTGTATGGCTGATTATAGCCCCTTGGAATATGCCAGTGCTTATCTTATTTCTTCTGCGAGCAGAAATGTCTTTTTTTTTAAATCTGATCTACAGAAGACAATTTCCAACTCTCAACCCCTGTTCCCCGCTTTTCTTTTTTACCTCAGCTACTTGAGACTTCATGATTAGCTCATAGTTATGTGATTTATTTATGTTTTTAGAGAGATGAATAGAAGGAACGTTTCCCACAAAACATTTTGGCTCTGGACATGCAGAATGGGCTTGATAGACTTTAGGAGTCCAGGGAAGGGGAGCTTGGGAGAGGCCTCATACATTCTCACTGGTAGACCGTGTTAAACACACCCACATTTCTCAGAGTAATTACAGATCGAAAATGAGTGGATAATGGACTCTCTGTGCTTTGAGGAAGACATTTTTGTCATTCAAGATGATATTTGAGTAAAAGGAGCTGGTGGTTGTGCTTTGTGACAAAAAGAGTGTCATGGCTATCTTAATGAAGATCTTTTCCTGCAGAGCTCTGTTCACATCAGAAGCGGGAGTTTGGGCAAAGCAGCATACTACAGAATTATCGATTATGTTGTGAGATATTTTCTTTTTTTGTTAGATTCTTATTACTTCAATTGATAGCATGTTATCCACACATTGGATTAGGGGGAGACTGGTTTTGATGTACACAGTGCTGTATATATATTATTGTGCATGGTTCAAGTGTAAACTGAGTAGTCCCATTTTACACGGATTTAGTTAATATACCATTTCAAATTGCCAAAGCACATTTCCAGATGTCTTTCTCCTGCTATTAGTGTATTGATATGGCCATATTGATCTCCCAGTGTGAGACAAAGCTCAGATGTAGTTTGCTGTGGACTCTAAGAGCTTTTGTACCACTCTGAGGTGAGAAGAGCTTTGGCACACTTGTACCGAGAGTATGTTGGAGCCCATGGCAGAGTTGGTTCCTTCTTCTACTCCCTTCACAGGTGCCAGGATTTAGAGAGGGAACACCTGCCAGCCTGTTTCCCCATGGCCATGGCAGGCTGGAGAAGCATTTTCCCAGGCTCCCCAGATGAATGGTCACTAATAGCCGTGGGAGAGGGCTTTGCGAGTGCTGCACAGTGTACCGCTGACTCCTCTTGGCAGGCCTATGAAGGGGGCTTAAGGCGGCCTGACCACAACCATTGCAAGAGAAGCACAAGTGTTGCTGGATATCTTTACTCTTGGAGATTGTGTTTACGAATTGTCCATCTCCCACCCCAAGAAGAATGCGGAGGATGTGTAGGGTCTACAAGGGAGATAGTTAATTTGCGCTCTGTTATGGATTTGTCTTGTGCGGCCTCTTTGTCCATTTTAAGCCTCACTTCCCTTATTTAAAGCAGTTTATGGCATTATGAAAAGTCTCTGAGTCATGTGAGATTTATTAGATTGACAGAATATACAAAAATCCATCACATATGTGTTTTAATGAAGAATTTTTACCTGGCAATCTTTCAAACCGCTGCTTTGACAGTTCGCAGCACTTCTCTTCAGATGAACTTGAGATAAGTTTGTCTGAAGTAATTCATTTAGTGGCAAGCTGTATAAACACTGACCCTCTTCTTAGTGTAGCCTCAACTATTACTATTTATGCTGAGGCTATTTTGTGAGGACTGCTCTGTAAATAGAGAGGCATGCCTGTGGCAGAGTTACCTGCCCTGCTCTGTTACTGGGCGTGAGGCGGGCCAGGATTAAGGCGAGAGGGAAATGGAGACCTGTGACAGGAACAAAGGAATTCCAAGGCCCTTTCTGGAAATGGATCCTGATCAGAGTGGCCGCTTTAGCCAGCCTGCCCCTCTCACCGTTTGCCCTCCCTCCTCTGGGCCCTGCTGGGCAACCCCCTTCCGCCCCTGGTGCTTTGTGGTGTTGCTGTGGCTCTTTGAATCCTTCCTGTAAGCCCCTGGCCTTACTCAGCAGCAACACATTGGACAGTCTGACTCCACGGTTAAGCCCGCTCCCTATTATTGCACAGACACACGTGCATGTAAATATGTATATTTATGTCCGTGTGTGTAATTTATGTAGTTAATTTATTGCCATTGGAGCTCTCCTCTCCATCTCTGCCCTGCTCATATCGTCTCTTTACGTTTTCTACTTTACGTTCTTCTCCTCTGCAGGGTCAGCTGCAGTCTTTTAAGGAATTGACCGCAAGCCCCACCATAGCTGTCACACCACACTCCTTTCCCATATAATTAGGGCCTAAGCCTGAGCCTGAGCATGGATGGATCACATTCATGTGACTGTTCCCTTTCACCACAATCTGGTCTGGGAGACAGCACACACTCTATTGAACTCAAGCTAAGTGTTCAGCCTGACCAGAATGCCCCGTTTCAGGAATTATTGAAATTTTCAAAGAGTGCCATTGTTGTTGTGCTCCACTTTAAAAGAAATGGGCTTAGTTTTTCATTTTTTCCCCCTGTTAGACAAGTGTCGTCATATTGCCAAACATGCCTTGTGTTGTCTGGGAAAGTGAACTTTCTGTGTTCTTAACACAAAGACTTACAGTTAAACATAGGTACAGATTTTCCATTCAGTTTGTTTAAGTACGAAAATCATTAAATGATTAATCAATCAGATAAATCCGGATGACTTTTTCTTCCTAATCTTTACTCCCCTGTTATTATTTGATACACTTAAAGAAGACAAAGCACAGTCATTGTTTGCAGTGTTCATATTTATATTTCCAAATGCGGCGGGGCAGATTTACAGAAGATGCAAAAAGCAGAGGCAGCCTCCAATCAGACTTTTTTTTCTGGGTTTTAAGGGACCAGAGAAGTGCATAACTCAAGTCCCCAAAGTACTGTGCACACCACTAAACCAAAGGATCTTGATGCAGAACTGTATCCTCCTCTCTCTGAACGCTCTTAAACATAAGTGGTGGCTGCTCTTTGGGAGATTTGTGGCCTTTTAGGCAGATTAAGGTATAATTATGATTGAATATGACATTTAGTATTGTGAGTGCATTTTCTCTCATCAGATTAGGCTTCAGGCAAAAACACTTTTTTCCCCTCCTTGATAATTGTTCTGTGCTCCGAAATGCTCCCCACCACTTTAGTCACATGCTGGATTATGGGTTGGCCTGAGCTACCATGCTGCGGCGTATTTTGTAACTGCGATGAAGGGGTCACCCAAATGTTAAATTGAACACTCATGTGCAAATATTGTTTCAGGTGGACGTTGTGCAGGGCGATAAGGCGCAGTGCTCTGCTACGGCCGTAGTTACAGTTGCACACAGAGAGTGATGTCCTTCCAGGAAAGCCCCCACTTACATATGGGTAACTTCCTCGGGCTCTCTCATCCTTCACCACTCCACCCCACTCTCTCGCTCTAAGCCCCGACTCTCCACCCACACTTGAGGACAGAGGGAGGGGGTCCACATCAAAGCGGAGATGTCAAAAGAGCAGGATTCTCCGGCACTGATGTCTGCTGGTTCAACTCCTGCTCAGAACGGGCTTCGCGTGGGAATTATCACCCTACTGACTGTCATTTGCTTACTTGTACATGCACGCCAGAAACATGGTTAATGAGAGAAATGAGGTTACTAGAAAAAGCTGGACAGTGCCTTTTCTTTCCAATAGTCAGATTTCTGTTTAAGCTGCTTTTATACGCAGCTGGTGGGTTATCAGATTTCACTCTTTATTGCTTTGAAGCACTCTTGAAATAAAAAAGTTCTAATGATATTTAATACTATGAAAAAAAGTAAAGTATGTAAGTAAGGAAAAAATATATACATTTTCCATGAAAAGTCCCTTTTTGTTCTAATCGCACACAAGAGATAGAGGTTTAGATTTTCCATCATTTGTTCAGCTGACGGATGTGTTACAATAAGTTCCCTTCTTTGGCACGTTTGTATCGATGTCAGTTTTCTCCGTGTCAGGACCATTACCATACGCAGATGGTAAACAGATTTCCTATAGTAATTCACGATGATTATGGAGGCTTCTTTTCCATTTTTGACAATACCCCAGTGATATCAAGTCTGGAGTAACCGTGTAACTCAAGGGCTTTTGTTTGTAATACACTAAGGGAAGACAAACACTGATGTATTCCTCATCATGGCCCTGCTGAGGTCAGGGTAACACATGGCCAGGACATGCAAAGAAAATCCTCCATAACGGAGCAGAAATTCGTATGGATTTTTGCATGAGTCACAAAAACAGTGGCTGCCAGGAATGCAGATTCCTGACAGTTGATGAGAAGAAGTGGGCAGTGTTTTTTTGGCCTGTTATAATGATCTTGTCTGGATGTGACTGAAGTCAGTTAAGTCTGTTCAGTGGGGGTTTACATTTGACCCCAGACTGAGTGCCTCTCACCCCAGTCCATTCCATTTTACAGTCCCAGTCTCTCTGGATGTCTTTTGGTTTGTTGACTCTTCTTTCCTCTCATTGTTTTTCCAGGAAGTGGTGAAAGCTGCACAGTGTGTGTGTTTTTGGGAGTCTGTGTGTGGATTCAAAATACAGTACTCTAGCCTTGGCACCCACCCTATGGAGTCTTTAGTCTTTTTTTTTTTTTTTTGCTGTTGTCCTGCGGTGTGTTACACGATGGCAGAAGTCTCGCCAAACAAGTGGTTGGAATATTATCTACCGCATTTTTGAAAACATAGCATGCTGGCTTGTTTACTGTTTAAATTGACCTGTCATAATACCATCGTTCATCGGATTTCAAAACAATTAAGCAAGACCATCTTCTCCATAAGGAGGTACAAACAAAACCCCTTAAAGTCTCCGTTTTGCAGATTTTGGTATTGCACCACTGTGGGCTCCAGTTGCCACAAAAAGAGGCCACTCATTCCCAGGGGAGGCACCAGCAAGCGGTGTGTGAGAGAGAAACATGAATGTAAGCTTAGCACGAATGAGAGCCCAGGCAGAGGGCCAAGACCAACTCTGCACTGTGCAGGACGTTATGAAGTTGGAGCAACAGCTGATGTCTCAGGCCATGGCGTTGCACTGGTTCCCAACTCTGTGTCCAGACATCCCTGTCAAATTTGTCCTGGGAATTGGCAAGCTCAACCCACCAAGGAAAAGCAGTGAGAACAGTTGTAAAGCTAGACATGAGGCTAAAAAGTCTAACAGACTGAATCATGGCCTCTAAAAACATTAGAGCCATGTGTGCGCAGTGAAAGATGCTGTGGCCCTCATTTCTCCAGGGCCCAGAGTGGACAGAGAAAACAAAACAAAGATAGAGATCTGCATTCCTCTTTGGGTAGATATCCAGAACCAGTGATATATGACCACCACTTTGCTATTTAAGGAGGACCAGAATATCTGATTTTTTCATTTTTATTTTCCCTAATAAAGGAAAGCTGCTGTTATCTACAAACATGCTCAACATACCCAAAGAGTGCTCTAATGCAATCTCATTTTGGGACTAATAATGGTCTATTTTAAGATTTCTGGCTTATTCATTATTGGACACTTTAGTGCACAAGGCTCAACACAGACACAGTTTCAATTCCAAACACAAATGAATGATACAACATCCAGTAACAGAGCTCTCTTACAGAGCTCAGATCTACCATAAGTCTGTCTTCTGGTTTACAGAAAATTGCCTAATACAGTTTAACCCATACAAAGGAGTGTCATTTAAATTTTTTTCAATGTGTATACTCCACCATATTGTCTTGCAAAGTAAACTGGTTTTGAGGTTTCAAATTGGCAGCTTTATGCTGTGTTTTTTTCCTATTGACTTTCTGTTTCTTTGTATACAGAGACTTCAGTTCCTGGCTTAGCCTGATCCTTATTGCAGAATTCCAATCACAAACTAGCAGCCAACCCAACTTTATTTGTTTAATTGTTGTACAGAATTTAAAAATCTGTTACTAAGTGGTCACTTGGATAACTTAACCGCAGTCAGATATGTTAATTTGCATTTAACTTTCTGAAAATCAGGCTTAAGCTCCAAAAGTCCCACCGATAACAAGAAAAAAAACTTAAGATGGCAACATTTTAGGCTAAGGAAGTCCACATGGGAAAGTTAAATTGCAAATTTCACTGGCTAAAAGCCTTCAGGCATCATTAAAAGCAAAGAATTTTCTACCAGGATATTAAGTGTTTGACTCAATGTAATTTCCTGGTCTTTATTATTTATAGAACGATCTGTTTACTACACTGTAAATTAATCATGGACATAAACCCTCAAGGCTAAAAATTGGCAGCTCTAACTTTGTGCTTTTCCAGTGTGACATGGCACACACCCAATGCGACAAAAAATGTCACACCCCATATGAGATGTAATTACAGAGTTACAGGATTATGGTTGATAAAACAGTTTGTAAAATCTGGCATATAAATGCCAAATTATTCCTTTCCAAACATGCAATTTAGACAATCTCTCGCATGGCATTCTTGCTGCAAGGCAGGAGACTGTAATCCAAGACTGCGAATGCCTCAACTTATTTTCTGGTTGTGGAAATAACTGTCTCTCAGATATCAGGATGGTTAGTGTAACATATTTGAGAAAGAAAGGTTTTAGTCACAACCCCTAACTTCTGTCATATATTTGCAGAATGTGGGAGAATAAATCTGAATGTTTACGTATAAATACATACAAAAATAGATTTTCATACCAAATAGGCCGGTGTGTTTACAGGATGGAACTCAATACATCCTTTTGCCAATCAGTGACTTCAAATTTTGACTTTTGAGAGGCTTTTTTGTTTCTGCTCTTCAAAGCCACAGCGATGCTGTGCCTAATGTGGAGCAAAGGCATAGTGGATGTTTAATGATCTCATTGCACTCATGTTCAGATATCAAGGGATTTTCTTTTATCCCGCATAAACAAGACCACATCAATATTTCTGCATAGACACACATGTGCTACTACAGTTAATGATGGATTTAATACGTTTTTTTAACCAGTGTAGAGATTTCCAAATAACTTTGGTGTCTAAAACATTAGAACAGTGCGCACAGAGACCACAGCGGATAGATTCTGGAGGCTGGTACAACGACCGCAAGCTCTTGTTCAGTTTTTGTTTTTTTTAATTTAGAAAGTTTTCCTTTTTTTTTCATAAGAAGAAACTATAAAGGTGATCAGAGGGAGCACGGGAATTATGTTATCTCAAGATGGATCACTTTTGACTGGATTCCAATGATTCTTGTTTTTTTTATTACCTGAACATGGTGAGTACTCTGCAGAAAGGAATCAAATTCAGATCAGGATGCAGATAATCACTTATAGATTTTTATCTGATGCTCATAGAAGAAGAAAAACGGAGCCGGTGCCATTAATTGCTGGCCACTTTACTCAAGCTTATTCCTTTGACGGTTTTGTGTCTCTGTAATTGCACGTCACTGTCTAAAAGCGGTTTATTTTTAAAGAGGGTAATTAAATGCTGGGAGTTGTTTCTGAGATTCCATCAGCCAACAGAGAAATTGTTCACAAAGGCCCTTGAACATTTGCATCCAGGCCAGCACATTTAATATTCTGTCTGCTCTTTGTGTCGAATGCTCATGCAAACTCACCATGTGGGACATGTTTGTCCCAGTTGTGAGCCAACTTTAGAAGAAAGCTCATCCAAGATTTTTCAAGTTTTATGGATGGGTGTTTGTCGTTGTTGTTGCCGAGGGGCAAAAACCTCCCCACTTCCAAAATGTCATCTTTTCAAAGCCGCAGACAGCCTCGTTTTTGTTTTTATCTTGATGGAGGTGCATATTAGACGTTATCCAGGGACCTTTGAAAGAGGAGGGAGCGCAAGAGGTCAGGATTTTATCTTACAGTGTCTGACATGTAATCCTTTAATTAAAGCTAAAACACTAGAAACCTCCAAAACAGTCCACAGTTTGTAGGTAAGGACGTGCTCAATAGTAACAGAAATGCACTAGGGAAGGAAGAATGAGGATAAGACATCATTTAAGCTTAGTGGTAGAGTCAGTTGTGGTTTCAAAGTCATGAAATCCAGGAGGGAAGGCTCTGATGAAGCTACCAAAGAGAGAGCAGGCTAATCAGCTTCTCAGCTTTGTTTGCAAAGGACTGCTGAGTGGTTTGTCAGGCAGATCTTTTCTTTTAGTCAACAAATTCCCGCCAGATTAGGCAAAGGGGCTACTGTTTCTGCCCAGGAAAACAGTAGCAGTGACAAACCGTTCATGAGAAATAGAATAGAAGACCACACATACAATTGTTTAACTATCAATATATGATTTAGCTCCCTTTACTGTGCATGTCATCACATTGAGAAGAAAGTTAGATTGGATGCCATGGAAACTGATGTTAGAGCTGCTGTACACTGACTTGTTTAACTTTCTTTCTGTCCTTTCATTTATTTTATTTTTTTTTACAGGCAAAAACTTCAACTTGGTGGCCAATTTCCTGAGGAGACACTACAGTCTCAGATGTGTTGTGAAGCAGGGTACGTGACCTACAAGTTTTTTGTGACTTCGTTCCAGTTGAAAGAATCTGAAATGGACATGTCAACGGTTCATATTCGGCAAAATTTCCCACAGAAAAAGCAAATCATCTGTGGTCCGCGTGTTGATTTTTCTCCCCCTCACTAGTTTTTATGTCCTGTCCCTACCTGCTCAGGGTGCTGCTGAGAGCAGGCAGCCATTAAGTTATTCCCATGAGAGGCTACTGGGAGTGGGAGAGAGAAAGACTGTGGGGCTGCCTACGGAGGGCAGTGAGAATCTATCTCCATGGGCCATCTAGTGTCTGTGACCCTTGGTCACCTTTTCATGGGACCAACATGGTTCTCTTCCTGTCAGTAAAGTTAATATCTGCTCCCTCAGGGCCCAGGCCTGGATGTGAAGGCAGCTCGGACCTGCTGCAGAGTGAGATGATGGCTTCTCTCAGCAGGTCCGTTATACATCAAATTAGGCCTAGCGCTCTGGGGTCAAAGGTTGTGCAGTTCAGTCCACTGGGTTCCCCATAGCCTACATCTGTGATTAGATTATTTTCAAAAGTTTCCTATTCATGCAGTTTTAGATTTATATCAGTTAAAAAGTTTTATGGTAATTGGCGAGACTTCTCCAGCTTCATGTGAAACACTACAAAGACAAATCAAAGACTGTTTTCAGTTAGAACTTTTAAACCTCACTATCGCTCATTTCTCATCCAGAATGTTACGGTATTTTGGGAAATAGCTGACTTCTCACCCTAATATCTAATTGTTCAAAGGAGCTGAAAACTGATATTATTATCATTAGTGAGGAAAAAGAAAGCTATGTTTGTCCTCTGGATGGCATGAAGAGCTGTATCCCATTTAGCGGTTAAGTTTGCTCAGGATATTTAAAGTGTTATGACATAACTAGTTAGGACTTGTTATTTGGGAAAAAATGGCTTTAGGCTCAAAAGAAAAGCTTTAACCTAAAATTGAAGTGTTCACTCAAGCGAAAACTGTCTTTTACTCTTTTTATTGTATGTGCTATTAATTTTCTGTTTTTGTCCTGATAGTGAAAGTGCCTGTGTGAATGGAGTGTTTAATCATAGCCATTTGTTTGTTAGGTAAGACAATGACTACCTTTGAATCTTTGGGAAGAGAAGATAATTCTTAAAGGAGGAAGCAAAAATATTTAAGAGCAGACTCGGGTAATATGATATATATATATAAAGAGGACACACTCTCTTCTACCGGTCTCCAGCTTTTTATTTATTGTTTAGTGTTCAAGTGATATATTTTCCTCAAAAACAACCAGTTATTTCTGAAAAGCCAACATTCTCCACTCTGCATTACAAAATAATCTTTTTACCAGCTGCTTAGCAGTGATTCAGCCCCTCCAAGAAACTCACAATGCAACCATTCTTAGTGGCAAGGAAATAGATGGAAGTTAGACACAATTTTTTAATTCTGTGGAGGTTTGGGCTTTTCCTGAGTATATTCACAATCCTATAAAGCCTTTGAATTAAAAGTAGTTAGCAGAATCAAATACAACACCAAAGTTGAATATATTGTCATATTTGTTGAATAAAGAATTGTCATCCTACTCCCTCTGTTAACCTGCCATCGTACGTTACGATGGAGGTGACGGACCTCTACGATGGGGCAGCTTTTTCACCAAAGGGAGCTTTGGGAACGGCTCATAGTTCAGAGTTATTCTACATTTGCTGTCTATTTGAGGTCCCCTTCAGCTGCTAAAGACAGATTTATTGTAAATGTATTGCACATGAAATAATATTATTGTTGTGCTGTGAAAGATCTTCAATTAAACAGTCATAATACTCCCAAAGGCCATTGTTAATGTAAAAGTTGCTAATATTTCATCCTTTTTACTCCGCTTATAAAGTTCAACAGTTATATGCAAGCTGCCATTTTCTCTGTGGTCTGAGGGATAGTAAATACTTGGTGTTTGTAGATGTTAATTCAGGCATCCACCACAATTCCTTCTGTCTGACTTTGACTCATAATTTGAGGTAAGCCCACATTATTAACCAGCAAGGTCCATGTTGTCTCTGCCCACTTTCAGATTTGCGCTTGTTCCCCGAACGATATGTTGTGTGTGTGAGCTGTCCAGAGGACGCCTCAGAGCACCAAAGAAACCCGAGCCTGGCCGCAGTGAGTGCTGTTTATGCTCCATTATTTCCTCTTCCAGCAGCTTGGCAAAAAGTCTGGTATTGGTCTCCGTGTTATTATAGGGGTGTGTTGCCAAATTGCACTCTCACATTATATATGCTGGTCGTATTTACAAATGGGTGGGGGCTGAACTCTGTTCCTAAGCAGGATGGCACCCGGACGGGGAGATGAAGGGGGGGTAAAGTGGGTTCCAAACCAGTGGAGTCACCCCCTCAGTGGACAAATTTCCTACTCTCACATTTCACAAATGCACCCACACAGTTCATGTTTTGAAAGACAGCTTTTCTGGATAGTTGGTCATTTGGATACAAAAATTTTACTCAATCAGCACTTTATATTTTTCTGGTCTTCTGAGCACCACAACGAGCGTCTGTATTGTCAGAATAGAGCAATCTTATCATTAGTTAATTACACATTTTTGACCAAACTAAGGCAAGCATTTAAATGTAGCCAGTTTCTTTGTCACAAGTAGATCAAGTAGTTAGTTATTTTGGTTTCTTAACTTGATTCATTGGACGCTGAAAAAGTATTGTTTGAAAGTCGCTATCTTGTTCTGTTGTCTTTTTTCCATTCCATTCCAATCAAATATCCTTTGGTCGGTGTTCATTTGATCCCAAACTCCCCTGAGTATTCTGGGAAACAGTGGTGGAGCCTCTCACCTTGGCACTCACATCAAGCAAAGACATCTCTCCCATCACATCCCATGATCAGTGGCCTGCTGTTTTTCTGTGGGCTTTTGCTATTGTTTCCCTTTGAAATATCTCTAGACTTTCCATAGTTTGGCCTCCAATGAAAGCAGTGATTGTAATATTTTTAGTGGAGCAACACAGTCGTCAGTGAAAAGTTCAGATTGTGTAACCAATTTTCCATTTCAAGGAGGCACTGCTGTCGATTGCGTTCCTCTGCTCAGGATGTGGTTCTTTGGGCTCATACAGTACAAGCAGAGGGAATTGGAGGGTGGGAGTCTTGTGGCGGGGCTCTCACCAACTCTCAACCTCGAGCCTGGTTTGTAAGGGAAAGATACCAGACTGAGTGGCTGAAGGTTTTTCACATGACTAAAAGAATAATTTGTTTACATCCCGCTCGCTGTTTTTATGTGTCAAAGTTTTTTTCCTCTTTAATGGTGCCAAAAACATAGAAAATCTGAACGGTGCTGTTAGGTATAATTGCGTTGCTGTCAACTGTTCATGTGTTCTTTGGAGTTCCACGTCAGAGTTAATTCCTTCTTTTAAAGGGTGTCTTTACCCACTGCGCTTGACAGCATTCGTGTCCCAAAGGAATGCCACATTTCCCTGTGTTTAGAGAGGCTTTGAGTTTGTTAGGATTCAGTTTTGTGTGATTTGCCAAACAAAAATCTCCAACCACAGTGGAAATGTAGACTCATCAATTGGGAACATCTTGTAAGGTCAGGGGGTTATGTTGTTAGGGGAACTGAGGTAACATCATAGTTGGCATTTTGTCCTGTAAAATAAGCTCATTCCTCATGCCAACACATGAGAATATTGAATGTTTAGTTGCTCAGTTTGCTTTCCTAATGCAGTTAGATACCAGTTATTGACTGGATTATTAAATATTGAGCAGAGGAGATTTAGACCTCTTTGTATGTACAGTGTCTTCCAGTTGAATGTCTTTTCGGTTCAGCCACAGATTGAGGCTGAGTTGATAGCATTTGTAGGTGAGCATGTGATTTTTTTTCTCTGCATTTTAAAATCTGTTACTCCTCTGCGTGATCAAACTCAGAGGATCAAACTTACTCAGCAGCGGTCGACGCTGTCAGGTGACAAGCCGTAGGAAATCAAAGCTGCTCTGCTACAGTGTTAGTGAACAAAATAGCTGTGTTTATGAAACTTAAAGTCTAAGTTTCATAAACTTCAGACATACACCGCAGGCCAGAAGTCACTGGAAAGTTTGAGACGTACCAAGATATCAAGGTCCTACTGGTTCCTATTTGCAAACTGTGGGCCCAATTGATATATAAAGCAGTGTTTTTCTCTGGGAAATTTGCTGCTTGCAAGTTGTCATTTGGATCCTTCCAAATAATACAAATTTGAATCCTCAAGCCCGTGGCCTCGTCCACCGTGCTGAAGGCTGTAAACAAAACCATGTCCGGCACATTTTGGTGTCTTTGAGCACTTTCCGGAGTTCAAACATTGTCAATACGTTCAGTTTGAAGGGTGCACACTTTGAATTCTGGAAATGGACCAAAAAAACAGTTCAGGATGTTTGACGATGCAAGACAGAGCAGACCCCACAAACTCACTTTTCCATGTTGAAAAGAAGCGTCTTGAGAGCAAAGGAGACATTACTGTCAGTGGACTCTCTTTTTTAGAGTAAACACAGTGGAGGAGAGCCGAAGATAACTGTCCATACCTGCCTCATATTTTTACCTGGCAGTTTTACAAACCTCCAGGCCAGACAACCAGGATGAATAACTACCCCCGTGGCAGCTGGATAAACTCTCTCCCTCCCACATTACCGTATTGGCTGCATTGCTGGTAAAACTTGCACAATATAACAATGTTCAGTACAAGTCCATATCTCTGAGGTGAAAGAAATATCAATATCTGCAGTGTAAGTTTGTGATTTCACTCCTAAATCTTTGGCCCCAAAATGTACAGTTCTTAATTAAAGCTTATCTGAGATCTGCCATTCATCATTCTCAGTGGACACCATCCAGTCGTTTCAGAGCGGGAAATGCCATGCATTTTCTTATGATTTTAAGACCTTATTTTATTTGCTTGGCAATTGTTTCAATCATTCATGTTTGGCTTGGTGGTTCATAGGACATTTTTCTGTGATGTGACAAACTCAGAGCACATATTTATTTCAGCTTCGCACAGACTTTAAAGTTGTGACTGTCACATCTTGAGCTGCTTGGAAGTTGCTTGTGACATCCATCTTGGTCTGATGCACTCCATCTGTTATGACCCAGAAACCTAAAAAACAAATGTGGTTCTGAGGTAGACGCATTGAACCTACTTTGTTTGCATGAGCCAGTGGGAGGCAAACAAGTCGCTTTGTGTTACACAATGTCATTTTTTCCCCCCTCTTTTGACATTTGAAGGTTTAATCCCCTCATAAAAAGTTTCTTGTTGTTTGTGAGTCAGCACCCACAGCCAGGAGGGCAGCATGGGAAGGAAAAGCGAGTGTTTAGGATTGTAGCCCTTGTTTTTTAGTCAGGCAAATAGTGGGCAGCTGAGGTGAGTGGCGTGCTGTGCCCCAGAAGTTTGGATCAAAGGGAGCGCAGATGTGTTTCCAGTCCCCCCGCCCCCTCTCCTGAGCTCTGGACGAGTCTGTGTGTTTATTCATGACCTCAGCATGTCTCTGTTCTTCACACGGCTCGCAACAGCTAGTGGCAGTCCTTTCCCAAGTGCCCCATGTCTGTCGTCCTCCTCAACACCAAGGCCATACTCATGGATGCCGTCTCCTGTGGGGCATCACTTCCCCTCACCGCATCCGGCGTTAAAGTGCTGTCATTGATTTCGACAAAGTGTGTTAAAAAAATTAACAGCTCGTCTTAATCCCCATATGGGTGGACCCAAACTCGTCATTGTTTCAGGATAAGAACCGTCATCCATTTGAGACAAGTATGCGCCCATGCATGTTTGTTGACTTTGTTGCAGGGATGATGTGGTGAGCTTAGACAAACATGGCATGCTTTCTCTGAGGGAGCAGGGTGGGTGGAAGATGATGGGTGGAATTTGTGGACTAAATTCACAAACATCTTTGCAGGAGGCTTTTTTTTTTTTTTGTTAAATCGTTCTCATTTTGTTTTTGTTTTTTTGTGCATTTCAAGGATTTTGCAAGCTTCCCTGAAAAGCTGAAAAGCAAGGCAGTGATCATAGTCTCTGGAGCTGGAGGGACTCAGGACCTTGATGTTAACCCCAACAATTATCTTATAATAAATGAGCGAGTAATATGATTAATATGATTTATAGCATGGCATGATAGGTAGGATGTGTAAACATTAGACAAATCCAAGAGCAATCAATCTAGCTTCTACTGTGTCAGATCAGAAAACACGTTTACATAGCATGACTCAAACTCTACACTCAGATAATGCGGTTGTAATATGAATCACACCAGCATATATACACAAAACTACACCCAGATTGGGCATAGGTGCTTTGCACATGCTCCAGTATATTGAATTCATATTTTTAGAGAAGTTCATGAACCTTTAAAACTATGCGTTTGGGACTCGTTTTGAAGTACATAAGCTTTTGTGATGCACATTCCCAAGCCTGAAACCTCACAAGAGCATCCACTAGTCAGTTGACGACTCTGGTTTTCAGCCCCACACCGCAACGTTTAGCCTTCTGGGCTTTTGATGGGCTTTTTTCCCTTTTTTTTTTTCTTTGTGGCAATGACTGCAAATTCACGTGCGTCCTTTGTGCAGTGAATCCACTGACAGATAATGTGGGGATATGTCACGCCATGTTGTATTCTGGGACAGGAGATCCTTCATCAGGAATGGGCTCTCTTAACCTTCCTTTAAAAACACAGTTGCCTGGTAGGCCTTTATGTTTTGCTAGAAACAGCAAGATCTACTTGGGAAAAGATGAGACAAATGCAAAAGGGAGTTGTATTTTTTACTGCACCTCTGAATGCAAGATCTGCTAAACCTGATCCCAGAAATGAGACCCTTAACAAAACCCAACCTATGTTTTTTAGGCTAATTTAAAGTAAAAAAAAAAAAAGAATTCAGTACTCCACATTCCTTCAGTGATGTGTACATTTTATGGAGCATTTACAGTGGATTTTTACAAGTCACTGTACAAATGATAAATGTGCGTTTACATTTTAAAACATGTGGTTAACACCTGTTTTGCTCCAGTTGAACTGGACAGATGTGTAAAACGTGGTTTTGTCTATAGAAACACTATCCTGAAATTCTGGGTCTTTACATTCAAAAGACTCAGGAGGCAAGAATATGATGTCTTCATCAAACTGACATATGTCATCAACCTTGCATTATTGATGTATGCATGTACGAAAAAGTTCTAAAGAGTTTTGTTAGAGGTAGCCGAATGTCCCACAGCCCACTACCCTATTTTTTTATGTTTTTTTTATATCCTCGTATATATCCTCCAAGCCCCATATATAAATTGATGTCCTTGCAAAATATCTCACAAAACCCTTCAAACTAACAAAGAACTAGTCTGAAATTGTCAAATGAATACTGGCGGTTGATTATTTGGAATATGTTGTGCAAATTGTCTGTTGTTGTGGGATCAATGAGAAATGTATTGAAATACCAACCAAATGAAGTCACCCTGGGCTGCCGTGGAGTCATTAAGATCAGTCAAAGAACATTTTGCCGTATCAGTGCATTTCTTTCAAGAAGATAACCAACATAAGCTCCTTGTCTGTGCTCCTACCTTATCAGAGGTGATGGAGGAGAATCAGGTTCTTTTATGGAGTTTCTTGTTTGTTATCTTTTTTAAGTTGTTTCCAGCCGTCATTCAGAGTCGGGGCACGCTACGTGAACCTGCACTGGTATCCTTTTAAACCAAATGAGTCATTCTTTCTGCTCCCCTTGCCCTTTTGCCAGGCTTATCTTTATAATCTGACATCCAGATGTGCTGCCTGAGGTATAGCTATATTTTTATGGCGGCAGCAGGGCCACTAGTGGGAGGACAATCTTGGTCGGCTTGACATGTTAGATCACTCGGAGAGTTTTGAAGCTTTGCGTGTGTGTTAGTGTGTGTGTGTTTTTTTCTCTTTTTGTGGGGGGGGGGGGGGGGCCCCCCAACTGTGAGGTAAGGGGGGGTTAGCTGACATTTTTACCAACCACCATCCCTTCTGATAGCCCACCTCAGTTCCTGCTCCATACTTACTGTTCTATCCACAGGGTTTGTAAGAAGTAAATTGTTGTTCGTGCACTGTCTCTTGTTCTCTGGCTCTAACTTTTGCACTTTCTTCTGTAGCAGTTACACACAAAACGTTAAATCCAATAAAGCCTTAAAAGCAATATGTAAATTAGAAGTTAAAATGTATTGTGTTCAGTTTTTCAAATCTGAGACGTGTTTGTTTTTTCTTGTTACTTGAAAAATATTAAGAAACACAATCTATCTAATGGTCTTTGGTTTTTTTAATCTGTTTTAAAAAAAAATGTTTTTCTTGTGGTGTTATCTTTTTTCCACTGTGAAAACAAGAGCTGAAGCAATTGGTTTAAAGCATCAGTTTAATAGTGTTGCAATGGTTACTGCAGTTATGTTTGGTTTGAACTTGAACTGTTGGGGATTACTGGCAGCAGCGATAAGTGAAGCAATGCCAAAACAGAGATATCTGTTACCACATCTCATCTAAAGGTTTAAAAACACAGCTGAGGAAGCCATTGATATGGCAATAAAATTTGGAAATTTTCCCATTTTATCTTTACTGACATGTTGTACTTGTTTTGTTTTGTTTTTTCCTGATTTGAACATGTGATAGTAACGCATACTTAACCCTCTTGTGGGTGAAATTAGAACTACAAAAACAGACGGTAAAATAAAATGAGCAAAACCTTTTTAAACATGTTTCACAGATTAATTTGAAAAAGTTAAGGACCTTTAAAAAAAAAAAAACCCACAAGAGATCAGTTTGTGGTTTTCAATTTTTTTTTCCTGTGACATCCATGAGGTCTTGTGAAGTTTCTAAGACAGGAACAAAGACACACTCAAATTTCCCAGAGAGCCTCCCTTTTCCTTCTTGTTGATTTTTCTTTCAAGTTCATTTTCAAGTAGGATTTATTCATATTTAGCAGACGATAATGCATATCAAAGCATTACAATGCATGAGGGTAGCACCCACATTTTTCTCAGAATTGTTTTGGTTGGGGTGGGTGTTTCATTGTGTAGGCGAATACAAGCGTATACACAAGTCACTGGCCTAATTCCATGTCTAGCAGTAGCTGAGGCTATGAGAGAGAGACTGAACCTCTGCCCACACTGTAGCATGACTCCATCTCTGCACAAAGAAGAGCTTGTGGAGAACTTCCTGTGCGAGGATTCTTACACATGTGGGCATGCTTAAGAGACAGTGGAAGTTGGACAGGATTATTCTGGGAGACGCTCCTCCTTTTGCTGTGCTCTTTCTCCCATCTTGTCCCTTCCGTCTTGTCTCCAGTTCACTCATTACTAGACTGTTGTTTGGCCTCCTCATTCAATCCCCTCCCCTCTATCCCAACACACACACCAGAGAGCAGATACCGGTTGTCTACATTCAATACAAAGCCACAATGCCCAAGCTTGCCATAACAGCTTGGGACAATTAATCCTTTCCCCTTTTTCTTGATGGGTCATGCTGTCACTAGAATGATAACAAAGGGGAAAAGACCCTAATGATTTTTTCCCCCATTTGTAAAAACCGGCGGATGCCAAAGCTCACCACACTGGCTTTTCCCATCCTAAAGTGTGCATTGACCATTTTACAAACAAGTTTATAGAATGGCAATGATCTGAAAAATCACATATTAAATAAACAAAGTGGCTAGAATGTTGAATTTTCCAGCATCCAACATCTGCGTGGTTGTATTTCACAACTACAGCAGTGTATAGAGTTTTTCAGTCATGCAAGGGGCATAAGTCTGTGAACTGCATCAGCATCTGGTCCAACACTTTAGTCCAGAGTGAAATAACCTAGCTACTGTTGGATGGGTTGTTGTTACACTTGGCCAAAGAATAAATCTTAAATCCTTGACAATTTGTCTTACACCATCAGTGGGTTAGGTTTTACTCTATGAGACAAATATTGGAAAGTTATCCCAAAGAGTCCCGAAAGAGTTCATCTTCCTGACTGGTAATCAATCCACATAATTTTCAGTAATAGTGTTTTTTTATTGACAGATCTCAATAGATTGTTGATCAGGAAGGACACTTGGCACCCATGCCCATCAATTTCTCAGGAATTGATAAAGAAATAAGAATAAAAAAACAACATAATTGGGAATCAATTCATTCAATTTAGCTGTAGTTGTAAGTAGATTATCTAGCATGGCTACTCTGCAATGTGGCGTATATTTCATTTAAGGTAAATTGACTGGCTTTCAACCTCAACGTTCTGCTCAATTTAACATCAGCCTCTCCTTTTCTCTCATAAAACCAGAGTTTGTTCTTGGTCAGCCAAGGAAAAGACCTGTGATTAACCTTCATTAGAGGCCTGTTGAGGGCACATGTTGGTGATATCCAATTTTTGAATTGTACCCTGCTCTTCTTCAGAAGTTTCGCCTTTGTACGTGGATGTGTTGAACTTTCAGCCCTTGTATGCCAAATTAATCTGAGTAATAGCAATGTTTGATGGCCAATGGTGAATGGCAGCGTTTGGAGTAAATATTTTAAACAACTAAGGACACAGATGAAGGTAGTAACGTTATTTCATCGAAACCTACTTTTAAAAATGCTTCCTGCTTGTTTGAGTTTGACCAGTTGAATAAAAATTCAGCTGAATCCACAAACTTGTTCATAAAAAATAACCACTTTTTGCATTGCATATGTTGCTCTATTGCATGATTAATTATTTCATTGAGTCAGTTCTACTTGCTGTGCCAGCGTGGTCACTGTTAAGTAAGCTCCCACAGCCAGTAGAAAGAATCACACTGATGAGACTAATCATTTTCATCCATGTTTATGGCTTTAGGCAGCTGCTTTCGACAGTTTTAAATGGAGGACCACTTCTTTCCGGCGTTCATGCTGTTATGAAGTGCCTCTAAAGGCCTTATGTTGTACCATTTAAATACAGTGTTGGCCATACTATCTGACCTAATTGTGCAAACTTTAAGAATTTTTACTGTAGAGCGATGGATTTCTGACAAACTATGCCATATCAGGGAATGTGTGCCAGGAAAAAGAATAATTTTGTTTACACCTATTTTGTTTGTCCTCTATAGAGTGAACTGAGTGAACAAAGCAGATCAGAATACTTTTCCTATGTGGGAAAAAACCAAGAGCTTTTAAGCAGCCCGACAAAAACAAAGAAGTCTGTGCTTCAAAAGATGTAAGTATGATGTACTGCAGAACTTTCCAACCCCACAAGTCATAGAGGGCACCCAAGTATTTATTCACATCCTTTTAACTTTTTCAGAGCCAAACAAGCCAGTGTCCAGCGAGAGCTCTGTGGTTCCACCATTGGGATGGAGCAGAATGACCCGAAGGTCTGCCCCAAAAACCAGAGGCTTGAACTTAAAGCTGCAGGGTCAGAATCAAGCTCAGAGGCTGTGGCCATATCTGTGCTGAAGGCCCACCCGGAGGCAAACCACAGTGTGCCTTGCAACAGTGTGTTAACCGAGTCCAAGGCTGAAACACAGACTACACAAAAGCAAAAACAAGAGGGTGAGCATGAAATAAGTAATGGTACCAGCAAGAGCAAGAGGTGCAAGCCTAATGATGATGCAGGGGAAGACCCTCATTCACAGCCGGCCAAGAGAACGTGCCTTGGAAGACCTCCAGCCACAACGCGCAATCATTCCAGCGAGCACTCCGTGCAAACATCCAAGCGTGACCTTCCTCCTCTGCCCCATCTTCCATTCGAAGCCAAGGCAGAGTCCAAGGCTTTCCCTGTCTCAGAGTGCAAGAAAACCACACTGGAAGTAGAGCTGCTTACTCCAGGGAAACAGGCCCAGAGGCTCCCCCTCACAAGCAATAACACAGCAGAGACAAACCAAAACAGGCTGGCCACAAGTCTGAGGGGCCTATCTGTCAAGCCTGCATCCTCGGGTTCCTCTATTGGTTCCAGATCCACTCTTGGAGAAGGGGGGAGTGAAAATTTGCCCAGAACCTCGAGATTACGACGACTGAAGAGGTCCTGAAGGGGAGAGACAAACTACAGTAAAGATCCCTGACGCCACAGTGATACAGATGACATTCTGTCAGGCTGCATGTTTGTAGTTCATGTGGTCTACTCAGATGACTGTACATGTGTCACTTGGAACTACAACATCTATTCTCCTTCACATATGCTGCTCATACCATGCACACACAAATAGATCAAATGCTGAACACTTTGTCAATTGATACACGAGCATTTGAGTTATGCTTTTGTCAAATACTTGAAACAGACTTTGCCTCCACCCTTAAGTAGTGGTGGTCAAGAGGCTCACAAAAAAAAAAAAAAACGACAACCTTTAATTGGAGTTTAGATTTGGTTTTGTGTTAAAGATTGGGGATTTCAGACAGGCAGGAGCCGAGCAGTACGTCATAGCTTTCAGTCTGAAATACTGGCTCCTACGCGTCTGAAAACTGTCCAGTATCCCTGCTGAAGCTCTGATGTGATTTATAGTGGTTTCCAGATTTATTTCATCACCCCATTCTAAAAAATGTACTTTTCTAGTTCAGTTCATTCATATACAGTTTGCTCAGTGCTCGGTTGCTAAGCACCTGAAAATAATCTCTAATTTGGAGGGCATTATGCAGCTTTTCTGCTGAACTTCAACCAAATATGTGTGACTGTGTGAGCAAATGTGGTATTATTTGGAACCCAGCATTTGATGGAGCAAATTCCCTCATTTGAACATCAACATGTTCCATTTGATGACATTATTTTTTATATATATCTTTTTTCCCCTGTATTGTATATTAATAAATGTGCTTTCGCCAAAGTAGAAGCTTCCAAAAAGGATGATGTGCTAGTAAACCAGATGGCTTGAAATAGCATGTTGATCTTATTTCATTACTTTGATTCCCTCACACACAGAGCCCAGATTGACTAATGCTTGTGGCAGCGAGGTCTGTATGTGAACCTATGATGAGCCAGTACCAAGAGCTTATTCTGTTCTTATCAAGACAATATGGCAGATCAGTGTGACTTATCAAAATGTTGTAAGCCCATGTTGCCTTGCCCTTTATCTTGTCAAGCAGACTCTGAATTAGTGTCTAAAACCGCAGCTATCTATCTGAGTTGGCTTGTTAGAACAGTTTTAAGGCAAACCTGCTTCTTAAACCAGATTAACAAGGAAAACATTGTCTGGAGATCACGAGGCATGAGTGTATTTATATCCCTCGCGTTGACCTAATACAAGGACAGCCAGCTACAATGCAGTTAGCTGTAAACATATTTGGACAGAGACCTCGATTGAGTCTGTGATGTCTCTCCAGCCCGTTCCCACGGCACCTTCCTGAGAACGCTTCCATTCGCCCTGACATGTTTGGCCTGACACGTTACAGACAGACTCTTCACCCGCTCTCCAGAACAAAGACAACTTTAATTCTCTTTTCATACAAAATATTTAATAAATATGACTTTCAAAAATATATTGCCAGATCAACACAGAATTCTCAAGTTCATAACACACAAGTCAAAAACAGGACAAAATGTTGCCATGATCTCAAAGGGGTTAACAAATGAGATAAAACATGTCTTTAGAGCCTCATTTTTTTCCTCTAAGAAAAGAAACAAATGTGCACAGAAACGAAGCAGACTTGAGCAGAGCAAGGCAGTGTATTTGATCCGGTCTACAGTGTTCCCATTGCCCCCCTACTTTTCAAGTACTCGTCGGCCTAGCTTAAGATATCACGCTGACTGAAGCAGATGGGAATTCTGGTGCATCACATGGATGTGTCTTGCCTTGGAAGCTGGTGGATTTTGACAGTCTTTGTAATTTGTCGGAGTTGAAATGATGCTGCTGAAGAAGTTTTGTTCCCTTAAGTATTTTATTTATCCATTAGTGACAAGCAATATGTCTGCCACCATGTCCAACCCTTGCAGCAGCTGTGAACTTTTGTCATCTTAACCTCATTTGCCTTCAATTAAGGTCCTGGCAACAAGTAATGAAATGTCAAATGTAGTGAAACAAAAAAAAAAAAGACTTTCAAGGCCAAAAGTGCCCCTCTTTTGTCCTCTGAAAAGTTCTTTTAAATTTGGCTTTTATTGAATTAAATTGAGAAAAGGAAATTTAGTCAATGAAAGAAATGGTAGGCTTATGCAGCTATCAAAACCTTCAAACTAGACAGGACATATAAATAAAAAGGAATGATATCTTAAGGCTCTTGATTATTAAGTTAATAAATCAAATATACACAATGATTAATAAAAAAAAAAATGTACATATCTACAGTTTCTAAATTGTCACATAAATTCTTCATATTGGCAGCAACTGCTGACATTGAACCCTTTCTTGTCCCCACCCTCCCCACTGAAATAAAAATAAATAATAAAGTGGATCTTTTTTTTTCTTGTTTGACAGTTGCTGAAGTCTTAAGCTGAAAAGGCACTTTCTCCAAATAGAACTAGGAATTCAAGCTCAAACTAAAAATAATTAGCTCTAGTGTTGAACGCGTCGGATAGTTTTAGTCTTCGTACTACGATTACACCAGGAGTGGCTTCCATGTGTCCACTGGATTAAAAAAAAAAAAAAAAAAAGGGAAATGAAATGCACAGGAGGACACCTTTTGCAAATAGTTCTACAGAGAAATGTAGACCAGTGCCTTGTGTTTCCAGCCAACCAAAGCAACTGTCACTGCCAGTGTAAGCCAGCTTGTCAAAACTTAAATTAACACGGGGAATATCTGAAAATACTGTGGGGTTACAGCTGACATGGTCGTACTACACATGCCGAAGCTCCCCGGTTTCACCCACCACCTGGGTGTGAAGGCATAAGGCTTGGTTGCACAGCAACACAGCTGTCTGCTATACGATGTAGTCCATCCTATTTATGCTGTTTGCCGTCTCCAAGTCTCTGTTGTCCTGTTTATTAGTCCAATTCGGATGCTTGGATGTCGAGTTGGGATTGGAGATGGACGCCTTCTCGTCCCTCTCCACCAGTGTGTACGCTGGCTGTTTGGCAAAGCGGCTCTTTTGTAAGTGCCTCTCCTTGTCGTCCTCATCCCCATCGGGATGATTTGTCCTTATTTTGGCAATGATGGAGTTCTTGTTTTCGTAGTCTTTGATGGCCACCGTGAGGCCCACGTGCTTCTCTATAGGGTTCTTGATCTGGTTGAGCTGTTCCCGCACGTTGTTGGTGGTGTTGTCCTCAGAGCCGGACGCAGACGGTCCGTTGTGGCTGCTCTGTTTCCGCCGGCGCCGCATACACCACAGCAAGATAGACACCAGCACAAGCACCCAGATGACAATAAAGATGGAGCTGAGGAGGGGCACAAGGTAGTCTGATGGGAGAAGACAAAAAGCATGTCAAAAACACGTGGGTTGAACAGTTGACTTCCATATAGATGTAGCCACAACATTAAATAAAAAACTATGTATTATGTTACAAAGTCAGGCCTTTATGCCTGTAGTAGCCAAACGTACAACCTGATTTCTGCACCGTAAACACAGAGAGAGAGAGAGGCTGTTTCTACAACAATGGAAGCAGTACACCGTCACCATGGTAATGTAATAGCTGAATAAGCCGATCTAAACCCACGCAGCCAAGCCACTCAAGCTTCCGTGCCACATTTAGGACATGGCTTTATCTCTTTCTGATCTTGATGGAGGAAAAAAATAAAAATCCTTCCACTTAGTTGTACTCAAGCAAGTGTGTGCACGTCTGGCAAAGGTGGACTTACCAGTTTTGCTCGGGCTTGGCACCCGCACTTCAGTGATGGCAGAGATGATGGTGTTGTTCCCACTACGTTTGCTGACCAAGTCGATTATCCTGTCCGTGATCTCTTTAATGGGGCTGCGGTCCGAGCGATGGTCTTCAGTAGACTAGAATAAAACATTAAAAAAAGGTTAACACAACCTTTAACACAAATAACCAAACCTACATCCGTCGTGAAGGAAATTAGAGCATCTGTATGTGCTGCTAAGCATGCAGGCTGCAGTTAGAAATGCATCAATAGGGGAACGTATGGCAGACGGAGTGGTAGGTGGTGCTTACAATGCAGACGTGGATCTCATTGCTGGCCGTGAATGACGGGTCACAGATTATGGAAACAGAATGCTCCAAGGAGAAATTTCTAACCACGTTCAAGCTCCTCAGCTGCTTACAAACGGCCTCCACAGTCAATTTCTGCACACGAAAAGGAGACCAAGCAAATGTTAGCGCATATGGATCAAGACTAAAAGGGGAGAGCTAAGTTTGCATTTTGGCAAGAGGTTCAACATCCTATCTGGCTGAAATCTACCCAATTTAGATTAAAGACCACAGGCTCATATGCTTGTCACCATCTGCTGGGATACTTGTTAGGCAACTGGTGAGTGAACGCTCTGTGTGCTGACAGAGGCAGCAGTGTTCTTGTTAAACTGGAGTCAATTATTTCCTGATTTTAAACTTTCTGTTTGGTAAGATTAGATTTTTCTAAGGACCACTAAAACAGATATAAAAGAAGATGAATTATAAAAGCACATTCCTTAGACATAAATCACATTAAATACATGAATGAATCCAGGGCAGTGAGCTCTCCTTAAAACCTGATCTTTCACATGTTTCCTTTTAACTTTGGACTCCACCCTGTTGCAGTGGTAACTCACTGAGGGCATGATCTCCTTGTTCAACGTAAAGGTGATGTTGGCACAGCTATTGTCCTGGTAACATGAGCTGGGGTGACATTTGATGGGTGGCTGGGGAGGGTTGGAGTGCCAGCACTCTCCGAGCTCATGGCAGGGCTTCACAAAGCAGTGGCCCTCCCTGAGGGCCATGCAGCTCTGGCCCACTGGACATCCACCTTGACCTTTGGCAGCCAGTTCACATGGCCTGGGGCCACACCACATCTGCAAAGTAAAACATGACGATTAATCATGCCAAGTACTGCGTGGATACTTTTGTTAACACCACACAGGTATTAAAAAAAAGCATATATATACACATTTATAATATATATAAACATAATATATTAACATAACCTGCCAAGGTTAGTAAGGCATCGCACATGCAAGACACAACAAGAGTTTTTGCATTTGAGTTTGAGTTGAGTTTTCCTTCCTTTTTTTAAAAAAAGCCAGTGACACCAGTTAACCCAATTTAAATGCATTCGTTCCTTGTTCCCCATTTTGTGTGCCAAGAGATCCGCTTTGTACCACGAGTTCCCGTTTGCAGAAGTACAGATAAATCAGGCTGAGACAGACCTGGCAGCCTACGGTTTCTCTTACAATACCAGATCACTTTCACCCTGCGAGCTGCTGCAGTAAGACGCTATTGTTCAGATGGTGGTTAGATAAGCATGATAACGCCACCTCAAGCTGCTGCTGTAAATCATCATGTCCTAAATCCACTCTCACTGTGGGAGACTCTGACATGGCATCCGACACCGGTTCCTCACAGCAATGTTGTGTTTCTTTTCAAAACAAATTGCATCATCCCGACAGAATTTGACGCTTCCAAACCAACTCGACCATGAAACACACACATACAGGGTTGTCGGAGCCCAAGAGAAACTTCACCTGTGTCTTAGAACAACCATAAATGCAAGGTATGAAGCGGAAAAGAGACTTTGGCTAACGTTCACCGCCACTCGTCTTGCAATGGGTTTCAGTGAAACTGTGCACTTCAAGACCGAACAGAGCGATATAAATATTTGATTTTTGCACTGCATTCATGTTTAGTGAAGACAGGGTTTGTTCAGATGTACCTTTGTACAAAGAATTTTCCCATTGGAGCACTGGCAAGTGTTGCAGTCTTCATCCCAAGTGGTTCCGTCTTTCGCGACATGGCTCTTAACAGAGCAATGTTTTTTGGTCACTGCATCAAAGAGAACCATAGTATTAGAAATACACTCAAGACAAAGGTTTTGTCATTCCTGGATTTAAAAAGAAACAACTTTAAAACATTTCAGGTTCGTACTTTCTTGACAGTGGGGTCCTGTCCTATCTGGTGGACACAAGCAGCGGTATCCGTTTATCTCATCCACACAGGTGGAGCCCGGGGTACAGGGAGAGGACTGGCACTCATTAATATCTGTCACAGAGGAGAGGAGCGGCAAATAAATGGTTTCTTCATGGAATAAAGAGCACAGCCAGACAGAATTCAAATATTGGGTTAAGCAAATCAGCACACAAATCTAATTCTATGCCTACTTTCACTGAGATCATGTGTCATTTTAACAGTGCGCACACACACACACACAAGATAATAAGAAACAAGCAAACATGCTTTAAATCAGCCCTGGCTGGACTTTTTTGCTCCCTAGCAGCTTTCATAAAAAGGCAGCGTCATTAGCAGGTATGCAGGCTGGACTTAGTAGAACAAAGGGTTCGCAATGGGAAAGAATGTGGCCATATGAAAGCCTTTAAGAGGGAAAACAATCTGTGTAATCAGTGTCAGAGAGCATGGTTGATTAGATGCCGGCCTGCTAAGCTGGTTTACCCCAGGGACTGCAGCATGACCTGCGGAGGTGACACCAGAATGGCTCCACTTGGCAATAAACCCAGTGTGCTCATTATTACCCTACGAGACCGTCCATTATTACTGTGATGATCCTGCAGTTTGGGCATTGTGCAGCTTTCTGGCTCAAACCTTTTGGGGTCAGGGAGGAACTGGTGATGGGACTAATACTCACTGATCCGACAGTCTGGACCCGCAAAGCCAGGAGCGCACTCACAGCGGTACCAGTTATCCCCATCAACACAGGTTCCACTATTGTAGCTGCAGAGAGGATACAGAATGTGTATCTTTAGGTGCTTTAGAAACTGCTTTTTTTCCCAGCCGAACAATTTCCGCTGGAATTTTCTCACCACACACACACACACACAACATAACATTTTTTCAAAGACAATAGAGCTACCAGTTCAATTCTTTTTATTGGACGAGAGTGATAAGGGTCGGAAGTCAGCTCCAGAAGCGTTTGGTTAAATAAGAGACGCATGTGGGAGTTCCCAAAACAGGGTTAGCCGATTGCATCCCAGGAATGACAGACAAGGAAGGGCGTTTGCCCACTTCTCAGCAGAGAAAGCATGCAGGTGAGGACTGACAGGAGGTGCAGCTTGTTTGCATCTGCTGAGAATCTACAGGAAATATTTGGCTTACACTTACCATGGGTGGGGACTGCAGTCATTGGTATCTGAAAACGAGACAAAAACAAAATTAGAAGATGCAGGGAGGGAAGGGAGAAAACGTAGAGCCTTTGATTTATCCTCCCTTTGCGTAGGAGTGTTCAGAACAAATTGCACCAAAAAGCAAGTCTGAGCTTGTGTGTGCAGAGGTGTGGTAGGGCCCGAACACTGTACTACCTGGTTACTCTACGCCATTAGCGAAACAAATTTCAACTCCCAGTTCTAAAGGAGTTCCTGTTTGATCCACATATACCTATATACCCATATGCCTCTTCTCCATCACACGCAATTGCTACAAGCTGAACGTGTGTTACGGAGAATATGTGTAAAGGCCATAGATCTCATATACTTGGGGTGGAAAAAAGTGGAGGAGGGCTGTAGAACAAGCAGACATGTCACTGTTTTGACAGGAATGTAACGACAAGGGGGGAGGAAGGGCTGTGTGTTTGTGTGCTGGACTAGAAGAAAGGGGGAGAAACATCTGTCTCCACTTTCCTGAGCCCTTTTTCTCCCTCCTCCTTTGCTTTCTCATCTCATGGCAAACAGCAACCAGCAAGGAGAAAGATTTAAGAAGGAAAAAAATAGCTACAGATCAAAAGATGACGGGAGAGTCGGTTTCAATCAGATGCAGGAGTTCACCTCTGCACTCCATAGCGTGGTTTTATTATTTAATAACAATAACTGTCCATCTTTATCTATTCCACTTACTCTGAGTGCACGTGGGTCCTTCCCAGCCTTCCTTGCAGACGCAGGTGAAAGACTCTCCTTTCACCACACAGGTACCTCCATTCTCACAGGGGTTAGGGAGACAGCTGGAATTTTTGGCTGTGAAGGAGGGCGGCAGGGGGTTAACAATCAGCAAGCTTACCCAGCTCTAAACAGGACCACAAGTGCAACCACACATCTCACACATCACATTACAAATGCTGACTTAGCCTTTTTTATTCAATCCCCCCCCCCCCCCCCTACACACACACACACCAACACTTTGATGTCTGCTGTCAAAGCAATGAGGGATTTTAAGTGGATTTCTGTCAGTGCTGAGATGACATGGAGAGAACGGCAAGGGAGAGAGAAGGGAGTGAGGGGATAAAAAACACACAGATCTGACAAGTCAGTTTAATATCTCAGACGAGACAAAACTTATCTGTGTGAGCACCGAACAACAGTGCGAGCTGCGGTGACCACACGACTCACCTATGTTACAGGTGGTACCCTCCCAGCCCGGGGAACACTTGCACTGGAACGTGTCGCCTTCGTCGTGACAGGTGCCCCCGTTGTTGCATGTGGCTTCGTCACACTGACTCTCACCTGGATGGAGCATTGACAATCTTTAGAGAGTTTCTTTAACATGATTTAAAAAAAAAAAAGACAGACAGCCATGAGCACATACAATAAGCCTGCATGGACAGACCATGGGTGTGGAAAAAAAAAAAAAAAAAAAAGGGAAAAAGAGAGGCTCTTACGGGAGTGGCAGGTTTTTCCCTTCCAGCCATTTTTGCATTCACAGAAGAAGTCAGTCACCAGGTCTCGACACGTCCCTCCGTTATGACAGGGGTTGGTGCTGCAGTCATCGATGTCTGGATACATTACATGGCTGGGTGATTTATGTGCGCTACATCAAATACACGATCAAACCAGCAGTATTTCTGCCGGGACATGGATTCAACAGCATCATGAGGGAACTCACTGATCTCGCAGTGGTCTCCCTCCCAGCCGTCGCCGCAGATGCACTGGTACACGCTGACTTTGTCAATGCAGGTGCCGCCGTTGCGGCATGGGTTACTCTCACAGTCGTTGATGTCTGAGATTTCGGTAAAAAGGCAGAGCGTTAGATTTGCTACGCTGGTGGAAAACAGGCGGACATATCATGTCCCCCTGTGGGGGGAGTTGGGTCTTACTCTCATGGCAGTAGGTGCCTCTAAAGCCCTCCTGGCACTCGCAGCTGAACTGGCCTCCAGCCTGACTCCGACAGTGACCGTGAGGTCCACATACATTTGAAGAAATGTAACGCTCCCCTCCCGGTGTGCTGTTTGATGCCACAGCGACGGTGCAGCTGTCAATCACTGCAGAGAGAGGGGGGGGGGGGGGGGGGGGGGGGGGGGTGAGTCAAACATTAGCTCCAAGTCCAAGCAACAAGGACAGACTGGTATAGAAACGTTATGCAAAGAAGTGAGAAAGAGGAGAAGTGTCTTTTCACATCATAGGATTAGAAACAGTGGGGAGGGAAAAAATGACAGAGGAAACAGCAATAAGCTGTTATGCTTTCATAAGCAATTTGGATAGATTTTTTTTTTTCACTGAGCACTAAAATCCCCTCCTTTCCCACTGTCTGATCAGGTTAGGCAAACTGGGTATATTCGCTCCCCTGTAATCACTTAATTCTTGCCAAGAGCAGGGAGGAACTCAACATCTATCTGACTCTGTGGTTGGTCCTCTCACTCAATTAGACACACACTCACACACACACACACTTAGACGGAGAAAAAATCTGCACATTCACTGAGGGGGAAAAGAAGAGGTAGCCCACCAAGTCATTACCAAGAACACACACGGTGTCATCGGTCCTGTGCCAGATTTTCAGGGCATTTAGAGACAGGGAGCATCATTGGAAAAGCTTTGCTCCAGAGAGCGGGGAGAGGCAGTCGTCAAACGTGCTCACCTTGGCCAAAAAAAGTTCACTGCATGAAACTAAAATATAGGTATTTCCCTCATGGGAAAATACGGGTAAAGCGTTCAGGCAAATAGAGAAAACCGGCTCGCATTCAGACTTTTACTGCAGCTAGCTACATGGATCATCTTTCAGAGGCCCTCTGGAAGAAAAGAAAAAAAGCCAGAAAAGAAAAAAAACAAGGGCTTATTGTAAGTAGGAGGGTTACCTTTACAAGTAGTGGTGCGACAGTGGTCGGTTAGGTGGGAGCAGTTTTTGCCCTCGTAATCCTCTGGGCAAGCGCAGTAGTAGTCCGTGTCCCTGTTGAAGCAGGACGCTCCATTCTGGCACGGGTTGGGTGAGCAGTAATCAATATCCAGCTGGGGGAGAAAGGTATTGAATAGAGGGCGGTGAACCCGATAGCCGACATAGTTTCTTCAACAGAAAACAGAGCAAAACCCACAGCATCCTCCCCACAGGCCGTGCCAGGAAACAACACATGCACAGCTCTGGGAGGAAAGGGAAAAACAAGGCAGAGACATAGGAGCCGTCTTCCGAGTCTGGGCTTCAGCGCTGAGGAATGCATCCCGCTGCAGCCAGGAGCAGCTTCAACAAAGCACTCCATTTAAAAAAAAAAAAGGACTGTGGAACAACATCCATTTAACAGGGTGGGGCAGGAAAACTTTACAACAAACCAGAAGACACGGCAGACCGAGCCGAGAGGCTTTAGAGGCCCGAGCGGCAGGAGGAAGGCCGTCTGCACGGCTGCTCCATCATCCGCCTCACCTGGCAAAGATTTCCTGAGAAGCCCGCCAGGCAGAGGCAGTGGAAGCCGTTCACTTCATCCTGACAGCGGCCGCCATTCAGGCACGGGGAGCTCGCACATTCGTCGATGTCCCTCTCACAGTGCTCGCCGGCGAAGCCAGAGGGACACACGCAGCGATAGCCGTTCACCAGGTCCTGAGAGAGACACAGCCTGGGATCAACCTCATCATAACCACAGATCTGATTAACTGCTCTAGAAGAGAGGAGTCTAAACAATAACTGTCAAACCGGGGCACAAGATGAAGGGGGCTTGGGGGGGGGGGGATTATTATCACAGCTCTGCAATTATTTCAGCACATTTTCCTGGCTCTGGCTCAACACAATAATGTTTATGGTAATTCAATCTAGTGTGGTCATGAAACTTGTGTGTCCTGCCCTGAGAAACCCCTCTGAAGCCATTTCTCTCAGATTTGATTTCAGAGGAATTCCACAACAATTCCACTGCTGGGTTGGAGAGAACAGTTTACAACAGCTATTTATACAACCACTGTAAATGTCTTTGGCATAGACAAGGAGACGCAATTAAACAAACAAACAAACAAACAAGCGGGCAAACGCAGCCGTGCTGCCCGATACAGCTGGATGGGTTTTGATCAGTCACCTACCTTGCAAGTTCCTCCATTCTTGCACTGATCCTTGCAGTCGTTTATATCTGTGTGGGAAAAACAAATTTGAGGATTAATTCTGACCAGCTCAACTAAATAGTCTGTCTTTGTAAACAAGTCTGTGCTTTAAATTTCCATTGCTAGGGGCCTTTAAAAACATTGTCGGGGTCGCGAGAACGCAGTGCAAGAGTTGGATAATGTAGCTGCAAAATCAGTGCAAAACAGAGTATTGAGCAATCCTGCCTGCTGCCAAGTGAAACTAAAGCTGGGATTGTTTGGAGCCACCCCTAATCACCAGAGTCTCGGCCACACACAGGTCTAATAATCACACAGCAGACACATTTACACTGCAGGGAAAGACTGCACAAGAACAACTGGTTTGCTTTATGCCTTCATGTCGCAGCTTTCCTTTGGCATGAACTGAGCGAATGGAAATAAATGAATAAAGCAGGGGGCCGAACATGTGTCCTACACCACAGCTGCAGCTTTCAACTCACTGATGTCACAGTTCTGCCCCGTCCAACCAGGGAGGCACTCGCAGAAGTATCCACCAATCAGGTTGCGGCATGAGTTGGCATTAACACAGGGCTTGCTATCACATTCATTGGCATCTAGATGAGGGACAGGGGGGGGGTTAGTGGAATGTACACGTACAATTCACAGGCATGGAGTGGTGGAAAAGCTGGCTATCCCACCTATTAGACATGTCTTCCCCGTCCACTGTGAAGGACACTGACACTTGAAGCCATTAACCAGATCATGGCAGGACCCTCCATGATTACAGGGATTTGAAGAGCAGTCATCCACATCTGTGCGAGAGAGCAGAACTCATGTTAATTGAAATGGGGGCATCTACCAGGGTCTTTGCATCAAAGGAGTGCAGGATCAGTGCAATCTCACTGATGGTGCAGGACGGTCCGCTCCAGCCTGGCACACACTGACACTCGTAGCCCTGACTGGTTTCCGAACAGCCTCCTCCATTAGAACACGGATTGGAGAGACATGCGTGTTCCGCTAAAACGAAAGAGACAAAAATCCCATGTCGTGACAATTTATTACATATACTCGGTCATAAAAAAACAGCAAAAAAAATAAAATAAAGAAAAGATATCTTGGGGCATTTGTATGTGTGAACAGGTCCCACCACCGGTCTCGGCTGTGGATGACCTCACTCTGGGCTTTTTCCACTTTGTTACCACAAAACATCCAGGGCTCGACTCCTTTCCTCACCTGGTAACATAACCCTGTCCTCTGTTGCTCCGAAAGCCCATTAAAAAAAAAAAGTACCCTCTATCTCCTTCTCATTAACCACCCAGACAGACCAAGCCATCAGGAAATCATCTTTCATGGCATGTTGACTTGACCAACGCACCGTGACTTCCCTCCGACTCCCAGCCGTTCTTTTTTTGAGAGGCGGTACATGATGAGAGAGTGGCGGGAGAGCCGGCACTTTCTACTCTGCAGATGAGTTCAGGATGAGTGGGTCCCAAATGAATTGCAAATGAATGATTCACTCAAGAACCACCAGGCAGTTGAAGGTGACGGGTGGATGCCCCAGCGGGGCGGGGGGGGGGGGGGGGGGGACGCCCGGCTGCACCCCGGGGGCCCAGAGTCTTACAATGGCCTGGCGTTTGCCAAGCTTAGAAGACCTCTTGTTACAGAGGGCGCAGTTTCCAGACGCCTCTGCAGTTAAGCTGTCAGCAACTTATGCAGCTCAGATTTAATGAGGAAAAAAAAAAAAGAAGACATGATCTCTATGGTGAGTGTTCGCCACAGTCGACCTCACCACACCCATCTGCCCAGAGGAGCAAAGGGATGACCGGCCGCGGGAGATCAAACCGCTGAATTACCTGACTTGGGGGGGCCACTTCATCTCAAGTGGAAACAGATTATTGCGAGTTATCACCTCCTCTGATTACAAACTCAGCGCACCTCTGACCTTTTGCCTGCGAGCTCAGTGAGCCCAGAACTTTCCCACTAATTGTACTGCAAACATGGTTTTAAAAGCCCTTGAGATCAAATCTTCCTTTGACTATAGATAGATTTGCTCTGGAAATTAAAGGATGAGATTACAGGGATTCCTTGGGCCAGCCATACCCCCCCCCCCCCCCAAAAAAAAATAAAAGATCTAGCCACAACAAAGCTTTCATAACTGCTGCAATCTAAACAGAAAGTAAATAAGTGTTGTTTACATCCTTAGGCTCACCTCTCTCACAGTTTGCTCCAGAGTAACCCTCAGCACAGGTACACTGATACTTGTCTGGTCCCGTGTTGATGCATGTCCCTCCATTCAGGCATGGCTGGTGTGTGCCACAGTAGTTCAGATCTGGGGGGGGGGAAAGGTGACAGGAAACTGGTGTTTCACACAGTTTTTGAGATGTCTTGACACATCAAGGGTCATTCCAACAGGAACTGGGACATTAGGGAGGTAAAATGAACCTTTGTCACACAGGTGGCCGCCCCAGTTGGTGTCGCACAGGCACTGCCACGGCTCCCCACAGGTCCCATGCACGCAGCCGGGGTGGGGGATGCACTTGTCACAGTACTGGCCCTGCCAGCCATACAGACACCTGCAACACACACACACACACACAAAGCCATCAGTAAAACATGAAATACAAGTGCAGCACGAACACACGCACAACGTTCAAGCAAATTCTCAACAATCGCAGCAAGCCAGATAATCCCTGTGGTATCTGAACATGTTAATATCCTAATCTTCCACTTATTTCAGATTCCTTCACAAGCAAAGAAGGGGTAATCTGAGCCTAATGAGCTAAATATTGGCATGTGCAGCACAGAGCTGCAACAACTAAAACAAAGAGGCAGTATTCTTGTTCTCACAAGTGGGCTGGATGTTGAAAGCCCACATTAATTTTAAGCAGCGGCGTGTTTATGCAACAGCTTTTTAACAATACTCGCGCACAAGCAAAAACAGGGGGATTTAGCATTTTAACAAACAACAAACATAACAAAACTCTAAATTACAGCTCCAATGGGACCTTTAGCACAGCTAACATTAGCATGTGGCTGGACGCTCCCTTTAACGACATTCTGCCTGTGGCTTGTCGGTGGCGACATTCTTGCAGAGAGGAGTGTTCAGCCCTCCTCGCAGCTATTACGCCGCTGCTCGCCCTGGTTCCCATGAGTCAGTAGTCAAGCTTGTGCCCCAAGGCAGAGGAGGAGAGAGCAGCTTGCTGACCACTGAAATGTCCAGGTCCATAATTACACTGATAGTGCTGCCCCTTCTCTTGCTCAGCTCCGTAATTTAGACAGGAATCCGCTCTGACTGATAAGCCTGCTCCTCAGAGGTGGCGAAGTGGTGGTAGGGTTGCTGCTGTGGAGCCCAGCGACAGGAAACACAGCGTCCCTCTGGGGGGGGGGGGGGGGGGGGGGGGGGGGGTTGCCCGAAGAGGGGGGGGGGGAGAAAAAAAAAAGGGGGGGCCGGGGGGGGGGGGGGGGGGGGCAGCATGCTGATTAGCCTCAAGAAACGGACGGACTGTAAAAATAAACGTGGTGCTTAAGTAAACCCAAGTTTGTGATTAAAGAGGCCGTTTTTAAAAGTGCTCTAATCCCCTCCATGAGAAGCGGAGCAGCAATCACCAGTGGGATCCTAAAATCGTTTTCAGCAAACGCACAGCTGAAGCACCGAGAAATGGGACATTAAGTTTATGCTTTTTCAAACGGTTTCCCTAGGGCCCGCTTTCACATCTTTAATCTTTCTATTAACGACATTAAAATTCAAAAAGCGGTGGAGCATCATTAGCTGCCCTTCCCAGAAAATAGTGTTGCTGGGCATCACGGTTGTTTAACGCTGCAACAACCCATTGGTGGGAAAATGCTCAACAACTACAAGAGTACAAAAGATTATTTGGAGAGCCTGTTAAATAAGAGCTAAAGCCAGAGCTTTAAACATAGCCACACCTGCACAGAGACTAACCCAAGTCAATTTCTTGTTCTGCCAGTGGCCACACAAGCTCTTACATGAAATCTGATCAAGTCAAAAAGCTTGGGAAAAACAACAAAGTTACAGCACAAAATGAAAAAAAAAATCATCCCTTTGTTTGATTCATGGCCAAATCAGACAACTAAAAAAGCAACCAATGCTTGGGCTGTGGGAAGAGTTAGCGCTGGGGCCTCCTCCGGTCCAGGAAGAGATTCAGCTCTTAGGGCACACAATGCCCCAGCACTGATATCCATCTGTGGCTGGCTTTTCCTCTGGCTGTGTGCACAAACAGCATTAGGAAGCCATTAGCTACATAAACAATACACTCTAAGGCTCATCCGAACGCGGCATGTGATCTGGCCGATAACGCTTGCCTCATTAGAGGGCTGGTAGCGTTTTCCGCATCGGATTGCGGCAGTTGAGCCTTGAGTGACAGCCCTGGTCAAAAACCACTACAAGAGATTTACAAGCAGCTCAGAGCACATCTTGGGCTGAGGCCCTAGTACTGATAAGTGTTTGGGCCAAAAACCACAAGCAGGGGAATAGATCAATGGAACGACAGGACTGATGCTTTGACACGATCATTACAGATCAGAAAAATTCACACCACGGGCTTCTGGCCACTATCTGTCAAGTAACCTCCAACCAACTACATCTGCATAACTCCAGCTCTGACCACTTACTTGCATTCACCGGGCTCCTTGCATGATCCATGTTCAGTGCTGCAGCCCTGTCGACATATAGCTGGAAAGAGAAAGAACAGCGGTTTTACCACAGGCCGAGCAGATTTCTTGACTTCAGTGCTAAACGGATGCAAAAAATAAAGATATAAATGAATAAAAACCCAGCCACAGTGCAGAGACAAAGGGTCATTCAATGCACATCGTGAAACAGACAGTGCATCAGCATGAATCACAGATTACAGTCATACTGGGGACTCTGAGAAGATTCCTTCATAGTCATAAAAGCTCATCCATCCGACTCAAGCTGCCGTCTCCATCAGTATTTCCAAAAGGGATGTCTGAGCACATGCTGCCACCTCAGCAGGGCTTACCCGTGTTGCAGTCAGGTCCAGACCAGCCTTCCAGACAGGTTTTGTTGCCATTGTAGTCGCATGTGTAATGCCCAAAAAACTCATTGCGTGGCCGACAAAACTTGTTACAGCCAAAGCCGTAGTAGTGCTCATCACAGCTGACGCGGATTTGATACTCAAACTGGGCAATGGGGCCGTTGTGAGTTAGCTTCTGCCAGTTGGGGCTGGGGTTGATCATGCCAGAGTGAGAGGCTTTCGCTATCAGCTTCCCATCTGCACCTAAAAAAAAAAACATAGATTGAGACATGTTACAGTGACAAATGTGCTCTCGTACTGAATTCAATCCTGCTTTTCCCCTCCTCTACTCTTGAAACTATGTCAGTGTTCCAAAAGTTTCAGACACTAGGGGAGTGTAACATCCGACATCAGGACTTTGGGTGTTGCAATGTCCTTGGTCATAAATTGGGAACCCAAAAATGCCCCAAAAATTCTGACACAAATTGCAGAAGATCTCGGAGATAGCAGATTATATGTAATTAAGGCAACTATGTGTACTGAAGAGGAGGAAAAGTACAAGGAGGAAATGCAGAAAAAAGAAAAAGGATGCCTGTAATGAGCACTTTTAACTGCTTTTTTTCTCACGCTCCCTTGTCCAACTTTCTGATTCTGAGCTTTACAGCCTGAGGATAATGCTGGTCTGCGATGCTGCTCTCTGCATCTGCTCAGGCGAGGAAAGAACCGCAGTCGCCATAAATTACAGTGTGATGCCGCAGTCACTGCTGGGAGGCCCGCCAGTGTGCCATCAGCACTTTCCTCCTGCCATTTTCAAATGCATTTTTGTTAACAGCAGTGAAAATGGTATTGAAGTCAACACTTTCACACACTAAGAAGGATCTATCTGCACTTTCAGATCCGGAGCAAAGACACAGCCGATGTTGTGATTTTAAAAACACAAATTTAGAGAACCCAGAACCAGACTTATTTTCTTGTCAAACACAAAGAGGTCACAGCTCTGTCAAATGAGCAGGGACCGGAGCCAAGGGCTGTAATGGGCCTCACACACACACACACACACACACACACAGAGCTAACACACTCAAACTGAGCAAACACGCTCAGCCTGATCTCCAGACGTGACGCCGTCTACTTAGCCCCGCACATAAGCACCGCTTATTCGCTCGTACATGCAGCACTCGCTACTCAATGTCTAAATCTTCCACCTGGGAGAGAATGAAAAATATGTCAGTCATTATTTACCAGGGCTCACACGAGCAGAGGTGACTGACCGCCAGGCAGATCACTCCTCCGTGTAGTATGATGCAATGCAATGCTGAGGGGGATGGTTCTGTCGTTTATTTACTGCGCACAGGCGTGCATGAGTGGGGGGGGGGGCAGGTCGTGGTACCGCTCTGAAATCGCGGCACCCAGTAAGATTTCGCAGCAGGCTGAAATCCAGAGAGTAGCCGTGTGGCATTTCTCTACCGACTGCTGGCCTGCGGTGTCAAGAGTAGCGGGCCCTTGCTACCTGCTGCCTGGCCTACAGCTACACACATAAATCAACAAAACTTTGTTCCGAGAAGTTGATTCTCATGCATGATATATATAAATCCATCTTAAATCAAATCTGAAACTTAGAAAGCTTACTCTTCTCTCAACAATTTTTAGTGGCATTGATTTGAAAATGCCTTTACTTACGAATTAATGTAGAGCTAAGAGTTTATTTTGGTTAAGAATCTGTACAAATCTCTGTTAGGATAGTCTCAGCGCACAGAGAGCAGAGCTGTGACCTAACCAGGAGGAGCTCAGAGAGATTTAACCACCACCGAGTGTACATTCAAGGGGCTTTTCACACCAGCGTCCTAATAGTTCTCCGGGGAGCGGCAAATACAGCAGAAAAGACCGAAACTTTGCTGAGCTCTAACAGACATAAACAAGCCTGGGAGCAGGCCCTGCCCTAATCTGGGATCACCGACCTCACGACCAGCCAGCCACAATGAAGATTTCAGATTCAGCACGATGTTATCGTGGTGATATAGGATTCCACGCTCATAGGGGAGCAAGAGGAAGAACAACAGCCAAAAAAAACAGAACGCAACCCTAGCCTTTGAATAGCACACTGAACGCCCTCCACTGCAAACGCTCGGAGCTCACCTGTGCCGGAGGGAAGTTAAACCAACAAGACTAAAGCTTGCGGGCCTCGACCCCCCCCCCCGCCCGCCCGAGCAGCAACTACGGGCTTCAGGCTCTGGATGAACTCTGTGTTTCACGCCTCAGTGACAGTGAGACATTGCGACCTCGACCCGAGCTGGCAGCACCTGCCATCAGTCATCGGTCAAATAAAAACATTTTTATAGGCTTGTGGGGGCAGAGAGCCTCTACCTCATCTCTGCCTCTTCCCCCTCGCCTCTACAGAAGCGCCTCTTCCCTTACAGGCACCTGTCAGCGCACTTTAAACACACACACGTGCGTCCTGTGGACCTTGTGGAGGAGAGTGGGAAAGCGCTCAGGAATAAACTTCCTTTATTGGCCTTTGGCATAGCTTGTCATGAGCTGCCTCAAGGAAGTGGAGAAGGACGGCACAGAGAACAGAGGGCGAGATGGAGATGCCAGACAGCAGAAATACTCACCACTGGTCTCATTGTTGAAGTCCCAGGCCTCCACTATCAGAGTGTAGGATCTCTGCGTGAGATAAGACAGATAAAAGGGGCATTAGCGAGGGAGAGTATCATGTCAGGGTCACTGTATCATAAAACAAGATGCTATCACTCAAATATCCCGATAACAATCTTATGTTTTAGGACCTGCATGACCTAACCAGAGAGAGGTTCTCTCCTAACTAACGTGGAACAAATGAGCTGCTTTTCTAACATCAGTCTGCTCTGCTTTCCCCTTTAACAAAGTGTAACATTTTCGGTAGTTAAGGTCTCAGAAATGAAAAGTTTCCCATGACCTCACCCGTCCTGCCAGTGATGTTTCATCTCCCCCTCGGCTTGCTTACGACAAAGCCTCGAACAGAATCTGGAGTGAACTTATAACAATGGCTCAGTTGATCTGATTAAAAGAGGATAAGCCTGCGGTGGTGCAAAGGTCCACCAACAATTGGCAGACACATGCCTGGTGGTCTGGTATAGCTGGACACCCACCCAGCAGGTGGCTGTCTGCTGCACCAAAAAGCAGCACAGAGTGTTTTTAGTCAGGACAGGAATGAGTTGAGATGCAAGCTGAAGAGGGTGCATGACCCTGCAAGGCCCAGCGTATGTCTTCACATTAGCCACTGTGATGCTGCCATCCGGAGATGGTTTTTCCACTTGTTTATAAAATGTGTCAAGAGAGGTGAGTGAATAATTTCCAGTGTTCTGTAAGAGCTCACTGTTAGTCCCGTCTGGAGTGTGTGTGGGGGTTTCAACTTCTGACAGAGTGCTACAAATGCTGACAACAGTCTTGGCAGAAGTCTTTTAGGACACTGCTGAAGGCAAGAAAACAAAGAAGTGCATGTGATGGACGGCAGGGAATAAAAAGCTAAAAAAAAAAAAAAAAGCCCCAAAAAAAGGGAAAGGGGAGAAGGAGAGAGGCTGAAAGGAGCGCTACACAACGAGCAGCCCATCTAGGTTTCAGCACTCCTGAAAACGCTTTGTCTGATTCAGGGTCGGTAGCGCTCACACCAGTATCAGCTTACACGCTCACCCTGCCCGGTCTGCAGTCGGGGGGGAACCAACGCGTCGGCAGGATCGCACAGAAAAAAAAAGGCATGGAAACAGAGAATGGAAAGAAACATGCCTCCAACGACCGCTACATGCCGCCCGGCATAAGCACGCAGCTCCTGCGTGGAGGCATTTTAGAAATTTGGCAGTGGTGCTGGGACCCTCCTTTGCTGCAGTGACTTCACGGTAAACAAACGTGCTCAAAGGAAAACCCCTGCTCCCTCTCCACACAAAGGAAGAAAGAAAGGGCCATGACTCACTCCTAAGCCGCCCCTCCCTCCCGTTTCACAGCTTCACCTTGTTTTCTCAGGCATCCAGCTTTCCATCTTTCCTGGAGACATTTGTCACATCTCCTGCCAGCATTCTACTGCAATCAGGGCAGCCATTATTCGAAAGGCAGCGCTCATCATCAGCAACAGACCACACAGAGCATTCTGGGACGCAACTGGTTGAAATGGCTCGACACAAAATCCCAGCTAGTGAGTCAGTGGTAACGTGACACCCAATCATCTACTACCTCACCCCAGCCGACAGAAAAAAGAACTCATCCAGCAAAAAAACCCCGTTGGCTTTCCTATGGGCATCCAGTATCGTGTTGGAGCCGAGTCGCTCACCTCATGCTTCACGCTTGACACGACTTGAAGAGGGCCAGCCAAAACAACAGCGCTTCCAAAATACAGCTTGAGCCGTTAAACCTCCACCATTCAGGGGCGACCGATTGAAATGGCTCTGTGTGACACCAGTGAAGTCACGAGCAGTGACCGGACCTGATGCATGCAAACATCAGAGTTCTATTAGTATGGCAGTATCTCAAATGAAGTCATGATTGCAAAGTTCAACTCTCATGTTGGTGTGACAGTCACGATCAAGAGGGGGGGAAAAAAGCTTTGGGTAGCTTGCCAATGTTGGTGATCTGTGACATCCCACATTTTGTTTTGCAAAAAAAAATAAAAGATTGCAACCTGAGGAAGGAAAAGGAAAGAAAAAAAAAAAGCGAGGTTCACCTGCCGCGCAATGAAATTTCACACCGTGTCAAAAAGTGATGGGAAATCCCACTTGTAGTTAATTATCAGTAAAAGGGCTGCCGGTTAATTCCTTCCTGCGGCACCGTTCACCGTGTTCAGACGGCGCCTCCAGGTCTTTATGCTTTACAAAGGTACCTGTACAGGAGCACAAAAAAAACCCAAATGTCTTTCCATGACTTAAGACTCTCCCCGGCACAAAGGCAGCTTCTGCCCTGCAATCCTTACTCATCGTTTATCAGTGGTACATTCAAAAAGATCAAAGACCGAGCCCATAAACTGACACCGCAGCAGCCGCAGGTAGAAATAGCCAAACTCTGTCCTTGTTCAAAACTGCTGAGGGATTCTCAGCAAGTGCAATGCCTGAACGGCATAACCTCACCCTTTTTGGGACCCTCATTTTTTTAAGGATGAAAAAAAACAGTAAAAAAAAAGAAAAGCTGTGCCTGCAGAGGGTGAGCTACTGCCCGGCTCCTCATTCACCAACACTCCATAACTCCTTGCCTCTTATCAACTTGGAACCGTCTGCCACTGCCAGGTTCACTTTTCCCAGGCTCCCAGCTGACTCACAACTTCGCTTTGAACTACAGAGGACACACTCGCTTTCTCCGTCTCTTTCCTTTTTCACTTACACACACACAAACACTCACATATACTCCTGTGTAGCTAGTGTGGCCATATGTCTCCTTATCTTTCATAGCCAAGCAGACACTGTTCAACAGACGAGCAACATAACCGATAAAGATCCTTCCAGTTAAATCACATTTACTTGCCAAAGAACACTCCTGAATCCTCCTAGTAGGGGAATTTTCCTAACATACACTCTCTGTCCTTCACTGACAAGTGACCCATCTGATATAGCAGGGAATATAACTAAATAAAAAAAGGGGGGAGCTTTGTCTTGTGGAATAACAGTCAGAAGCCAAAGGTTGACATAAAGGCGAGGCGCAGCAGATTAGACTGGTCTCGGCCTTCACTCTGCACAGAGGAAATGTAAACAGTGCGGTCAAAGATATGTTGACCCTCTGTATCAGTTTTCCAAAGCCAGTCACTTCGATACCATCAACCTGCAGTCTGACCAATGACTCGGACCGCTAAGTATCACACCCCATTTGCAGTGAAGCCCAGACCGTCAGGAAAAAGCAAACTCTCACTATCACCGTCAAAGCAACAAAAGCAGGAATCTTTCCCCAACAGATTACCATCTCAGCAAAACATTGTTGTACAATCAACAGCTTATCAAATATCCTGTCAAGGTACATTAGCCGGGGATACACCAGAACCTCACCCCGACTAAAGAATCTCACATTCTGCCAACTAAAACAAAACACTGAAAACTGATTTCTAGCAGAGCAAACAAATCAAAACACGCATGCGAACGCAGAAGGGAAAGTCACACTGAGCGCTTAGCTAAACAATAAGCAATCTGACTAATTATTAGGGGGAAAACCAGAACACACGGGTTACCCTAATTAAATGGATTCTGAACGCACACCGTGGACCTACAGGTCAGATCAGGAGCCATTATGTAACGTCATCCCAGCACCCCACAGAACGGGAGTGCAGGGTGAGCTGGGGAGGAGGGGAAAGCAGAGAACATTTCTGTTCTCTCTTTCACTTGAGTAATTTGCACTTAACTGCCACATCAGAGCTGACTATATAAAACAAACATGTCATTACTCCCAGCGCAGCAGCAGCACTTATCCTCAAGGCTGAGCCGACTATTGTTCTGGGACACACCTGATTCGAGTTCCCAGACTACTTTGACAAGTCAAAAAAACAAAAAAAAACAAGTCAATCATGCGGATAGGAACGCATCCCAGGTCTGAGAGAGGCAACGGCTTTGTGCTTAAAGAGGAGGGTGGAGGATGATTGTGCCGTTTAATTCGGACACACGCGGGTCTGACAATTTAGGGCGGGAAAATCAGAGAAACCCCAGATGAAAGGACATAAAGTGCTGAGTAAAGACGAATGGAGCTGGGAAGCTACGCTCTGACAGTGCAAGAACTAGCACAGCTGGATGGGTCCCCTTTACTTTTTCAGGTGGTAATAGTCACAGGCCAGGTCACAGTTCGCCTGAGAGCCAGCTTCATCACTGCTGAGTCTGTGACAACTGCTTCCTGTGGCCTGCCCTGCACTGGCATTACAGCTGCACGGCATCCATTATGCTCTGTAATCCTCACTGTAGTCACCCAGGGCACACCATTGTCCCCGCTTGATACGCTGTGAGGGCCAGTGGAGCTGGGCTCCTCTTTGCAACAAAAAAAAAAAACACCTAAGCAGACAATATGGTTCCACACAAGGCTCTACAACACCGGCCTGCTCGTGTTAAAGATGTCCAGCCGACATCATGCACTTCAGCTGGACGCCTGGCTCTTGCCCTACCTGATCCGAGCACATGTGTGTAGCCTCATTAAGTGCAGCAGTTACCGTGGGTGGCAAGGTTAAAGCGATGAAATGCCTGGGGTCCAACAGAGCGTGACTTAAACAAAGCCCTTGGCCTGGACAAGAGGCCAACTTCATGCAGCTCACAAGAGAGGATGAAGGGAGAGGGAGGGGGAGGGCTTCGTGAACTCTGAGTACCCAACAACCCAATAGCACCACACTGCCATCTGTCCACAACAGCCAATCAACTGATGAAAAGGACAAAGAGTGATATCATACCTAACCTGACAATTGTTAATGTGCACTGAAGTAAAGCACTTGAAGTGAAGGAAGAGAGAATCGGGCCTTTTACCCCAATTCAAATCCTTTGGCGGCTACCTGAAGCATCTAATTGGAACGTTTTTATATTTCCATTAATCTGGAGTTCTTAACATAACCAAGAGCCTTCACTGATTTAAAGAAATGTAAGCTGGGATATAAGAAGCCACCAAAGTCCTCGTGATTGGCAGAACGCGCCCAACGAACAAATGGGACCGATTTTCAACCAGCGTCATTAAACTGGTTTGGGTCCGTGCCCACTTGGTATTGGCTTAAACATAAACTGGAGCTTTTGTTGCTAAATAGTGAAAAAAACAACACGTGAAGGGCCAGTAGCTCAGTGGAATGCCAGAAAAAATAAAAACATCACGTGAATTTGCATGCTTGTCTATTGAGAACATAGCTTTACAGGGCAGATCCTGTTCGACCACAAATTAAATGATCTGTTCTGCCTCCCAGGTAACATCCACAAAAAAAATTAACCTCTGATGGGAAAAGGGGAAAAAAGCCTCAAATTACATTCACATTTTTTTCACTTGTCTGGGCCATCAGCGTGGACAATGCTCAATATCACAACAAGAACTTCCACTGAGATCAAAGTAAAAATAGCCTTGATGTAATTGGACACACACATACCAGCGGAGTGTGCTTTCAGCTATCAGGAATGGAGGAGTTTGTGGGCCAAGCTGTGGGGCCAGTCAGTCTGTGCAGTCATTTTTTTTTCTCTCTCCTCACAACACTGAAATGTGCTCCAGCATGGCAAATCATCTCTCTCACACGGAGTTCCAACACTCCCACAGGCCTGCCAGGCCCATTTATTTACCCTAGGAAGAAGAGCTGACACTTAAAGAAACCCAAAGATTTGGTTTTCACTCAGGGGTTGCTGCACTGTGCAACACCAGATGCCACAGAAAAAGAGAGGGACTGAAAAAGAGAAGAAAAAAAATCAGCTCACCCAACTTTTCTTCTGTTGGATGGAGCAAAGAAAGAAAAACAATGTTCAAGCAAGACGTTTGCACTCAGCTCATTTTACACAGAGATGTAAATGGATTTCTTGTAATATTTGACCATTAAAGCAAAGTGAGGGGTGTCTGATGGTTCAAATTAACTTGCAACTATACTAGTGGCACCAGCTTTTGATCTTTCACTCATCCCCAAACCACACTCTGGCAACTCAATCCTCACCACTGGAGAAGCAGTTTAACACCCTAAAGCTGCCCTGATGGACAAGTCAAGTCCAGATGAGGGAAAAATGCCTGCACCTGGTAAAATACAGAATAAGGCAAGACAAAAACTTGTCTTTTGTTTTGCTTTCTTTTACCCTTTCCTTCAAGGGGAGGTAAACCTGATTGACGGGCAGTAATTACACATAATTACCAAGCAAACAGACTTTTTTTTGTTCCCTTTACATTCCCCTTATTTATTTATTTTTTTGGGAGATGCCCGTTGTGGCAGTTTTTTTTTAATCGTTTGTTTGTTTTTGTTTTTAAGAGTCTCCACTCACCGGCCAGGCAAAACTGAAGGGCAAAACTATCCTGGATTTGTCATTCCTGACAGAGCTCCTGAAAGAAAACGTATTCCCTCCGAGAACAGGCGTAGATCCCACTCCGAAGCTGCAGGGCCCCGCAGCAGAGACCCGGGTCTGGTATTCCTTCAGGCAAACTTTAAAAAACGTATCGCACTCGTCCCGTGCGCACTTTCTATCCGCCGCGTTCCGCGCGCCGTCGCAGCACGCGCCGCTCTGCAGCTCTCCGTTCGCGTTGTGCATCGACACGACCTGCAACTCGAACTGTCCCGACCCCTCCGACACCTGTTGGGAGACAGAGCAGCGCACTTTAAGTGGGAAAACTTTGAACTTGGACTGGACGCGCGCACGGGCCAGCGTCCGGGGCACGGTTACAGGTTGCGTTAGCATAGCCGTGCACACACACACACTCACACACTCACACACAAACACACTCACATACACACGCGGAGAAAACACGGGGACGCAGCGCATCCCCGCGCGGCTGAACCGCGTGACCTTTGCGGGCCGTTCTGCGTCCGGGCGCGCGCTCGCACGTACCTTCACCAGGACGCAGAGCAGGAGGGCGGCCGCCACCGAGCCCCGTCTCAGAATCATGCCGAACGACTGCTGTCGCCTCTCGCTTGGACTAGTTGTCTGGCCGACACACGGCACCAGAGCCGGCCTCTGGTTTAAACATGCACGGGGGGTGGGGGGGTGGTGGGGGAAAACTGGTCGCTCTGGTCAGCGGAGCTCGGGTTCCAGGTTCATAGAAAAGAGCTCCCTGCTGGATCCAGTCCCTCAACCCCCGAGAGCGTCTGGCCCCGCTTGGTTATCCGACAGTCTCCGCTCGTTGCTCGCGCAGGTTTCACACGGTAGCCATGCGGCGGCCGAGCCCACTGCTGACTGACTGCGGGTCCGAGCAGGAGCTGGCCTACACGGGCTGAGCGCAGAGGGAGTGTCCGCGGGGCCCCGGGCCTCCATATTCATGAGCGCAGCGCCCTGGGCCCGCCTCCCCCCCCCCCCCCCCCCCCCCCCACGCCCCCCCTCCCGCCCTCAGCAGCGCAACAGCCGCCCGCTCCAGATTGGTTTAAAACGACTTTACGGCGGGGGCTGCGGTGGAAAATAAAAGTGGGAATATTCTATGACCTGGAGCCATATTGATGCACATAACTCCTCACGACCGCAAATCTAAACAAGAAAAAAAAAAAAAGAATCATACTTCGGGCCATGCCTCAATTGATGTCCCACCCCTCTTTTAAGAGATCGTGCCTTTCTACATTTTACATTATTGCATACTACCCTCACCGCAATTTTTCCTGTAATTTTGCCTCATAAAGATTTATGTCAGCTTTTTAAAGGTGCATAGACCTAGTTAAGTTGGGGTTTACTCTCCAAGCTTTGTGCCATTAAGTCGCACAGTAAATCATCTGGACTGCAAAAAGATCTTGCATCAAGGCCAGAGCCAAGGGCATACTCCAAATGTGGGCTATCTTAGTAAAGCCTTGGAGAGCTTGCAATTCCATTGTAGAAAAATACCCAGCATGCTTGCCTGTTATTTTTTCAAGAAAAAAAAGAAGATATTTATTCTCTGAAGTCAGTGGAAAAAATGTAAAGCTACTGAGAACTGTTGAGAAGGTCCGCAGACGTGCCGCGGCGTTGACAGACCTGCATGTTTTATGGCCGCCTGAAAAATTTGATGCATTTTAAATCACTTGCTAACTTGTAGCTAATGGCCAAACATATTGCCCTGCTTGGTGTTTGACTTAGATCCCTGCTGACCGCATTCACAGCTTCCATATACAGTGTATGTTTAAGTGGTCACAGAAGTACGGATTTTGGTGTCAAAACATAATTGTGGCCAGGTGTATCTCTGAAGGTAATCTATGAGCAAGATCAGTAACTTGGACACACACGCACCCATACATTCTTTCGAGGGACGAGAACCCCCTCTGCCCCTGTCGTTAGTGATTTGTGCAAACCAATTACGCAGGTCACTCAGAGGGTCACAATCAGGGAAACACGGTTGGAAACTGTGGGGCTACATTGTGAGGGAGCAAATCAATCAGTTACAATGCAATGCCTCAATATCACACTTTTTTAGCAGTTTATGAGGCTGTCACATGTCTTAGATATATGTGCTTGCATCTGATAAGCAAATAGGCCACAATTTTTCTTTGGTTTTAGTTGACTGTTTTCACTGCAACAGGAAAGCTTAACAGTTTATCTTATCTCCGGGACCATCACTGACGCAGAGATAAGCATGGTCCCCCTCAGCGTTTATTTTCCTTGTTACAGAGCCACCCTATGAAAAAAAAAAAGAAAGAATGCATTTTAAAGAGGGAAAACATCCGAGAGTTTTTCTCATTTCCTCGCCATTTTGTTTTGCTCGATATTTAAATGTCCCATTTCCGGCGGTCGAACTTCAAGATGAAAGATGAAACTTCCTTCCCACCCGTCTGAGTAACTGAGCTGATAGACATCTCAGGTTACAGGCCTCATTGAAATTCAGTCCCTGCGTAATTAGGGTTAATTGGGGAAGTTTTAACCCTCGGGAGTTTTTTTTCCCCACTTTTTCCTTAATGGCACAGCAAAGGCTAAAGTGGAATCTAGTACTGATTTAGAATAGGGAGGGGGGAGTCCTGTCTTATTGCTTACTGGACCTGCCCAGTTTTGACGCTTATGTTGAGACGCTGACTACACAAGCATTTTTCTTTTTTTGAGAAAAATTCTGCCATGCAGCAAACTTTTGCCAAAATTTTGGCCAAGTTGTCTGAAAAAAAAGATTTAAAAATTTTTTTGGGGTCTTTCCCTTCAGTGCTTCTCCTCTAATATGTCATATTACATAGCATGAAAGCAGCACGTCCTCTGTTCCCTGTAAGTATGGTGTGTCTTCGTCATATAGACCAGACATGGTTTCTCCTCTGAGACTGTGGTGCTAATCTCCAGCAGCCTTAATGTGATTATGGTAATGATCACACAAATGACCCCTGGGCTTTGGGGGGGATCCGTGGTTCATACATCCCCACACATAGGCTGCACAGGCGCTCTGACTCCAGAAGAGACCACCAGAATCAGCCAGTCCCGGTGGACCTGTCCTATTCTTATATTGTTGCTGAGCTTGGAAGATACAAGTGAATGAACAAATAAATTCCAGCCAGTAACAAAAGAGCCGAACGGCCATGAGAGAGATGGATATCTTTTGTTGTCTGGCAATCAATGCCCTATTCCAATCCAATTACCTCAGCCTTTTGCAATCCCTCCCATTGCTGTGCATGGCATTGAAGTCTGCCGGAATTCAGGCTCCCAAGAAAAATGTGGTGGATTTGGTGCTTAGAGAGTACTCCCTCCCACCCTATGTTCAGTAAAATCGAAGACACAAGTGGTTTTTAGCAACCACTATCTTTTAAAATCCCCTATAATTTATTCCAATGTCATTATTGTCAAGGTGACATTTCCTCTTTATTGCATTGGAAAAAATTACGTGGCAGAATTGCTTCAACAAGGATTTCTTTTGTGAACAGTCAACAGGGAACACACAAGAAAGCACCTTGTGACATAGTTTACACTCCATTAGAATGAGAAGGAATGACATATACATTCAGTGCTCTTCAAAAAACAACCAATGTATTAGATGTCAAAGCTGCATGTCTGTGTTCCTCTGTGCTTCTGGTGGAGGTCCACTGATCGTTAAAAGGGTTGAAAAGAGTAAAGCAAAACAATATATATGATACTGATTAAATCTGACTAAATAAATCCTCCATGGTCATGTTTTTAAGTAGGTTAAAATATCTTGATTTGCTTATCTTCATAGGTTTAAGAATATCAGACCATTTTTATTTTCAACCCTGAACATCTTAGAAACAATGCAAACACCAATATTAACCACACACTTTATAAAATAATGAAAATAATATAATCCATACAGGATTGAATTTGGTTTGCTGTGAACACGGTCCCTGAATCTGCTGTGTTATAACCATTAGCAGCTCCTGTCATAATGCAGACTATGTGTTGACAGTATCTTGATGAGAATGCCAGAAAAGTGCCAGTACAGACGGAATCTGTATTGTGAGATTGAGAGAAAAATGTGTGAGGTAAAGATATATGTCTGAGGTGGAGATTAAGGTTCGAGCCACAGAATGAAAATGAGACTCTTGCTGTACTTAAGTGTTTAAGACGGTTTACTTGCTGCTTTTATCTGAGTTGTTTTTACCAGATGTGTTGGAGATGATATTAACATTCATCAGTCTTACAGGAGGTGACTTTGCAAGTTTCAGTATTTATCCTGAAGCATGTGCTGGGAGGTGACGGTATTTTGATGTCTGAGTGAATATGTGGTGAGTACCTCAGTGTGGTTAAAACGCGGGAGTCCAGCTGCTATATGAGGAGGAGCGATACTGTAGAGGATTTGGTTGAGAGCATGGGTTTTGATTTTCATTGGTTCAAACTGTGCTTAATTGCTGTGGTGATGCTGTGGGTGACTCATTTATGTCAAGTTTATTGTAGTTGTCATTTTCTTTTTTCAATCCTGAAATGGTTCTCCATATGTCAAAGTGGCACAGGGGAATTACAGCACGATGATTTAGATGGTTACTTGTAGAGTGAACGGCATAAGACATCGGTATAAGAGATGGCTGGATCAGCACTCTGCACAAATACACGTGTGAGGATAAGAGCAAGTGAATGGATCATTAATCTGCACGTGTGTGTCTTCTCACATCCTGAATAGCAAGAGGTATTTGATCCTCAGAGGGGAGGTCTAGATTATCCGGTCTTACGCTAGTGGTCTGCATCTCCAGTATTTCCACCGGATCTACAATACCCGCTCTCATAGAGCTTGACTGACAGGGTGATCATATGATTTAATCATTTGTGTTTGCTGTCAGTGAGGAATTGCTTCATGGTGCAGGCATAGGTGTATGATTAGATTTACTCCTGCCAGGGAGTTTGAGAATAAGCCCAAATGCGGAGGAATGCAATTTCAATCATTGATCAATGGGACTTTTTCTGAGGTGGGAGGATGCGGACTATCGAGGCAAAATGATTAGATTCAATGCTCATCACACCCTCCCTGGTGGTCTCCTAGACCTATGAGGGCCAACATGCTGCTCTCAGGATCAGTGAGTCAGAACAGTGCTCTGCTCAAACAGGATATAAGTCCTTGCTTGAGGTGAGTGAAGCTAATTACCCGAACTTCCTATCTGGAGGAGGTGACACTGATAAACTCTTCCCCTCCTTTGTCCCCGTTGTGGTCAGACACGTTACCCTTTGGAATATGAGGGTGAGTGTCACAGAGAAATCCCTGCATTCCTGTACATGCAAACTCTCTCTGAAAAATGACCCCATCGACTTGCCGAGAGGAACATAAGCCCTGTCAAAACGACATCCGTTGCCAGCCTTGAAGGAAAATATTGATGCTTGGAGCCCCTTGACGTCCCTTACACCATGACGTAGCGGTTTTTCCATGACACATTTGATGATTGCTTCCAAATGGGCTTGTCGGTTTTAATATAGATGACCCCTGCATTTCGCTTTCCTCTAAAGTAAACAAAAATCTGTGGCTCTCTCTCACACACACACACACATATATATAATATGTGTGATCACATGAGCAGGAATGAGCCTTGAGATAAAGCAGGCATTCCCGAGATGATCTATGTTTTCACATTCAATCTTCTCGCTTGTGAGTGAAGCGGTTTAAATTGATGTTGTTTTTGTAAGTTTGCAGATTGAAAGCCACAGTGTTATTTTAGGAAACTGGATCTAAATCCAAGAAACAGATTTAAACTCTAGTATGTGGTGGCGGTAAAAAAGAAAAAAGAAACAGGACATGTCTGACAAATTGTTTACCTTACACTTTTCCTCACTGTAATCTATTAATATCATATAATGATACTCTTTCTGTCAGCTTTGTTAATTCTATGTGACAAACACATTTCTTCTCACATTTATGTGAAGCCAGTGTTCAGTGAGTCAATACACTTAATGGGATTATACAGTGTCAGCTAACAAGTAAGGGACAGCATTCAGTGTGCTTGCAAACTTTTTTTCTAGCATGGCTGGACTGCAGGAGGAAAGAAGCCACCGAGAACACTGAAATATGTGGGAACAGCTCAGTTAAAGAGACATGGTGAAGCTGAAAATTGGACAGCCCCACTTCACTGGAGCATATCAACTACAAGTTAATGTTAAACTAAAGAGCCATTCTCTTTTTTTTTAACATGTTTCCAATGTAAAACATTCAACACACAATGTAAATTACAGTGCACGATTCCTTCAGAGCGCAATTATATTTGCGTTCTGAAGGAGTTCTGTAGTGAGAGGGTTTGTGTTGTTCTGATGTCCATTGTTTAATATGCTGCTTTTCAAAGCAATAAAGTAATAAATATATATAAAATAATAAATATATATATATATATATATATATACATACATATACGTATGTATGTAGAAACAAATATTTAAAATTTGACTTTTTACTCAGAGGCAGCTGACAATTCTTGGTAAGTCATCACTGAGTGACTTCATTCTTCTTTTACAAGAGGCCAGTTGGTCATAAGTCATAAGGTCTACTGTTGATATGAAAATACAGATCACTCCTGGATGAGTTTCACATAGAAATGTTTTCTATTACATTCCTTAAACTAAATGTAAACAAACCTATTCTCAGTGAAGTTTTCTAACCTTTACGTTCAAGTAATTTTGGTCAGCCAACTTTGCAGGAAAATTACAAGAAACTGGTCAACACTTAACATGATTCTTTCATCCATACATTGGCCTGGTGTTTGGAATTACTGCAGTAGAACTATTTATTTTTTGAACTTGTAGAATTTACATTGAGGCGTTACTGGCGTCATTGAGGCATACATATTTTTAAGGTAACTTTTTAGGACATTTATGTAACGAATGTACGAAAACTGGCAATTGTAAACCTTGATTTTACAGTGCTGCAATATACTACAGGAGGGTTTTATTGCCATGTTTCCTTTTTCATGGCCATGACTCTCCAAATGAGGTTGTCATTAAACTGTCAGTGGGTGCAATATTTTCCACACAGCATGATGACAAATAGTATGCAGGCAACACATATGTGGGTGTCAAACAGACAAGACATTGTAATCGCAGTGTTTTGGAAAGAGCGGGTAGTGATTTGTAGTAGCAAAGCTGGATGTTTGGTTTGTTTAAGTGACCATCACAAATAACCCATAGCTAATTTTAAATCAATGAACCTAACTATCTATTTTAGATTATATGAAGATATGCTTATATGAAAATCCAAAAAGAAATCCAAAAAGAAAAAGAAAAAAAAAACTAAAAGTCCAGCTGAAGGAATCCCATGTGTTTTCATTGCAACATGTTGGCTTCATCAGTTTCTGCTCCACTGAACATCATGAACACAGGAACAGCCAAACCAGTGCCAAACCATTTATCTTCATTCCACTCTACCTCAGAAAGTTACAATGTTTGAGGGAGGAACGGAATAGGCAGGTACAATATAAAAAGTAAAATAACAATTAGGAAAGCGTTCGTATGTCTAAAGAAGTTTTAATCCCATCACCCATTGCGCTAGAAGTCTGTGACATCATTCACCACAGCTACAGAGGACCCCAACGCATGGTGGACAGATTCACAGTTCTTACAAGAGGTGTCAATTTACAAAAGAAAAGGCATTTCTGTCTGCTCCTTTCTTGTTTTAACTCCACATAAATTGCTTAAAAAAACCAAAAGATGATAGTCTAATGAACCATAAATGGGACAGATTTACAGTCTATGATGTAGGGGGGTAATTGTCAGCAGAAGCAGAGCATGACGAGGCTCCAAAATCTTTGAATGCAGAGACTGAAATGAAGTGATAAACTATTTAGCAGTAAACATAGATGACTGGAGATTAGCCTTGGCTGCTTTTTCCTGACACATAGTTGCTATTTAATATATTACATATGTTGTCATGTGTACAAGAATGTGCTGTATACATAAATATGTGAGACAGTAACTGGGCTGTTATGCACACAGTCTGCAGGCTGGCAGAAGTAGACAATGTTTTGACATGAGGGTGCATGTCTGTCACTGGCCAAGTCGATTTGCGCTGAAAGAGAGCAAAGAGCTGGCAAGTCTCACAGGCTCCCTGAATCAAGGTCGGCACAGCAGAAGGGGCCCAGTATTTTTTTAATTCACTGACAGACACAGCTAACTCTGTTTACGACAGCTAAACAAAGGCATTCTGGAAACCATAGACACATGGTCTTGTTTTAATTATACTTTATTTGATAATGTTTTTCTTTCCGAGCTAATCAGATTCCCTGCGTGCTTTTTTATGTGTTGTGCAAAGGCCTGAAACTCTCGTCTCCCTCAGTGCATTACGCTTTATGTAAATCCAGGAGAAAAAGGGGAGATCTTTTGTGTCAGCACATCTGACATTCCTTTGTGCTAAGTTAAAGGCTTGTCTTCTGAAATCATGCTTCACTGCTGCTGTGGATATGGTTTGTGCACAGTCATTATAAGCAACCTGTGAGTGACATTATGTTAGCTCTTAAGGTTGATAGTGCCAGGTTGTACTCATTGACAATCCATGAATGAGACCGGGACCAGTTCCTCCAGTCTTAACGATCATCCACCACAACAATGTCTGCTATGTAACACAAATAAAGGAATAAGGAACAACATGAGCGTTTAGTCATGATTACATGATTAATGGCAAGTTTCCTTGCCAACTTATTAAAAACGTTGAGGAACTTAGTATTAATTCTGGCTCAATTAATCCAGAGCACATTCATGTTAACCACCAATCATCATGCTCCACTGATCTAAAGGCCATTGTCACACAGGCACTTGAAGAAATCTTTTGTGTAGCAGAAGAATGGCAGAGTGACCCCCAGCAGTGCTGAGCAAGGCCAGGGAGACGTTTCTGCAGCCCCACCGCCCACTCCTCTCAGCAGCCTGGAGTAAGATTTCAGGGTCCGAGTGGCCATGAGTGTTGCTGAGTGATAGGAGGAGAGAAGAGACCTATAACCCTATAGCTTTGATGATTGAAACAAAACACGGAGTTCTCAAACACTGGAGAGAGCGAATCAGTGACTGAACACACTATAATGCCTTTAAAAAAGGCTGCAACCAACAAAATGTGAGCGTTTTTGCTCAATTTCTTACTGAATCTATTTAGTCTCCATAAGTATATTGCTAAAAAAAAAAACATCAAACAAGCTGACATGATACAGTCTGCTGTCATCAGCCAGTACCAGCTGCAGTTGCCTTACTGATGATGAGTGGAAGACCAGACAGTCTTGACAATGACTGTGATATTGACAGGTCAGAGGTGGACCTGTGGGGTTGTACCTCTCTGACCTTTTCTGAAATAAATGCTGTTTTAATAAATCAGCACTAAATGATCATGATACCATAAAACATGTGACTGTCCTTTAAGTTTTATGTGATTAATACTTTTAGGAGGAATTGTAAAAGCTAAAGATCATTTAAAATGTTTTGTTTTGCACAGTTCAAGAATTGAGCTGTGTAACTCATCTATGTAAATGTGGTACAAAGGCTGATCCTTGTGAAAGAGATATGGGTAAAATGATTTTTTTTCATCTTTCTACCATTATCAGACTGTTTTTGGAAGACAAATGTTCATAAAATAAATGAGCAGTATATCATAAAGGCACCTTGCATGAAAGCAGAACTAAGAAGGAAACTCAGAGTTTGAGAAAATGACTGCTGATGAATTTTTATGGCCAGCAAAGTATTTGTTTACCCAGCACATGGATGTGGATAATATTTTCAATATTTTGAGGTATAAACCATGTCCTGTGGGTGTGTTTCCTATAGGTGTGGTGACCAGCATTTAGCTGGTTGTGGCCATCGTGTAACCACAATGTTGGAAAAGTACAGAGGCACAACAAATGTTCAAATCAGGATATGGAAAAAAGAAATCCAGATTAACATGTCTCAGTTTCACGGTAGGCGATCCAGTGTTTGACTCATCTTGTCAAAATGAGTGGGCTTGTTGGGGTTTGGAGAGGAGACGTATTAACAACAAAGTTCTTAGGAAGTCATTGCACAATGTTTGCTGTTCTCTTACCACAGATGTCATTGGACACATAGAAGATAAATTTGTTCTTCCGAATGCAACTTAGTGAAATGTATGTGCTGTATATACACATGACCTATTTCATCATTATGATTGAAGAATGATCAGTTTCTAGCAATCATAAGATAGTCTACGTATGAAATGAAATGTAAAAATGGTGTCCATGAGAATGTATATTAGCCCTAAACTGGACCATTGTTTCTCATTCTAACCAAGTAGTTTTGACTTTCAATCCTTACCAAACAATTCTACTTCCAAAATCCTGCGCGAAATGAAAAAATCTCACTATGAGTTTTTGTGTTTACACGTAACCAAGTCAGCTGGAGCATGGCAGTCAGGAGGGTGATCGTCACCTTATATCCTGGCTGTGACCTAATTCAGATCATCCAAAATCCCTCTGAAACTCCTCACATCCAACTTGACTGGTGAGAGTTAAGGGGATACGATCGGAGGGAGTAGTTTTCTAAAGTAACAAAACTAGTGGTTTAGATAAGGGTGGAGTTGAATGGTCGAACTCCAGCTTCCTGCAGATCACAGTGAGAAGTTACTTCAGAGATGTCATCCATCAACACCGTTTACCGTCATATGAGGATTTTGTGGCTTGTTTTATGAAAGACTGAAGATAGGTATCTGATACAGTTTTTATACTTTCACATGAGTTGTATTAGTTGTGTTTCTCCTTGTTGCTTCAATGGCCAGAATAGGACCCCATCATGGGTCAATATATGTCTGTTTCCGCTGGGCAATAGGAATATGCCACTGAACTACCACAGATTCTTCCAACTTTTGATATCCGTTTATTAGATTTATTCCAAACATTTTCAAAATGTGAGATTTTGTGACATTTAGATCAACATATTTGAGTTATTTTAGATGAATGAAGGTGTGATAGGGTTTATGATAATTCAGTCAAATTGTGCTGAACGAGATCTGAACAGTTCCAAATCTCTGATTTCCTGTTGTGTTGAAAGAAATATATCTGGGTGGTAGAAAGAAGCTCAACAAATTGTATTAATGCAGCTTTCAAAGTCTGTCCTAAAAGGGATTGGGTTTGAACTTGAGCATTTTAAACTGTTTCTCTTTGGCGTTGTAGCAGTCTATTTTCACTGCTATCAAATGACAAATGTTTAACATCAAAGGCACAACAAATCTGAATCTCTTTGAGGGTAGCAAAGAAAATAATTCTCTCAGCCTTTCAACTCTGCTGCATGCACCCCGTCCCCAGGATGTGTGAGAGGGAGAGAAAACACTGGATGGTAAAATGTTCCAGGTTCATGGGATGCGCTTAAATCTGCTGTTGCTCAATCAAAGAGCAGATAGCGGCTCTTTCTCATTTTATGAGCCCTCGGAAACATGCTCAGAGTATTATGTTATCAAACTGGGAGAAGGGAGGGAGTGCACAGACAGCTGAACAAAGGCAGTGCAAACAGCTGTGCCAGTGCAAACAGCAGACAGATTATTTGCGTGAGGAAAAGTTAGGCAGCCCTCACTATCATAATACTGCCATCAAATCTTAGAAGCCAAAAAGCGCATTTCAGCTGTGTTTCTTCAACAGTTTCTTCTCACCATTGTGTCTGAGCATTCTGTAGAAGTTGACGGTTGTTTTCAGTAAGTACTGGTCATCAAACAAAATATCAGACACTGACATGTCCAATGTCCAACTTAGCTGAATGACAGCGGTCCTCTCCTGGCTTCTCAGACACATCAAGGAGAGCTTAAAACCCAATGGTTTCTCACTTAAAGATGCCTGCAGTAGGATCAGTGTTGATACAGCTGATCGCTGTTATTCCAAGTGAAATATATGGCCCTGTTTGTTTTCAGAGATAGACCCAATGCTTTGCTTCAAGTTCATATTTATCTATCAAGGGAACTATGTTAGCCCAGATCCAGTTTGTACTTATTACCACAGTCTCTTCTCATCACTGCGCTACTGAAAATTGAGTGTGTAATAATGCCCATATGTTTAACCAAAAACTGAACATCAGTTACATACAATTATACCTGTGTGAAATGCATATGATGAGAGGCGATGGCCTTTATGAGTCCTGTTTCAACAGATATGAGGAGTTACCAGAAGTGTTTGGATTTGTTTTTCTGCCTTTTTCCTTTAAGAAATGACACCTTTGAATACCCTGAAGGTGTTAAAGGAGTGGCAGTGAGGGCAGATAGCAGTAATTTTAGAGTTGCGTGCAACAGACAAAAGCTTGTGGGGCTGCAGCACACCCACATGACGGATTTCCCCTGAAGAAGATTTGATTGGTATCTATCAGGGGAAACATAAAAATGACTAAAAGCATTGTTTGACACTCTTAGCTTGAGAAAAGGCATTCATTCTATTTAAGAACTCACACAGTTTAATGTTGCATCAAAAACAAATAACTAAAGTGTGCTTGATGCAAAAATATTCCAAGAATTATGGCGCTATTATCTTTTCAGTATTCAGTCTTATGTGAACTAACGGTGTGTTCAGGCCCTTCAGACAGTATGACATTTCTGCATTTGGTTGTAAGTTATATTACCTCAGCGGTGCATGAGGCAGTACAGTATTCCTCTACATCTTTGAAGAGAAGGGGAAGTCCAAACGTCTGTGTGCTGTTTGACTGGACTGGTTGAGTAATGCGGCCTGGGATTAGGTGGAGCAGCCTCACAGCAGCAAAGCCTCCCTCACTCCAGTCTGTCTGGACCCACACATGTGAGCAGCTGGATCCGAACCATAGCTGGCTTCCATCCCTCCAAGGTGTCAAACCATTCTTATACTTCTGTTAAAGCTTGCTTAAATGTAATTTGTCAACTGATGAACAGAGTTTCTTTTATCTTCAACCGCTGCCACAATTTACTATCAGATGTACATTCACTGGCAATGTTTGGCTGTAGCATCCCAACATAAATCATAAAGAACTGAGCATTTATCTTGAGAGAGGCACATATATTTTGTTTTATTCATAAAGCAGATGTTACAAAGTGGAAATGTGCATACTTGTATGACTTCTACCAGCTATAAAGTGGCTTTTAAATGAATGCATTTAAAAAAGATTTGTTCTTCACTTTTTATATTTAAAAAGTCACGAAAAGTAAGACAAGCACTTTCTGATCTTGTCCTCTTTTGATTGAATTAGAAAATGAAAGAATAAAAAATGAAAATACATTGCATTCTTTGTCAATTTTGTTTGGACTGTTTTCTTTTTTTTTGTTGGACTGTGGTATATTTGTTTAACCATCACATAGATGATGATGATATTTGCAATATTTTGAGGTCCAAACAATGTCCTGTTGGGTGTGTCCCCTACAGGAGTGGTGACCATCAGTCAGCTGCGTTGTGGTTACCGAGGTTATTGGCTACAACGTTGGGAAATTATCATAATAGTAAATGCGTAACAGTATTGCGAAGTTTGGGATGTCATGGCAGGAAAGCAGGAGGTGAAGAAATAACGGTGACAATGATAGAAAATCTTGTTGAAACATATTTTGGGACCTTTTTAAACTCACTTATTTTGTTCTATATATTAAGTATTTTAGTCAGCAATATTTTACACATGAGGTAATTTAGGACATTGAAATACATGCCCTTATTGTGATTATAGCAAAAGGGATATAAAGATTTTTTGGACTGGCTTTTTAGACAGAAAACCTGTGTCTCCCTATATCAAATATAATATGTTTCAGGTTGAATGAATTACAACTCTTCATTGCGTTAAAGCATCTGAATGTAACAGTGGCAGAAAAACAACTCTCAGTGTAATATGTACATGGTAAATCATTAGACAGATGTTGAGGGAGGCAGTTTAAAAGCCCAGTTAAAAAAATGATTAATGCTGGGACATGACAGAATGAGAATTAATGAACGATCCAATCATATAAGTGGTTAAAAAAACCACCAAAGACAGAGAACACTCCTCATTTAGTGCTGAAAGACAGCAGCAAATATGAGACAGCCCCCTCTTTACATAGCAATCATAGCTACTTTACAACATCTCCATGGAAAACTAATCAAACTGTAAATTAAAGATGTGCAGTTGTGTATACAGAGAACTGCATTTGCCTAATTAAAAAAGAAACAATGATTAGTCTGTGAGACATCATGGTGGGAAGCAGAGGCTTAAGCAGAACATCCTGATGAAAAGCTTCATTATTTGACTGTTTATATTGCAACACTGGGGCCGGTCCCACTGAGGGCTCAGAATACTCCACTGACTCTGTACCAATCAACTTAATGTAGCAGCGTGGAAATTGGCTGTATATTATGAAAAGATTACAATCCAAGAAGTGTGGTACGCACACGTAATGCATGCCATATCCTTTAAGGGCCTGGGGTTAAACAGGCAGACTAAAGGAACATGACCAAAACGTAAATCACAGAGAGGCCCAACAGAAGAGAAAAATGAACTGCTGGCGCTTTGTTGCGAGCAACATTTGCTGGGACGGAAATGGAGCTGTTATTGAAAAAACGTGTTAGGTTAAGTTTTTTTTGCAATTTCGAGCTTGAGAGGTGTTTTGGGTCAGGAAATACACATTTATTGAAAATTTTAGAGAGTAAGAGAGTGATGAATTCAGCAGGCATCAGAGAGAGCGCGGCTACACAGGCTGTGATGATGGGGTGATTGGGCGTGTGTGGCTCACAGCTGGCTTGTGTGTTTCTGCTGAGGCAGCAGGGGTAGCCTATCAAGAGTGTTCATGTCTTAGACAGGCTCAAATAAACCCACATTCATATCCAGCCTGAAGTCCACACATGCAGGAGTGTGGATAGATAGATTGAAATGCTGAGGGAAGTATTTAACCTCTGCCACTCCACTAATTAGCCAACTTGTGTCCAATTTCCTTCAAAGATCTTGTGAACATGCTTCACTGCAAAAATTGCTCTCATCCATTGCAGCAGATCTATTTTGGCGCATACAAAGCTATGACCCTCTACTATTCCATATTTTGACGCATAAGGCCAGGCGTGATTGTGTTCAAATCACAGATGGAGAAAAGCGATTTTAATCAAAGCCCCAAGGCAAGTGTCAGGAGTACAATTTACGCACCCCTAAATATATTGGAACTAATATATTTACAACAGAATATTCAACAAATTCCAGTGAAAATGTGCATGAGTAACATCACCCTTTTGTTCTGCCAGATTCCAGATGTTCAGCTACTGTTAACAATCAGGTAGCACAGAGAGATAATGACCTTTTTCAAAACTCTCACAGGCTCCCTAGCTGACAATCAGTACATGATTAGCTCCAAAGGCCTGTTTCTCTCCTTTAATCTTTGCTATGAGCAACCCTTGGAGTGAAATGGAAACTGTGGACTTATTTAACCTGAATCTGTGGACAGTTTGCTTCTTGCCTTTTACACCTCAACAGGTTTCCCCGAAGCCAGTGAGGAATAAACTATGAACATACTGGATTCTATCATGTTTTTGTATCTTGTTTTTGTTCCCCCCAGTTCTCTTCAAAAAGCTTAGATCAGCAAGGAAATGATTATCAAGCTTCAACACGACCCTGTTTTGAAACATGTCCAAACCAGCATTTATATTAGGTTATTTTCCTGGATCTTTCTACACGACTGCTTTGAACTTGATTTTTTTTTTAAGAAGAAATTCTATATACCCCACTCTAAAGCTTTTCACCAACAACCGCCAAAAATCCTCACAGGTTAACGACAGGTCAGGGCTGAACTCAGGGGAACTCAAGTCTTCCCAAGACTGGGGATATCTGATGGTTCATCTGGTTAGCAGATATAATAAGAATGGGTCACAGGTGAACTGCAGATAGTTGATGCATGTCAAGATCTTGACAGGACAAGTGATTTATGATTGACTGTTGGAGAGTCGTTTTCTTACTTTCCAAAGAATTGGGAATGTTACTTTTTATTTGCGGCTTTGCCTTTTCACAAGTGCCTAACATGCAAAAGGTTTTAAACCAACATTTACTCATGCGTATACTACACAATATATTAACTTCTTTATCAAGTCATGTTCCACCAAACTATGGAACTGATATTAGCCTCATAATGCCTTATTATAGGTATAAAAAAATGAAAAATCAAATCAAATAATGGATTGTTTGTAGAATTAGCTCGAAAAGTCCATTTTCATCAGTGTTGCTGATGATGCAAGTTGAAAATTATTATCTGATCTTTGCGAGGGTAGGAAAAAAATAATAAGGGAGTGTGATAGATGAATACCATTGTAACTGGTCTGCTCATTGTGTTATGTTGCAAGAATATGACCAATGATCTTACTCTATACCTTCTAATCATGAAGAGAAATTTAATTGTAGAACATATATGGTGCATCCTCTGTGTAGAAGTTTTCTATTTGCATTTATGGCACTGTACATAACTCTAATATTTTTTATAGTGAAAACTGTTTTATTTACGAATGCAACAATAGGTGTTTATAAAGTAACAATGACCCTCACAGATATATGACTTCACTGAATTCAAGGAAAATTTCTGATGAGAATTCAGCTCCCACTGGATCAAAAATAAATCAAAGTTTCATGTGTGCCTGTTTCTTTTACATTTTTTTTCATTGTATTCAATTCTTAGCAATGAATTAAGTTAAGTGTTAGGTTTGGTAAAGATAATACATGAATTTTGTACAGAGTTATGAATGGGTTCATATATTTTACCCATACTGGTCAGGTTGGGCAGCACTACAAAGATCTTAAATATGACAAAGTGGAGGCCGTGCACATGAGCTTATACGTCACAGAGTGGATTTCAATAATTCACACAGCAGTTCGTTATTTATTCAACAGTACATTTCATGCAGAAGAGGCTTTTGTAATGGTACCATGCATGAAGAATAGTTCCACAGCAGAACCTGATGATTTGTCTGACAGTAGCACCCAGACATGGACTATCCCTGTTGTCCGAGTAGAGCTGTGGAAGAACCCGACTTTTCGAAACATTTAGCTATTCTGCTCACATTGCCGCCATTACAGATTTTCCATATATGGTGTATACTTCATGAAAACCGCAGCCTTCCTAGTATGTGAAAAGGCAGAAAATCACACACAAACTACAACAAAGCATTTTCATCAGGTTTACCACAATTATGTGACAGACGAGCGTATTTGCTGAGTCCAATCCCAACAACATAAGCATATAGTATTTTATTACTAAAGTATCGCAAGAGGACTTTTAGGGTAGATTCGGGGTGTGCTCTCAGGAAAACACAACCACTTATTAAAGTCTAGACGCAACATAAAACCATAAGAAGTCCTGCAGTAAGCACTCACAGGCTCCCATGCACAAAGTGTCTGTTCAACCATCCTGGTTCACTGTCCCTGCTCTGCATTGGGTTAAAGGAACTGTCCCCCCAAAATTTCTGTGACCATCGCAAAAAAATCCTGACTCATCAAACTCTTAAACCGTATCAGAATGACTTGAGGTGCTAGATATAATGCACCCAGATCACAACCAAAAGACACAATAACGATTTCACAGAATCAAGTCTATAAAATGACTCGTTGATCTGCACTATGTGAAAATGTAAACGTCTTTTTTTTTTAAATTAGCTGATGGTTTCTTTCACAGAAGAATAACAACTTTCCGTAGTGTCCAAAGGTGTCCCAGCTGCAGCACAGTGAAGATGTTTAAGGAAGATTTACAAGCTCTGGCACTACATTTTCATGGTTCAACCTGCGTGCACAGGAAGAAACCTGCAGGCAAGGCTCAAGGGAGTGAGAGACTTTTGGTTTTGAAACAATTTCCTCCTTCAACATCTATTTGAGGGCAAGGACATGGACAGCTGTAGCCTCTGCACAAATGATTGTCTCATAAAGATAAGCTTTGATTTTAAACAGATCATCCTGATATTGTAAGAATGGTTTAGATAGGCAGGAACTCATTTTCAGTTCGGAGGAGAGGTTTGCAGTTCATTAATTTGTGAGCTGCTTATGTAACCAAAAGACTGATTTTTTTTTTAGTAAAGTACATCCACAGAGTTTATGAGTTATGACACTCCTCTTATGTTTGCAATGTGACTTGTCGTGGCGATAACACGACATAATGGCCTTAAACAAAGAAGAGGGGAAATTCTGAGGGCTGCCTCAGCCTCTGTCAGTACATTGACATTCAAAGAGAAATTGTGAGCACTTTTGGAATGAAAGCATTTCTCTAATCTCTTAGTGAGGCATTGAGATAGAGACCATAGCAAGGTGAAAGGAATGGTGCTGCCTCCGTCTGTGCACAGGAGCAGGTCTCAGGAGTCCGGAGGTCTGGCCCACTCTTCAAATGGCACAGTGTTTGTTGGGGAATGTGCAATTATGGAGGCCAAGCCTTTGATCCAAGTTTTCCATCAGGGCTAAATTGTCCTCACATTGAGCGCCACAGTGTATCCTTAGGCACTCCTTTATATTCTGCTGCTCTTTCATGTGCACCCCTCTGGAACTCAAAGCATCTCCTCTTGAAAAGTGAGCTTTGGCCTGTCCATGCTCCAGTGCAGTAGGGAACCACTGCCCTGCAAGTCTGTGTGTGTGAGTGCGTGTGCGCACATGAGCAGGGAGTCATACAAACAAATAACATCATATAAATAGTAAGGGTTTTCATCAACAAGTTGTCAAGTAAAGTTTTAAGATTTTTAGGTGCAAGGGTGTGTGTTGAACAGGTGTGTGTGTCAGGATGTTTGTGTTCTTGCCCTTGTGTGTGTGACTGTGTTTGTGATTCTTTCCGCATGCACCCATTTGTTATCTGTCCACATAATAACTACCATCTCTGTTAAAGAGAGAAAGTCCCTCTCTTTATTTTTTGTCTAGGTAGTGACATCACCTTCTCCAATCAAGGTAATCTGTTCGTCATGGTTTCACAAACACACTTGATGTTCTGTGAGTTCACATGAATAATCGCAGATGCTTTTTATAGACCCTGTGGTCACCTAAGATCATTAGATTGCTTTTCCAACAAGACAGAGATTGTTTAGCATCCACCAAGTCTGTTTGTGTGAGACTTAATAGTTTGACACTCTGAGGAAGCCTCTATCATCAGTAAAGTGGGACCACATGTTTTATTAGCAGGCATATGCTCACGGAGGTGTTTCCCGGTAATGTGTAATTTGAAGTCCTCACATGAATGAATGCCTTTCTAAAGACCAGATACATCTGCAGACAAACACAAACAACGATATCGCACATATTTCCCTGCACAAAAACAGTTGAAAGATATATTATTTACTCTTGGGGATACAATTATTGGAAGCTCTGCTGATGTTAAAATAGTTTTCCACACGAGAAAGTAGTCATTTGAAAACAAAAAAGTATTTATAAAATGTTTATTCAATTGCCACAAATATTTTGAAATGTGCAAAGTTATATTCCACATTCAAGTTTGCTGAGCTCGACAGTTTAAGGATCCCAAGGTGACAGCTTTTGGTTTGCGATGGACCTTTGCTGACTATATATCAACTTTGTTTAAACTTTTCCTTTCATAATTAATCCTTTGTCATGAGACAAAGTAAGTAAGAGAGAAGCATACATACCGGTGGAGGAAGATGCAACTGCAGAAGAGGTTTGGGGAAACTACATGGTTTCATATTCAATATGAAATTCCACTCAAACACGCAGACTTTGACTTCCCTCCGAAGTTGTAAGACCTCAGCTGTTGAGCTCTGTTGAGCTATTGGGTTAAATGGGAGCAGGAATGTGTTTTAAGTGGTCTGTGGGCTTGGAATGAGGGAGAAGGAGAGGGCAGCCCCCCCACCCTTTTTCACCCTCTCCACTAGTGAGGTGCCAGGCACTGCTCAAGGGTAGGTGCTCCCCTATGAAGCTGATGGTGTGAGAGTGTGTGTTAGTGGGGGCAAGCCTGCGTTGGTGGCTCCCACTGCGCAAAGGAGGGTTTTAACATGATCTGGCCTCTGTCTGAAGTTTGGGCCATGCATTGGGTTCACTGTCCCTCAAGTCCAAAATAAACTTGTGTGTTCTCCATACACCCAGAGACCAATCTGCATCATGTCTCAGAATATCCACTTGGCCTTTTAACAGATTTCTACCATGCATTACTAAATGTGCCTCATTGCACCCTCTGTTCAGTGTGGTTGTGCAGCTGATGAGTCAAAATTGAGGAAGATTGATCTCACTGGACACTTTCATGGCTAAATTAACTATTACATGAATAATTTTTCTCATAAAATCCTCACATGACTATAGTTCAGCTTTATCTTGCTTTATTTACAAACACAGCCATGGGACCAAAAAGATTTATATTGGAAAGAGATATTTCAATCCTATGAGATACAGTTCCGTTTGATAAAAACAAAAAAAAGTGCCACCACACGCAAAAAGAGATGCTTGGAAGACCTAGATCAGACTGGGACTGGTGCCGAGAGATTGGCCGGCTGCCTTGGAAAGCCACACAAGTATATTTAATTGCCAGACAGACCAGAATAATTCCTCCACAATCTCAATTTATACAGTCAGTTGAGTGGGGCCATAACACGCTGACAGCGTATGTTGGAAATCAAGACAGACGGCCTTCTGCACATCTGTAGAAGCGGAGAAACATGATAGATAATGTGGGCATTGTTGCACAGGAGCAAAACTGCACAAGTGACTCTAACAGCCGTGAACAAGCTCTCCTTCAGATTTGACCAACTAAGTCTCTGTCAGATGGTGAATGGGAGGCATAAAAACAGCCCCTCAGCCTTTGACAGAGCACACTTGTCTGAGGCTACTCTTCAGTCTGGTCGTCTTGTGAAATGCAGACGCTGGAGAGGCTCCCTCAGGCATGTGGAGCCCGTATCGTAAGTGAGAGAGCGTTGCTTCTCTCAAAGATCTTCTCAGTGCAACATCCATTCCAGACACAGTGCCATGAAAAAGAAGGTGGGTAAGTGTGCTGGGGGATATTTCTTTTTACATGTTGTAGTGTACATGTGTGTGCTAGTAAAACAGCAACATCTTCAGGGAATGACAGACTACTCCAGTGAGGTCAGCACCTCTCTCCCTGATGTCCCTGTGTTTATCCTTGACCCTTCCAAAAGGTCGGCTTGCCTTGTTGCATCTGTCCCACTCTGGAGACGCTCAAGGAGAGTGAGTGCTTTTTAACAGGCAGGGTGCAAGGCTAGGCTTCTCCTCCAGTTGTAGATCTTTCATGTCTGCACGGCTCTGGCCTTGAAGAGTTGTGAAGGATTATTGTGTGTGGTCCCAGTTCTCTGTGATGACACAGCTGTCAATGCAACATCTCCGAAGGTCCTCTAAGCACAAACACAAAAAAGGTTATATGTCTTTTAAAATCTTTTCTTAAAAAAATACATATTTGAACTAAGCATTGGTCGATAGCGTGCGTTCCACATTTAGATTATATTCAGTGATTAAACCAAACTCTTGGGCTTCTGAATAAGAAATTTTCCAAGGGCATCATTGAGGGGCCTCAGAAATGTTCTTTTTACCTTTTAGCCTCAATTGTTTGCATAAACAGCTGCAGGAGAAAATTAACACAAATATTTAAGCACTCCAAGCTTGAGGTTATTGTCATTTTTTAGCTAGCTGAAAGGAGTTGAATGTAACACCTTCCATATTGCAATTTCAACTTTAAAAAAACTAAAATAAAATTATTCTAGGCAAATCTAATTGATCATTTTAACAGTCGCCCTCTGGATGTAGTTCCACCAAACATGGCCTCCCTGTAGAAATGCTAGTTTTGAATGAGTAAATCTGGTCATCTGGAAAGTGCATGATGGAGGTCCATCTGCTATCCACATCCAGCTCAGGCACGACAGTAGATATTATCTTCCGGATGAAGTGTATGTATCTTGCATTTGGAGGCGATCTGATGATTTTTTGACTTACTGTACTGTTTACTCTCCTTGACCAGGGGATATACTTTCATTTATCCTTCTCTACATGATGAATGGCTCAGCCCCGAGTGAGCAATATGTTTTCCTAGCACAAAGTGGTACCCGGCTCTTTGAGCCCTATGTAGCTAAAATTGCTGGCCAACATTCCCTATAAGTTGTATTCTGTAAAAGGTAAAGGATAAATATAAGTATTTACCTCATCCTGATGCATTTTTGGCACAAATCTCTCCCCTGAGTATCACTTGTAATTAGAGAGCAGTGCCTCAGCTGGCCCATCAGTAACATAATCCTATCCTGAATTAAGACTAATTGAAGATGGATGACCAGAGGTGACTCTAAAGCTGAGCTTTCTCAATAGAAATCAATTTAGCGTGCCATCTAGTGATTGCATAATAAGAAACACAACCTTGCCAGCTCAAAAACAAATTGAATTGCAAGCTTTCCTTCTCCAAACACAGATGATACAACTTTGAAAATATTAGATATACCAGATATTGTGCTCATTCTATTATTGTGGTTAACCGTGAAATTGCAAAACGTAGCACAGAGTTTTCCAGGATTGTACAACTGCACGATGAATGTTGCTGACACATACAATGGCTTGGTTGGTGGAAAGTTTGGTGCAAAACAGAGCAGAGCCTAGAGGCGTCTGTCATGAGGAGATGGGCTGGATGCTGCAGATGAACCCCCTGCTGAGAAGCAATTTAGGCTGAAGAGATGCACTTAAATCATCTGCCTGCAACAAAGGAGAACATTAACAAGCGCTGGTCTTTCAGTGCAACCACCATGCATCCTGTCTTGCAAAGTTACTTGAACTAATAATAACATTAGGGTTTTTCTCTGCTTTATTCAGATGTGTCATGAATTAAACGTGAGCCAGTGATGCCTCAAATACCAAATGCAAAGATAAATGTTGAAACAATGGCTCGATTGGATGGCAACACAGCTGAGACAAGAAATAACATCATGTCAATGGAAAAATAACTCATAAAGGATAGTGGAATGTTGTAATTACAGTCATTTGGATGAGGAATTGCATGCGGCTACTGTACTCTGCTTAAATGTATTGTATGCACTTCATGGTTAGGCTATCATTAGTGAATGTGTGGGAGGACCTTCACAGCATGGAGCTGACCTCACACTGTAATCAAATGCATCTATAGGTTAATAAATATCCACTGTCTAGCAGCAAAACAAATGCAGTTTTCAAACTTCTAAAGCCAGCTCTAAATTCCCGCTTTATCATTGTGGAAACTGTTTGGTTTTTCCTACCATAACAGCTTTGCCAGACTGTTTTATTGACCTCATATCTTGTATGTCAGAGTATGAGAGTTTAAAAATGAACTCAGGATGTTGAGCTGTGAGAAATGTGCCCGTGAGAGAGTACATGAAAGTAAAGAGGGTAACTGTCGTTCACAAAACGACATACTGTGATAGAGACTGAGAGAATGAGGACACGAGCGAGGAAGTGGGAGAGAGGAGGGGAGAGTTCAACAGTGAGGGAAGCTGGTGGGGAGGGCAGAAGGAGGGAGGGATAAAAGCAAGAGGCCCAGACAGGCTAGAACAAGAAAGCAAAGAAAAATATCTAATTGGAATCAAGTGTCCTGACAGAGTGCGTGGGCGACTGAATTCCACAAAGCGCGCTGTTTTTCCACTTGCAAAAAAAAAGCGAAAAAGAGTAGGTGGGGGGGGGGGGGGGGATTAAAAATTCCCTCACATATGAGTGATTTTATTTCTGGGCGGTTTTGGTTAAGACAAATGATAGAGGGGTATGGAGGCCAACCACAACAGCATTTCCATTTCAAACTCTTTTTTTTCTCTTTGCCAACAGGTTTTAGACATCACTCTGCCGGTGTGGCTGAATTTCAGGCGAGGAAATGTGACCTGTTGACAAACTGAAGCCATCGTTAAATTTCCAATATGCATCCCAGCGCATCCTAACTGCTAATGAGTATGCAGTGTGGGTTTCTGTTCGTGTATAGAAATGTGGTCCTCTGAAAAGAGAAGGAAGGGGTCAAAGGGCTTGTCTTCCTTTTTAAAGGTCAGTTTCTTGGAATGTTGTTTCAATTCTATACTCACTGCTGACCATTCTGAAAAGACTTCCTGTTAACCTTTTCTAACGTCATTTCAAAATACATATAGAATTGATATTTGTGTAAACAAGGTTATTGCACATAACCCCAGAAACACAGAGCTTTTTTTTATGTTTAAGAAGATCCAACAATGAGTTTTAGAGGGACCGCATTTGGATCCTGGTCTCTTTTCACATGGACCCACAGCTGGAGCCATATTAATGTTTGGTTTTTACAGAAATTTGACTGACATCCTTTTTTCATGCTTTCTTTTTGGCATGTAATCTTTGCAAGAGAGAAAAACAATACCAGCTGCACAATATGTCTGCTTTTCTGAGATGAAAAAAGAGACAATTTGATTATATGCAAGTGTATACTAGATATTCCCTGCTGACTGCACAACTAATGTCACACTCAAAGAACACCAAGGGTTTTTAAGATGATATTTCAGCCAAATGAAATATCTGTCTTTTTCCTGCTGATGGTTTAAGGTAAACAATGACACTTGTTTCCGGGCCCTGGCGAGGGACTAAGGGTTACCCAGCCCACTGCCTGACCCCCAAGCAGAACCAAAACTAAACATCGGACATTTAGCAAGGAAAGCAGTGGGTAACATTTTTCAGTTTTTTTTGTTTCTGTGTATCTTATAACTGGTAAAAATGAATTTGAAGATGTTTTCCTATCACACGTTACTGTACTGTTGATCCTACTGTGTGGGCTTCCCCTTCAGAGTCCTCTGGATCAAGAGAACAGATACTACGCTGTCTCTCTTATTCCCTGGAACAAAATCCTTGACTGAGAAATATGTGCTCCATACTGGTGGCGTGTTGCCCATCTCCCACCCCAAAATAACACATGCATTGCAGATGAGAGTGGATAAAGAAAGGTGGGTGGGACTTTTATAATATCATGTAGCTCAAGAACCCCCAAGGCAGTGTAAGACCACCCGGGCAACAGCAAAGCATGGGGTGACAAAACTTAACTACTTACTGACTATGTGAGCATTAATGATAGAGACTTCTACACTTCTTTAAACTTTTACAGACATGTCTTTGAATTTTTTTTTTGGGTGGTACTGTTTTGCATTTTATTGACTGTACAGAAGTGGAATCATTGCTTTACCAAGCAGGTAGAGAAGCAGAGCTTTATTAATTGTATAACTATGAACTATTCCAATCAAAGAATGCTCATGGTCAGTTTCTCTAATGTATTTTCATGAAAAAAACAGGTGTTAGATACCTGGGACAGGGCAAAAATAACTGACATCTCTTTGAGAGAGTCATTGAAAACTCAAGACTCTTTGTGGTTTACACAGTGTTTAAGGCACACAGAGCACTGATGGAAACTCAGCTCCAGTTATTGTTCACTCTATAACCAGAATCAAGGAAACACCCTTTCATGCAAAAGAGTAAAAAATGATGGCATGAAGTGAGGGCTCTGTAAGTGAAATGCAGTTATTTGTGAACCTTGCGGTTAGTCTTGAAAAAAAGAGTGGAAATCTCGGGTATTAGAGCAGCTCTATCGGGCCACTTCCCCTCCAGCTGCAGGCAGGAGGACATTTTTCATTAGAAATGGTGTTGTTGCTGCATTGTTCTGCAACATATCTACACTTGACATTCAAGTCTGGTTGTGAATGCAGGGTGTACCTCCCTTTCTTTAAAAGAATCTCAGTGGAACACTCTCATCCTGACACACCCCTTAAAGCATAAACATTGGGAGATCTCAGGCTGATAGCTAGACAGTCTTTCTCTTGAAAGGCCATCTTTCATAAGTCATTCATCCCGTTCAGCCAGAGATCAGAGCAAAGCCTCTCGAGGCCATTTGTAGGTCACACAAATTTAGGAATCCACACGTAAGGAGGCAAAGAACAAAGTCAAATCTGGTTTTATTTTATTATATTTTCATTTAATTTTATCATCATATTGAAGATGGGTTATGTCACAAGAAGGTTTTTGAAATTGAATTTTATTTTCTATGTCTATATGGCAACTTATATGATAGCCCAAAGGACAAACTCAGCCAAATGTAAAAGCTCCATACAACTTAATAACTGCCATCCATCCTTTAATGGAACATAGCTGACAACCCAATGAAATCCTGGAGTGAAACGTTATATGGTCACAAAATATTCTATTCATCTCTCCATTTATCAGTGGATCGATGTTTTTTTTTTTTTTTTTTACAGTTTAAGAGGTGAGGATAATGTCACCCATTCAGGCTGGAGGAAGTTCGGGGGTGGAAAAAGTCCATTGATTATTAAGCCAAACAGGCAAGTCTCTTTTGTCCCAACCACTTATAAATTGAATGTAGATAGTCATTTTTGGGATTGGCTTCCTCCTTGGACTTCAAGCAGTTCTTTTGTCACCGTGTTAAACATTACAAACGGCTATGTTTGAAGTTTGGAATTCAAAAGGATTTATAACTAATAACAGAGAATTTTCCTGGCTTTTTTGGAACAGTAGTTTTTCTTGATGCTTCGAGTTAGAATTTACTGCATGACTGGTTGTTGAGTCCTACTCTCTCAGCAGAACCAAGAAACGCATCTAACTGATAATGTTTTTTATATCTTTGAAAATATTTTTGGTGCGTTAAACTTTCAGTAGTCCTTTTATAATTCTAAGGAATGCAGTGTTAGCTGCATGCTAATGGCCAAGACCAATATTCTGTTTTGCTGATTATCAACACGATCCAGTAATTGGTCACCTGATAATATAATGGACAATCTTGACAAACACCATCTTGTAAGGGCTCTTTGAAACTTTTTTAACCATCTTCATGATTTGACACCGCTTTGTTCGAGCTTATTAAACAATCAAAAATCACCTTCTAAAACTATTTTAAGCAGCGCTCTTGCTGCCCTCGTACATAAACAGGTATAAAGCTTGTTTTTCTTTACCTCTGTGGAGAGCTTTTGGTGTCTGTGAGTGTAACTAATGGGAAAGGACCGAATACTGCTTTGCCCCTAACCCTGTCCAGATGGGATGTCTGAGCTGTGGTTTGGAAAAGTTAAAAATAGTCCACAAAGTAACACTTCATCTATCATTGTTGGTCCAGTGGCAACCAGCTGAAAGAGAACAAACGTCACTTTTTCTCAACACCGAAAGAGATTCTGGAGGAGCTGTGACATTTACAGAGATGTTATCTTTTTGGGAGAGAAGGGAGAAGAAGCTCTTAAAAATGCTTGACACACACCATCCTTCTTTCAAAATGTCAGACTCAGACATTGAATATAGAGGAATCTCCTCTGGCATCACAGTGTGCAGGGAGAGTTGTTCTTTGCTTTTCTGTTTTCTGGCAGCTTGCAGCGTAATGAACTGCAGCAATTTTATGGCAACACTGAAATTCCTTTACGAAAGGAAATGGGGACCATTTTAGCTCAAGATGATTTGGGGATGTGGAAAGTGTTCAGGTGTTATGGTGGTATGCGCCTCAGGCCTCGAGGTATGCCCTTTTCAGCCATGTGCATGTTATTACATATTTTTTTGCGGATGCGTTGCCGATGAAACCTGCAAAATAAGTGCTGCAGGTGTGATATGTGTACTTTGCATGTGGGTGTGTTTTAAATGTTTGGGAGGAGAAGGGAAGAGGAGAAAAAGGAAGTGAGAGAAAAAAGCTAGAGTTGGATCATGCTCAATGTGGTTCACCACAGATGGTTATTGTTTAGAATTCCAGGGTCGTGATCTCATGCTGCGCTCTCCTTCTATCTTACAGACCCTGTAGGCTATGAATTAATCAAACGAAACACAACCCTTGATATTGTAAGTAGTCTCCTATCAGATTACCAACTGTCAACAGAAATCGGATTACTTCAGCAATAGCCAGAGACACTTGTGATTATAACTGCAGCCAGCAACACTTTGGAGTGGAGCGCCAGCTTTGCCAAAGCTCGGGAACTAATATTTCATACGTCCAACGACATCTGCAAGCATCTCACCTCGTCTGTGTGTGACAGAGTTACACTTCCTTTCTCTTTCTTTCTACTGTGTTTACTTTGCTGTTTGCCAGAGGGGATATCCTGCCTGGTGCACACTCTCTTTCTTCTTTTCTGTCTCCTCAGCCATTCACACTCTCAGCTGCAGTGAGGATGTCAGCAGGAGAAGCCTCTGATAGATAGGACTCCAAAAAAGCCTCTTTGTCCGCACAAGACAACCAGCAAAAAGCTTTTGATGGGATGAAGTGTCCCGCCTGTCACCCGCTGCCTCACACCGCCCATTATCTCCGTCTCCTCCTCCCTGTGTAATTCCTGTGCACAGCGACACAGGACTGATGCATTTAGCTGCTGTCAGTCAGCAAGAGAAGAGCTATGGAAGAGGACATAGAGGGGCTGTCTTGGCTGACTGCTGGTAAACGAGCCACGGAGGCCCCATTACTTTCCCTGCTTGTCAGGAAGGAGTTAACCCCAGGGGGGAGGCCAAACATTAGGCTCAATGGTAACTGAGTGTGTAATTAATGCTGCAATGTGTCCAGTCCCCAGGACCTTCTCAACCTCAGGACTCTTTCTCAGACACTGGAAGAGTGAGAGAGGTCAGTAGGAGGAGAGGGGGGCATCCGGGGCCCCCTTATGCCATTGCATCTGTCCAGAGAGGGGATATCGTCTCCAACTGGGCCTCAGGCAAATGACCCTTGTCAACCATGAAGTTATGGGGGACAACAGATTGGTCTCTGATGATGGATATGCAGAGAGAAAGGACATTTCCTAGTCTCATAATTTACATTTAATTCTTCACGTAACACAATGTTTTGTAAAAGAAGAATTTCTTATTTTTAAAACAGAGGTAACAGCTGAATGCACAATTACAATAGAAATTCAACTTGTGTGCATCCTTTGTTATATTACAACAAATTGTGAAACATACACTCTGCTCTGAGGAAAAATATGCATCAGCTTGACCTAACAAATAATAAAATGTACAATTGTTACATTTCCCCTCCTTTACTGTGATTCAGCTCCTGTTGCACTACTGATCAAGTGTCCACTCCAAATTTCCAATAACATGTGGCAAGACTGACATTCTGCATAATGAAGGAGTGATATCAAACTTCTGACTTTCCCAAAAGGGAGCCTGCCTGGCACAATCCTATCTGTAGCTCTATGCTTTTTCCTCATGTATCTTTTTCTCTGCCTCACTGCCAGTTACTTAATGTAAAAGATAAAACCAATGTACATAGTTAGGTTTAGATATTACAGATTAGACAGTTGTAGTTAAGTTGAAGTGTTATTTGATGGACGTGTTTTAAATCTTTTGTTTACCAACCCTCACCTACCTTGAGCCAATTGGGCTTTACATCACAAAACTGCTCTTAGTTATTGTGAATATACAATAAAATCAACTATCTAGGATATTCTGTCTATTGGGTGATCCCAAAGTCTTCCACAATCCACAGTCCCATGGTTAAATATCCCAACGATGCAGGTTCTATGATGCTTTGAGGCTGCTTTGTTATATTACAGGTTCAGAAGGCCTTTCCCTAAACAGTTGTAGACTGAGCACAACTTTGTCATTGCAAGAATACGCTTACAAATTTTGACAAGCTGGATTCCGCTGTGACATGGGGTACTTTCTGTAAACTTGGGCCTGTTATCAGAAGATTATATTATTTTTTTGTTTGTTATATGTTCAAGAGGGCATACTCAACAAGCAAATTCCACAAATAAAGGAAAAACAGTCATTTGCGGCAGTGATAATTGTGAACATTACTGCCTATTCACATGAATTATTTTATGTAAAATATAGAAAACATGGCTTTAAAACAATCATCCGCTGATCCACCAATTTTCTTTGCCAAGATTGCTGACAAATTTACAAATTCATTTGGCTTTGTGCTACACAACTGATGCTAAAATCACACACAGGCCAGTCACAGACACATCAGATTTATGAATATGTTGCTTTTGGAATGAAGCCTTGTCTGCTGTACTTGAAATCATAAGCTATCGATATTGTCCAGAGGGAGCCAGTTTGATGAGGCAACCGAATTGGAACATGGAAAAATCTGTTTTGAGGGGTAGGTCATGTCGTGTCCAGTTAAATCAAATGCTAACTTGTATAATATGTACAAGTGTGTATAGTCTAGCTTGTTCAGGGTTTGAAAGTTTTAATGATCAGTACTTTTACAACTAAAAGTGATCTTGTCATTTCTTATGTTTTATTTTGCTAAAAAGTCCATATTTAGCCAATTCCGACAACAAACTGAGCCAGGCAGAAAAGCTTCGGGACCTCAGACGCACTGAGGGTGTGAGAGCATTTCTCAGTTGTATAAATAAATATAGAAAGACATTCATAGAATTACATTTGATCTGGGAAGTAGTCCTGTTGGCCATGTCATTTCATGTTTGTTTCAGATGCTGGTAACTGGTGATTAAGTGCATTTTTGGCTGCGACCAAGATCAGTCATCCAGTAAACAATAGTTTGATTGGATGCTTTGTCAGAGAATGGAGTAAACAAATGACACGCTTTAGTAAAAGACTTGAGCCAAAGAGGAAACTGGCAATGGTCTGAAGTCTTAAAGTCCTTCTCAGTTTTCCCTAACAGGAATCTTGATGACCAAAAGCCATCTAACTCTCTTGTCAATGGTGGTGAGAGCCGCTGCACCACATGTGAGCATTCCTGGGGCACCACAGCTTCACCACAAGCTCATATTTATCGTGTGTGGTTCCAACGCCACAGAGCAGCCCACAGCAAACATGTAGCTCAAGGAACACACACACACACACATACTTCCTAACCTTGCACTGCTATGTTTGTTAAGCTCCTCTCCTGTGTAATATACACAGTATCAGCAATATTATCAATGTCAGCAGTCCGGCTCTTGTAAAACAAATTGCAAGGACATCTGGAGGTTGTGAAGTCACGATATGAGCTGCCTCCCATCAAGATCAACGAATTGCAACTTGCTTGAAGGGTGACCCACCAGGCTGGCACATGGTAATTACTACTCTTCTAAGTCTTTTGTATTCTAATTAACCCTGAGTTAATGGAGTTTAATCACTAACACAAAAAAGTTCCCTCTCTTTACAATGCTTGGAGTGTGTGTTATAGGAGATATAACGACTGTCAGACAGGTTGTGTCTGATACACGCAAGCCATTAGCAGCCAGTAAGAAGTGCGGGGAGTCCTTCCTCTGGTCCCTTTGATTGTGGACTGTCTTAGTAGTTTTAGTGGTGCTCAGTTATTATCATCCTCTGAGCTAACATGCAGCAGGGCTTTTATGTCTTCCCTGAACTTTGGACCAAGCTGGATGTGTTTAGAACTGTTATAATGTAACAGAGGTTCAAAAGATTTCACTACCTTCCATTTAGCTCTCCTGCTGACACTGTTGGGCCACTTTAATATGCTTCCACTCAGGGTCTGGATCTCATCAAGGACATATGAAGCAAAGGGAAAAGGTGGGTGGGTTGACAGCACGGCTGGCTCTGCAGGGAGAATCAACATGATAAAGAACCATTCCATTAGCCACAGTGGTGGTGAAGCCTGACAGATACAAGTGGCTTGTGGGTTGATTGGTACAAGTCGGCAGGGCGACATTACATGGGGGTAATTTTGCTGTGATAATCACAATCAACTATTGGGCAGTGCTATGTTATGATCATATTACAGCTGCTCAGCTGCTGATATTTTTAAGGGGTTTGACCTCGGCAATATGTGGAATAATTTGAAAGAAAAGCAATTTCAGAAACCACACTCACAGTTTTAAAATACCTCAAAGCCCCCAACTCAATTGCATCCAAGTGCCAGCCCATGCATGACTACAGAGCATTTTCCAAGGCTATGGCGTCACTTTCCCCTAGCCTCTCTGGAGAGTGTGGTGGGACGCTATAAAACTTTACTGAGGGGAGTAGTGCGACATGGGAGTGTCTCACCTCCATTAAAGTCCTTGCCAGGGTGCCGTGGCATTTAAACACTCATAAATAAATAATGGTGAGCTCTACAAACCCCTAACACGGAGTTCCCCACTCCTGAGGGTGAATGGCACAAAGGACCACAAGGGGTACAACAGAAACGGAAGGGTCAAAGGAGACATCCTGGTCAGATACCAAACTAAATTACTCCCAAAAAAACTTTACAGCAACCACTAATACCCACTGGCCCTCTGTTGTTGCACAGAACCTCTGCCAAGCCTGTGCTCCCAGGGAGAACAAGGCCACCAATATAGTCATCATAACCAGGGTGTTTTTCTTACTCTTGTTTTACAGGCGAGGGGTTAAGTCACCAGCATCTGGAATCCCATGCTACAACTGAGGAAAGGTCAGTGGAGGAGCAGGCTTTTTCAGTACTGTTAAAGAGATTGCTGAAATGAATAGTAATGTTGAAGTGGGTGAGAGGAGCTCATGGGATTGATCTTTATTTCAGGTGTGACATTGATGGCCTAAATCATTGGTAACTTGAGTTTCTGCATGGTCTAGAGAAAGTGCTGAGCAAGTGGCGGGGAATCACTGATTAGTCCGCTGGCTGGATGAACATGTTTAGGCAAAGGGCACTAAGGAGAGATTGGGACAAAGCTGTCACCCGTAGGACAGACTGAAATCACTATGGCTGTAGCAATCGAAGCACCGGCTGTAAACAAGCCCTTCAATCTGCAGCCGAACGGCTGGACCAGTTCAACCTCCCAAGGTGATCACCACTGCTGAGTCCTGCTTGTTCTTCATGAGAAGGATCGGGGGGGATTTTGGATGGGCTTTCTGTCATGGGGTTCCTCTCATGTCTACAGTACTGTTGAAGTGAAATTGCTCTGTGGTTGGAACAAAACCCTCCAAGACTGACAGTGAGCAAAATGAAAAATGAGGACAAACGAAGGCCCCCGCAGCAGCCAGTGATCTACCCTGGTTACACATAGAGACGGAGAATGAACTCAACAAGAGTTAGAGCAAAGTGTGTTTACCCAGGTGTGTGTTGCAGCTTGCCAGCTGCTGCAGAACAATATTGAGACCAGACTGAAAGCTTCAGTGTATACTCAAACTTAACAAGAAGAGTGAGTCCTTTACAAAAATAACTTTGGTTTATTGTTTTCTGAAAACTGAGGGGCATCATCAGAGGAATGCCTGTGCTCTACAATTCCAAAATCCCACCTTACCTCAGAAATCACAATTTTTCTACAAATGAGATACTGAAACATTTATTAGTGCAGGTAGAAGTGAAAGTATTCTGAAGAGGGGTATAATTACCTGTGTTTTCCAATCATCAAAACAGTTCCATATCTAATGTAAAGAAGCTAGCTGCGCCATATGGGACTTTACAATGGACAGTATACCATATCATCCTTAAATGTCATGAATTACGGATCAGGAATGCAGAATTGGAACTGCAGAAAACTATTTGGTCTATATCTATAACACTGTGGACTCATATTCCTGAGCCAAAAATGTCACTCTGCATGGGAGAAGCATTGCAACAGTTTCTGGCAAAAGAGTCAGGCTACAAGCTATTTTTTCACTTCACTGTATAAAAGCATTAGACGAATAGTCATGCCAGGAAAAGTAAATCCTCCAGTGCTCTTTGAGTGCATTTCCAAACTGATACAAGAATGCTGCAAATGTACAAAGGTGTTCTTGTAGATGTGTGTGTAGTACGCGCACACACACACACAATGAGACAAAATCAATCTCATCATTTCAGAAGGGTTTTTCCAGCAACCCACTGCTTGTAATTACAATAAACCTTGGAGTCACGATCTATTTTTTTCTCTTTGTTGAATTTGCCTGCCATCAGCTTCATATGGTTGCAGTTTGCATTAATTTATATGTGGTTCACGTTTGTGTTTGTAGTCTCAGTAGTTTAATCTGAGCCCAATCACAACAGAAAGTTATGTTCCGGATGCGTCTTTGAGTGATTCTATCTCCACCCTCTGGTTATAGAAAACCTATACAATAGAGAGCTTTTGCATTGTTGGAGCAAAAATTATGATGTCAACTTGTATAAAGCAAAGATGACAACTTCAAATGAGGGCAGTTATGGTTTATAATGTGAAATACTGTATATCCATGTGGCACAAAGATAATGTCTTCATGTTTCCCATAAAGAAAAGGAAAAAAAAAAGACTTCAGGGGTTTGAATGCAGTGCACATTAGTGGGTTCAGAATAGTCTATGAATCCAAACCACACCCTTATATATTCACATTATTCTAAAGAATATTGTTTTTGAACTAACTTGTAATGCACTGTAATCTGCAAATATGAGGTTTGATTTCTTATTCATCAACCAAATCAGTTGGCGAGCATGTGATCGGTTTCAGATGCTTGCTTTGGCATGAAAAAGACGTCACAGACCAAATTAGAGTCATACAGATCTTCCACAACAAGACACACCGATTCTGCAACAGATGGCCCACATAGAGTCCTGACCTCAATATCACTCAATAGGTTTAGGATTACATAAAGAAACAGAAGCTGCAACACAGAAATCCTGCAGAACAGGAAAAAAACGAAGCTCTTCAAAATCCTGAAAAAACCTACCATTAAAGAGCTATGATAAAAACGTTATTCAGAACACAAAACTGTTCATTTCCTGTTGGCTTGGATAAAGTGTATGCTCTGTTAAAAAAAACTTGTACTTGATTATTCTTGCCAATTAAAGCATTTCTGTGTCCCTCCCTCATTCAGACTGTAAATGTCACTGCTACAGAGAGTCAGGCCAAAAGTTACGTCTTAAACAAGAAAGATAACATTCACATCGATTCATTTCTTTTTCATTGAGCAAATCAGGCCAATGATGAATTTTACTGGTGCTGAAATAATGATCTGCCTTGACATTTGAGAGGGTATCCCTTCTCTGGAAGTGACTGTGGAAGATAATGACTGCCACATTACATCAACAAGATGCCATGCCAACTGCTCAACTGATGTCATTCCATGATGCAAAGCTTGCATGTGCTTCCCGTCAATGACTGTCATAAGTTTCTGAACACTGGTTATTTCTCAAGCTGTGTTGCAACAGACAGTTACGCAATAATTCTGTTTCAAAGTAGTTTGAGTGATCTCAAAGGGGATTATAAAGACATTACCATACGTTTTACGCGTGTTTGGTTCATCTTTACCTAAACATATATCACCATGAATGTGTCTGTCTTACAAATCTCTTGTGATACTGACCTAATATCAGATTATTTCATGTGTTGTCCAAAACGTAAAAGAGGCCATCAGCAATCAGCACAGACCCCCAGATCTAAAATTTATGTTAATAAACAGAGACCCTAATTCTGTAGTAAGTTTTTTTTTTCTGGTGATAGGCTCCAGTTCTCCCTGCGACCCCATTAGGGAATAAGCCGTAACGCTAATGGATTGATGGATGGATGGTGATTAATCACAAGAAATGAATGCAGAGACATTTGGAACCCAAATGTATTTTCATACATTCAAGTGCTATATTAACTGCCTTTGCAAATCATAGCTTCTTTCTAATGAGCAAGCTAAGCTACAGGCTGACCACAAAAGGGCCAACTGAGGAGCAAACCAGCTTCCTTAAACTTGCACCAGATTTCTTAGAAGTGAAAGTGATTACAGTGAAGTACATTTGTGATTAACATTCATGAAATGTTGGTCTGTGTCCTTATCCACTTCTCTCCCCTGAATTGAGGTCTTTCTTGAAATTGAAACAATACTTTAGATGACAAATAAATAACGACTGACTGAATCGTGAATCAAGCAAAACAATACTCCTGTTGTGTACTTGTTCAGTTAGCTCTATCTACCATATGGATGAGTCTGAACATTTTTAAGGTACTCCAATAATGACAAACAAAATCAATCTGGAAGAGAGTTTATGCAAGTTCCCGCTCCACTCCAGAAGTACAAAGCAAATAGAGATTTATTCTGTTTTCTTACCATATTAAACACCCCTGAATCCTTGTTGGATTTGTTTAAATGGAAACTATCTGTTCATCAGCCTTTGCATCCCTCTTGAACTAGACCACCATTTAGTGTTTACAACTCTTAAAGAAAAAAGATACCACTGAATCAGTTGTTTGTTCCTTTAAAAACGTTGTTGAACAGTCCCCTTCACTTCACATTAGTGTGTAAAAAAAAAAGAAAGAAGCAAATTCCTTTTTGGCAGCAAATGTTTTTTTTTTCTTCCTGGATATTACCCTGGTTTGTCAGGTGTGGGTGGGCTTGGCTCTCTGTCAGCCAATTAGCTTCAAGCCACAGACAGTGATCTTGCCAGTTTATAAGTCACAGCCAGCCAAGACAAGGTGGTGGTCTCAGTTTCCAGAAATCAAAGCAGACTGTTGTAAATCGTGATCATCATTTCCTTTCTGCATCCAAGGAAAGCATTTTGGAGGTGGGAGAAGATTATTATAGCAGATGTGAGTGAAATGTAGTATGTTTGGATTTACCTATCCATCTGGAACATGTAACGCATCACAATGTACACACGTTCATGGCAACGTAGACTACACAGTCCTGGAACACAGTCGGGGTAGTGACGCTGATCATCAAAGATAACAGCTGATGTCAGGGTGAGTAGAAACTGAATTTAGATTATGTTGACTACTTTTTCACAATCGATGCAGGAAAATGCAGCTCAATCCCATACAGTAAAGTCAACTGCGTTTTCTAGCTCAATTGTTGTGGTTAACAGACTACAGACTGCATGCTGGGTGCTGTTGGGAAAAGGCCACTCTGTGGTTAATTAGCGGGCAGTGATTTTGCCCCAAGAGGGCAAGGTCGGCCCACCAATGAGCTCACTTCCTTTCTTCTTGACACTAACATGCACAGCCGCTCCCCGGCTATGAGTCAGCTTGTGGAGAGAGAGAACGCGGTGGGGAGAGCAAGAAACAGGCAGCAATTTTACCCACATCGCATTGGGCCCATCTCCAACTCTGAGTTGTGTGATTACAGATGAAACTGATTAAAACAAAACAACTTAGCTGAGTACCCCCCCCCGCCCCCCCATATGCATACACAGTACATATGGACTGTGACACCCAGTCACGAGAAACAAGATGCTTTTCCAGACTCTCCATTATAATCTTTTTCTAATCGTACCCTTATGGAACTCTGGTGCCTCCTGGGAGTTATAGACAAAAGTTAAAAGACTTGATCATAAAGTGATGAGAAAATAGATCTTAGTGGCAGCAACATAAACATGCCCCGGACTTTTAAAGGATTTTCCTTGAGACATCGGATGCAGGTGCTCTGCTAAGATCAAAGCAGCTAAGTAAAACCTACTTAGTCTGAGAACTCCAAGAGAGTTGATTTATTCAACCATCCTAATGTAAAAACAGTCCCGTAGTTTGGTTGAAAACTTTTCAGCTAATGATGTTGTACCCCTATGAAAAAGTTAAATACGGTGACGCATTGTTTTTTTAAAACTGCATTTGGATAAATGGTCCCTTGGGAATGGTTGTTTGCTTTATTGACTAATTATTTACATTTGTGAAGATTGTGGAGGCTCCTGGTTTTAATCTTTACATCTGATGCCTTGCTGTCTTATATTTTCTTTCAAAGAAGTACAGCAGCTTGGCGTGCACGGCTTTGAACCTGTGCCGTATGGTATTAAAAGAAAGTGTCAGCACAGGAATCTATCTGCTATATTCCTGAAAATGTTACACTTTGTAAACTGAAAAGAATTCCCTCTTGGAACACCCAAATGCCACCAAGAGTATTTCTCCAACGACTTTCCTCCACTGCGAGCAGTTATTGTGACATTTTAGCAAAACTAATCACAGAACTGGGTCAGAAATTTTCAAAACACAGTGAGCATTTTCAAACCCACGAAACACGTGAGTCCAACCCAGGGCACTGAACCAGCAAGGGTGAGGAAATCATTCAGCAAACAAATAAGGCTTTCACTGTGGAGCCTGCAGATCACCATGGAAACTATGTTTTACGGTGCAAATGAAACATAATAAAGTATAATAAAGTGGGCTAATACAGAACACTGGTGTACTTCAGTGGAACTGAGAGCACTTGGAAGGGACAGATAAATGCCAAGTACGGTAGAGTTTGCATGTTAGCGAAAAGACATATTACCATTCAACACCCAAGTGTTTGAGAACACCCCTAAGTGTTCATCGGCATCATGCCAGAAAAAGGAAAAAATGCAAGCAATATAACTTGTGCAAAGATCCACATGTTTGGCGGCTAAATTTGCCTAAACATTCACATCAACCTCTCTGCACTGACAAATCTGTACCAAGAATTTTGTCGAGACGGTACTAGCCTTTTTTGGAGGCCTCCAACAAATGTTGCATGCGAAAAGGAAAAGTGAAAATGTGACATCAACACAATATTTACAAGGAGTGTATAGAAAATGAATAACATCATATGATGACTAAATGTCCCACGGTCTCATCCCCATTATGATATAATTGTGCCAACAGTGACTTTCGCTCTTGGCAAAAGCTGACATGCAATCATTTTTGAGCTGTCAGTACATGTTGGATTTTCTGTTTTAATGCATTTTACTCAATAGGGATGACAAAGCTAGCATAATTGATGGGCTTATTTGAAGTTAATATTTTAAAGGTTGTAGGCTGGCTGTGACCAACCATCACTTTAAGCCTTAAAGTTTAGAGGTGTGCAATACAGTTGATCTTTCTGTGTGATCCTCTGTGTGTCATAGTTTCAAATCAGTTGTGTTGCCTTCATCACGTATAACCATAAAGTCAAAGCAGGTGCTCTAGAGGTGAAATGAGTAGTGCTTATGGCATTTGAACTTACAAGGATTTACCTTTGTCATTGATTTTGTTTGTATCTTTTAAGGACAGTAATTCAAACAACAGTTAAGTGCCAAAGGTTTTCCTGTTCGATTGGCAAGGTAATTAATGTTTAAATATTTTTATTTTTTTTATTTTTTTTACCAATGCTGTCCTGGTTGACATCATAGAGCTGAGATCTCCAGAATGTGGTGGGGGCAGAAGCTGAAAAAGCTGGGATGCAAACCATCCACTCCAAGTCTGAAGCTGTGGTTTATTTCCCAGTCGAAGCATGGGTTGAGTTGCTGCGTCATATGAGTTGAAATATTATGGCTGTTACAAGTAGTCATGGACAGAAGAGGGAGACTCGCAGGCAGATGGCATCTACAGTGATGGATATTATACTGGTTTGTAGAGGTAAAAGGTGTACTAAGTTGGAAGATGTTACCAATATGGCAGTGAACAGTAGTGGGCAGAATGAGATTGCAAATTCGATTTTTTTTTAAAATTAATTAGCTTTCTCTAAAGGGTACTTACTTTCAGAGATAGGATTAAAAATTTGGTAATTCAGGGCAAGCAGTTTAGGTGGTTTGGGCATTTAACCAGGAGGCTTTTAATAAGTCTTCCAGGGAAGGTTTATCTGATACGAGCCACAGCGAGTGAGCCTTGAAGCAGACTCAGGACCCAACAGAGAGATTATTTGCTTCGGTTGGCATGTAAACAAATCAGTGTTTCCTCAATGGAGCTGGAAGACATAGGTATGAAACAGGGAGGTCTGGGGATCACTGCTTAGACTGATGCTTCTGTGACTTGGTCAAAGAGAATTGTGAAAACATTGTTTGTATAGATTTACTAAATGTTATGTGGTTCTCATAAAGATTGTAGTTTTTGAATGAGACTCTCATAAAGTAGGAAAAAAAATACATTTAATACATGCCTCAACGAAACCTGGGAAATGTTGCATGTACAAACAAACCTATTCACGAGCACATTTGGTATGCACACTTTCATCTGTGTTGTCTGAACCAAACATTATTGGGGCTTATTTAGCCCACAAATTCAGATACACCTTTGTTACAGTGGTGATTGTGAAGCTGAACAAACTCCTCTTCAACAAAGCTTAGTACTGTGCTCAACTACCATTGAGTGCTGTCAGGAGCATGAGGATCAGAGATCTTAACGCTGCAAGCATAAATCTGTCCAAGAGGATGACATGCACCAAGTCATTACACAACTCAAGGATCAGACCTATGGCTTTGTTCCATTGTCATGACATTTTAAGGTTGAATTCCTCACAACAGCATCTTTGTCTGTTGCTGAGGCCTCTTCAGCTAAAACACCATCCAGTCTGATATCATGTCAGCATACCATATCTAATGGTCACTGCAGGCAAGAGTGGATTTTCTGCATGGTTTGATCCCAATACAGCCTTCTGTAACTGTTGTATCTCCGTTGAGTGAATGTTTCACCGATATCAACTGTGAAAGGCTGAAATGGAGCTTGAAACGCAAGTCAAACTAATTTAAATGAAAGGCAAACCAGAGTTTAAGTGTCGCTGTGAGCAATGCGGTCAATAAGGGACACAAAGCTACAAGTAGTAGTGTAAACACTACCTGCAAGGATTCAACATCTTGTTTTAGCATGTATCATACTTTCCCTAGAAATAATGACTCAATGCTTAAAGGTGGTGGGGATGGTTTGAGTGATTGAGCACCTCTATCCTCTGTATGATCACCTGAGCACACACATAAAGCCCTCAACAGAGTTGGCTGTAGCCAGCTATCTATGGTTCATATTGCTCAGGCAATTTCTGTGGTAACAAGACAAATAGCCTGTCTTATAAAAATCATGATGGGACATGCAGATGTTCATGAGATAGAAGTTAAAAGCTTAAGACGCTATTTAGTGGCACTAATGTTGACAGCTAATAAACTATATCCGATCAGTGGAGGTGCTTTGGGGCCGTTGGTGCATCCATTGTTCCCATGGAGAGGAAAAGAAACAGGGCGTAATAAAGAGCAACATGGATCAGCTGACGCATATAAACACTTAATGCTAACACAAGTGTTCATATCCTAAGCATGAAGACACGTGTGTCTGATATAATTACATCCTAAATAAATGTTTATATGTAAAAAAAGCATAGCACATAACTTAAAAATACCGGTATTTCAGAACTTCCCAACTAATGATGAATAAGAGTGATGAAAAGTAGTTTGAGTTGAAAGAGGCTGAAAGTATTTCAGCCATAAAGGTATCTCCAGGAGGTTTTGTGTCACTGGAAGCATGCTTTTACTTAAGTATTTCCTTTATTAGGAAGTTTTGTGGGCCAGACCTTTGAAGAAGAATTATAGAACATGGCTGCTAATGGATCCTGTCTATGTGCTCAGCCTCAAATGGTCGATAATGTAAGCATTGTTAAAATGTAAAACCAAGTGAGCTGGAAGAAAACTAAACTGACTCATTAATCTAAAGCATTCTCGACTGTTTAAAAATTTGAGTTAATACCAAATCAAAGATGTAAATGATCAGGGTTTTAATTGCAACAAGGACAGTGGTGCAATATGAATTTAATTAAAATCACAGGTACCTAAGTGTTTGAATTTTTGGTTATTTTTTATGCTTGTACATGACAGCTGAAACAATCAGAAATGTAATATTCTCAGACCAGTTCTTGAATGTCATTTGCTTACACTTGTCTGCTTTGGGAACTGCTTTGGACAGTCTTCTATCTATCTAGATTAGGTTTGGCACATAACATACCCAAGATAAGTAAACCCGGGGATTACGTCATAAATGTGGATATGACATCTTGTTCCCATAGGATGTGGATTGGTAAAACATCTCGGTCTCCTCAGGCTGACTTTTAGAGTGTGCAAAGCAGAATATGTTATACTGAATGACTACATGTAATACTATTGATTGAATTCAAGATGTCACCAACAGAACCGGGCTGCCTAATTGGTTTCCTGGAAATGTTTTATTTAGCTGAAGGAGGTGAAAAACAGTCTAAATGTCCTCAAATTTCAATGCATATACGATGATATTGAATTTTTACACATCTTTGGATAATTTAATTTGTCTTTGCAGTCTGACAACCTAAAAATCTGCTCTAGCTATATATATATATATATATGTAGAAAGAAAGAAGGAAAGAGGCTGAGAGATCTGATATATATTTATACATATAGTACATGTATTTAATATTCTATTGCTTTATATAGTAATATAGTTAGTAATGTCCCTCCAAATATTCAAGTGAACCATTTGATGCTGAAGAATTATACTGTATATATTACTTTTTCTAGACTCATAGAATAAGAATAAAAGTGACCTCATTGACTGGTTGGCCAGTGACGTCCAATGGGATGTAATGGCAGACATTTATGCTTGGTCCTCAGCTGTGAAGCTCAAAGGATGAAACTTAGATACATAGGATCCAAATTTTACAGCATGAGATACTGGTCTTGGCCAAAGATAATATGTAGTGTAGTGGTCATTACAGAAAGACAGCAGCCAGCTGTGGTGCACTGCTGCTTATCTGGAGGTAATGAGAGGTAACACGGGTGTTGTGGTTCCATGCACACATATTTGTCTCCACTTACACAAGGTCTCTTGACTCGCCTTCTCTCTCTTTCTCCCTCTGTCAAATAAATCCTCTGTGGCTGTTTTGAAAAATCCCACCTTTTTTTCTGCCAAACATTCTTTCCCCCTCTCTTTCTCCTATTCCTCATTAAACTCGTGAAGAAGAAAGCATGTTTAGTGCAAGCCCAGGGGCCCCCTGGCTCAGTTGTGGGAATGAGAGTTGCAACAGTTAATGGAGGGGGGTCTCACTCAGGGAGGGAAGACACCCACATTCAACACACACATAGATCAGAGAGCAACAATGTTTTGGGGTGATATTCTTTGTGGCAGATGAACAGAGCGGGTCTTGAGGAGCAGTGGGTCTCCTGATGGGACTCAGGTGAGAGGGAGGGAGAAATAGCCCAGGGGGATGTGACGCTTGTCTGGCCTGTTTCCCGGCCTCCTGTGTTGAAGCCTGAAAAGGAGCAGGTCGTTTACACCACTGTGAAAAAAGCCACCATAGCCACAGCAGCACCTGGATGTTATTTGGGCTAATGGACTTGGGACTCACTCAATAGTAATCAGCTCAGGGGGGGCTTGTCGCCTGGTTTCATACACCGCCTTTCTCCCAAACTTCCTTTCTTTGTCTTGCAAAACTTTTCTTCCATTTTTTCACTTCCTACCTGCTTTCCCTCGCTGTCCTTATCTTTCCCAACCCACTCCTTTTGTTTATTTTATTTTGCAGGGAACTGTATTATGACAAAGCCTTCACTCCCCGGATATATGCAGTCAAGGCTTGTGTCATGCCCTTATGAGGTATGAGGGCCCTCATAGCCTTGCAAGCCCCACCCGGTGTGCCCTTCCCAAGAAGAGAGGGCCAGGAAGAGGGGCTGAAATGGGATGGAAAGGGATGACTCTTTCCCTGTTCTGTTCAAGTTTGTTTTGATGGTAAACTCAATATTGACACTCCACAACAAACAGTTAAAAGGATGGCTAGATTAGTATGAAGAAATGAATGCTTTATTCTGTTTTGTCCTTTTGGAAATTTGACAATGTAAAGAAGAGATTAGTTTTTTCTATCCATTAGCCTCTGAACTAATGCATCATTCAAAAGTGTCAGGATTCTTTATAATCCATTACAAAGCCCCAAAGGAGAAGCCCTCAAAAACCTTACCTGAAGTAAAACAATCTCAGTAGCACCATAAAACAATTCATCATACAAAAAACTCTGTGCCATCACAGTTCATTGAAATCAGGGGAGAGTCTTTTTTCTATCTGTGAGCACCAGTGAAATTCACTTAATTGTCAAATCGTGTAAATGCACATGAAGAGAAGCGGCAGAGGAGGGTTTCCTTACACACCGCATCTTGTGAAGGAGTTGAAATATTAAAACGGAAAGAGAAATAACAATCCCTAGGCTGCCTCAAAGATGTTTTTGTTTCAAGAATTTCATCCACTTTTCCTCACACTAATGAAATTTCCTAAATTAAAAGATGGCTCCGATGTGGCTTTTTAAGTGGAACTTTACATGAAGTGGAACTTTAAGTGGAACTTTACATGAAAAGTAAACCCAGTGTGATAAAGTTGTCACTATGTTTCTATTGGTCTAATCTTTTCTCCCTATTCTAGCAGCCTTCATGTGAAAAAAAAATCCTTTAGCATAATGTTGCATTTCACCATTTTTCCATTATTTAATTTTCACCACAAAGCCTGACATGTTTTAAGAGGTGCAACCTAATATTGCCTGAACTCCAGGACCTACCACAAAGATCTCTGGGTAAATGGGAGGGAAGGAAGTGCACAGACAGGAGGACGGGCGTGGATGGAAAAGTGCGCAGTAACTTGGCTGCAGCACACACTTAAGTAACAACACATGGTAGTGGAGGAATTCCACATTCATGAACACTGTACGTGAGTGGAGATGGGAAAGGCTGTCCGAGCTGCACCAAGTGGCAAGCCAGTTCCGAATGGGAAGCTGATAAAGCTCTGCCATACCTAATTCCTTTCCATGTTCTCATCCTGGGTAGGCATCACAATGGGCATGATTCATGGGGGTAATTCCACCAGCTACTGACTTGGCTCCTGTCTGCATTTGGGAAGAATGTGACTTCATAATATGCCTCTTTCAGGCCCATCCCTGTCTGACTTCGAACAGCCTCTTCTTGAAGCCCTCTTCTGTTAAAGATTGAAGAGTGAGGACAAGGGTATGTAGCAGAGAGGCAAAGAAGAGAGGCTAAGCTGAGGGGGAAAATCTTACAAACATACTCCTCCTTCTGAATCTTCTCTCCGCCCACATTACTCTTTCCCTCCCAGTCTAATAACTAAATGATGTGGAGTGAGAAGGGGAATTTAAAGCAATGAACTTGAGAGTCAACCACCATGACAACCACAGGGACAGGCCCTGATTGTGTGTGGGAAGTTGTAGGTGTGATGCCTGTCTTTTGTTTGTATTTCTCACATCTACCTTAAGTAATGATCAGACCAAGACATTTTGATGCTAGATTGCTTTGTAACACAAGACCCCTGAAGTACTCTCTATATAGTGCCTACACACATTGCAATCAACATGCATGATTATTATATAATAGGCCATCTGAGGGAGGGTTCATTCTTGGCTACTTTCCATCCGTCACAGACACAAAGTCTTTTTTCTTTATTGGTACTTAGTGCTGAAATGTAAATTACACTGCAGAATGCCTTCATGATATTACAATGGATGGAACGTGTTCAACGTGTGTTGAATCAACATCACTGCCAACAGCAAGTCAACAAAGTAACAAAAAGACAATAATTTATGAGACTATAATAGATTTATTGAAGGATCCATACCAGCGCCCTCTTTTCATCAAACTTAGCTAAAAACTATATAAACTATAAGCCTGACTGTCACACAATCAGTGGCAATTTGTTTTGGAGACATTATGTTTTGCTTTTGAGGATTTTCCATATTCCTGAATGTGTTATTATCTCACAGACAGCACTGCTCCTCAGCTGCATGAAATGCCTCGCTTGTGGTCCAGCCAGTCTTTCTCATTATATTACCACACACAGCATATCAAATAATGGACACCGCCCCTGCTATGTCCCACACTGCTGTATGGACTACAATTTACAAGTGGAGCATCATCAGGATCCATAATTTATGTATGTATTCAAAAGATTTGACTGACTAATTAATAGTTAGTTTGACATGTCTCAAACAAAAGAGTAACTGTCATGCCCATAGCAAGATATGGCCTTAAAGGGCACTTGCATTACATTACTGAGAAAGAGGGTTTCCGACAAAAGCTGACAAGTGGAGTAACAATGATATTTTTGTCAAACATTAACAAAATTGAAACCTTTCCAAGCATATGTTGAAAAAGAAATTATAAACATGTAAGTGAGCAAACAACTGGCTTTTTAAATGAAAACACAAATTGCAAAATGTCTTAAGGAAAGAAATGTAATCCTTTAGCCTGGCATGTGTATAATTTCAAGCCACATATATCAAGAACCTACTCATCAGTGTCTCTTTTTGGATGCATATTTCAGAAGTATGTTATTTTACCTCTTTACAAAGTTCAAAGAAGAGAATAATGCCTTCAGTGTCCCATAAATCGTTTTTATTCCAGCAGTTCTCTGCTACTCCATCTACAATTACTATGTGGGGAAATTATGTTACAGGATTGCACCATCATCAAAACATGCACAAAGGATCTGATAACGCAGGTACTGTCTCATATTAAAAACAGCATAGACACCTTCACATTTTCTGAGCAGAGTGTTTTGTCATGTCATCCCCCTTAACATCCTGTTACACTCTGCCTAACAGGGGGAGAAAATATGGTGTGATGTCATTTTTGGCATGGCCCCAGTGTCTGCAAACTTTTCATGCACTGTCTCAGTGCATGAGAGGCAGACATTAGTCAGAATAAGAGAGGAGTCTATCTGCTCTTCACAGTTAAAGCTGCTATTTGTTAGAGTTAATCACTGCCAGATTTGCACTACTGTCTGTTTCTGATCAACGTAATGTACATCAAATCATCCAGACTCCACAAAACATTCTCAGAATGCTGCTATGCCATTCATATGTATTCCTTTTGGGTCTTGTTGGTGGTGCCACACTGCTCCACCTGCAGCGTGGCAGCACCACTTCAAAACCGCCTAATGCTGCATGTCACTGTGGCTCTTCGTCAGGCCATCAATCCTCATGTTCTTACACCATAAGCAGCACTACAGCCCTGGTATTCCTTTCTCAGTACTATAATAAGCTGACTGCTTGATGAAACCTTTAGAGAATGTTTTGAGACCCTGAAACGCCCTTACTGTAAGCCACTGAAAATCAGCAGTGAAACAACAGGTTCCTGAAAACTGATTTGTGTGCTTCTCGGGCAAAAAAATTGAGCTAGAAACAATCAACTGACAATTTCATCTGACAACTTCTGTTAAGTTTAGAAGAAAGCCAAAGATATTTGGAACACACAATGTGTTTGCTGAAAAAAGCACCCATCAGCTGATTACAAGGCAGCTAGATTTCTTCCCCTGGGATGTTCACGACGTTTCACTTCCCATCTGAAAGTTTTCTGTTCAGAACAGTTGCCTCAGAATCTTAGGATGACATTATTTGCACTTTAAAAAACATCATGAGAGTTAATTTCTTAATACTTGGATGCTAATTAAAAAAATCGCTTTCAGCCAAGAAAAAAAAGGAAACATTTAAGTTTCATTTTAAAAGTAGCGAGCTCTGCTTCCCAAACTTTAACTTGCAGCTGGTTTCACAAGAGAAAGGCCAAACAACTGAAGGCTATGTCTCCTATTCCACTTTTCCAAACTCTGAACCACAAGAAAGCCTGCTGTCTGGGAACAAAGTGTTTTGTTGGAAACACTGAACTGTGAGATGTTTAAAACGTGAGATTTATTTGTTTGGAGAATAGTTTTAAATTCTATTCTGAATTTTACAAGAAGCCAAAGAAGCCAATGAAGTGAGTTGTTAGGTTTGGCCCCTCCAGTGTCCTACGTGGACAATACATGCAACTTTGCCCTGTGACTGTAGGTGGCCTTCTTCAGATACAAAGCAGAAATCCTTTGCCATTTTGTCAATGGTTGATTTTTACCAAGGACAAGTCTTGTGACATAAAAAAAATCTGACGTGTAGGCTATTTTGGTTAAAAACCTTTTCTGTAGAGGGATTATAATAAATGAAAAAATAGTTTTCACAATAATGTGAAGAATTAATTTTCACTTTAAACCTAAGTTACTTAATTAAGAATACTTCTTTCCAGTGTTTTGAAATCCAGATCAGACGTCATTGCTATCTCACAAATTCTAACATACTATTACAGCTTGCAGAGCAGTTGAACTGTACACAGACCTCTTCTCATCATGTGGGTTAACACTCAGCTAAATCCATTCAATGCTTCTATTTTGGCGTAACGTCTAGACATAAAACATTTTACTACCAACCCAAAGCCACAGCCACGTTCTGGACCAGATTTGGCCCATCTGTATGACACTGTAGGACATGTTGGCCCAGAGTAAGTGTCTGTTATTGATTTTCTGCCAAGCACCTTGCAGGATGCATGCTTTAAATCCAGAGATAAACATCACTCATGAAGTCATGCGTTTATTTCCTATAACATACTTTTATTGGAGAAAAGACTCTCTGTAGTCATAAAATGTTTATATTAGTGTCTTTTATGGGACGTTCCCTGTATACATAATTGTTTGCTGCATCATAAAAAAACAAGACCAACAAAGTGCAAATTACAGGGTTTGTAGGGGAGCTGACCACCTATTTTCCACACTCCAAGTCACAACATCTGTAAACAAAGTAAATATGTTCAACCAACTACACACCCAAAAGCATGACCACAAATGATGTCATTCCAGCATAGTTAGCATTTGGTGCTGAGATCAGTTAGCGTATTCAAGTCAAATTGGGACTGTCATAATTCTTGATTTAATTTCTCTGAAGTTTATTTGTGGTGCAATAAAGCAAATATGTGAAGATTTGGGTTTAAAAAATTATAATTATTGTGTAACAGCACAGTTTATTGCATATAAAATCCTGACATGAATGCAGTGTTTCATACATTTTATTTTTCTCATTTGTGGCATCACTGTGTTTCAAAACTATAAAACAAATTTGGATTTACATGTAAATGTGATTTATATAATAAAACTAATCTTTATGTAATGATTAAATCACTGGAGTGCTTTTTTAAACACTGTCAGTATGATGATACATCATCTCCTCTTTAGGTCTCCGACTGCTGTACTGTGTTTAAGATCAAATGAGTTCTGCACTTTGAATGATTTCTTTCCTGAAGCAGAACAATATCTATTTAGTTTTAATCTTGATGAAACATACTAGTGTGAGCAGCCTAGTTCAGGACAACAATGATGCCTTCAAGTCCTGTCTAGATTAAAAAGAGTCTAAATTGAGCTAAACTCTGATACCGTGACTGGGAACAAAACACAGAAGGAATAAGCAGGAAGAAAGGGCCTCCATTAGCGTTCTCTCTGGCCACCGATGATTGATATGATAGCAGGCCTATTCAAACTGCAAATTTTACACATGATTGAGGCTCTATTGGATGTAATGAAATGGCTTTCCTGAATATTGCACTTGAGTGACTGTGTGACCACCAGTACAATAGCTGCTATTATAGTTTTGGGCCTTCAACCCATTTTTCATTGTACCAGGTCCACTCTGTTATTATTGCAGAACTCAGAGTGAACCTGCGGCTTTGGTTTCTTGCTGTTACGGATGTGACCGTTTTCCCCACTGGGAGCAACTCACGGAGTGTTAATTGACCACCGCAATCACTCAGCAGATTTATGGAAAATCTGAAGGGTCACAGGAGGCTGGATCATGGGAGGCTGTCCTTGGAGTTGAAGCAGGGGGATTTCTAGATTTATTATGTATACACTGCAGAATAAATTCTGCTTTCCTGTGATGAAATTTGTGTTTAATTGAAAACTGATACTTAATCAGACATTGTTGACATGCTTTGTCTTACATTAGTTTAAATCATATATAAAATTTCAGAAAAAACACACAATTCTCTTTTAATGCATCATGTTCAGAGACAGCCATGACCCAGTTAGCATGTATTTGTCTCCCACTCATACAGATGTGTTTAACTCACTGGGGGAGGAGTTGCAGCACATGCAGACAGGGCGTGGCCATTTCAGCCCATCTGGCCAAGTATAATCAGCTTTAGACAACAGAGCTACGCATATGAATTATACAAGTGTATAAACAAAGCCTCAACTGTTAGCTTCGCAATTATCAGAATCTTGCAGGATTTGGTTGCATTGTGCAGAACCCATGTGCAAAAATGAAAAATGGATAATTTAGTATTTGCTGTGAGTGATGACGCAATAAAACAGTTTTGTTTATCATTTGTTCTCCCGCATAGTGTGTCAGTATGTTGGAGTATTAGTTTTAACAAATGTGCATGTTGCCCTACATCTGGACGCTCTTAATACAGTTTAATCCCTTTCTGTCAGTCAGCCTGTGTTGTTCTAAAGCCAACACACTATCTAACGGCACATTCCTGGAATAATGATGTTCTTGCTTCGTTTGGTGTTAAGGTAAGAGCAAAGTTGGGATCTGTTTGGAGGAAATATACAGTATGTCATGACAATAAGAGATAGAAAGCAGTGAGTGTTTGATCATCAAGTTAGAAACAAAGGCATATATTTTAATTAAATGGTTTGGTTATAGTGGACTATGTGGTTAGTAAAAAAAAAAAACTTTAATTCCCTGAGGCATGCCAAAAATATTATACTCAATTATGTGATGAGGTATAAAAAATGTATTTTTCTAAGTGCCTTTTACTAAGATTTGCCCAGCTTTGATATTTTTTGACAGCTTCAAGTCTTTGTTTTGTTGCATGGAGACTGCATGGTGCTTGTACTATAAATGCCAAAGCTTGCTTACAGAGAACAGCAGTACTAATGGGTTGTGTTACATTGCTAAATCAAATCGAGCTGTGAAGCTGCTCCCAGCAAACCTTTATGATTCATTAACCACCAGGCATGGTTATGCCAGGGCGTCTGTGCCAGCTGGCAGACACTGACTGCCCTGTATCATAAGCAGCCTCTGCGAGTGATAGCCTTACTGAGGTTTGAAGTTTCTCATTACTCTCCCAAGCTGATTACGCGCATGTTTTTCCCAATAGCCCAGGCTCCTTGAAGTCCTTTTGTGTGGAAATGTTTGATAGAATGAAGGTAAACTCAGTCTGTACAGTATGTTAGACTTCGTGTCTGCTGACAGCTTGGGAAGAGAGACAAGTCTGTGGAGTGGTTTGAGTTTGGGTGGAGACGGCAGCATTTACAGTAGAAGTGCAGACAAATATGCATGGACCCCACCCTAGGCCAGTGATCAACTCCTCTGTCATCAGTGTCTTTATCATGCAGACAGGGATTGATTTCCAAGGATCAGATTCCTCAGGATATATGTTGTAAAAGAAAGTCCAATTTTTCAAACATCTGGACGCTTGCAGTGTTTCTGTCACACTATTTGATGGTTTTATTGTCTAATTTATGAAGCTGGCAGTGGAGTTTATACATAGAAATAAGATCCTGATTTTCCAAGTTTCCTTTTTGAAAATTCTAAATGAGCTGCTTAATTTTGAAAACCCATCATAAAAATGTTTGTGACCAATGTCGTGTAATCCCATGGCTCTGTTTGTCAAATACCTACATTGTATTAGCAAAGTTCCCGATTTGTATATTTTGGTTTGTGGATGATTAATTATCTTGTGCTTTTTAGTTCATGTTTAAAGAGCGACTAAAGCAAAGGAATAAAGCCAACAGTTACAAAAATATTTGCATGAAATCTGAGAGGTGATGGAGATTCTTTCATTTACTCAATGACAATCAATTAGATTACATTGAATGTGTTGTACCTATGAGATGTATCAATTTAAAACCTTGATTTTCTTTAAAAAATCACAGTAAAATACTTGCACACCCATGAATTCCAAGGCACATTTATGTTCAGATTTTGCAGTCCTATGAAGGATAGGGATTTTTGAGCAGGTTGTATTAGTTTTGAGGAGACTGATGAGCAAAGCAGTGAATCTACATCTTTTCATGAAGAATGCATTCTTATCCTGGTCACAGATGGAAGAGATGGGCAAATCAGAAATGTCCCCTTTCTCTGGAATAAGACACTTTCACTGGGTCGGATATCAGTAGCAGAGGAGGATCTGGAGTTTGTGGTGGGCATGAGCAATCGAGAAAAAGAGGCCACTAACAATGGTTCAAAGCCTCTTTGTATTTTGGTTTGCATTTGATCCATTGTCCGTGTGGGTCTTTAGAGACCACCACCAACATGGCATCATCTTACTCAGGTTGACAGGGTTTTGTATACCAAAGATGCCCTGAGAGATTAGGCTCAGGTGAAGCTTCAGAGTTAAAAGAGATTGGGAGGGACAAGAATCTCATCATTGTTTTAGACTGTGTCTGTGAGAACAGAGTGCAGTTAGCTAAGTAAGCACTTCTTTGAATAACAGATATTGAGCTTTATTTTCACTGGAAGTTGCAATGACAAACATTGTTTGGTAAGAGGATAAAGAAATGTGTAAAGAGGAAAAAGCTGAGATAAGCATTTGACTGTTTCTTAATCTGGTTGCGCTTGTAAATCCCTTGTGGAGTATAATCACAATGCCTTTTTTTAATTCCCTACCAGATTTCCCCTTCAACTTAACTGCAGTTTGCCTCTATCTCACTCAGTAGCAAAATGAATGGGTGGAATATCTTGAGAAATATGTGAATACAAGCCAAAGGGGGAAACATCTCAGAGGCAGACCACAATGAATGAGAATTTGGAGGATGCTAATTAAACAATGTCATGATTTATCGTCAGTAAGAAAACATTTACTGTTTCCATCCCAAAGGCTTGGCTTCTTGGAAAATGTCACATTTGGTCTCAGCTGTGTTAGCTCATTTTCATCATTTTGGGTTGCACTGAACATTGGGACAAGTCAAGACCTGCAATATGGTGGATTTAATTTGAATAATCCATCTATTGATTCGCTGTCTGTAGTGCTTACTCCTATTAGGGTCTGTTAGGAAACGCCCTGGGAAGGTTGCCAGAGCATCACAGGGCCACTTGAATTCTAATTAAATTACTTATGCTGTATTTGGTTGCTGAGAAAATAAGTTAGAGAGTACTCAACCAGTAACCACAGAAAACAGAACATAGTTATTACATGCCAAAAGCTAACAGTTGAAGACTATTCCAAACTTGCTTTTCACGGTAGTAAAAAGCTTTGTCTAGTCTTGCATATATGTAAAAAAAAACATTTCAAGAAAGGCCAAGGCATCACTATGTGCAGCACTCTGGGTGCAGAAAACAGGTTAGTAGCTTGCTCATGAATGGATGGGACAGAGATGTTATCTGGGCTTTGGGAGGATGTTTGCGGAGTGGGAGTGGAAGAGCTATGCAGCTTCAGTGTTCTAATGCAGCTAACAGCCAGGAAGGCAGAGTGTTGACTCTGCAGATTTAAGCTGGCTACTGATGGCTACGGGGCTAAAAACTGACCCCACAGACTAATAAAGAAAATCACCTCAGGCACGAGCCACAGGGGTCAGAGGTAAGAGCATGGCTGGGAAAAACACAGGCAGTGGCTTTCGATCAGTACTCTGCCTAATTGAAATGACAGTTGAAGACCAGTGGGGGTAACAGTGTTTATTTACGTCTTTGTTTCGCTGTGAGCAAGCACAAAGATATGCCTGGCCCTGCCAGGGATGACATCGCTCCTGTATGCTGTCTGGCTCCGGGATCTCTACACCAGTACAATAAAGACTTCCTGTCTGCCATCAGATTCCCCAGCATTCCACCCAGACCCAGGATGAGGCGACAAGGCTGCAGGGGACATGGTTTGGTGGGAGAGTGTGGGCACTAATCAGACTGACAACATAGACCTTTTCCCTTCTTTTGACCCCCTAGCTGACCCTCAGTCTGAGTTTCTGCCTGTTAGGGAACTACAACGGGCTGCAATTTGTTTAAGTTGTACAGAGACTGGCTTCCTGTGCTGAAACAGCCTCAGGGAGATGCTGAGCCTGATTGTCAAGACCTCATTTCACTGTGCTGATGTAGCATTTCTAGAAAGCCTCTGCCCTTGGTCTTGTTGCAAGTAGCTGCTGTACAGCTAGTAAATGACTCATAGAAAAACATGTGTTGAAGGCTCTGAGGGAAAGTTTCCAGCAGCTCCTGATGACACAAAAATGTATTGTTGATACAGAAGTCAGCAGATTAACCCCCAATTCAAAGACAGGAAGCAAGTATATATATATATATCTATATATACATATATGTACTTTATGTTTTACATACACATATATTTGATATACAAACACACACACACACATATATATATATACTATGTATGTATGTGTGTATTCATTCACTGTTGCACCAATGTTGCTATTTGAAGAAATGGGATAGGATCTCCTGTTTCACTGAGGTCAAGGTGAGAGAGCAAACGTTAGCAACCTGAGTACTAAAACAGCCTGCTGTCTAGTAAGACAAGACCTTCAGCCTTAATGGACTCCTGAGAGGACCGTCAACAAGGAAGAAAAATAACAAAGATACTCCTCTCTTCCCCAGGAGGGGATTTGTGAGGATGCAAAATACAACATGTGCTTTACATTTTTTTTTTGTCAAAAGTGCTCCATCAGAATGGATGTTCAGCCACGGTCTGTTGGTTAGTGAATGACAACAGAAAGCCATTTCAACAACATATTACATCTATAGGACATCGCCAATACTAAGGAGTAAGAGTAATTTAGATCATTCGACTTCTGGTCAAGGCAATTGCATGAATAAGTTTGTGTGCTTTTCCAAAGTCCATTCATAAGAGGGAATGGGCAGCTATTGTGCTGCCTTTTTTCTAATTTAGCTGCAGAGAAGGCTCAGATTTCTGTCGTCATTTCAGTCCATGAAATGAAAGGATCGTTGCTCCGTTTTGTCAGATGTTGGCAATGTGCTTGAGGACTGGTGTTACCCACAGATGACAAATAAGAACTGAATACATTTGATCCCACAGTGTTGCCTTTGTGGCATTCTGGATCTGTACTCATAGCTTCATATAAGAAAAGTCTCACTAGATAAGGAGGGTGGAGAGAAAAATCAAGTGTGTGCATATGTGTATGTGTTCTTTTCCTTTCCTCTCCATTATTTCCTATGACAAAAATAAAGAACATTACCTGTGTTTTCCATTATTAAATGGGCTTCCCCTTCCTTAGAAATATCTTGAGATAAAACACCACTCACTCAATCAAAAACACACACAAACTAACAATTACTGCATGAGGTGGATATAAAATGCAAAAGGGTTCTGAATAAAGAAATGAAAAACAAATCAAATAAATATCCTGAGACTTAAATAGAACTGAAACAGACATGCCTGTGAGAGGAAACAAACCATATCGTATCAGATGAAGCGATAAAGCATGTACTGCACTCAGTGCTGCCAACATAGAACATGTTGTACTAATTAGACATCTTGGTGCAGTGAAGCTGATAAATAAGATCAAATGTTTCCTCACATCCAAATGTCTCCACGCAGCATTTATTTTTGAATGAGTCATTACTTAAAATGTAATCACTTCTCTCACACTGATTCTGTGTCAGGCATGCACACAAATGCAAGCGCATGTTTCAGTAGTGTTGTTATAATAGTCATTACAGTAACATATTCAGATGGTTTAAATCAAGAAAAGAGTGTTTGTCTTCCTGAATGCACACAGCACCAGTGACAATGGTGAAATCACAAAATGTGAACTCATAATCCACATGAAGCAATAGACTGAAACCTTTGGACAGAGTCCTTCGGGGCTAAGTATAAATGAAAAACAATCGCAAACCTTTGTAACCTGAAACTGGCAAATTGAATACATCAATCTGTATAATTCAGGTTTATTAACTAATGCACTATATATATATATAGTGCATTATATATATATATATATATATATATATACATATATATATATATGTAGTTAATCAATCAAGTCAAGTTAATCAATACAATCGATACTTGCTGAAATAAAAATTTAATAAAATTAGCACATTTCTGGCACAATGTCACTTTGTTAGCTAAGGATCAAATGCCAAGCAAATACGGCAGATGTTTTATGGAGAGGGCATGCCGTCTAAGAAAGTTATATAAAATATTTTATTGATTTGGGCCTTCTTCGTATCTTCAAGGCCATTGACTTGTGGGCAAAGTTCTCTTTCTGCTAATTTTACTGGCACACATCATCTAGCCTGCCCGTAGATGCCATCTGCTTAATCTTTCCCACCCAAATGAAGCTAACTGAATCTGAGTTTAGCAGTGGTGGTTGTATCTATTGTTCTCCACAATAGCAATTCTGTATTCTTTACAGAGGTATTTCCTCCCGTTTGTCTCTTGCAACATCTGCCATAAACCTTTTAGATAAATATGGACCATGTAGTCACCTGCCACACTTAATTAAACCCTCCATCTCTGCTTTCATGAGAGACATCAAAGGGCATCCTGCCCAAAGGGGGTCACACACATACGACTTCAATGGTGTGCTTTGCGAGGTCCTTCGCACAATAGACGATGCTAAAAAATCTTTAAGCTGGTCTGGTAGAAATAGGTCAGAGTAGGCAGCTGTAGGTAATGTGTCCCAGGCCTGGCCTGTGGTCTAGCATGCTTCTCGCCATATTTAACACTCTTTGTGCCATCCTCTCGGCACTAATCTGTCTTTTCACTGAGTGTTAAAATTAATTTGCACTGATGTCTATGAGGGAGCAAGCATCGTTAGGAAACCTCAAAGGGGCTACAATTGGACAAGTTGCCAATGGTGAGCTTTTGTCCTCTGCCTGCCTCTTTCTAAATACCCATGACAGCACCTTTGAAATGTCTTCCCGAAGAGGCTCAGATGCTTCAGCTGTTGACATTGCAGTGACCAAACTTCTTTCATTGAAAAGCGTCCCATGACAAAGGCGACACTGAGCACAGCAAACAATAAAGCAAATAAGATTCTAAAAATCTGCCAGTCAGAGTTTGGCCTGCTTTGCTCAGTGACATAGTATGCTTATCCTTGTTGGTTCTGAAATGATAGATAAAACTTAATTTGATTTTCATTTATTTTCTCACAGCTATCGCAATGGGGCAATTCCCAGAGGAGGACATCAGTAAAAAGAGATAACCATATCGTCTCTAAATGCTTGGCATCAACACAAAATGGTGTTCCCATGGGAAAATAACAGACACAACTGTTTTTGTTGAGCTCTCCAGTGGTGCTCATAATGCCATTAATTGTGTGCGGGGAGAATTGGAGAAAGGGCGAGCCACAGAGAGCTCCAGAGGAAGCCACATCTTGTAAAGATGGTCTGTGAGAACTAGCTGTAGTCCGCACGTTGTGTGCAGTCAGCGCTGCTCTGTCCCAAATTCCCTGGCTCATATCTTAAGTCTTTTTATCGTTTCTCTTCAATCACTCTTTTTAAAACCATCCTGTCTATATCGCTTATGTCTCTTACTGTCTCTCTGTCAACCCAAAAAGAAGAGAGGGGTGTTGATGACTCTAGATCTTTTCCCTCTGTCGGTGTTACTTTCACTCTACAGATAGATAAATCTGCAAACTTGAGGGGGAAACATCAGAATTGAAGTTAAAGAGTGAAAGTGCGGGCAGAGAAGTTTATGCGTGTGAGTGTTTATCTGCGTGTTTGGGTGGGGCGTAGTGGGAGAGTTCCTTTCATCAAATTAAACTTCCATCATCGTCAAAGTCACACTCAGATTCCTGCAAGCCAATCAGCCAGCCTAAGACAAATGATTTTGTTGAGTTTTCCTGCCACACTGGGTGTGGGAACGGGACAAAGTCAGTAAATTATTTCCCCCCCTACTTCAAAGTCTTGAACAACAAAAAAGATTTTTGTTTATATGCGCTGCTGCCTTTGAGTCAATCAGTCTGGGTTCATTTCTACCATGCATGTTCAATTGTAAACACTTGGGATATTGTGCTATCTCTTGAGGTGTGACAGTTTGAGAGACAAATAATTAAAGGATACCATCTTTCATTGTCACTGATATATAAAACTCTGGAGGGATCGTTTAAACTAGTGGGGTATGAGTTACGCCTTTCTTGAAGCAGCAAGTTGATCAAAGTCGTTTAGAGGATCTCTTTCCTTTTTTTCTCTTCTACTTTCTTTCCTTGCCTTTACTTCCCCCCGTCCCACATAGCCCCCTCCCACATCTCACACTCCAACCCCCAAACCACGTCTGCCTTGCTGCTGCTAATCATTGGTGGTCTCCTGACTGCCAACAGTAATTGATTAGGGAAAGAGCGACTGGCTGTTGATGGGGGGGGCGGTGGTGGTAAGTTCAGCCTTGGAGCTCTGAAGGTCACCGGCCTTTTCTTCTTTCCTCTGAACTCCTTTTCTCATGCTATTAGGTATCAGTCACAGGGGAAACTGCAAGTATTTGGCACACTTTCCAAGAGGTTTGGTTGTGGTGAGCACAAACAGGAAGCTATGTATAAGCAAAATGGATGCATCTGCTTGAGGGAAACGTTGGAAATGATGTTGAAAAGACTTGATTCATGATGTGTTGATTTAGGAACTCAACATCTTTGGTTCAAGATGCTTATTTTTGTAGACCCCCCCTTGATGCTTGAGTGCCACCGCAATGTTTGGTCCCTTGTGGCTGCTCAACATCCTTGAAAATATAAAGAGTTTAGAGGATGTTTTTCGGAAGTAGTCACTCTCTCCATCCCTCCTGATTTTACAGGAAGAGGTGACATTCCTTTCCTCTGGAAAGTGACTCATGCTGCTGTCTTGTTTAGTAAATGCAATTACAAACTGGTTAAAGCATTCTCTTCCTCCATGGGTCGAGTGTAGAGAAAGACTCTTTTGGAGGGTGTGTGTTTGCCTGCATGAGTTCTCAGTATGACCAAACAGGGTCATGTTCACCACAGAACCCACTGCTGAGTAGGGACCTAGAGGACTGATGCCTATGGAAACATGACTGCCACAGGAAATGTTCAACATGTTTCACAGTGCTGCAGCTGAGCAAGAGGTGAGGGTGTTTTAGAAAAGAGGGCTTGTGTTGATGTTGGCTGCACGGCCGTCTCTGGGCTGGCCAGAGTTTACGGCTCTCTGCTTGAGAGACCATTTAAAACACAATGCTCGGATACTCACAAACCTGTGCATGAACATGCAGAAGAACTCACAAAGGGCGCTAAGGTCCAGTGAGGTCCAGAAACAAATCAAACAATTTAAAGGGTAAGTTGAAGGCAAATAATTACCACACCTATTTTAAATATGCAGAGAGAGATGAGACTGCTTGAGTAAGCCTGGTGACTCTCCATGTTTGTCCCAATCATCTTTGAAGCTTATTGCCCTGGGCTAAAGCAGCTGTGAAGCATTTGTCTTTGTCTGCCCTGTCACTTACACAATCTTGTAACATGTATCACAAGGAACACATTCTTCACAAATCTTAAGGTAAGGTCACAGATTTTGGACTAATTTCAGGCATGACCCTGCAAAGAAGACATCAATCCCACAAGAATCTTTTCCTTTTCCTGATGTATATAACAAAAAAACATGGACAGATTATGACAAAACGTCTTGCCAATATCAGATCAAGATATACTTGGAAGCCAGAACCACCAGCCTGTGAATGAGAAGCACTTGTGTGGTTTAACTTTATCCAGACATGCACATACCAATGGAGGTCCTGAAAAGAAATGGTGGGCTCTGTTTTGTGTCCTGTTGGTGTAACGCATCTGTTCTCTACCGCCCCCCTTTGTTGGTCTCAAAGAAATGGTGTGGACTGTGTGTTCTCACAACTACAGTAACACATATCACATCATGGATTGTTTTGATAGGTTTTCCCAAACATTATATTTATATGTTTTGTTATGTTTGCTGCTCACTCTATTTTTACTGGATATCTAAGATTAAATCTGATCTTTGTTCTATTCCTTTCAAAATTCAAGAAATTGAAATTGCATACCATTTTTACCACTATTAAAATTTTAGTAAGGTTGTACCTTTCAGTTATAAGAGTAGCAGTACTATAAAAATGACCTCCACTTGACCACAAGACCCTAGCTTTCATTTTTAATAATGCTAACCCTGTCAGGTGTGAGCTTGCCTCTCAATGTTTGTTGTATGTAATGGAAAGCAACAAGAAACTTTGGGAATGCCAAAAAACATTTAATTTGGCATATGAATAGTTACTGTGTGTCTGAGGTCTGATTTTATTTGCGGATAAACAGGCTGTGCTGTTAAAACCTTAATTAAGGAAACCTGGAAATCTGGTAGATTTATATCAAATGTTCAACTGAGTTTGCCATATGAATGAGTGCTACCTGATTCATAAACAAAACTTATAGAGAACCAAACATGGCTTGTGGAAGGTCAGCATATTTAGTTTAAAACTAAGACTACCCGGCAAAATTAAAATGTCTTCTTTTCAATTGTGCTTTTAGATTGTCCTCAATGTTGAGACACAGCAACATGATATTTCATTATGATGGGTGTAGAAGTGGAAGTAACTGAGGCAAATCAAAGGGCAGAGTAAAGACATAAAGAGTGGCACTTCCTTTCGTCCCCAAAGAGACACTGCAAGGTGATAGGCGGATACTGGTAGAGGAGTAATTATTTATATCACGCTGCTGTCACTATTTGGGCGTGAGAAAAAGGCATGGATATAAGCTATTCATGCATGACTTCAGCGTGGGTGGTGTGGTAAAATGGTTTTAAGGTGATACTGGATGATTTGTCAAATAGGAGAGAACAGGACTGGGCTTGTGGAATGAGGGAAATGTCATCTGATGCTGCCATACGGGTTGGATGAGCCATGCATCCGCTAGCCCATATTCAAACAAGATTCCCACCAATGACCGTCACAGAAATTAAACACTCATCTGTAATCATATGCAGACATGTCCTGGCCCATGCACAGTCATATGGACTCAGGGGTGAGGACACATGCAATGTATAAACATACAAATAGAGGATTGTTCTAATATTTGAGAATGTTACTTTTCCTTTTCTTTTTTTTTTACTTGCATGTTTATCCAGATGTTGCTTTCCTATCAATTCTTCTGACTAAAGTGATACTGCTTATCATATCAAAGCATGCAAATTGAGTCTTGCATTAATTTCAAGTGCCCACCTGACCTGAAGAGTGTGAATTGTTCCTCTTTTTTCACTGTTCTCCTAAGCAACACATGATGCAGATGCTGTGGCTTCCATCTCAGGACAGTGTTCTATCACAGAGGAGGACGTTACTTTTCTCTGTGTGCTAAGATTTGTCCGATTTGATTGAATACCTGAAACTATAACCAGCGTGTCGTTGAGGAACAATTGCAATGGCAAGCCGAGGGGCAGAGGAAGAGGGGACTCATATTCAAAGGTGGAGATGGAGCCCTCAACGTTTTCTGCGGAGATTATTCTGCTGCTTTTGTCTGTGTGATGAGAAGGAGCCTCTGCATGAGCAGGAAATGATTAATGAGGATTCAGTGCATCAGCATGCAGATGAATGTGGATCAGGTGAGAGGGAGGTTATCCAGATTACAGTGGAAGATCTGGGGATACATAACATCAGTTTCAGCCTTCTGGACGAGGACCCCGTGAAACCGAAGAATAGTATTGCACACTCAACCAGCTCTGTGTCTGCCTGTCGAAGGGTTTGGAAAAAAAAGAAAGTCCTGAAGCCTCTGTCTTCACTCCCGCTACAGCCCAAGGTCCATCTGGCAAGCACTCCTAGTGATGGAGAGGATGCTGAAGAAGAAGAAGAAGAAGAAGAGGGTCTCCTGACACCACCTACCATCAATCTGATCCCACCAACTCCCTCTGATGTTGTTGACGATGATCAGTTCTTTGACAACAATTCAGATGAGAGTGTGGCACATACATCGGGCAGTGATGGCAGCTGTGTTGCTGGTGAAGAGGGGACTTATGAGAAAAAGTTGGACAGTATGGAAGCAAAGGACTCAGCCGGGCAACTCTTTCTAGAAGAGACTAAGGCTGGTTCAGAGGATGAAAATGAGTCTAATGAGGGAAGAAGTGATGTTCTTGGAGAACCAACAGAATCAATGCCAAGTGAAAGGGGGAAAAAAGAGAAAACAAAGCACAGTTTCTCATGGTCAGCTTTTCAGGTGGCTCCTCTGCATGAATACCTCAAGAAAAGTGAGTGCAATCCCTTATGTGTGATACTATACTTTAGGGTGTTAAATGTGTGCTTTCTTTTAAATTTCAAAAAGACAATATTGACTAATATATGTTATTTGGTGTTTAATGGCTACTTCGATTTGTTGTATGTGGCCTGGCATGGCAGCCTATCTAGATTTGTAAGACATACAGTACTTCACACATCCTCATCCACTGCAGAATTCAGAAGAATCAGAAAACAAATTAACTTTTACACCACAACCTTACCAGTATCATGTTGTTTTTATATACACTATATTGCCAAAAGTATTTGCTCACCTGCCTTGACTCACATATGAGCTTAAGTGACATCCCGTTCCTAATCCATAGGGTTCAATATGACGTCGGTCCACCCTTTGCAGCTAGAACAGCTTCAACTCTTCTGGGAAGGCTGTCCACAAGGTTTAGGAGTGTGTTTATGGGAATTTTTGACCATTCTTCCAGAAGCGCATTTGTGAGGTCGCACACTGATGTTGGACGAGAAGGCCTGGCTCTCAGTCTCCGCTCTAATTCATCCAAAAGGTGTTCTATCGGGTTGAGGTCAGGACTCTGTGCAGGCCAGTCAAGTTCATCCACACCAGACTCTGTCATCCATGTCTTTATGGACCTTGCTTTGTGCACTGGTGCACAGTCATGTTGGAAGAGGAAGGGGCCAGCTCCAAACTGTTCCCACAAAGTTGGGAGCATGGAATTGTCCAAAATGTCTTGGTATGCTGAAGCATTCAGAGTTCCTTTCACTGGAACTAAGGGGCCAAGCCCAGCTCCTGAAAAACAACCCCACACCATAATCCCCCCTCCACCAAACTTTACACTTGGCACAATGCAGTCAGACAAGTACCGTTCTCCTGGCAACCGCCAAACCCAGACCCGTCCATCAGATTGCCAGATGGAGAAGCGCGATTCGTCACTCCAGAGAACGCGTCTCCACTGCTCTAGAGTCCAGTGGCGGCGTGCTTTACACCACCGCATCCGACGCTTTGCATTGCACTTGGTGATGTATGGCTTGGATGCAGCTGCTCGACCATGGAAACCCATTCCATGAAGCTCTCTGCGCACTGTTCTTGAGCTAATCTGAAGGCCACATGAAGTTTGGAGGTCTGTAGTGATTGACTCTGCAGAAAGTTGGCGACCTCTTCGCACTATGCGCGTCAGCATCCGCTGACCCCGCTCCGTCAGTTTACGTGGCCTACCACTTCGTGGCTGAGTTGCTGTCGTTCCCAAACACTTCCATTTTCTTATAATACAGCTGACAGTTGACTGTGGAATATTTAGGAGCGAGGAAATTTCACGACTGGATTTGTTGCACAGGTGGCATCCTATCACAGTTCCACGCTGGAATTCACTGAGCTCCTGAGAGCGACCCATTCTTTCACAAATGTTTGTAAAAACAGTCTGCATGCCTAGGTGCTTGAATTTATACACCTGTGGCCATGGAAGTGATTGGAACACCTGATTCCGATAATTTGGATGGGTGAGCAAATACTTTTGGCAATATAGTGTAGGCCAGGTATCATTTCTTAAAACAATGCATCAAAGCCATACATATTAAGGCCTAAAGGTTCAGAAAATGTGAGATTTTCTGTAACTGTAGTTTGAGGGTGACTTAATTGGGAAATATATACTGTGACCATTGAGTTGTCATAGAAATGTTGCTTGGTTTTGTTGTCTAATTTGGTTAAGTTTCCATCCATTTGTTTTCTTAATGTGTACTTGAATCAGGTGTGCAGGAGCAGGAAAACTCGGAAACACACAGGGCAGTATGCTTTGACGACCAGGGATGTGAAACATTGCCCTCAGGTCACCAGAATATTACAAGACATCAGTCACAAACAACCATGCGCATTCACACCATAAGTCAATTTTAAGTTGCCAGTTCACCCACGGCCAATGTCTGTAGACAGAAGAGGAACCAAAATTACCTGCAAAATATGCAAACTCTACCCCAAAGGACTGCAGCCTGGATTCAAACCATGGACCCTTTTGCTGTGAGGGTAAAACCACAAAGTCATGGAGTCTGTGGTTAATTTTCCATGCTGCAAATTATGTTTACAATAAAAGTGAATTGACACCAGCTGGTAAAATAAAAATATTATTATAATGATCATGGTTAGAGCCTCTGTGAAGTTTTTGCCATACATGCAAAAACAGTTTTTCCAGAAAATTCATTCTCAAAGAAAATTTCTTGTATGCTCCTCAGTGATATTTCTGGAAGATCTGTTTGTGGGACAATCTCTAAATCTATCATCAACACTGTTTTGTACATTTTTGAATACATGTAATTTCAAAAGAATATAATTTGTCATTCTTATTACTAGCACTAGCACCTTACAGGAAGAGGGCTACTGGTTTGAATCCCAGCTGGAGGGCTTTTTGTGTGGACTTTGCATGTTCTCCCCATCTGGGCATGACTTTTCTCTTGGTACTCTGGGTTCTTCCCACCATCCAAAAGCGTGCATGCTCAGTCACGTATGTCTGTGTGTGACTGGCTATAGAATGTGGTTGGATGGATAGACGAATTCTTAACACTGCATGAAATACTTTTTTTTTATCATATCCTTTTCTCCATGTCCATAAGTGATACCACGACAAGTGGCACAGTTGAAAAATGGGTGAAGGAACAAACAAGGAAAACAAATATAGCTACAAAACTATTGGAGTGTTACTTTAGTAGTCTGTTTAAACTTAAAGATATGATAATGTGCTGTATTAGAATGTGTTCCATTGGTTCATTTTGTCGTCACAGGGGGATTCAACAGTGGAATAAATCTTTTATCATTCACTGAGCACAACCTGGGTGAGTTTCACCGTAATATTTGTATTCAAATGTCCCTGTTTCCAATTAGGAAGAATTTAGGTGAGGGGTAAATGGTAAATGACGTGCTTCATCCAGCTGTTGAGCTCATATGTTACCTTTTCATTTTGATCTTAGGTCTTCATTCAGATAAAATTGCAGTCATTATGTGACATGGCTACAGTACCTCGAATACCTCCTTTGGGAGCTGCAAAGTTCCCCTTTGTTGTAATCCCCTTTTAGCCATTGTGTGTATTCCCTATGTGTGGCTGGTCACTCTGTTCCCAGGTTTTGGGTTCCTGTGACTCAGCATGCTCTCCTCCCTCGGTCTTCTCTCAAAGAGCTTACTTTCTTTTCAAACTCGAGAAAGACAATAGTTCTGGAAAGGATAAGCATCGCTTTTGCCTATCCATTTCACAAATGTGCTGAAATGTCCTGACTCTAAAGCTTTGCTTAACTATGTGTGCATCTTTGTGTGTGAATAGTTATGTTATTGTGTTATGCACCAAATCCTGGATGCTTCAAGTCTCTTCAAATCTGTCTCTGCTAACCAGTCAAGGGTGAGAGGGTTCACTCATGTTTTGATGTGTCTTGACTGCTGCGACTTGGAATAACGACTAGGAATGATGTTCATCTCTCCATTGCGAGTGATTTCACCCTTTAAGGCAACATTAGGCTCTGTCCCTCAGCCTGCTTAAACTTTTCTGTCCTTTGTTTTCATTGGGCTGTGTGAGGGGAGGTGTACTGCTTCTCTCCATTACCATTTTCAGACAGCTCTCCATCTCGAGCTTCTTCGGCCATGCCTGGTGAAAAAAAAAGTAATGGAGCAAGACTGGAAGTGATTTTCTCAGGATTTCAAAGACACACTGTTATGTCTGAGGTCAGCTGGGGGAGATTGCCCCAACATGTCCTCATTTTTAGCCAAGACTCATAGTTTTTCTCTCTTTCAGTCAAGACAGTTGCTTTACATGTAGAGCGTTCTGATTGAGTGTTCTGACTTTGTTAAACTGCAGACCAGACTCTATGATCCTCCTCGGAGTGAGTCACAGAAAAACCAGGTGATGAAGCGGCTGCTAGCACACAGCCCCTCCCTTCTGCATCCCTGGGACCCAGACGAGATTCCACTGCTGACACACATAAACCAATTACAGTGTCTTATCTGATTCTGACTCCAACTGAACTCCTTTTCTTGTCAAAAGCAGCTTTTCAGAAAAAATGGTTCCAAATGAAAAACATGCCATGAGGGAATGATGCTGGCTATTTTGTTTGGTAAACCATTTGAACAAATTTGATAGGGATATGGGATCATGATTCTTCAACCTCTTAGGCTATAAAAGTTCAAATAGCCATAATCATATCACTATCACTGCCACATGTGGCATAACAAAGCCGTGGTCTAGGTTGATGTTGTTATCCAAGCCTCATTCATCTTCCTTGTCATGATTGTAAAAGAATAAAGATATTTGCTCACTGATCAAGGAAAATATAAGAATATGTGCTTTCTGTGGGAAAGAACTCTGGACTGTCAGAGAAACATGTCATCAGCCAGACACACTTTACTGTGTTTCATCGGTTGCCCAGCAACTCCATTAAGCCGAGTCCTGTATCAGCACCAGTTAATGCAATTCAAAATGACCTGGTGGCTGCACAAAAATGGCCACAAGAGCCAAAAACCAAAAGAACAGACTAGCTTAACACTGAGCTCATGAAAATGAATGTTTCTGTTTACTGACTGACTTTGTGTGCTACAATGCAGATGACCCAAGCAACAGTGATACGAGCTGCTCTGACATGCTGAAGGAGGAACTTTGCCTGCTCTCCAACATGGCAATGATGGATGCATTTCCTCACAAAAAGGTATGACTGTCTCCAAAAGCTTTTCTGTTGATCTACTCTACTGGCACTATATATGTCTGATTGTCTTTTATGTCAGGAATAGCAACAAATGAAGCTTAAATGGCTTTTGATTTTGGCTGTGCCAGTGTATAACAGATAATGAAGGGAAGAATGTGTAATGACCAAACATTTTCTAGACATTTTCAGTTTAACATTTTTTTAAATGGCAGAGACCACTAACTCGCTCCTGCAGTTTTGGAGACACAATAACTGCGAGTTCCCGTTTTCAAACTTTTACGAAAACCACAAATCAATGCCAGGAAGGGAAAGGGGTGCTTCGACAGCGGCGCAAAACTGTTGGTGAGTATGATATTACATAACAGACGAGTTTTCCGAATCCCACAATAAATGCTTTATTTCCAACTGACATGCTGTTCAGACAGTATCTTACAAATAATTTGTTTCGCTTTATGCTCTCTGTGCAGCATCATTTATGCCTCACTCTACGGATCAGAATGGAAACTTCCCTGAGAAGGTGCTGTAAACCATCAAAGCAAGGCCTTCAGGGTGGCATCAGCACAAAGCTGAGAGCTGCTGCAATTACAGAATATGCTCTGTTTATATTTCCCTGCTCCCTTGATCTGTCAAAGCAATGACTCTGCAAATAGTCTGAGGATTTTAGTCTTTGTGTCCAGGATTTGCCAAGCAAGATTGCTTGTATCCTTAGCGATCTCTGTGTTTGTTAAAACACAGAACATAAAAAGAAGAAAGGAACCTTAGGGAGATTGCACAATTGTTTCATTTACTATCTTTATGTACAGTCAAAGTTCTTTTTGTACCCCATTAATTACACATGGAAATCATAAAGACTGATTTTATGCAATGGATGTCCGATACAGTTACATACTCCCAAAACACTAAATTGTTAAATCTATGGGAAATTTATTTGATTTTTGTCTTTCCCCATTTAACAGCATGACAAACCCCATAGGACAAGGTGGACTAGTATCCTTAGTTACACAATGAACACACTCTTGTATAAAAATCAATAAAATGTCATTGATGATGCTCATTCTAAAATGATATATGAAGGGCTGCTTACATTTTCCAGTTGCAGTCATAGGATATTTGACTTTGACACTGTTTAAATACACTAATTTGCTGTAACATGTCTTAGCAAGTATGTCCAGAAAAATCACACTCTATTCCCAGCAAACCAGTGAAACAGACAATGGAATTCAAACATGTTTTGTCTTGAACTTTTGCCACAGACTAAATTAGTTTTTATTATTAACTTGAGCAGCATTTTAAGTCCTAAATATCTGTACCTTTTCTCCATCATTAGAACAAATAAAATATGATTTAATAGAATTACCTAAAGAAGATGATCACAGTGACATAATTGTGTTATGGATTTTAAAGATATTCATGAAAGCATAAGACTGCCTCTAAAAATGTATGTACACACTACTGACATCTTAAATTGGGTCTTCCGTGTATGATAACAAAAAAATAGAACAATTCACTTTTTTAGACTAAAGCAAACACAAGCAGGGTTCCTAATGACAAATGTGTCATGTCCATCTGGATTATTGCACAAATAGTAAGTAAAACCTTATCTTCTCTCCAGGATGTAGACATTCAAGGGACCAAATCCTTCAGTGGGTTGAACACAGAAGAAGTGTGCCAATGGTTTACCAGTATCGGATTGCAAAAATGTCTTCCTTTCATCAGAGGTAGGACATAATTTTTCAGCTGTCTAATCACCCACCCTGCAGCTACATGGCAAAATCAAGCACTGGTAGTTTGATTATATTTGCAGTATTTCACAAAATCAAAAACTTTTTTAAAATAATCCCTGAGCATTTGTCATCTACCAGAGAGTTCTTTTTTTATTATTATCATAATGTAGTTTCTTTTTCAGAGGCAAAACTCTGTGGGGGAGACATAGCCTCGGTGGATGCAAACACTCTTGCCACCCTTCATATTGTCACACTGGAGGACAAAGAACAATTGCTGTCAGCCATTTATAATGAGCTCCACCCTCCTAGCACCATCTCACAGACCCTCAGCTCTTTAACTGGTATACCTTTACCATTTTTAATATCACAAATAAAGATAAGAATAAATCATTTGTAAAATTAAATGCATGTGGTTTGATGTTTCCTTGTTTCCTTAGAGAATTTAGGGCCTCATAATGTGGAAGATTTCAGTACAACGCCGATCACAATGACTAAGTCCAAGTCTTCTCCTCAAGTGAGCTGCTTGAACATGAATCAGCGTTCACTTAAGCTGAGGTAAAACCTAGTGCTATATATACGAAAAAAATCAATCGAAACAGAAAAAAAAGGTTACTTTGATGTTGTGGCCTTCTCTCAATACAGAAACCACAGCCAAAACCACATGATACAGAGGAATTCCCAAATGATAGAGATAACTATTAATGGTAGGTAGTTTCAAGCTAAAAAGGAATGTTGAAAATAAAATCTGTGTGCAGTAACTGAAATATTGTAAACATAAGCTACATAAATAAACCATGTTAGATGTTTTGTTTTTATCAGCATAAATCTTGCATCTACATGACTAGTTGTTGTGTTGCAGCATCAGAGAGGATAGTTCATCTCCGAACCCCAAAGGAAACAACAGTGGGAAAAATCATGGACTCTTGTTTCAAAATGCTTGGAATGACTGACAAAAATGCCCTACTGGCACTGAAAGAAAAGCAAGGTGTTTGGATAAGTGCAATTTGTATCTTTGCAAAAACATAAAGGTGTAAAGCATGCAATGTTGACAATTTGATAACTTGTTTTGATTCACAGACTCACCACGGGAGCTCTCACCAGAGCAGCAGATTGGGACTTTACTGCCATCAACTTCAGATAATAGACAGCTGGAGCTGCACCTGTGTAAAAGGGTATGCTTCTTTGACAGTTTACTCATACTTAAGGCTGTGCAATAGTACACACAAATTATTTTTCTGTTTAATTTCATTTCGCAGGACAAACCAACTCTTGCTCAAAATGGTCCTGAAGTCAGCACCCCTTGGGAAAATGGTAATAAAAATGTCCAGGGGGACCAGTCGGCCAAAGAAGAGAGAATCCGAGAACTAAACCAACAGGTGGACTCGCTACAAAATGTCATCTTCCAGGTACATATCTCATATGTAAAAAAAGGTCTCATAGGCTTACAATCTCCATTTTGATTTGATATGAAAATGCGTTACATTGTTGATCCCCTTGAATTCAAAAGGTCCAGGAGCTCCACCATGACCTAGTAGCATTTTGCACAGAGTTAAAGAGCATGGATACAGATGTAAACTTGGAAACACTTGGTGCTGCAGAGCTGAAAAAAAGACTGGAGATGATAAACAGCCAACTGAACGACAAGAGGCAGAGCCTTCAGACCCTCAGAGACAACATTAACAACCCAACTGCTCACAAGAAGAAGTAAGCACACTCTTTCTGTTTATTAGTAGTGTGTTCAATAGTGCATAAATTCCTTTACCTCAGCTCATAAATGAGATGTTCTCCTCTGTGGATTAACGACTCTGTCCACTTCAATTGTACAATGGGGTAGAAATACTTTAATTCCCTGGTCAGCATGGGGGTAAGAATAAAACAACATGCATCTTTTATTCAATGTGCTGAAAAGTCTTTTCAATGTAGTATATTTATCTTATATAAATAATGGGTATGTTTTTTTTCAGCAGTTCATGGTGCAGAGACACAGTACATGATATTGTGACCAGTGACCTCAGACTGACAGCAGATTTAAAGGATTGCTATGTTATTGCTCTGTTTGATTTGCAACTGCTGATCCCAGCATCTTCCTCATATTATTTAAAGACTTAGGTTAAAATCACAGTTCCTGTTTCCAAGTTTGTACCCGGACCCCTACAACAAAACTTTTTTCTGTCCCTCTGAGTAACTTTCCCACATAATACAGCCCAGCTAAGTTGTTTGGTTCTGCCAAATCTTGTTCTTTTCCATCCTACCATTTACATACCCCCGAAAGGCCATATTATTGCATCATGATAAACAAAACTAGCAAAACACAAGATGTCAAAAAACACAAATTCTTACAGCCTTGCAAATCTCGCCACTTTACTTGAGTCCAAATTTGACCTAAATGTTGTAATAGGTTTATCCTGTTTGCTCTTCCCATTTCCATCAGCTACACAGCATTCTTGAAATACAGGAGTAATGCAAAAATGTTTATTTGTTTTTGATGGTGAAAATTTGTTCCAAATCTAAAATCGCTTTCTTTACCATCGCTGAGTAGTTCCAAGTGCTTATTCTAAACACATTCTCATATATTTTATATTGTTTCTAAAATCTCACTCCTGACCTGCATAAAAGTACTCCTTATCCTAAATAAATCTCAGACTTAACTTCCTCCTATTTACATTTTGAAGTCATGAAGTGTTTTAGTAGATTTTCATAATCTTATCTTTGATTTTTTTAGTTTTGCTTTGTGACATTATGTTCCTGGTTCCTTTCCTTCCTGGTCTACCAAAATACACTTTTATCGCTTTTGCTATGATCTGTTAAAAATTAGAAAGGAACCATTTTGAATGGGGAGAGAAATGCAGATCCTTTACCTGCCATTACATATTGCACAAAGCACAAAATGTAACTGTTTGCATGTTTGGTTTTGACCCTCCTTCTTCAATTTTTGTTTGTTTTTCAGACAGTTGGAGGTTCATCTCATGGAAAAAATGAAAATAAACTGCCAAGTATTCAAGAAGGAAATCTCTATCGTACATCTCAACAGACAGGCGACCCAACTTCAAAATGCTTTGCAAGAATGCTACATTAAGGTACTTTTGATTGAATTAATTCCTTGCTTGATAATCATTACATTTTATTATTTATTTTTTTGGCTCCAGTGCAAAACTGAGGATAGATGCTTAAACCCTGGTGCTCAGTCAATAGAGTTTAATCAACAGCATGTGAAACACAGTCACACCAATATGTGGGAAAGCTGTATGTCTGAGACAGAGAATGTTTTGATTTCTAAAAATATACACTGAGAAACTGATTTTTTCACCAAAACAACTCTAGTTACCGAGAGAGGCATGTTTGGTATGGACTAATAAAATCCTAGTTTCATGTAAGAAACAACAGAGTCAAATTTGGTGTTTTTGGAGACTGTGACAAAACACTGTGCTTAATTTATTCCTAACCATATCAGAACAAATTTTCCTCCCAGAAAATCCAAGAGCTGAAGGATAAAATGACGGCAGAACAAGTGGACAAATACTTGAGTGAATGACCACTCTTTAAGAAAGATGGTCATAGCTATTTGAGAAGGCATCTCAGACAGCACTTGACACTATTATTATTTGACACAAAGCACAATTCAGTCCACTCTGTTTAATCAAGCTGTGCAGTCGGAATGTGAGAATGATTACACACGGCAGAGTGAAGTCCTAAATGATGTTTAGTGCTGACATCCGAGAGTCTGTGACCATACCAATAATTGAATGTGTGACAAAAGCCACTGAGAGAGAGCAAAGGAGAAATGGGCCGGCATGTGTAAAACTATCTCCATGTATACCCAATGGAGCCCACTTCTTTTTTTTAAATGTGGCTCTTTTATCTTTTTGGAGAATCCCTAACGAGGTGCCATGAAAGGACACACGCGGCTTTGGCTTTGAAAGGTGCCCCGTGTCACATTGCCACCCCGGGGCCACGCTTTTTTAGGTGCTGAGTTTGTGGGAAAAGCAGCAGTGCTAATGTTTATCATATGACCTAATCAGAGTTAACACACAGGTCAGAGCTGAGGAGCAGCCTGGGAACTGATAGAGCCGCTGCACAAATAAGGAACAGACTGTCCTGTGTTTGGTCTTGTAGGCTGCCCTGCATTACACACAATAAGGAAATATTTCATCATCAGCAGTCTAATCTCCAGGATCTATTGAAACTGGAGAACATCAATAAAGCAGCTGAGAGGAGAGGAGAAATGAAAACAGAGGCACAGACTAAGGGCCAGAGGAGGACAGCAAATGCAAAAAGGACTAAGCAGTTTAGCTTGGATGAGCCAAAGACTTCAGGCTGATTATTATAGGTGAATTGGGAAAATTTCCCCAACTTCATTTTTTATTAGAAGATGGAAAGAGTTTTAAAAGGACTCTTCCACTTTTTGGCTTTGACATGCTCTTATGTTTTGGAAACAACTACATTCCCCCCAGTTTTGCTTAAATTTGTAAAAGATATGTATGGTCAGATTGTCTAGTATTAATTTATTGTCCATTATATTTTCCTAAACATCAGAGAAATTTGCTGTGTGAGTGTGAATGTTTTCTCATTAGGAAAAGTGAGTGACTTCAATGCCTTCTATAGCCTTTTTGATCGTGAGTAACAGAGCTTTAATGGATTCTCTTGTTCTGGTTAGTGAGGATATATGATAAGTGCTTTGTGTCTGGCACAGGTAAGCTAGGATTTGATCACATTTTGTCGATAAACAAGTACAATATGAAAAGAAAATTCCTGAGGTTCTTGGCATGTGTCCAAAATTAAGGAAGCTTGAAAGAAAAACTATGCATATTAGAGTCTGCTCCCCAAGGGGCTTCGGCAGAGTTTCCGTTGATATATCCTGTCTAGCCCACTTGTCTGAAGAGAGAGAAGCCTTAGCTTTGACCCATGACCCTTGCAAGGCGGCAGCTTTTGCTGCAAGGCATTCACACGCCATGTGGGGGGAGAGGGGAGTATGCCAAGAGGCTGGATAAGGGAACTCTGGAATTTAGTGGTCAGACTCACAAGTTATTTCTGATCCCTGCAAGCTACTTGTGGTGTGATCTCTTCTAAAGCTAATCATTATATCTTGGTGGTCGCTTGGCTTTGACGCAGTCTCAGTCTTTATCTCATGCGGACTTCCATGTACTCTAAGTGATAGTGAAATTTTACAGAAAGGACAACTGGGTTTTTTTTACCATTCATTGGCAAAAATAAACTAATCCAATTTACACAAGACTAAGACTGTACATTTCTTACAAGGATTAATAAAATATGACTGGAAACATCAACATTGAAACGCAATGTCTCACTACGTTTCATGGAAAATATGTCGACAGAGTTTTGAACATTTGGCTTTAGTAATACTATGTACATTTAAGATACATCCCGTCTCGTTATCAAAAGTCACATGATATTTGGACATTTTCAAGGAAAAAAAATCCTATTTTATTTCTGCTAAGATAAGAGCCTGAAAATCACATGCAACAGATAAAGATGGTAACGCTTTAAACAAATTCTGCAGATCAGACTGACCCTTTCAGTAATGCTTTATTCTCTACTTACATAATGCTGATAAAGTCAAAACCAGAACATGGACTCTGCGGTGACTATAAACTTTTTATACGATGAAGATCAAAACCAGGGTCACATCTCTGTTAGAGTAGGACAATTCCAGCTTTACAGCCAAACACATCTTTTAGTTCACCTAACTCAAAGAAGGACAAACAGCTTAAATGCCAAGTAACTATTAATTTGATTTATTTCTATGGGGGAGTTTTTTTGAGAATAAATGATTAAAGGAAAAAAATCACACCATTCCCTTATTTTTGTGAATAAGCATGTGAATTTGAACTTTGCCTCATTCCAGGAGAAAGCTCAAACAAAGGCTTCGACGTTTGGTTGCCTGAGCCGGCTGGTGTCACCACAATCTCCAGCCATGCTGATAGCTGTGCATGAGAACCAGAGTCATGACGGTCATTATGGCTTTACATGTCTGCACAGAGAAGGCAGTGGGCTGGAAGTGGCTGAAGTTGAAAACTCCAACCTATGTGTGGAAGACAGGTAACACAAGAAGACTCTTAGCGGTAGCGAGAGCAGCGCTCAATATCTTGCTCATCTCAGTCACTTTTTTTATACCATGGATAATGTCTCAAAACCACATTACGTAACCTAATACTTGGAAGCAGAGGAGAGAAAAAAGGAACAGACAAAACTACTTGATAAAATTAAGCGAGTATGGAATTATAGCAAGTACATAGAAACGCAGTACACAAAGGCTCATGAGTATTTGATCACACATGCACTCACACACAAAGCTGTTGTCGGGGCTCTTAGAGACAATGTTACCATGGCTTAAGTCACAGAATCGCAAAAGCTGTAAAGAATCCTTTAATGAGTTCACTTATCACGTCATCTGTACCAGTATTGTTCTCAGATATGAGGGAACATAAGGTTATATTTTGAAGTCAGGTTTTGTGTTTGCATGTGTTAATGTGCATGTGTTTGTGGGGGTGGGGGGCATTAATAAAGATACAATCTACAACAGGAAATCGATGATGAGCTTTGTGGGATGTTTATGTTTATGTTTTAGTTCATGTTTAAGAGTTAAGGCTTCCTAAATTATTTGAACTGTATCTCAGACATACTTTTGTTTTTGTGTTATTGACCTCACAGACTGGTGGAGGTGAATGGTGTATCAGTAGTCAACTCCACACTCAGTGAGCTGACTGACCTCCTACTGCAGGGACCCTGTGCACAAATTGTTGTCCTTCGTCAGCCTCCACCCATCCTGACCTCCCCACTGTTCCTGCAAAACTCAGTCAGCCCTGATCCCGTGCAAACAGTTTCCCCAGAAAGGGGTGTTGTCACCAAGGAAACCCCTCCACAGCGTAAGCTGATGACCATCTAATGATTGGAGGAAGAGAACTCAAGAGGCAACTAAGAGAATGTTGACAAGAAATACTGTGAAATACTTTTTTTAATGTTTACCTTCAAATTCTAAAATACATATTGTTTGTAGTGATTAATGAATAATGTATTCTGTGTAAATGTATGTGCAAAGCACATCAACGTGAAGAAAAAAGAAATGAAAAACTGAAAAAAGATGTTTGAAAAAGTCCTTATGTCTTGTGACCCCTCTTGTTTGGTACAGTCCTTTTCAAATGAGACAATATAAGAATATGAAACACAGAACCTGACAGTGCTTTGCTCCACTGGAAAAGTGATTAGATGTTCTTTTTTTAGCATCCAGTGGAGTAAGTCCTGAGGGTGCCACAATGTAAGCTTGAAGAGTTTCCTCTTCATCTGTTTTATTTACAAAGAAAAAACTAGACTCTGACAATTATTTAATGTAGCAACAAATCAAAACGTGCTGTACATTTTTTCTGCAACCTTTCCATCCTTCAAGTAGAGATAAGCTTGAATGATGTTCAGAGCTAAATATTTCTTTGAATTATTCAAGTATCTTCTCTGTACGATAAATACTGTATAATGTAATCCACTTTATAGTAAAGGAATAAACCCTTGGACCCGGAAATGCCTCATTTATCAGCCTAGTTCTCCCTTGTTAAGTGGCAGTGGATCATGCATGCCTGACAGAAAGACAGCACAAACACTACCAAACCCTGACCCAGACCCCTGGGGTCCAAAGAGCCTGAGAGGAAAAGTGATGAGATCAGTTTTGCTTTTGTAACATGATGAGAAAGGTCATAGGTCAGTTACCAATGCATTTGTGTCTTAATGGTTTTGTAATCAAAGCCAAATGAGCTCAATATAATTGTGATGATGAGAGAGATGGCATTTTCAGCTTGCCAAACAGAACCACAGGGAGGGAGGAGCTTGATGCTGGCACGCTGGATTTTGAGAGACTTAGTCACAGGCATGGGAAATTGAATTTGACCATGCCACAACACGTTAATCTATCCACCAACAAAGATGAACCATAATGACATACCTCATAGAGCATAACAATACAGTAAGAAGTTATCCAAAACCACACAGCAGTGCAATAGCAGGGCGTAGACATGTATACCATCAGAGAGACACAGAGGGGGAGAGACAGGATTTTTTTTTTTTTACCAATGACGATCATTTACAATGTCAAAACAACAATGTAGAAGCAACTGAGGTCAGACTTCTTTTTCTTTTTTCTGCACTGAATGAAAGAGAGACACGGAGAGAAGTTCATTGCTCAGTAAAATAAAGCCACACAGAAATAGAAAAGGAGAGAATGTGTCATGGCTGCCTTCATGGAAACAAATTAACACTGGAGAAAATGAGACAAAATCCTATAAACGCTGCTGCTGGCAAGAGTAGAAAGACACTATGGGATTCCCAGTGACCAGCACACCCCAGAACACACACTTGCAGACTTTGATACTTCAACTATAAACTACTGCATGTTGTCAAACTAAAATCCAGGAGAAATCTATCCAAGTGAGAACTTAAACTAACACAATGAGACCCACATTTTTAGGAGAATGAACCAAAGGATTGAGACAAGAACATCTGCCCTGAGTTTTAACTGTACAGCAGTATCTTCCCATAAAGCCCAGGTTGACCCGGCTCTGTACCTGACACATAGTGGCACAGAACAACTTCAAATGCATCTGGTTTGGCTTAACAGCCTTGGTAAAGCTACATCCAGCATACACTGATAAGCTACAGAGAAGAGTCCAGCATAGTTGGATTTCTCCCTTTCACCCTGCGAGCCACAGCTTCTCACTCTTCAATCCCCCTCCCTCCCACCTTCTTCAACTCTCTAACCACTCCATGACATTTAAGGGTGCCTGGCATCCGTTTGAAGTGGGAGAGGGGGCATTAGCTCTGGTTTCCTGCCCAAATCCCACACAAGCCAATAAAATGCATACAGGTCTGAAGAGAACCAAAGGAATTCCTCTTCACCAAATGCTAAACAAACAAGATTGGCATTTAGCCCTAAGTTGTACTGGACAATACAAAAAAATGTTGCCTGATACAGAAGCAACTTAAGCTACATGTTGTACTGTTATAATGTTTTGATTTACTTTCTGATTTGAGAGAGCTAATTACAGTCAATTAGGTAGCTGGTGAGATGTTAATTGAAAAATTATTATTCATTTATTTGAACTATCTAACAATCAGATGTTCATGTACCTTTAAGTAGCACAGGATTATGTAAATAACAGAGCTCTACGCCGTCTAGCCCCTCATATTTCAGAAATCACTCAGGACGAGTGAGGGCTGGAAAGGTCAGAGTGAAATCCCAGGGGCTTTTAATTTCATTTTGCTGAGGTGGAAATGGAACTTCTGCCTTTTCCTCTGGCAAATCTCACACTAGCTACACTGGCCGCTCGACAGAGTCCCCGGAGATATTTATGAGGTGACCCCCCACTGCTCAGCACTGCACTGTTGTCTGACCTTTGAACTTCGTATGTTCTTGATCCGTCCACTGTTGCATCTGAGAGGATAAGGAAGCACTGCCATCTACTGGCAGTTTCACATAACCCCAAAGTAATTCGCACAGTTGTCTGGAATCTCTGCATAGAAGCGAAAGCCTCTTGGGGCTGATTATGGAGTGATTCTGATTAGATCCTATTATTCACACAGAGCAGGCAATGTATAATAATCATCCTGTCTGGAGGAATACCCAAGACGAAGAAAAACATATTTTGAACAGTAATCAGTGATGAAATCTTCGAGTAGACATCATAAAGAGGACATGCACATCTTTCATATCCATGGTCTCGGCCTGAAACAAGATGATCTGTTTTGCTTAAGTAATCAAAAGACTATTGAACATCGTAGTTCTAAGTTCATTTTGAGTGTCTAATTTAAACTCTTAAAATATTACATTCAAATATTCACGCTTATCTATTCAATCACCAAAGTGCATCGAAATTTGCATAGTTTTTTGAAGTACTGACTAAAAGAGAAGTGTAAGATAATACTTCGTCACATGCCCAAGCAAAGAAGATGTTTTTGGGAGAAATTTGTTGTTTTTTCTGACCTGGTTTGCTTTCAAGTTATGTACTTCTCGCCACAATAGAACGCATAAATGAATAATTGATAGACACACTTTGAATTTAATGTGGGTTTAACTATTCCAAATTAATGTGTATAGGCAGTATCCTACATGAAGTTACTCTTTAAAAGCTGGTGGGAGACATGTTAACACTCTTTTCACAGCTCAATTAAAAGCATAATGAAAAGGCCATTAGGATTAAGTCTTAGGTATGCATGGGATAAGATAAATAAATGAGCAAAATCAGTCTGCGTAGTCTAGCCAGCAGACAGCATCTGAGAAAGGTTAGCAAAAGGTATTAGTCATTTTTCAATCTATTTTCTCAGATCTAAAGAGCATATTAGCCCACGTCTCAGTCCAATGAAGGTTGAATTATAAAATCAAAAAATGGTGGTGAGAAAAATCATTATACCATCCAATCATTAACAAGTGGATGAAATATGTTTAGACCACAAAGAGATATTTCTAAAAAGATAAATCAATTAAAAAGTAAGTTGGGTAATATATCAAAATACTTTTAAACCTATGATGACCCTTAGCTTTCCAATTTTTTATTATTTGTATTGTTGGAGTTGGGTTAAGTGTATGATAAAAAGGAAATATCTTCCCACAGCTCAAAACAAATAGTCCATTTATAAACCGCCAGGCAATATCTCACATTGAGAACTGTTGGCATTACTTATGTACAGTAGGGGGTGGGCTTGTAAAATAATAATGGAAAGATGTATGTATTGTAATTTTGTAAACATTATTGCAAGTTTCAAATTGAGATAAAATTTAATAATGACATGAATTTACACAATACTCTAAATTATAAAAACGTTCTTATAAAAACGTTCTTATAGCCACAAAGTTGTTGTTTTTTCTGAACAATCTGAGGATAATCCTCTAGATGGCAGTAGAGATTTCAGAATTCGCCCTGTGTGCTGTGAAAACGCTCTCAGTAAAGTCTCTCAGCAAAACCCATCGCTTGCACAGAAAGATGCTTCACAAGCATTCATGTTTGAAAGACTGCCAAGCAAATCCTCAGCTGATGCTGATTATTTGCTCCTCGATGGTTTGGAAAGTAGGCCAAGGCACCGCTCATTCTCATTTGGAATAAAGCTTTGACACAAGCCACAGAAAATGCATCAAGTTGAATACAAGAATGATATATAAAAGTGGAATTTTCCATCTAGTATCACGCATGTGGAAAGTCTGAAGGGATGACTATGATGGCGGTGAAGGACATAGAGATTCTTCACCCAATTGCTCTACTGATTTATCCTTGAACCACAACTGTTGGTGCAACTGAGATTGCTCCTGCATTTGTTTGCATCCTTATTTGAGAAAATACCCAACACACTAATAATAAGCGGCAGCAGTGAACTAATGCTGAATAAAACAGAATGGCTATTGTAAGGGCACAGTGTCAATTTTTCTGCCTTGTGGTTTCCTTAAACTAATATCACAATGATTTACATACACTTAAAGCAATAATATTCCATTTTCATGATACACAAGCACACACACAAATAAAAGAGTGTATTGTGGAATGTTTGATGCCAAGTGAACAAGCCAGGAAAGATGGAAGAAGCACACCAGGGAGAATGATGAGAGGAAATGATGCGCATGATGAGTGCTGAATGCTTGGCCAGTGGGACAGACCTTGTCAGACTGTCTGCTAAAGGGGTGGAAGATGCAAAGAAGCAACTGTGGAGAGAAGAGAGGAAAGCACTGGAAAGAGAAACAAGGCTGAGGGAGGATGAGAGAAGGGATAAGTGGCAAAATTCGATTTCTTTTGGACAACCAAGATTTTCCTTCATGACCACACACTTCTCTCCTGTACTGAGCTACATCCCTGCTACACGGCAAAACTAATGGGTGATCATTAACTTGAAGGTTTCAGAGTCGGAGAAGCAGGGCAGCAACATGTTTTATTCAGTTCTTATTACATAAACTCTGCCTTGCAGCTCCAAATCTTCCTTTGCACGAGTATGTCTGTAGCCCAGATATGTCTAGTACTGTATTGAGCGTCAGTTTCTTCTCTTGTCTTTAAGCTTTTTATCTGCAGAGTGGGCCCTCACACAGAAGCAACGATGACCCAGTTCTGAGTTTGTCCCTGTCTTACAGCCAGTTCTCTCCTGCCCTAATCATTGTCCCTGTACACCAAGAGTTGCTACGAAACCAAAAATGAGGCAGGGAGCGAGGAGAGATAAAAAAGAAGGACAGGAAGGACTAAGAAATACTTAACCCATAGTGAAAGAAGAGAAAGAATGTCAAAATATGAGTATGGGTGTATGGATTGATATTTTCACTGATAACATAGAAGTAGAATGACACAGTAAGTTGAATCCACGGTAACTTCTCTGATTCACTCCCTGTGGAGGGCACATCAGAAGGCAGGATTGATGCCATGACAGGTTGAAGAAGGGAAGTGGAGGCCTGATGCACCGTGCTCCTTCATCTGCACAGATGTCTCCAGAGATACAAGAAATCAGGTCATTCTGTTCTTCATCAGGTACGACTAAAACTTGAAAGCAGGATTGAGGAACCCATAGCACTTACATAACATAAGATATAGGACAACACATTTCTTTCATAAACAAGATAGACAAATGGCCATGTATAGGTATAATTCTGACTAGGTTTCCTTTCCTTACACGACTAATAAGTTTGACTTATTTCAAATTAAAACAGAGATGACTGTGATGCAAAACTAGGCTGAAACATTACAACCTAGAAAGCCTCTGAGATCACTGAGTTTTCTTGGAAGCGTTTAATAAGAAAAACTGTATCTGTCTTTGAGCTCATTTCATAGCGTTGAATCTTGATTATCTGCTCAGATGGGTAAAATATGCAGCATGTCTTTCCTAATTTATTCGACATATAACAGGTTATTTTTCAGGATATTTAAGATACCTGCGTGGATGAATGTGGAATTCTCTCTCCTGCATTAAAGAGGCTTTATTATGCCTTTTGGATTTTTCTACATAACATTCATTGTATTCATCGCTTTCAAAAAGGTCTTCTGTTAGAAAGCACAAAGCCCCGACTCCAACAGAGGACACTACTGCCAGGGTGTTTAAACTGGAAAAAGATTTAAATAATTTAAGCAAGCATGATATGGAGCCTTTCATGTAATTAGAAAATATGCATGTCTATTTTCTATTCATCATTGATGTGAGCTATTTGCTCAGAGTTTAGAAAATAACATTACCTTCAGGAAATTTCACTCAGCAGCTTTCTTTTCCACAGTTCATCGAGAAAATCTGTTGTCCTCTTCTGATGGTCTTAATGAGAGATGGCAGCCCGGAGATGGTTACTTAAGCATGAAGATTGGAAACGAATTAAACAGCTTCGTCAGCTCTTTCCACCGAATAAAATAATATACCTACTATAATCTCCACTGCTAACAAATGTCACACATTATATCTTGTTCTTTCAAACATGTGGACATATCTGTTGTGTTGCTAAAGGTGCAAGGAGCAGTTGTTATTGTGCAGGGTTGAAGTAACTTACTCCTCTTCTTATATACTAGCAGAAATGATGCCTTTGAGTTTGAATTAGGATCAGACTGATACTGTTACATACAGAGAGGGGTTGGCTGAGACTAGAAAGGGGTTGTCAGGAGAAAATCTTTAAAATAAAATCACAGCTGTCAAAGGAAAGCAAGCCATAAAACTTTGTTACTGTTGCTTCATTTTAACGCCACCCAGATCTACTGTAACGGAAATGGACTGAAACAGTGGGCAAATTGTGCATCCAGCGTGAAACCCAGACACCTCTGTCATTGGGCTAGTGCCAGATGGGGACTATGGGGAGGGATTTCACCTTGCCTTTAAACCATTTTCAAGCGTAACCATTTTAAGTTAGATGAACATCTTAAAATGTATGGTGTGCATGCAGCACATGTAAGTAGCACAGCATTAGTTGTCATTACACTTAACTGGCAGAATGGTTAAAGAGAATGCGAACTGTTGTGTGTCTCTGAGTCCTATGTACTTGGGGGGAGGGAGGTGTTAATCAAACAGTGGGCGGCGGTCAAGGGTGCCAAAGCTGGAAAGACACAGATTTGGCACTGTGCTGGCAACAAGCTCATTTTGGAGGGGGGGGGGGGTTCGTTGCCGAACAGAAGCTGTCTGTTGGAGTAGAGAGACGACATCTCAATGACTCCTAAGCTGTCTATATTATGCTAAGACATGTATCCTTGAGGGAGCACGGATTGGAGTTGAAAGTCACACAAGGACAGAGACTTAGCAATGCCAACATGAGGGGACCAGTTCCAAACCCTGGGTGACATACAGCACCACTTCTGCATAAATTAGTTTAAAAAACACTGTTCAAATTGGTCAATATGATTTCAGCTTATGAAATACACCTAACAAAGTAATTACATCTTAACGCTCTCCAGCAATTTATTGAAATGCATTAAAACGTGAAAATTCAAGGAAACAAACAAGCAATTGTTAGTTTTTAGATGTGGTTTATCACGGCAATAAAAACGAACATCTGTTCTATGCTTGTGCTGTACCTGGGTCTAACTGCATCAGCTAGCATTTCCTTTGTTTGATATATATCGCTGACATGTGGAGATGAATTACACCTTCAGCTCATTTCCTCTTCCTTTCCAACCTTTACACAAGGTGACCTTGCATGGAGCATAATTTACGAGTGAATGACATGTTTGCTCAAACGTCTGCCAGGCGGCATCAGCGTCGGCAGTGTTGTGAGAAGCTGCTTAGCTGGTCTGTTAAACTTGATGATACAATTCAAGGGTTGGAAAATTGTATACAGATGCCCTCCCGGTGTTTAGCTTATACTGATCGTTTATCTCTATTGTTTGACTAGAAATAGTTATGATATGTTTGTGTAGAAACCAGTTAGTAACCTCCACTTGTCTTCCAGTGAACTGTGAGCTCCACTGCAGCACAGCTGAGGCCTTTTTGTGGACTCAGTGTTAAACAGAGTGATACTCAACCTTACAAAACCTGGACTTTGACTACATCTATATCTTCTCTACTAATTGCGGCAAAGAATCGGAAACTAATGTGGCTAATGTGGCTTCATCTTCTTTGACTTTGTTCTTGTGGTTTAAGTAAATGATGATATCAGATGCAGCTCTTTGTCCTGTCCCCATGCTCCACCAACCAGCAGCTGAATATGTGAAATATTGATTTGCATGTCCACCCATATCACCACGCCTTGGCTTTGCTGTCAAGTTCATTTACAAGAAGCCTTTTTAATGGCCCCTTTGATGCCAATCTTGAGGCAGCATCTAGTGCAGAGGTGCAGAAGGAAGGGTTATAAGTCCTCTGGGGCAGAAAACAAACAAGAATAAAAAAAATGCTATATGGAGAAAATCATGATCTAGGATCATGTCTGAAATAAATATAGTTACACGTGGGTACGCTATTTAGGGCACAAACCTGCAGTTATCCACGCACAGGAATAAGCAGCTTCATGCGTTTAATGAGGTTGTACACTATATTTCCCAATTAGTCATTTCAGCATGGATACACTCTTCTGCTTCGTGTAAACAGCCAACAGCCTTGCCCCAACTTACAAGTGCTCAAAAATGAGGCTCACATGCAAGCTCAAATACACAGGCTTTATGCAGTGCCTTATGAGTTCATTCTGTTACAGGAAAGCCATTGCAGAAGACATAAGGTAAGGGTTATTCCGTGCTATCACTGGGTGAGAGTCAGTGTTATCCCCCTGCTTCATTTGCCTGATAGCAGGTTTCAGCAATAAAAATAATGCCACATAGTTAATATGTGAGCCATAACGAGATGACCTTTTCATTTTCAGGATCTAACTGACATATTGATGATAATCCCTTGACTTTTCTTCCCCATAACCGCTTTGTGGTTTCATTTATCTGAACAAGAATGTATACCCGGCCCATTTCAAGCACTTCAACCAAAGAAGGTCTTGCACAAATCAGCTCTCACTGATAACTGACAGATTCTGTTCTCTGAGATTTTTGGAGGTTGCATCAGTCATATAGTGACAGTTCATGATGAAGCACGAGAATCTAGTGGCCTTTATTCTCACTGCCATAGTTCCAAGCTTGAAAAAGTATGAATGGCAGAGTGAAGAAGAAATCTATTGAGACAACAGGGAGAGGCAGACAGGACGAGGGTGGTGAAGCAAAGATGAGAGGCAGAAAATGAAAATAGAAAGGTGTGGTCTTAGAAAAGAATGCAGGAGAAAGGCCACATCACGGTTAATAAGAAAAAAAATTCCAAAGCCCACCTTCTGTCAGAGTGCGGTTTTTTTTCAAAGAAAAAAACACCAGTACGTGAAAGCGGGAGCACTGTCTGTGCTTTCATGGGGTGCAAAGACAGAGGTGAGTCGTCGTGTACAGTTGGACCGAGAGAGGCCAATTCAAACGCAGGCCATGCTAAGATGGGTATTGTAGGCACCTTTGTGGAATAGGCTGATTAGAAAAGCACAGAAGAGGAGGTAAGGGACTGAATATGACATGATTGATCTTCTCATTGTGCTCAAAATGTGTATTTCAGTTTCTTTATTGTTATGATGTAATTAGCCCATCATGTGGCAGACTTCTTATCTGCCACATATATTTGCATCATTCCCTCAAAACCCCTGTTTATTTATGTGTTTGTTTGTATGAAATAGGTCATGCATTCATAAAGGTCATACATTTTTAATGGTTTTGCAGCTTTATCAAAATGTCTGCAAAGAGCCCCCGTGAGTCGAACTGCCACAGATAAAGATTAGGGCCCAACAGAACATTGCATGGCAGAGCAGGTTGTCTTTTCAAAAGTCTTTTTTATTTAATTGTTTTTTTTTAAAAACACAGCTAATACATCTGTGGTGCAGTGATAAAATTTTAAATGTTAAAATTTAAAAAAATCTACATAATGATATTCAGGACAAAGAGAGGTAAGAAATGCTGTAAAGTTTTCCGTAAGTCAGTAAGTCTTACCTCAAAACAGTATGATGTCATTAGGTAGATGTTAATTTACTTGGTTTTCATGCTTTGCCCCAATAGTTTGATGAGAATCCACTGCAGAAAGCATCCCAGCTGTTGGAAAAGCAAAATTTGATTTCACCCTGCAGGTTCACAGTTTATCAGGTTAAAACATAATGTCATTACATCACATATAAGGGGGAGCAGCTGGAGTGGAGCCATAAGGAAATAAGTAGACAGGGATTGCTCAGATAAAGCTGCATTGCTGAGCTGTGATTTGATTTTGTGTGTTTTCTCCCAAAAAGAAAATCGCAGTATTGCCCCATACCTTTAAGTCCCCCATTGCAGCTATTGCACTGTCAATGTGCTACTCATGATTTAATCAAAAGAAATTGAAAAAGATAAGCATTTCACTCGTCATTCTACAAGTGAGGTACGTTTGCCACTATGAGTGACTGTGAGGATGATGTATATATTTTCATCCCAGTGAGTACTACATCCAAATAGCAAAGCTGACAAGATCACCATCAGCCCTCTGTGCTACATCAAAAACAGCTGGATGCTGTCAGGCAGCCATAGCGCTGATGGAAATGGGCTGATTGCAGCTTGCAGGCTCCTCCCACTTGTAAATCAGCAACACGGCAGTCGGGAAGGGAATGCAGTAGCAAACTCTACTGTACAAGAAACCTTGCAGTAAGCAGCAATTTAGCCATTCTCTCCTGGCAGATAGATTAAGTTGCAACGTTTTTATTGTATGACAATGAACATGTAGTAAATTGAGTTACACTCTCTTATTCAATTTAAATCATATTCAGTGTGCAAAATACCAGAATTCATTCTTATTCTAACTCTTTAGGAACTTAATCTCATGTATGTTCTTTTCACTGGGTGTTACACCCTTTTGAACTGGTAAAAATAAATGCTAGGCTCATCCTGAAAGATTTTCTCCAGGCGTGACAAATAAATATTCATGCTTCATCTTATTCTGATCTTCTTACAAGCATTCAAAGTCTTCTCTCTTGGCATGTTGAATGTGAGCTGCTGGGCATTAACGTGTCCCACTTGGGCTGCACCACTGTCAGACAAATCTAAAATTAGACAGCTAAATTGTAATATGAAGCCCCAAAAGTAGCATGATTCCAATTAGTCATTTTTAGCTCATCTTTGGAAATTAAGATTTGCAGGGCTCAGTGAATTGTCCTGCTCCCATATTTGTACTCACTACCATTGGCAATTTTAAGAGTGTCAAAGTGCAAACCTGACATAATATCTTTTTTATTGTCAACAGTGTAACATTTTAAAAATTTTGATTGGTGCTGTCACACAAAACTCAGTGATATGATAAATGACAAGAGTGAAAATACTTAAACTATTTATCATTTCCTGTCAGGTAAAAATGATTGAAACACATACTTCACTTTTGTCTTTGCTCGTAATCCCATTTTGAACAGTGTCACGGAAAAAAGGCTTAATTAAAGAACACCATAATCCATGACTCACTGCAGCCCTTTTCATAAAGTTTATTCAAATTGTCGACTATACAGTATTGATGTATTACCAGATGCCCTGAGGTTGAGCACAAAAACACAAAATATAGAAAAGAAAACTTCAGCCGACTTCAGTCAAACTGGAACTGAACATGTCTGATGAAGTTAGTCTCAGATAGGGTTTTTCCATTAGCCCTGTTGAAATTGAAACATGAAACACTACAGGAGCTTTATTCAAAATTCTTTGTGCTTATTCAAATTCGATGACTTGAATTCCCGCCGCAGCGTTGCAGAAGATGAAGCATCATTGTTTTTGTTAGCGGGGCTAACAGAACCATGGCATTCTTCTTGTCTTGGTTACACCATTGTAGGTTTAACTCACATATGTCTGTGCAGGGGATTTTAAAACATCTTATTTTTTGGTTTAATTTTTCACGGCTTTTTTATCATTCCCGTGTACCTGAATCTTACCTGGTGTCTCTACTTTATTTGGACCATAGAATGTTGAATTGTTACATTTTAAAAATAAAGAATGTACCATTGCACAGTTAATGGATCTACATCAGCAGCTTACATAATCGCTTTTGACCTTTCAGTGAGGAGTAGTGGAAAAGGAGTTGCATGGTTCCAGCATGGTTCTGAAGAAAGTCATTTGTAAAGCAGTATTGTGCCTTTGGAGCTTTTTTCCTCTCATTGTGTTGCTTATAGGTTTTTTGTGTATAAAAAAAGTCAGAAAAGTTTTTATGAAGTCAAAAGTCTTCACAAAAGAGACTTTTTCTTTCAAGCATGTAACAATGCTCCTAAAATAACTGCACTGCCGATCTCGTATTAATCCATCTCTCCTTTCTTCACATTTTCTTTCCCAGGAGCCAGACTTTTTTGTAATCATGTGAAGTGTTCTACAGCAACAGGCTTTCTAGGCTTTCTGAAGATGTAATAATGGTTTTTGTGTTTTTTTTACATTGGCAGCTGTTTTACTTCACTTACGTCCATGCTTTGTACCTGGTCGTTTTCAAGTCACTAAACATTAACTTATGATACATTTGAGCATATAAAACAGCCACAAATAAAGGGCTCTAATGAATGAGGCATGACTAAAAGTCTTTGCTCTGCACTGTTGCTAAAAAACTTTATTTGTAGACCATGCTTCCTCCTCTCACTAAATTCTGATATGATGTCTGATATCGCCGTAAATCAAAGCATCACAACAATTCTTACCAAATGGCCAGCTTTGAGCCAGGGATGAGCAAATGAATCAACTAACAAGTTAAAGACTTCCAGTAAGGAATTAAGAGAGACAAGTGATGAACATTCCCACGGACGTGAGGTGCAATGGCATTGTATAGTAAGAGATATGGTTTTGTGGTAACAAAAATCAGTGAAAATACCAGCTCAAAATTAGGCAATAAACGTATAAATGAACTATAACCTCAAAACTATTTGTTGGATAAACTCAAACTTCACTCTAGAGGTGCCATTTCACAATAATAATCTCATGCAAGAATAACAGCAGCTAACTTTTCAAAGCAACACTATGCATTCATGAAATGTTAAGGATATGGACAAACCAATTACTGCACATTCTCTGTTCCATTCCAGAAGGCAGTGGCTTATGTTTGGTCGGGAGGACTTCCAAAGTGAAACTCTTAATCTAACAGCTGGTCATTTACACTGCACACAATATTTAAACAGCATGACACTCGAAATTTGACTTTCCTGTTCCAGGTAGAATAAAAACAACAACCACAATACTGAAAACAGTCCAAATGTTATTATTATTTTGGTGATTTTCACCTTTGAGACATCATACTTTTCAATTGACTACAATGTTATTTTTAAAGATGCCACCACATTATCCTGATTGATGTCATGCTGTTTCTATTGCTCATAATAAATTTGGAAAAGGTCATATCATACCCCTCTAGGGTTGTGTGTTAAAGCTTTGGAAAAATCAGGAGAAATTAGCTGTGAGAAGGTTAAGCCATCCATTCCCATCTCAGCACTGGATGATTAGTGTAAATAAATAAATGTTGCAGCATACACAAGATTAGAAATCCTTTAAAAATGTAAATGTTAATGCAGTGTCATAGATTAAACTGAGAGAAGGAATGGGGTAGGAAAAAGGATTAAGGATCGGCTTTGAGGGGCTTCTCCCATGTGCTTCGCAGAAGCATATCTCACTTTTTTGCCTTTCCACAGGTTTCTATAGGAACTGTTTTCACTCACTTCAGACATACCAATCTCCTCTGTGACCTTCTCCTGCCCAGTGGCTTCTGCTGATTAACACAGACACACTGGGTTGACACACACATAAACATTTACACACAAATCCTTCATATAATTTCATGCTACAGCTTTTGGATCCCCTCGCAGTGTCCACACTGCACCAACCTCTAGCATGACCACAGTGACAGACCATCTTATTCTATTTTGTGGATTTACTATCTCAAATAAAAATCTAATGATGTTATTGACTAGATGTACTGATATCACTGTGTATTTAAATGTCAAGACTGTGGTCGTTGTGATAAGTATGATTTGGCTGTTATTTTCTTTATTAAGGAAAGTAGGAGGCATTGCCCTCTTTCTTTACAAAAGATCCTATCAAATGAAAACTATCTCTATATCCCTTTTCCATCTGCCGACCCCCCTCTCACTGTTTTCTCCATGTCTGTGTGTGCTTGGTCAGCGCTCTTCTCCTCTGGGGCTCCTTTAGTGCAGCTTGAACACTTAAGAGTCTATTTCGATACTCATCTACATATTTATCACTATCTGAGACAATAGAAGTGTCATGGAATTATGGAGTTCAAATATCTTTAAGCTCACACCATATTCTGACTGGGTCTCTAGCGTAAATGTGTAAATTTCTGCATCTGTATGTTTTGCAGACATGTTAACTCTCATCACAGGATGAACCATATGGTCAGCCTTTCGAGTGCCGGTGGGACTCCCACCAACACTGTAACAGCTTTGTCAACACCTAGTGTAGCATATTTTAGGCATAGCAGAGTCTGGTAACGTACTGCGGGCATAAGCATCTGTGGTCCTCAGAAGCCTGAGAACACGCAGGTTTTAGCTCCCAATCTCTACATGGCTGATTCTATAAGACAACCACCTCTTGCCAGACTGCCATTATGCAAATCAGTGAAATAAATTGCTGATGTGATGTTTGGTTGGAATGGAAGCTTGCATAATTTAAGCTCTGTCACTGATTCAAGTATTCAAATTTTAACATCTAAGCAATAGTGTGGGTGAGCATATGAAAGTGAGAGTAAGAAATAAGATGACTGGGAAATTCAGTGATGAGCTTTGATAATATCTGTCAATCAGAAAAGACCAAATAGAGCAGATAAGTCTTGCCAGTATTGTAATAATGCAAAAGAAGGTGTTCTCAAAATATGCAGGATTACACTGACTGCAAACAATTCCAGAAACACTGAGGAGACATTTTTTTCACATTCATCTACTTCAATAATATGGAATAAGTTGAATATATCACTGAAAGTTTTCTAACAACAATCATCAATGAAAGCAGATTTGTAAAATGTTCAATAACATTTTAAACCTTTCAGGTTTTAGGAAACCCCAGGCAAGAAGCACAGCTGACTGGATATACGGTGTGCTTCTATCAAGACTCACAGAACTGGATCCTCCTTCCAACAATGATTCTGAGTCAGGGAGCCTCCTATAAAATGTCATTTCTGTAAGAATGGGTACATTGGTTGTTGGGCTTTCCTTTAACTTGTCATCACTAGATATTGACAAAGATGGCCACAATAAAATAATTGAATGCCTCATCTTTTGGTATTTGAAGATTTTAAATCAACTGTGTAAATGCCCAAACACAAGATGGTAAATTGACTTTTCTGAACTCTAGCACTACTTGCCAAACTTTCAGTGAAAAGCTTTCAGTAAAATATCCCAAATATGTATGAACACTGTATATCAGATTATTTGATGTCATCATTGTCCTCTTTGGATGGGATGGGGTAAGTTTCCATCCTAAAAATTATTTCAAGAAACATTTTCATAATTGTAAAAAAAAATACTAAACTGAAGATATCAGAAGTTATCTAGTCAGCTCTATTATATAGCCTGAGTGTAGTCCCTCCAAGTCAGACATTTCATACATTTCTTTGCTACTTATATAAATGTTTCTTTTCTCAAGTGTAATTACAGACACAATAACTTGCAAAGTTAATGAGCCAGAAAAATGATCTGTGTGGGAGTCAGAACTACAATATGAAGTTAACCAATATGTCACAGCGTGCCATGAAACTACAAATACAAATCGTCTTACCAAATACAAAACATCTAATCACAGGGAAAATTATGCCGACTGAGTTTTATGTGACGGCAGTAAGAGGGCGAAGAGTGAGCAATGGTGGAACGTGTGTGGGAGTCCGCGTGTGAGCATGTGGTGGGCCAGGGTTGTAAGGTCATCTGTACACTGTCATTACTGTATCCACACATTCAGTAGCAGCACACACACACACACAGCCACAAGACAGATGCACATAGAGAGCCGTATCGACAGATACATGGGTGGATACATGGACACAGAACGGCCGTTTTTGTGTATGTGACCCGGAGAAGCATCTGGCTCCTGCAGCCCGCCTACACTTACTGATTTTTCTGTGCTTTCCTGGCAAGTAAAATTACCCCCATACATCTTCTGAGGGTGACATATTGATTGTAAACTAAAGGAGAGGCTATCATCTCATCTACGGCATTGTTGCCTTTTCTGGTAAGTAAAAGTTAGCTGGACTGTTTGCTGGGCAAGACACTTTTGTAAATTCAAGTTGCTAATTGTACTTTTATAGACACAGTTCTGTCTGATAAAATGTTTCTCTCGTCTTTATCAAAAATCGGCAAATTCTACCTTTCCTGTTGTGCAACAGCAGAAAGATATGACAGGCCTGGCAAAACGAATACTGTGAAAACCAGCTGGACAAATTGTTAAACAGTGAGTTATCAGATACAAAATTGGGATAAACCAACAGGCCAAGTCTCCAAGACATGTCTTAATTTGCTTATAAAAATATACTTTCATATGCAGATACACATAAACACTCATACTAGTGCCAGCTCTTTGCAAGACCCCTCTGACTGACAGTTCTTTTTTCAGGACTTCTGAGCCCAATGTCTGGGCAGACGCTATCACTTCCACCCATTCCACCTGTCAGATGCCCTTGCCTGCTTTAATGGTGGCAGCAAAGGGGGATTGTGGGGAAGGTATGGGGGGGGGGGGATGAGCTGCTGGATCCTGTCCCTGCCTATCTGTGCCAACCCTGCATCACAGTTCATTTCGCAGCCTCCTCTCTCCTCCGCTGTGCTCAGCCAAGCCTCTCAGCAGGTGTCTCTCTGCAGAGTTCGCTCACCACACAGGATTGCATCTTTGTGCAAGAACTTAGAATTGCAAGCAAACACCCTCACAATATAACCAATGACATCAGAATTCAGAGAACTGGTAAACGTTCTAACTAAACAAGAGTAACACTTCTCCTTGTCAGTAGTTAGATTTTTTTAAACCAGAAAAAACTGCCCTACTTTACCAATGTGTAATTACAAATTAAAGTTGGTCGAGCTGTGAGCACAAACCAGTATCTTTTAAAATTTTTGTGTGAAAATCCAGGGAAGACAAAAGAAAAATGCAAACAAACTTTTTATTGTAATAGAATGTAGTAATATTGACATTGAACTTTCTAAATGAATGGAGAAGCTGATTATTTTCCTTCTCTCCACTTTGTCTGGCTGCCTGTGCTCCAAACCATTTGCAATTACTTCTGAAAGGATGAAGGTGCCCAGGTATAGCTAGATATTTCATTGAGAAAAATCATTAAGCAATCAACAAAGGTGCAGTTAGACCTCTGTTGATTTCTAAAAATCACCCTGCTGTGCTCCAAGGCTGGAGTAGGGATATGTTCAAAATGTGTGCTTAAACCATATCATAAAGTCATGTGATATCTTCAAGTGGACAGTTTATGCACTAAGGCACAAATAAGCAGCAGTAAACATCATGTCTGCATATGTCAATATGCATTTGTAGATTTTTGATCTAGAAACAGATTATTAACGCAACTGAGAACCACAAGTCTTTGTCAAAACATAGTGTTGATTGCCATGCTGCTACGGTTATGCCTGCTAATGTTTTCCTCATCTGTAAAAATTGGTGATTATGTGGTGACAATTTGTGAGACAAAGGTGATGTTGATTCTGTGGCAGCACCATCATTACTTCCTCCCCTCATTCCTACCTCTGAATGTGTGAATAACGAGATTACATTTTCTGCTAATGAATGGAGAGAAAATGCAATTAAGCCATATGGGGTGATTCATAGTGACATCCTATTTATCGAATACTCTATGCAGCTGCTAGAGCACAATATGAAATCAGTCTCAAAACCTTTGATTTGTGGCACTTTATTTGTCACCAGCTATCACAATTACATCTTTAACATTACAATTAGAATTCCAGTGATTACTGACAACAGAATGTGGTGACAGAATCAACAGCACAAAAATCCATTTCCTGTATCATCATCATTGTTTTTATGTCTGCATAATACATTTTTGTTCCGATGTTGCTTGTAGATGTGGTTACCAGGGAAACATCTCCAGTAGCCTGCAATTTTAGAGTATGGTGCCCTGTAATGTTGGCTCCACGTTGCCATAGCAAATTTCTCTGTTCCACAGCAGACACTGTATCAGGGGGCTTAGTGGACTATTGCTCCTCGGTGCAGCAAACACCGAGACAGTTAATTAGGGTTTATGGAAAAATAAATATTGTGACAGTGGTTCAAGGAAGACTTTCTCCATTAAATTAATTTACCCAATCCAGCTCTCTTTAGTCAGTTTTATTTTCAGTGTAATAGATATAGTATGCTATATACAAAGACACACTTCATTTGATAGGGACAGCCGTTATTTGAGATTATACTACTAACAATGCGACTTGAAAAACAACAGGAATGAAACTTTAAGAAATTGCCTCATAAACAGGTAAAAACAAAAAAGCTTAACTTGAATAAATCTCTGACCACAATTGATCATATCTTACGACACCCTCACTAAATAGTTCATTCATCAGTTGACAAAGACAAACATATCCACACAAACCAGAGCAGCACAGTAATGCATAACCATATGAATAGTGTATTGTGTAAAGAGTAACTTCATATACTCTCAGCATGAAAATGACAATGACAACAAAAAGTACACCATGTCCTTGGAGATAATTTATGCCTTTCCATACGATCATTTCTTAATGGTCATATTAGGCTAAATTAATCAAATGAATAAAGAGCTTCAAAAACACTTTTGTTCATCATAATTGCATGAAATATTCAATTATAAATATATCATCATGTAATATATAAATAAATAAAAATTGTGCTCCTATGCAGAGCAGGTGAATTTGAATTGGTCCCCAAAATAAGCTCAGAATCTACACTTACTGCTGTGGCTTCCGGTAAGGGGGACTGAGACAGCAATGTGGGTGAATATATCATTCTTGTGGAGGTTGGCTGTCACTTTAATTGAGACGTGGCCTATTACATATTCAAGTATGAGCTGCACTAGGATGCATTAGCCAATCATGAATGCTGTCTGCTGCCATTGGCTGAGCTCCTGAGAGAGCTCTAAACTGTGCTGAGAGGGGGTGGGAGGCTGACTGGGTGGGGGGGGGGGGGGGGGCTCTCCATCTCCTCTGCTTTCTCTCATTCAACCTCTGTAGTCAGCAAGAACGGGTGGCTGAGCTGAGCAGAGCAACGCAGCATCCACAGCTACGGCATCCTGCAGAGGACTCTGCTTCACATGGGAGAGGAAGGGTGTAAAGAGCGTCTGATAGAGAGGAAAAGGTAGACTCACAAAGGAAGAGAGAGGCAGACAGGAGAAGAAAAGCTCAGAGGGAGTAAGAGTGCAAAATGAGGGGAACTGGGTAAACGCCACTGACTAAGGACCACTGCAGCTATACTAAATCTGGAGCTGTCAGGACAACCCTGAGCACGCCAGTGAGTGAGAGGCAAGAGAGCAGAGGAGAGAAGTGATTTGAAGAGCTGATCTTATCACTCCGGATGAGTAGGAATGGGAACCCCCGAAGCCCGTCCGTCAACGGATGAAACTTCCCTAAGGAATGGTTTCTTTAGATCGCCAGTCTGAAGATTATTTTTTGGAGGAGTGACAGCACCAACAAGATACACATACACACGAGCACACACTCACTCACATATAAATACATATATACATGCATATTTCCTAGAAGTAACTTAGAGGTCACTTCTGTACTTCTTGGCACAAATCAAGTTGCTGCTGTCCTCTTTCTCCTTTGCTCCTCCATCACACCTGCCCGTGGCTGGTGGATGTCTTCTCTGCATGCACTCGCACTGCTCAGCAGTTGAACACACTCATGGTCGATGCCAAGGGAAGGAACATGAAATGTCTGACTTTCTTCTTAATGCTCCCAGAGTCAGTGAAAAGCAAGTCAAGTAAAAGCTCCAAGAAAGGAAATGCAAGCGGCAGCTCCAAGCTGCCCCCAGTCTGTTATGAGATAATCACCCTCAGGAGCAAGAAAAAGAAGAAGATGGCAGCGGACATTTTTCCCACCAAAAAACCATCTACCTCAACGGTCCAACAGTATCAACAGCAGAACCTCAACAACAACAACACTATCCAGAACTGTAACTGGCAAGGACTCTACTCGACCATACGGGAAAGGTAAGCAAACCAGAAAACTTCTTGCATGAACATAATAATGACCCAAACACTTTTCATCTGTGTTAGACTTACAGAAATTTGTTTTAAAAATGTGATACAGAAATTCCTCATCAGGTGCAACAGAGTTAAATTTAAAAGGCTGTTTTCTCAAAAGTTCATATTATTAAATCTAAAAAGTATCAGAAAACACTGTGTATGTTATCATTCTACATTGAGGGAGAGTGAACGTGTATCGGCGTGTATGTGTGTCTTTGGGTTTAGGTATGGCTGGGTGTTCCCTCTGCCCTGCGCTCACTCTGTTAGGGAACCTCTGTTTACACTCTCTCCTGCTCCCACAGACTTCACCACCCTGGCATAGCAGAGAGTGGACAGGCTACAAGTGTGTTTGATATGCACAACAGGAAGATGCTGATCTTTACCAAAAGCTAAATATTTACCTTGGCCTATCAGTAAAAGGCCCAGCTGTCCAGAGCAAAGCATGGTCTTTCTGACCTGGCTTTGTTGTCTCTCCAGAACATCACAGGGCTGTTTACCCACCTCTGTGACATGTTCCACTACTCAATAATACATGAACACAGCTTTAATGTTGGTTCCATTCTTTCGCAGTTGGAATCTTCTGTTGAGTTCATTGTGTCTTTCCCCTTCTATTGTAGAGAGGAAATAACATTTTTGACATGAGGGGCAACACAGTATGAGGTTTTGTGTGGACTTTCACAGGAGTTTGGATAATCTTCACTGAAATCTCTCCATTGGGTATACAGAAAAAAAGCAAAGCCTGTATTAAAAAAAAAGCTCAGAGATTTCGTTCACCAATTTTTAGAGATGTTATCATTCATGTGAAAACCTATTCTCATATGCACTGAAACTACTAAAACACTTCTTACCTTATCCCCTTTCAGAAATTCAGTTATGTTCAACAATGAACTGATGGCAGATGTTCATTTCGTTGTGGGTCAGCCTGGAAGGACCCAGCGCCTGCCTGGACACAGAGTAAGATATAATCAGCATGCAAAATCACAAAAACAGGGAGGAAATTAATAAACACTCACTCAGCCAGTCTGGCCCATTGTTGCACATATCATACAAACATAAAAATAATCTATCTGCCTGCAGTAATGGAACTGAAGTCCTTTGTGCCCCATACTCACTTCCGCACCATGTGTCACTTCGAGACAGTCCTCAATTATTTATGTAAATGAGGCTGAGGGAGAGCAAGTGAAGGAGGAAGGGATATCCTCCTCAGCAGTCGTCTCACACAGAATGGATTGTCTTTGTCTCTTTGCTTTTCAGAAACTGCTGTGCAATTAACCAACTTTTAATCCCCCACACTCGACAGCATACAGTTCCCATGAAAAGAGATACAAGATATCTTTGCACATCCTAAAAAGAAAACTTCGGCATTCATTCACTTGATTGGCATTTGAATAATTGAATATGAACAAGAATACTCTGCTGAAAATAATGTTGATTGATAATATGGACTCCACATTTATCCTTTTCATAATCACTGTAACCTGCAGGTCTTCTTCCTGACTTCTTTGTTTCGTCCACATGCCCTCTTTGCTCTTTCAAGATGTTCATATGAATTATTGAGGAGTAAATTTGAATGGACCATTCATCTTGTATAAATGCATTTTATTTCTATAATATTTGAGCATAACTATAAAATTATTTTAAATCTTGTAAATGGTTTTATTGCCATGACCCTGGCCCCAGCTATCTTTTCCACACCAAAAAGCTAAAAATTGGCTCTGCCTGAGGCGTTCAATTTCTTTTTGTTCTTTTTTATGGGACCAAAATAAATTAAATATGACTGGTATAGCTGCAGTGCACTTTGTACATTTAGAGATAGCAGTTAAAGAAAACTGAAGATGACTTGACTGTATTTTAGGTTGAGAAATTATGCTAATGTGATTGAAACGCGTTCAGTTCTGCGATCTTTATTAATAGTTTGGCACGATACAATACAGTTCCAATTTTCTAATTATTTCCAAGAAAGACGAAGCAGCCAAAAGCGAAACATTTCTATAGACATTTCAAAATTGTAATTGGTCATGGGGTTGGACTGATCTAATCTCATTGTGCACTGTTATGCTGGTCCTTAAATCCACATATTGTTGAAGAGCAGCTCAATTTACAACATTTATAAGCATTTCTTTTTTTCTTCTTTTTTTGCATAAACATTATCAATTCTGTACTAGTGCACATAGGTACTATAATAATGCTTTGTAAGTTTGCTATAACCAGTACAATGTTGTCATTACTGATAATTATTTATAACAATGCATGTTATCTGGTTTCATCATAAACTCTGACAAAAAAAACTGACAAATGATGCATTTCAGTAAACTGAATTCTATTTTGCTGCACATTCTCATGTCTCTACAAATCTGTCCTTGTCCTTTTAAGTAATTATAACTAGCAAAGCAAAGCTGAGAAAATCAGCAGTTACTACTACTCTAATTCGGTTTCCATTACTTTGTGGGCAGATCAGTTAAATTCTCATCAGACTCATAAGGTCACGCTTCATCTTTTTTTGTTGGATCAGATGTTTAGACCAGTCAGTTTCCTTAGTGGTAACAATATGTTGCTTTTTAGTGAGAGCAGCCTTTCATGTTGTTCTACTTGGTTTTAGCTGGGTTGATGGTTACACCATCCAGCAACCTGCCCAGTTTAGCATCTGTGGCGGGCCTCTTTGGAATGATAGGGGTTAATATATTTCCACAAGGGATAAATATATTGTGGATCATTGCCTTGCAATGAAATCATGTCCTGCAGAAAACCTTACCTTGGATTTTCAGGTGTACATTGCACTTTCCAACAGGATAAAGTTTGAAACACAAAGAGGAGTGAGAATAGAAATATAAAAACCAGAATCCTAGTTAGAAATATGTCAGGAAAAGACTTAAATCCCAGTAGAGAAGAGCAGATAGTTTTTAGTGGCTCTATTAAGTACCATGATTGTAATATACTGTGTTCCCAGCGATTACTGACAAGTGTCAGTTTCTATGGAATATGGTATTCCTGCAAAAATTCTAAACAATAAATTACAAATAGTCAGGGCTCACATATGCAAGATAGAAACATACATGCATTCTAAGCATTCCCCTTGTTTCAGATTCACTGTGAACAGCCTAGGTTTTTATTTCTCAATACCTCTTGTCACTCTGTTTTTCCCTCTTCTTTTAACAGTATGTATTGGCTGTGGGCAGCTCAGTTTTCCATGCCATGTTTTATGGAGAACTTGCCGAGAACAACGATGAAATCCACATACCAGATGTGGAACCAGAAGCCTTTTTGTCAATGCTTAAGTAAGGATTCTCCTCTACATAAACTGCACACAAATGTTCGTATTTTGTATTTGTCTGCTGTTTCCTCAGCTTTAATATGGAGCTGATATTTCACACTGATATTGGGGTAAAAAATGTTTCTATCCATTCATGGCGCATTTTGGATGGAACTTTGAAGACTTAACACTGTCAGCTTTTATCAGGGAGAATCTGTATACATCCCTTATTTTGATAGAAGCTTTCTAAGCTGAATCCCCTAATTCTGTATTCACATTTCCCCCATGTCTTTTTCATCCTTTTCATTGTGTAAGTCTTGTTTTCTTCATCTGTCGAGCCAAGTTATAGCAAAGTTTAAAGAGGATTACAGTTTGTTGGCCAGTTTGATCCCTTTCCATGGTAATATTACTCAGATTTTTTGCTACAATTTGAGCAAAAATCCACAACTGAAACATGTATGCATGTGATCTGAACTTTTTTCTTTCCCCGTATCATCATCCCTCTAACAAATATCTTTGCATCATGTCAATTTCCTTGCCAGTTTCCCAGTGTGACAAAGATGAGACTCTAACATGTTTACGTTCACAGGTACATTTACTGTGACGAAATTGACCTGACTGCTGACACTGTGTTGGCCACCCTTTATGCTGCCAAGAAGTACATTGTCCCTCACCTGGCACGAGCCTGCGTCAACTTCCTGGAGACAAGCCTGAGTGCTAAAAACGCCTGTGTGTTACTCTCTCAGAGCTGCCTGTTTGAGGAGCCAGAGCTGACACAGCGCTGCTGGGAAGTGATTGATGCCCAGGCTGAGCTGGCGTTACGTTCTGAGGGCTTCTGCGACATTGATGCCCAGACTCTGGAGAGTATCCTACAGCGAGAGACACTCAACGCTAAAGAGATAGCTGTGTTTGAGGCTGCACTAAACTGGGCCGAGGCAGAGTGCCAGAGGCGGGAGCTCACCTCCTCAACTGACAACAAGCGTAAGGTTTTGGGAAAGGCCATGTACCTGATACGCATCCCAACCATGGCTCTGGATGATTTTGCCAATGGAGCAGCTCAGTCTGGCGTGTTGACACTTAATGAGACCAATGATATATTCCTGTGGTATACAGCAGCCAAAAAGCCTGATCTGCAGTTTGTAAGCCAGCCTAGGAAGGGCCTGACACCGCAGCGCTGTCACAGATTCCAGTCCTGTGCCTACAGAAGCAATCAGTGGCGCTACCGGGGCCGCTGTGACAGTATACAGTTTGCCGTGGATAAGAGAGTTTTCATTGCTGGGTTTGGCCTGTATGGATCCAGCTGTGGCTCGGCTGAGTACAGTGCCAAAATAGAGCTGAAACGACAAGGCGTACTGCTGGGGCAAAACCTAAGCAAATACTTCTCCGATGGATCAAGCAACACCTTCCCAGTGTGGTTTGAGTATCCGGTCCAAATTGAGCCTGACACCTTCTACACTGCCAGTGTGGTTCTTGACGGGAACGAGTTGAGCTACTTTGGGCAGGAGGGTATGACAGAGGTGCAGTGTGGAAAAGTGACATTTCAGTTCCAGTGCTCCTCAGACAGCACTAATGGCACGGGGGTGCAGGGGGGGCAGATTCCTGAACTTATCTTCTATGCTTGACAACACCTGTGCAAATAATTGACAGTGCACTTATCAATGAAAGACATTAATTATTTTGAGTGTGTTGTCATTTGCTGTTATTTATTTTCACCAACACTAGATCTCAGACCAGTGAAAAGTTTTTTTTTGTTTTAATTTGAACAAATGGTGCACTTAAGTAGTATTAAATATAACTTTCAAGATGCTGAAGCATCCAAATACAAGGACAAGATGCCTTGAGGTCTTAAAAGATTAAAAAAAAATTGTGTTGCACGATATGTGCATGTAAATATGAACATATGTAAATTCTAAAATGTATAAGAAGGCATAGTTGTTACCAATACGGATCAGAAAGAGATCTTATATAGTTAATATGCTATGTTTGTCATTTCTATTCTTGCACATAATTATCAGCAATAGATCCCATTTTATAATCTATGGTGATAATTTCATGTTATGACTCATGCTGGACTATCAGTGTCATCATAGAAATGAAAAAGACGAAATATGAAAGTAAAACTAACAGAATATCTCAAGTCATGATACATTGAAAAACACAACTTTATTGTAGTCATTTGCATTTGAGTGGTTTCAGTGGAACTTACATTTTTCTTAATCTATTTCATTAACAGGGTTCTAATTGAGGGGCTTAAAGGTCTTACATTTGGTAGCACTAGATATGGGTCACTAAACTCCCCTGGTCTCTGTTGCTCTGCAGCTATGCTCATCTTATCAGTTTCAGTTTATGCTCATTATAAACAATACATTCATGTTTACAGTGAAATCAGGACCTGAAATTATTATCCCCCACTTCATATTAATGACAGTAAAAAAGATTCTTTGGTCATCTCTATATATCCACTGTGATACTCATGACATGTTCAAACTGAATCTATGTTTTTTTCAAGTTGTACTGCAACCCCAATTCCGAAAAGCTGTGACAATATAAAATGTAAATAAAAACATATGCAATGATATGCACGCCTCGTAAAACCATAATTTATTTACAATATTACAGTTGCTGAGAGTGAGACACTGCTCCATACATAAGTTCAACTTGATCTTGAGTTCTTATTTTCTCAGTTTCAGTTATGGATTTCCTAGTCTGGGATCAGCTGGTAACCACTCTCATCCTTGCAATTCCACATTTGTGATTGGCTGGTTATTGTCCCCTGAAGCTTTGCCAATGGATTGTTCCTCTAAGCCCCACACCAATCAGCCACACATAGGCATAATACTTAGATCTCGGCTGGCTGTAGTTCACTGAGTAAGTGCCAGTCTTTGGGTTGTAAGATTGCCCCAGTGTCCATTATGCTTTTGTCTCTGATTCTCTGTAGATGCTTGTTCTGGATGATTTGAATGCATTAGCTATGTTGTGTTTGTGTTTCTCCTCGGAAAACACTTGACAGTGCTTTTGCTTAGTTTGTGCTCATATTAGAAACTCAGTGCATGTGGAAGCTTGGCATTAAGGTTTTCACAATCTCTTTTGCCGATAGATCTGAAGTTTGGTTTGAGTTCGGTTCTTTTTGGCTAGCCTGCATAGGTTTTTTTATGTGTTTTATTTCTCAACCATTTAAAAAAAAAATTACCTGATTTAATGTCCCTATTGGTTCTAGGCATGTCTTAGATTTGACTAGCTCCTATAGACTTTCGCTTTTGTATTTTTCTGTACAGCTTTGGGTTGTTTGGTTCTTTTAGATTTTTTCTATGCTACACATCTAAAAATTGCCTTAGTCAAGCTTAAACTAGCTTTGGAAAAAGAAGAGTGTACCAATTTTAGGTCGTGCAATGATTTCAATGACAGTCTCTGGCCTGTTTCTAAATGGAGTCCTACCTAAGTAGGGTAGACCACAGGTTTCCAGAAACTGCCCTACAAATTTTTAGACATATATTTTAAGATTGCTTAGAAGCTGCGTATATTGATTTCTACATTTGTAAGGTGCCCCTTTTATACCCAGACATTTCTGGCCAGCTGCAAATACAGCTAATTAGTTTCAACAAGTTTCCCCATATGTTTTTTTTAGGTAACACTTTTCCCACCTTTCGTTCCCTTTTTTGTCCCTTTGAGGAGTATTGCTGGTCCATTTTTTCTTTCATGCCATAGGAATTTCATTGAATGTTTTACATGTTTTATCGTGAATAAAACCATGGTCAGGTCATCTCATGGAGACTAGCAAAGAGCTGAATTGGAGCAAATGACCAAAGTTTTTTTGTTTACATCTTACACAATATTCAATTTTTCTTGGAATTCGGGTTGTGCTAATTGTCCTAGCCCCTTGGTTTTGTTTACAGCAAAAAGAGATCAATGCCTGATTCCGTGTTAGAAGCTGCTTTGTATCTTATAGATTTTTACGTCTCTTTCTGAAAAACCCTGTGCACTCTGAAATGTGCAGCACTCCCTCACAATATGATCAAACAGTATCATTATTTCCAAAGGCATACTGTATATGCTACTATGTTGCACTGATGTAGGTTTGTGAATGAGTTTTTTATTTAACTTTGTTTGCACATTTTAATGAGGCTGTTGCTTCGATTTCCTCTGGTACTTAATATTTTTTCTGGTTTAGGCTTAACATCCTCACACTTCTCTGCTAATGGCAGTAGATGGGTAATCTGGTGTTCACATCTTGTATTTACGTGCTGAAAGACCAACGAATGTGTATGGTTATTGATGATGCAAATAAACAAAACAAGTTAAATCTAGTGCTTGTGTTTCCTATCTGTAGAACATATTTAGGCTTCATACTGTACATCAGCAATGAGGAGATAGGGATAGAGAGAGAGACTGTCCTTAAACACAACACTGCTCAGAGTGCCAGTCTTCTGTAAATAGATGGACCCCGTTTTCGCACCACTTGTACACCCTTTCTCTTTTTTTGTCAATGAAACATGAAGATAAAGATAGGCTTGATAATGTTTATAAATTGATATTATCATCTGTTCTCAAAATGCTGAAGTTTCAGTAAATTCCTGTGGCGGTTTGAGCCACAATCGATAAGGATGTGCTGATTTAAAAAAAAAAGATAAAAAGAAAAGAAACAGGTCTGGAAGGAGGATTTATATACAAAAGCCTATGAATATACTGCACCACAGTTGTATAAAGGCAATCATTTAAAAATGCTAACCATACGTACTTGTCACACATGAAGAGCAACCATATATTAGAAAAAAATGTCTCAAAAGATTTATTTAATAACACAAAAATCCCTCACTGAACCATGAAAGTAGTATCTGTTATATTATTTGTGCTTTGTATGTTCTCACAGACCATATCTCCAAGGAAATAATGAAAGACTGCTGATGATGAGGGTACTCAATAATGCTGTGAAGAAGTCTGGTTTCACCAATGAGCATTAAATTCATGATAAGATTAATTCAATATGTTGAGGGAATCTCACTAACTTGCTTCAGAGCAATTTTTCATGGCTTTGGCACTAACACAAGAAAGATCATTAATTGTGCTAGAAGTGGCAAGAGACTAGAATGGGCCAGGTGTCAGAGACAGGCCGGCTCTCAACAGGCTCAGAACACATTTTTATTATTCTACAAACTGTGAGTGATCCACTGCACTTGAAGAGCAGTTTAGATAAGTTTAACGTGAAAACCAAATCTGAAAAAGAATTCAGAATATCAATGATCACATGCAGGGGTTACAGTGTTAAAATATTTCTGTCCCGTTTGATGCATGAAGAAAACCTAATCCCATCAGAACTATTTCAATTCTTGCACATTTTCTTTATTAGCAACAATTACTATTCAAACCTATCTACTGGTGTTTGCCATAGTCACTTTGGTAGACAGGATGGCCACTCGGTAGGTTCCTGCCAATTGCTTGATAAGTGGACTGACTCTGTTCCCGATGGAGAACATCACCTTTTCTTATGTCTCAAAGACACAAGAATAAAATACATTTTATTCTACTGTGACTGTATTTGCTGTTTGCTGCAGGCAATCCCAGGGATATCTTGATCATTTCAATCTCAGAAAAATGTCTATGAATTAATGATGGGCTATGAGAAAAGGAAACACAGCTGTGGGTTTAAAGATTTTTACAAGTGTATTTTTTGTTGAAATAAGCTTTAGAAATAAATATTGAGCATTTATTGATTGAATCAAAAGTGCAGATTATAGCAAAAACTGCTCAGTAAGTGGTAACAGAGCCCATGGAAAGAGGTTACCATGAACTGGGACATTTATTCACTAGAACTAGACATAGTTGAATCATTTCAGACTATAACACAAAAAGACTGGCTTTCTTTTCTTAAATATTGGCATGTTTACAGCAATGCTGGTCTGTCTACATATGGATAAATATGACTTGGATTTGAGTAGGTAAATACTGAGTCTCAGGTGTATCATGATTACTGAAAAGAGTAAAAATACTCCTTTGGTGGATAATAGAAGCTACAGAATCCATTCAAAGCAATGAAAACCGAGAGCATCATGAGGCACAAAGGCTCACATTGGAAGTGAATTATAGTACCTCCCAGCAGTGCAGAGGTAAATACCCAGTTTACATAATTTTGTATTTGTCCCATGAAATATGACGCCAGAAGGTATATGAATGCTGCAGTCAGGGAATAACATAGTTCTTTTAAGCACAGTGCAAGTTAAATTTGTTGGGCATGCATTATGCTAATTAGCCTATTTGTTCCCACAAATATGGATTCGTACAGCTCTCACCAACAACCATTATGGCGAAGCTTGATCAAAACCCTAAATGCTGGCAGCTTCCCCAAGCAAAAGGTGATGAGGGCTGAGGATGCTACTTTTTGTATGTACTCAGGGCTTCTATTCATACTAAAGCATGTCCTCTAAGGCAGCTCTGTGGCTTTGATAATATGGAGAAAGAGGGCCCTCTCCCCCCAGGGTCTGATATAATGAGAGTGAGCTTTCTAAACATGATCTGCTGCTCTCCGCAATGCACTACTTGAAACAGCTCAAATTTGAAACAGCACAACAAACAGGACTGACTCATTTGTACACATGCTCACACATAGTCTCTCTGTGCACTGAATGGTGGGGGTGGTGGAGGGTAATTCGTTTCAATGTGTGATTGAGAGTGATTCAGAGACGGAGATGGGGCAAACCCATAGGAGACTCAGTTTATGAGAATTCATTTAGATCTCATATGAGAAATCTGCTTTTATAGTTTAATTATTTCTCGCTGGTGCAAAGATAATGTGAAATGACATATTTTTTATGATTGCATTCACGGTTTGAATTTGTGCAATTGTGAATAACAATGTGCTTTACAGTTACCGCAGGAAAAAATATTGAACTGTTCTGAAATTATATATCAGCAAAATCTTATCGCTTTGCAGCAGAAAGTCTAGCAAGCAAAAGAGACATTTTACTGGTGACAAGGTACTTCTTTTGTTAACCAAATCGGAAATGATCAGCTCATCTGAGAGTCAGCAACGAATGTCTGAACACACGAGTATAGCAGTTGTTGGAATGTCTGTTTTCCCTCCATTTAACCTTGAGGTGAACATTTTCCAAAGAGAGAGTTTATGAACAGGTATAGAGGCGGGATGTTCCACTGAGAATTTTGAATCCCGCTGAACTGAACAGCCTGTTTTTGTGTCCTAATTTAAGAAGTGGAGCTTTATCTCTGTTATCTGTTCTTCTGCTCTTATTTATGTCCTGTTTACCACAGGGAAAACCACTTTTAGTGTCTGAAGTCCATGCAATTAGCACTGCTCTAAACAGCATTACCTGGGCAACTGCGGGCTAAAACTAACAGTAAAAGCCTGTGCCACACAATACATGGAGCTTTGAAGCAGAGCTTCAGCGGTCAGTAGAAGGGGCAGTTCTTTTACAGCATATCCACAAAAGTGTACATTTCAGGTCTAATTGTGAATCTGGTAATGATGAGAGTCTTTTAGCATCAAGCCATTAAGCCAGATGATTATTTGGAGCTGCCTCAGCTGTCAAACAGAAACCCTGTTTCAAAGCCACTCTAAAATGCCTGGCCTTATTTCTGATATACTGAGTCAACAGTATAAAAAAACATTAAATGATGATGATAACTCTTTAAGTATAATGTAAACATATTTCATTTGTAAATGTGTGTTAGAATTTAGCATTCTGTTTGATTCTAGGGATTTCAGTGTTCATCTGACCTAACTAAATATCTTTATTGAGTCAAAATATTGCCTGCCTGCCCTCAATAATGGCCTCAATTTAAGCTTTACCATGCCTTACCTCCCCCTTGCTTTCACTTCCCTTTGAGATAGGAAAGCTTTTTTCAGTCTGAGCTGCTGGAAATAATCACAGGACCTGAGATGAATGAGTGTCCAGTTTTTAAAAGTTTTCAAATGACTTTGAGTGTATTCTGCTCTTTTGCACCCAGCCTTCCAATGATATTATGTATTGCATGTGTTGTAAATACAAAGCCAGTTGGTAGCTCAGATAGAAAAATGAACAATTGCAATCATGCTATAAATACTAAATAAAAGACGACATTGGGATTTGAATTATACAAAATAATCCCTGTTCCTATATGACCATGAGTAATGTCTGTTTATATTGGCATACACAGACATGAGAAGAGCATTATGTATGTCATCTGGGGAGGCAGGACAATTGCTTCTGGTAAGTACATTGAAAAGTAGAGAAACAAGAGATCATGTTTGGAAATCACTATACAAGATATAAATGTAGGCTTAATTATTTGGATTTTCATTTTATGTAATCATCACCCTTTATTTTCAAAGATATTTATGCTTCTGAAAGCAACAACATGAGTAAGTTACTGTAGATTATATCTCATTGATGCAGAGAACAGCAGTTAAACCAAGGCATCATAAATGTTCTCAAGATTATCACAGATAAATATCAAGCAACCAGCAATACCTCTCATTTCAACATTACATATGTTAGCCAAGCAGTAAAACAAGCATAGAACAAAACATTTGTATGCATATACTCAACACAATGACTTGGATTTGCAGAATTAGCATTTGTGAATACAGATGGAACAATGGAGAGTAGCTTAATATGCCCCAAAAATGCAAGATCAGGAAACATGCAGTGGTACAGTGGAATATATGAATAATTAATATCTCTATCAAAGTGCCATTTTAAATTCTGACTTCCACACCAACTCAACGGTTTTTAATGCACTTTTGGCGGTACACCTAACCCAGTCCCTCTAGCACCTTTCTTCTATCCCTCTGTTAAGGATGAGGGATAGACGAAGAGAGGATCAAAAGGGTAAATGCGTCAGAGCTCAAGAGATTGAAGTGCAGGGGCTTTGTCCTTTTGAGTGCAGTTCTGCACCTCCAGCAACACTCATGACCATGGGGAGGAGGAGCAGCTGGAATTTCATTTCTCAGTGATGACATTTTTTTCATCATGCCTCTTTTGCATAACAAAGCTGTGTCAAATTCATTATTTATGTTGAAGTGTAACTGTAAACCACCACCATGAAGGTTACACCGAGCAGTCTTCGATTTTCTGGAATCGAAAAGGTATGATATTGCCATTTCCCTTTGGAGGTTAAAAATATCCCCTCCCACCACCACCCCACACGTGCATGACTTGCTAACCATATTTAATTTGATTACGAGCTTATGTGGCTTCACATGTAATTTATCAAATAATTACAGTATGTAAGGACTGGGGTCTAACTTCTCAACTGAAGCATCCTTCCAATTTGCTTTATTAAGTCGTCTGCACTATTGACTTGTTCTGTACAGTCAGAACACAGAGAAGAGGCTGTGTTTGCAATTTTTCATCTGTAGTCTATTAGACTGATAAAAGGGATAGGATTAAAAGAAGGCCCATTACAGCTAAGGATCCATGGCAGGTGTCACTCTAATTTAATCGAGCCTCTAAAGACAAAGAGGTGGCCTCAGGGAAGCCTATCCATAATAGGCCTGACTGCAGATGACAAGTGGCACAGTAACCTGTGATTGAAAGGACAGACAGCTGTAGGGCAGCTTCATCCTGGACAGATAACAAGGGATTTAGAAGCACACACTTTGTGTGTTTTTAAACGAATTGAGGACTAAATTATATAATTTAAAGTAACTTATTTAGAGTTGTTGAATCTGAACAAAAAAACCCAAAACAAATTAAGCTTCACAAGTTGTAGGTATTAAACGGATACAATGCAATTTGCTCTCATGATAAACATGAAATATGTGAGAGGAGAAGTATACTGAATGTAAAGCCTACACACACATTTTATATAAAAGACCTACTTCAAATTATGTTTGCTATATGGAATATGTCTATAGCTAAAACCTTTGTGATCAGGACCTTTAGATATAGCAATGTATAATTACCATTCAGCTCAAGATTATCTATAGTTGGATCTGTGCAGATCAAAGAATGCCTGGACAGAAGAGTCTCAACTAGCTGCAGATAAGACCTCTCAGGTAAAAGGTCCCACGTCATGTATGTACTGGACACTGTGTTTTTGACGGGAAAAAATTCAGTTTTTAAAAAATTAACAAAGACCAATCGAAAATAATTTGAAAGTCGGAAGACACATTACATTAATTATCCTTAAACAGTGCAACCAAAGCCATTCAGTTACTCAGATATTCAATGCAGCAGAACAGGTCCTCTACAAGATTTGCAGGATTAGAGGTTGTAAGCCATGCAAGTTCAATATATTGATCCTTTCCCTTCACTTAGAGTTGCATTCAATTTCTCAACAATTAGATGTACCTGAAGGTTACTATGGTACTTGGTAAATTCACCATGTTTTCACAAAAAAATAAATGTATATCTCTCCCTGTTATCCCAGTGCATGCTGCTATGACTCTGGCAAAGTTATGAAGCTCGATTCTCTAACATCCACACTGCCATCACAAGGGTCATTAACTAATTAGTAATGCAATGACATTGCCACATTAGGGAAAAGCTTTCTCAGGGCTGCGACTAAATTAATCACTTTACTCTAGCCAAGTAGATCATTTCAAAGGAAACTTTCAGGCCAAATTTGAATACGGGTGGTTCAAACAATGCCCTTAGATTACAATTTTTCCTTCTGTTAGCACAAGCTGATTTTATTATCCTTGTATACCAAAACATGGCAGATTTGTTCATGTCTGCAATGCCTGATTCAATATTCTGAGAATGTTGCATAACTCGTGGCAGTATTCTTGCATGGTATTTGGAAGATATCACTCTTGTGCACATGCATTGGACTTGGAAAAGTAGAAATGACAGTAACATTACATGGTTGAAATGAAACCATAATGTTATCCATTTCTATTCATAAGAACCTGCAACATGCCTCGCAATGGCATTTCTGAGCATGAATGCAGGGTAGAGGAGGAGATTTTGAAGCAATTCTCAGTTATAAGTCATGGACAAGAAAGAATTACACAGTAAACAGAAAAATACAGTGTTAGTGTATCCCTGGAGGTGTCGCATTCTGTGCTTCATATAAGCCTTGCATGTGTTCATTTTAAATTATTGCGGCCAAAGCCAGCCTGATGAATTCATACATTCTAATCTCAGCTGAAAGTGAGCAGCAGAGCGAGGATGGAGGTGATACTAGCCTGCAAGGAATGAAGAGATTTGCTGCAGGGAGAGGTTTTAAGAAGTGCCTGCTATTTTAGGGGAAACTAATGGCAACTGAAAAGGCAACAATGAATCCAGATCTTGAAAAAGAGTGACTGAGTCAGACCCCCAATACAGCTTTTCAGATGAAAACATAAGACAATACTTAATCACTATAAAGCTAAGTATACCCAATGTTCCTACACAAGATCCCCTTTTCATGAAAGCCTGATATTCAAATCAGTCAGATCTATTAACTGGGCACATTGTGAGTTTTTAACGTTCTGTCACAGTGAAAGGGTTGAATACAGAATACCTTAAGGCTATACTTAGCCAGACTTTCTGTTTGAGTCTGCAAATTGGTAAATGTGAATAACAATGATGCCTAATGAAAATTTATTATAACAGCTGTAGACATTTCACCTCAAAGGTCCTCAACACTTTGATTTGATGCATACTGTTGTGTGGCAAATGATCTGTAAATCTCTCAAATTAGTCTGAAAAGGTGGCCGTAATCGTCAGTCTAGTCTCCCTGGCATGTTACAGTCACCTCCACAATCTTCCTGGTAACACTATAATGTTGTCAGCTCTACCACAGCTGCTTTTGCTTTGATTTTATCGACGTGATAGTCAGCGCTTTACACGGAGATGGATGTTCTACATAACATGGTGTACAAAGCCTACAAGCAACCTCAAGACAAATGATTTATACCATAGCCTGCTTTCACAGTCCATATGAGAGCTCCATTTGCTGATAGTACAGCAAGTTTATCTGTGGGCCAGCAGAGAGAAAACAACAGTATAACAGTGTGCTCTTTCAATTTTACTTCATCCTGTGGAACAGCTTATTCAAGCCATTAATTCAAGCTCACACTGTTCCCAGAATCCTTCTATTTTCTCATCTACTCACACACCCCAATACTTAACCCCCTGGTAACGGATGGAGAAGCGGTTGGGGGTACAGCCTCAGTAATTGGAGAAACCATCTAAAACATGCAGATGAGGCAGGGTGAGAGGAAGAGGAGTGAAAGTAGAAAAGGAAAAAGACCATATTCCTAATTACCTATTTCTCCTTTCCTCTTTTTCTTACTCTGTCAGGGCTACAGTCGTAGAGTGGGGGCTCTTTTTACTACTCATGCTGGCCTCTGTATAATTAGGCACAGTGTACATGGCTGAGGGTGGACTGATGCTCACATGATGACCAAATTGGGGAGGGGTTCAGAGGAAGACTGGTACTTTGATGAGAGGGCTAAGAGCACTGTCAGCACACTCACACTTAGTTCAACTTGTTACAATGAATAACTCTGTCAGATGGCATACAAATTGCCTAAAATGGACCAGGGACTTAGGACTTTGGATGGAGAATTGTTTGTGAAATAAGAACCATATATGTGATGCAAGCCTAAGACCATAACATATTTTTAACAGAATAAACAAAAAGTCTCCTCAAATTTTAAATGAACGATTGAAATAAAAGACATGATTCCATCCCAGTCATATTTATCATCTTGCTTACAATTGCAATGTGAAACATAATGCAAAACAGACATTTGATTTCAGAAAAAGGTTTACACTTAATATATTTTTCTACAACCGCAGCCAACTATTCTCATTTTAAAGTTCATTTCAGTGACTTGTAATATTATTTCCATAAAATTCCATCATATTTTTGTTTATTTCTCTCAGTATACTTTAAATTTCTACCAGCATACATGCATCATGTTTGAAGAATCTGTTCCACTAAATTGATGAGAGGAAAAGTTCTGCTGAGCATTCTTCCAATGGTAAAGCCCCCTTCTGCAGCAAAGGGAAGCTAAGAACTAATACTCCTACATTTTCTGCCAGGCTGGTCTTATCACAAAACGTTGCGGTCTTAGAGGGGTAATAGGATTGTGTCTCACAGAGAAAGTGCCATTCTCACCAACCAGGGAGGGGCTAAGATTTGAATGTGAGTGGCCTCTGTTGCTGTCCAGCAGAGAGGAGCAAGGATGAGGACGTGTTCTCTTTGCTCCAAAAATAACTGTGCTAAATTGTTGGCTTTGGAGGGTCAGTGGGACATCATCCCGCCAGTGCATATCTGAAGGTGTATGTTTTTAATCCTGCATCCGAAAAAAATAAATGGCACAGCAGTGACAGCAAAATGTATTTTACATCAAATTGAAGCCTGGGCATTTATGGGCTAAAGAAACCCCAGTGAGAAAGAGCTAAAGCTGGGTCCGGGATTTTCTATTTCGTAGTCAGTCTGAGAGGTTGACTCTTTCCTTGGCTGGCTGGGTACCAACAGCAGCACAGCATTCACTTTGTACTCAGAGGAAGGGGATGAAAGGAGCTCTGGGTCAAATAGGGATGGGTGGAAGGGAGAGGGACGGGAGATGAGGGACAGCTTTATCTGACAGAGAGCTACATCCTTCTGGTTTCCAATGACTGAAATGGCTGGTTGTTACAATTCAGCTAAAAACTCTCGCAGTGAAAATCAGAGATTAAATGCTGCAACTGAATTGCAGATATTTCTATGCTTATTTGAAATAGGAACTCTGGGCTCCACACTGAAATCCAGTCTGCCTGTCATTGAGAGTGTATTTTAGTTTCACCGGTGCCTCAGCACTCATGGTAGGGCCAGAAAAAAGGCCCTGCAGTTGGGTTTAGATAAAAGCGGCCATAGTGGCTGTTCAGTTTAGATTTTCACAACATAAGGGCCTTAGTGCATTAGTGTCAATGGGGTGCCATAGTGATAAACTGAGATTGTCACAGAGAGGTATTCATGGTGTTATACTTCAGCATGTGTAGAGAAATATAGGCATGGCATCTACATCACTTTCTTGAGTTATTTTCTTCAGGATTGCTTATTATAAAGAATTACACAAAAGGCACACATGGCAAACCTGTTATCTGAAAATATAGTATAAAAAGACATTTTAAGTTGTTTCCTTGAATTAAATGCCATTCAAACAATAGTACAAGGTAGTTCATTTGGGATGTCAACAAAGCAACGCCTCTTTATTTTGACTGAAAGTGCAAGAACGGTATCCGCCTACTTCTAAAGGCAAAAGCGTCTTAGCACTGCACTCTGATATGGAAAGAGTGGAGGAATTTGCTGTAAATGTAGTTAATTCATCAGCAGTACATTAATGTTAGTAAGATCTGATTAAACTGAATAAAATCTGTAGCATATTAAGGAACATGTCAGATGTTTTAAATACATTTTATAGTCTTCACACTTACAAAAAGGAAAGCTCACTAAAAATGAATGGAATGCAAAATACTTTATTCACAATTTGTCCAAAGTAATTTTCAAGAAATTCTAGACATTAGCTGCCACTTGATCCTTTTTCATTCTTTTAAAAACAATGCTCGTAAAACATGTTTTGCCTGTGTATTCACTCTGCTGTAAGCTACCCACTGCCGGATGAGGTTAAAAGAAATGGAAAGCCACTCTGTTTGGAAATCATAAAACTTTTAAACTTTCTTCCATTGCTCTTGGTAGAATAATTCACACTTGGAAGATTTGACTCTGTGTGTTTCACCTTTAGACAATTTGAGGACTTTTCCTGAAGGCTTTTCCTTCTGTATTTTATTGACTGTATTATTCAAGTACTTCTTTAAAAGAAAATTCATTTAAGCATCAATAATATGAAGAAGACCTATTCAGCATTACTCAGTATTGTTTTTCATTCATTATTTCAAGTTTTTATCTTAACAGAGCCATTGCTAGAAACCTACCAGTGAATTATGCTGCCATCAACTTGTTGGACTGTAAGGTTTTTATTAGTACTCAGTGTCTGGCTTTCTCACAATCCGTTGGGAAATGTGGGCAAACAACTCAACCTTTTATTACATCAGAGGAACTATGATACTCTAAGGATATTTAGATGCCCTTTGGCAAAATTCACAGGAGGTTTTGTGTGACCTTTAGTAAGGAATAGTTTCTCCCTTCTTTTTGTAAGGTTTTCCCGTCATCTCCTACTCAGAGGCCCTTAATCTTCTGGTTAGCCTTGGTATTTGTTGTTGGTTTCTTGCTAAATTAAATAAAGATGGGGGCTGCAACACTCTTAGGCACTCTTCTCCAAAAACGCTAATCTAGCACAACTAACACAGCCAAATCTCTCGTTTTTACTATGATGAAGACTTTTAGGAGGATCTACTCACTATTGTGAACACTGTGTAATTAGCAGATTAGTCAGTTTGCCAGTTACTCAAGAGTGAGATTCAGGAAAAGTTAGAACCAAGCTCATTTGATAATAAAGGGAGCTAACAACAGACAATACAGGATCATTAAAAGGATTTTTTAAAAACAATATGGTGACTGCTGAACTGGACTAATTGATTTGCCTTGATGAGAAAGGCTTTGTTAATTTCTGTAGGAAGTTTTAATATCATTAGAATATCTAAAGAAATTTCTTGTAAACGTTTGTGTCTTGTTTATACATTTTCAGAACGGGAAAACTAGTCAAATACATTTTTAAAACTATATCGCTTTAAGTAGGCATTGACTGTAATTTAGCAATGATATTAACAAACAACTGAAACTGAAGTCCTTTTAAGAGTCTCTGGGATTATTTGATAGTTTGCTTGTGTAATTGTGTCCGTTTAATTAATCACTTAAGATAAAACACAAATTCTAAATAAGAAAGTCAACAGTAACATATTCTTGTATGATTACTGTGGGATTAAAAGTATATTGAAAAAGCCACCATGCAAAGTCTGAATTTACATTAAATCAATGTCTGTCCAAATAAAAATTTCCAATGGTAGACTCTCACAATGCATATGCTGGACATCTAGAATCTAATACATGACCAACAAGGCTGCCACCCAATGTCCTATACAACAGCAAGGGCAAGTCTTCTGTTTTTCCTGAATGTATTGTGTTCTAATTTATTTTCTTGTCAGGCTTGATGAGATAAAGTAATGGGTGGTAAGAGATGGTTGTTAGGAGAAGACAGGGTCTTTCTCATGGTTGCTTTTGAGGGTTATCAAGACTTCTGATCTAACTGAGTGTAGGCCTGTCACATAGAGGGTCAATTGCCTTCACAATGCCTACAGACTCTGTTTTGTTGTGTGACTCACACACCAACGTAGATGTCAAGTGTATAAATGTCTTAAATGCACATTTATACAATTCAGAATCAATAATGACGAAAAGGTTAGACTCACTACGAAAATATCAAAATCTACATTTGCATTCAGAAATGTTGGATTTGATAGGAGCATCTTCATACATATGTCTGTATTTAAATATGCTAAAATGTATATGAATAAACTGAATAGGCTATGTTGTATCAAGATATAAGGCGTGTCCAGTCAGGATATCATGCAGACGGGGGGCACCATTTTAGTTGCTTTAGTGTGTCCAGCTCATTTCTGTATACATACATATATATGTGTATCCATATGTATTTGTGTGTACACACGGAACATGTACATTTTACAGTAAGTTGTTATTTCAGTGTAACTTGTATTCACCTCCTTCGGGTTTTCTTTTCTGCTCTGCCTTACCATTTGTCTGGCATGGTGTACTTTATCACCCGGTGAGCTTCTGCTTCAAAACACACAATCCTGTTAAGAACTGGCACAGACACATTAATTTGAGGCTGGTCAAAATGCTATATTACAGTCTGTTCTCGATAAGCAATGGACAAAATGTTTGTCGTAATGAGACCTTTTTTAATAACTGGTGAAGTAAGCCATTGAGGATAAGTCATTCAACAATGTCAGCACATACCTTGTTTTATAGTTTGGGAT